>OX438586.1:3752500-4377500 GCA_949316365.1 Hoplodrina blanda | reverse complement strand
GGAGTTAGGGATTTGCTTTGGCACATTAAACAGAGATTTTATTCGTTGGTGGACGGTTTTCTGTTTAAATTCAGTAAATGGTCTTTATAACACTTTCCGGTGATGTTAGCGTTATTTTTTTATATACTAGTTGTGTCTGCGGCTTCGTTCACGTGGACCTAAGTATGAAAATTAAGTGTCAAATACTATGTCATCACAATCGGTGAATCTAGTTTATTGACATACTAGTTTCTGCGTGTGACTTCGTTCAAAAACAAGTATACTAGAAAACAAAGCTTAGAGGACTTAGCAATAGTGTTGCTTTCTATTAGTGAAAAAAATCTGTAATCGGTCTAGTACTTTCAGTGATTAGTAGGTACGTTAAAACAAAAACAAAAGATTAAAGTTTAGGTACTTAAGTGTAGTTTCTTCACATGTGAATATACTTATACATACAATAAACATAGCTGTATTAAATATTACAACATGCGACCTTGGAAGTAGCGACCGGCCAATTCTTCTGGGCTATCATGCGGCGAACAAACTTTAATAGGTATATCAAAACAAGCATACGAGCCGTCCCTTCATTAATAATTTTGCAGAATCGATCTTAGTTAAGCCTGTTCATAGTAACATAAGACCGTTTTTATTAGGAGCGTTTACGCCGTACGGCAAGTTAAATATAAACTTTCAAGACCTTCTTTGTTAAATGAATGAGCTAATTTTTATGTACCTTCCTACGCATAAGCAGGGTACATAGGTCTATAAAGTCATCAGAGAACATTTTCGGAAAATTGTGTTATGATAAAATTCGACCTTTTTTAAGTTTTCCATAGATACAGAAATTTCCAATTATCTTTTTTTTTAAATAAGACATTCCGAAAATGTTCTCTGATAACTTTTTAGATCTATGTATTTTGGTTATGCGTAGGAAGTTTCATGAAAATCGGTTCATTCATTTCGATAAATAAGGACTTTGTGTGAAATGCCGTATGGCGTTAAAGCTCTTAACAATAGACGACACCTAAATGTAATGCCTAAATACAAGCGGCAAATTGCGTTTTCCTTCTCACTGTTGTAAAATTTAACCAATTGGGTACTTGACACAACCAAATATTGACATACTTTTTATTAGCTGTCAAAGTACGATTTCCCCATACATTTGGTACAGCAATAGTAAATTGTGACGTCACTTATTTACCAACTCAATTGAATAACTATTTATTGATTTCAAAGCAAGCAAAAAGTTTACTGTTCATTTAAAGTCAAAGTCAAAACATTTATTTCAATTATACCATACCATTATACCATTTACAGGCACTTTTGAATTGTCAAGCAGTCGGGCAGTCAGAAAACTTAAGCTAGTCGCTCGTTCTAAAACGGAGGTAGGCCTATTAAATTAATCGAGATTTCCGGGCTAAAATAAAGTGTCTTTTTCAAAGAAGTTGTATCTTGGAATAATTGGGTTATGTTGTCAACTACCTAGGTAATCAAATAACTTCCAGTTTTCCAAAAATGTGTAGTTCCATCCCTGATACTTAAGTACTCAGAATATTAAACTTCGTGCCAAGGTCTTGTGTCGAAACTGTGTGCTGATACATTTATTTTTCAGATACTCGGCACATAACAGTTTTATTATATTGAACCTTCTACCGTAGTACGAAGATTCAATGTTATGTATTAGTTATTTTGTCTTTGAAATGAAAACTTGTGCTGTAAGTAGGTACTGAGGGCTTCGATCAGCAGTATATTGTTGATCGAAGTCTGAGGACCTAGCACAAATTCGGAGTAGACATAACGTTAATTGGATCGATTTTGTCAACATTGGCTTTAACGTAATTTTTTTTTTTTGTATTTAAAAGACTTTATATGCATATAAAAGGGTGATACTGAGGCCCCTAGCACACGGCGTATTTTAAACGCGCAGACGACTCGCGTTTCAGGAACGTGCGTTTTCGGCGCCGTAAATGCTGATTGTTGCGTTTGTTTTGATGATGGTTTGCGTTTGTATTGATGATGGCTGTAACTGCGCTCATACGCGCAGTATAGACGGATTTCACGATCGCCCCGTGTGCTAAGGTTACAAGATTGCGTTCAAATCTCGTTTGAAGCACGTATACGCGCGTCATCTGCGCGTCGTCAGCGTGTTTAAAATACGCCGTGTGCTAGGGGCCTAATTGTGAATGTCGACTGCCTCGTTGCTCTAATGGTCGCAAAGTGCGACTACTGAGCATAAGGTCTAGAGATTCAATTCCCAGGTCGGGCAAAGTGTTATTGGGTTTTTCCATCAGAAATTTCTTAGTAGCAGCCTCGCAGTTTGGTTTTTGCCACTTATTTCATAGGACATTGGGTACTGCTCTGCCTAACCCTTCGGAGATTACAGGCGTCGTGTTATGTAATTGTATTTGTCGTTTAAAATTGACCTAAATGCTATCGTTTTTTCAATTCAAAAATCGATTCAAGCAAAAATTTTTACGTCACCGCTTCAGCTAGGCCTATTGGAAATTACTTCTAAAATCATATTTTTGATTACCAGTTCAATCCGTTGAAACTAGAAAGAACACGAGTAACTTTTACATGCAAATTCATTTCCTTTGGGAACAAGATATGAAAAGCGTACTCATTGCCAAAGGCCAGGGACGAAAATGAGGGAAGTTACCCTTAGTTCCCTCATTTTCGCATTTCTTTTCACAGTTACATTCCGTTTGGACCTGAATCTCAATTTCTTTTAAGGTTTCGGGAGCTTTTGAGCTAACGACGTTCGCGTGAGGCATTTTTATTGCTTCGGCAAGATAAATAGTTATTGGTTTAGATAAAACATTGTAATTGATTATGATGTTTGAAGCTTTATGAAAGGTATTGCGGTTTCTTATACGAGTAAGTATATAGCAAAATGAAAAGTCTTGATATTAGTATTCTTTAGTAGATAATTATTTATTATTAATATGATAGAAAAAGTCATAATTATTACCTTAATTAGTGGGTTAAGGTAACTTTCTCTAAAACTTTCTACTCTACCTGGGATACCTAAAACTGGGATCAAAATTGTTGTCTTCTGTGTTAAGCTAAATTAATACCTACACTATTATGTAGGTATATGAGTGACCTTTTTCATCGAATTTCGTTTAGCCGTAAACATCTATTCATCCATTTACCAATCCTCAGAAACTTTCGTGTTTATAATAGAAATAGGGGAGCAGAGCAGTAATCAAACACGTAACTGAGAGATACCGCGGGGCACAGCTAGTATTATATAAAGCCTTCAGAAAATATTGCGGACATACTTGAATTCAACGTCGCGTCGGCAGGTTACTGTTAATCCCCTCTGATTGAAACCAGTTGATTCTCATCAGAACCAGTCTTTACGAACAAGAATCGATTAGTTTTCAAGTCTGAATATTTGAATAATTTACAGTCCTCTGTTTGCTAAGGGAGTATAGATTCTATGTAAAAATAATACGGTACATTGATTATTTTCATTCAGCATGGAAATGAATCGGTTTGAATAAGGGAATCGTGTTTTTTTTAATATCGTCTTTTGTTTTCTGTTTGTTTTTGATAATTAAATTAATTTACGGTCTCGTGTTTATTTTGTTTTCAATTATATATAGTTTGGGTTTTATTAGTGCTTGTTGAACGAAATTGAAAATTATTGTTTCGAGTTGTTTTACAAATTCATGATGAGATCTATTTTATTTAGAGAGTGCCTTTAGTTTTCAATATTATTGAATAAATACCAGCCTAATCATATCCCGCTGCTGGGCAAAAGCGTCTTCTCAAGCCTTTGATATCAACGCTTCCTCAGAGCGAATTGGCTATTTTTCTGAAATGCCAATTCGCTTTATTAATACTGAAATTTTTTACGGAAAAATACTTACTTGCTTGCTTGCTTGCTTACTTACTTGCTTGGGATAATAAAATGAACAGTAAGTATACGATACGTTGTTATTATTTCAACCATGATATTACCGTTGTATACCTTAAGGCAGATTCTAGATTGGTATTAATATCTTGCTTAAACACTACTTATTCTGTTTTTGAACTCGTCTGAAATATACTTATAAAATATTTTTTTCGGTCTTCACATCGTCTGATGAATCTTAACATGAAATAAAGCAGCAATCATTTTTAGCGGTCATTTAGAATTGGTGTACTTATCCTATTTTGTTTTAAAATGAAACACGTGACATTTATACTAATTAGGGTTTAGTCAAACCTGTAAATTAATTCGAAATTAGGAAGATAAGTAAGCAGGATTAATTATTATTTGAAGTAATCCTATTAGCTGTGTTGGTCCCTTGTAACGTTGAAGAAAGGGACGTTCTCTTTCTTTCAATGAATAAACACATTATCTTTACTGATTTTAGAGGCATAGTCTTACTGGGTATACTGTTTTTTAATAAATATTCTAATAATCACTTGACCTATTTCATACAGCTTCTGCTGTATGCGTTAGATAAAATTTTTCATATTCTACCTTCATTTTATGCTAGATATTTAACAAAGATGTAGTCAGTATTTGTTGGCAACAAAGTTGAGAAACAAGTTGCGACAAGCAAAATGTTCTTATAAACAATGTTGTTTAGCTTTATTTCCCAATTAATACGATCCCCACAAAACAAAACATGTTGCTGCAACAATGTAGTGCAACTTTAATGCCCAATGAATACGAGACATAATGTTTACAGGATTGGTTGTCCGTTAGTAAGAAGTAATTTCTAGTAAAAAGCTAGACTATTTTCAAATACCATAGAATCATGCAATGGTGCTCAGGTACTTGTTTTTCTTGACAAACTCATGAATAGAAACATTCCTCATAAGCAAATACATAAGAAATTTTCTGTCTATAGATATTTTGTATATTTTAAAGTGCAACACAAGCTCAATAGTGACTTCTAATGCATTATGTGGAACGAAAGCCTCCAAAAAAAAAAAGCCTCCTTCCTACACAAAAATTAAATGCGTAACAAGTCACTATTGAGTTTAAAACATAGTAATGGGTTTACGTTACGTTCAGTCGTGTGAAAACAAATGAACCCAATTATCAACTTGAAGCAAGCATGCTTAATTAAGTGGTACTGATGACGATACATAATTAAGTGATAATAAACCTACTTAACATAAGTGTTCAGTATTATACAAGTAGCGCCATCTATGAGAGATTTTTTCAAACTATTAGCTAGCAAGCATGATTAATTAAGTCGCTATACAAGATAATGTAAGTCTGCAATCGCCAATCCGCCTTGAACAAGCGTGGTGATCAATGCTTGTGCCTTCTCTGTATAAATAGATGCATTTTTCCTGCAGTAGGCTGGTATAATAAAATTAATTTATACATGGTGTAAAAAAATTTCAATATCTACTTACAATCTTATCTCAGCAACAGTCAATGTCAAAATCTCGTCAAAAATGTTAGTAGGCATTTTTGACACACTGAGACTGAGATTGAAAATACGGGAATTGCCTTCAGAACTCTGTCAAGCTACATTTCAGTACAGAAATGAATTGAACTTGAATGTCAGTCAGTAGAACTAGTGATTGGCAACTTGACATTTTCATGTGGAGCTTGTTTTCGCACACGACATGTTGGTGCTGCCATCAGCTGCTAACTAACTACACTTATTTTTTTTGTATTTATGGCCTGTTTCTTCACCTTCCAACGAGTTTTGAGTTAATTTCCTTATAGATATTAAAAAATTGAACTAAATGCGATTCTGTTTTTTTTTAGTTTAATTTATCTGTACAGTGACACTACTGCAAAGATAAATTTAAAAACAGATTCGCATTTAGGATGATTATCAAATTGATGAGAGTACACACTCTCATCAATTTGATAGTCATCCCTAAGTAAATCGCTTTTTTGGCGAATATTCAGAGTAAAGAAGCCATGATGGGCCAATGGTTAAGGCGCCGGACTCTCATACAAGAAATTTCATGACGACTTTAAACAAATCCCGTCAAGTACCAATGTGACTATTTTAGTTCATAATTATGTACTTTCTAAGTTTATCAAAGTCAAAACATTTATTTCAATTAGACCATTTACAGGCACTTTTGAATTGTTAAGGAGTCGGTTAGTTACTCCGAAAGTTGTAGCTAGTTGCTCGTTCCAAAACGGAGGTAGGCCTCTATGGAGAAGAACGAGCAAGAAACTCCACGGCATTCTTTTAAATTAGGTTTTTTCAAAATCCTGGTTATATTATTCTTGTTGATTCTACATGTGATTAGATATTATTGACATTGGTGAAAGAAAACCTAATGAAAAAGCCTGGGCTTATAATTAATATAAATCAGAAATCGCTAATTCGGCCTTGATTCCCATTGCCTTCTCTATAAGGGGACCATAGGCTGGTATTATAATTAATATTTATTCAGAGTTAATTTTGAAACGTAATTTTTTCCACTTCGAAATCACTGTAAGGCAAAAAAGTGTGTGGTGGGTTATTGGCAAAATATGACTTAACGACTTGCAATCCTAATAGAAGAAGAAAAAATATAGCGTTACATTTAACGGGTAAAATTGAGTAAAACATTTTAAATTCGAGTAATAATCAAAACCATCCATTGTTTTTAAAGTCACTCCTTTGTACGGCACTACATTAATAATGCACTAGCTCCACTCAGATAATAAAAACACTACAAATAAAATTATACGCGAGTGATAAAATAACATTGTGCCGTCATACAAACATGGACTTTATTGGAGAGCGTTGTTTGTGGAAGACGGCTCGTAATAATACGGGTGCATGGGTAGCAAACTCGTGCAACGATAATATTTGTAATAAGCCACTTGCTGTGCCACCTAGGGGGGGTGTTCAATGTTACCTTTGGACATTGACTCAGCACTCGGCCTGGCTCACGCGCGGCCCAGTTAAAATAATGATTTGGTTGCATCTTACACGCATAGAATACATAGAATTAGTATAATAGTGTGTGTTAAGAAAAAGTAGTATATAAGCAGAACATTTTGTAAATAAATCAGATTTGAATTTTATATTCTTGTCTCATTACCCCTCGCTGTGGCCAAGACACCTTTAGCCATCTTCGGATCAGTCCCGTGAGTCTGCGGGATTGGCAGTGAGTTTATCCTTCCCGAACCTGGTATTCCTGTCTACTATCCGTCTGTAACCTTAGGTCGCATGGTGCAGACATCCTGAACTTATTTATATATTTATTTATCACATACTAGGTATATCTATGGTAGGTTAGGGCTGTAGGGCTTATAGGGCTTAGGGTCATAGGGACTGTTAGGCTTGTAGGTCTCTGTAGGTTCCTTTATCTTACCATATATTTCCATGTACCATCACACCCTTGACAGTACTGCGGCCTTACGTGACGTTTGTTAAGGGTGGATGTACAGGGGGCTATGTGGCTTTGTGGCTAAGTCATGTTGATCTGGGAACTCGTATGAAGGCAGTAATAAGTAGTTAAGTAATAAGGGCGTTGTTTTTATTGGTAGTGAACTATATAGTCGATTATGGGGCCAAATCTTACCAGCTGCCGATTTTTTTCAAATTTCTGAGTTAGACCCGTAAGAACTTTGAGTTGTTGGTATTAATGACTACTTTTTATACCATGGGAGATGCGCAGACAATTAAAAGTCAGCTGTATAATCAGTTTCGTAGAGAGTGGTGTATTTTCTTTAATTTCGTTTCGCAAAAAAATAACAGACTAACTGCCATTATTCTTTAGTAACTTACATTGTTTTTAAACGTAACAAGAATAATGTAACCAAGATTTAAATAAAAACTTAATTGAAAAGAGTGTCCGTGGAGTTTCTTACTCGTTCTTCTCTATAGAGACTAACCTACGTTTTGAAACGAGAAACTAGTTTTAACTCAAAAAACAAATGACAATTGTCTGTAAGGTCTATAAGTGCCTGTAAATGGTTTAATTGAAATAAATGACTGACTTTGACCTTAAGAGTGTAGGTACTAATAACAAATGCTTCCTTACAAATAACAGCCTCCATTTTTCAAGTTCCGTCTGTTATTAGCAACGAACTACCTATTTCTTAATTTGTTACATTTACAAAACTAAACGAAATTCAAGAAACACATTAGGTTACTTTGCTGACACAAAACGTTTAATTAACTTTCCAATTTCAAACGAAGGTACCAATTTAAAAAATAAAACTGTAATATCTAAAGGTATTGATACTTTTAAAGAAACCTTTTTCCAACGTGACGACGGTTGTTACAGATAATTTTATAACACAATATTATGTGAAACTTTGTACAGATAAAATGTTCATTATGCAAAAGGTACAGTTTGCGAATTATCAAAAGAACGTGAAAATGAATTTACAGCGAGACAATTTGAATTAATACTGAAATGCAAATTATACTCCCATAATGGTCGCGATAACGACCCATCCGTTTATTTTTTTCCAGAATGTTGTTACTTTTTAAAACGATGTTAATTTGTATCGCCATTTTTAAACTTTTGCGATTAATCGATGCGTTTATCAGTTACTAAGTAGTGTCATTTTTAAAAAACGTTTGATTTTTTTGTGTTTTTCTAATCTAATCTAATTTTAAAACTATTGTAAGCATAAGTTTGGTATGTTTATTAAACTATTATGTCTGGATAGTAAACATTTGGCATATTAAAGTACTATGATGATATGATATTTATTATGAGAAATTGTGGGTTCCAGCCAACCCACAATTTCTCATAATAAATATCATATCATCATAGTACTTTAATATAGTAATATCATAGGCAGAACTAACACAAAAATTTCAAGTATTGGAAAATGAAAAAAAAAGAAAATTGAAATTAAATGAATTGATCATCAAAAAGAAACTTACGTAACTGCTTCGGAAGGTACATTTTATTCTGATAGCACTGTGCAATAAAAAACACATTATTTTTATTAAGTACCATCTATGTGCCTTAATATTCTGTATACCTACCTATTTAATTTAATTTTTTACCCATGTTAGAATGTTAGCGCGCTAATTATTTGCACGTAATTAGATACATTTTTAATTACGGTATAATTTTCCTCAAAGCATTTAAAGAGCTTCGTACTTCTATGTTTCACCATAATATTATAAACTCGAGAATAAACTCTGTTTATTTTCTAGTTCAAAGTGCCTTGAAATATTTGAATGAAAATGATTGATGAAATTATTATTAGTTCCAGAATTATAAAGACAGCAATAAAATATTTACAGTCGTTATTTCTTTCTCTTTTCTGCATATTTCTTAACTGTTCCGTACATTATCACTTCCTACTGCTAGATATGACATGAGCTTAATAATTATTTATGAAGTCTGCAATAGACAAAGATAGAAAAGGGTATGCTTAGATGGTTCGGTCATGTTGAGAGGATGAGTGGAAGACGATTAACAAAAGGTATTTATATGGCAGAGGTGAGTGGCAACGCAGGGAGGGGTCGCCCTAGGAAGACCTACACTGACCTTATTGGTGAGGATCTTCAGAAAGGTCAGGTGCGGAGTACTCGTAACCGGCGTGCTTGTATGACGAGATGTATGAACGTAGATGAGGCGAAAGGAGTATGTAAGGATCGTAGCAGGTGGCGTTCTGTGGTTTCTGCCTACCCCCATGGGAAAAAGGCGTGAGTTTATGTATGTATGTATGTATGAAGTCTGCAATAAAGCCCTTTCCATTTAAAAAACTGTAGCTTAGACCAAGCACAGAATTCAATTATCGTAATAAAATCAGCCTATTATTATGCCACTGCAGGGCAAAGGCTTCTTCTCATATAAAGAAGGCACGATCATTAATCACCACGCTTGCTGAAGGCGGACTGGCGATTCCAGACATAAAAACAAAAAAAAAATCAAAAGCTTTGTTAGATAAAGGTTGGTTTCACTACCTCTAGACACCATTTACAAATTCAAAATTAGAACAGAATCGGTATAAAATAATGTTCCAAGTAAATAATTGGAACTATTGGAAGGTAGTGAAACAGCAACCCCTTACTCTGTATTAAATTCAACAACAAGCATTTCTTACTTAAACTATTTCATTTAGATTCAAAACATTTACAATAAACAAACGATAAGAATCTAGGTCAACTATTTTGTTCGTATAACTACATACAAGTATTGGATTTGGTGAACCTTTAGTAGTAGCAAGGCGAAACTATCACACGGATACAGGCCAGCCAATTAGCTCAGTAATTATAGTCTTTATTTCAAAGAAACGTGATTAATTCTCTTTCACGATAATCTTTAGGAATTTCGGTATCGAAATACATAATTGTTGGTGGAGTTTAAGGGGGAAATCTTCCTCAAATTCTGGAAGGGAAAAGAATTTTGTACTAAAAACACAATAACGGTTATAAAGTGTGTAGGTACGTAATTTCGTTGGCCAAATTCGTTGAATAAAGATTCAATTTTCTTTTTCTTTTTCTCTGTTGTACCTATTTACTTCTTTGAAAGCCGCATCTTTTTGAGTGCGAGTGAATTTCTGTCAGGCTTTTAACAAAATGACGAGTGGATTTCGAAGCTTTTTTTTTACTTTGTATGCTTATAGTGCATAAAAGGTAACACTTAGGAAATTCCAGGAGGCCTACCGCAATTTTTTAAACCAGTACCATTTTATTTTTTGTTGGATTTTCTACTCTCGGCGCTGAGCCGAGCGTTGAAAATTCAACAGTGGTCACAGAGCAGAGTACCTAATATTAAAATAACACTGTTAAGAGATGGGGGGGGGTATATCCCCAGAAATACGGACGGCTAAAAAATAGTTATAATAATACCAGCCTATTACTGTCCCACTGCAGGGTAAAAGTTTCTTCTCATACAGAGAAGGCGCGAGCATTAATCAACACGAGTGTTGTGGCTAAAATATATTTCTCAAAAATAACTGAGTATATCGCAACATCCTTTTAAGAAAAAAGAATCAAAATAATCAATTTCTTAATCTTCCCTCAAGAAAACCATACCATTATCTAACCGAACATTTAATACAAACAATCAAATCTCTAAGATTACACGTACGTATCTCCAAATGGAATCTAGAAAGGAATCGTGTACCAGGAATTCAGAAGCTAGTTGGAGATTGTACATACAATATGTTTGTGGTATTCAAACCGGGCTTGCGACCTATGGCCGCATGCCAATTGTCCAAATTATTAGCGGGAGGTAGTCTTTGTAACCATTGTACCGTTGGTATTGTATAGTGATATAATGTATGACGTCAGTATATTGTGCTGTGGTTTGGAGTGCTTTAAAAATCGTGCCAAATTCGTTAAAGCAAAATTTTCTGGAGATTAGAAAAAAAATGTAGAAGAGAAAAGTCCTTGTATTTAAAAAACCGACCAAGTGCGAGTCGGACTCACACGCGAAGGGATTCGTACTACCGCATAATATTTAACACTACATACAGAAAATCAAAGCAAAAAATAATTATTTTGTGATGTAACTACAAAACGGTATTCGGATTTTTTCTTTACTTATGCTACATGGCATTGCTTCTTGCCAAAATTCGTGATTCGGCAATAACGGCAAGTCCCCTATACTTACGTTTTGATTCCCTTGCGAGCATCAAAATATGTGCCATAACTGGAGCATAAATAACCTTATCTGCAGATCTTCGACCAGAAGCCTTCTAATCTTACTTCTTACTACTATTATAAATGCGAAAGCTTTGGGATACATGCATGTTTGTAAAGGTGGAACCAGACTTTTTATACGCTACGCCATGCCACGTTAGTGAAGCGTACAGTTACCGGCACGTAACTTGGCAAGAGATTTTCGTAGTGGGGGAAGTTCGCGCATACAAAAATGTATCAAATTGTGCGTGCGCAAACTTCCCCCACTACAAAAACTCTTGCCAACTTACGTGCCGGTAACTATACCCATTTGGGCACATTTTTTCTGGTGAAACTACTCTTTGTATTTTGTCCAATAAGCACGCATGGGATAGCGTACCGTGTTATAAGTCTTTTTCCGCCTGTATTCAATCACGTTAGAACGGCTAAACGGATCTGGATGAAAGGCACAGAGAGATTATATAGTTTTATCCCTGAATATGTACAGTTCCCGTGTCAAAGTCAAAGTCAAATCATTTATTTCAATTAGACCATTGAAAGGCACTTTTGAACGTCATTTACAAGAGAAAAATTGAATCTAATCCAATCCAAAAGGTAGTTTCGTATGGAGAAGAACGGGCAAGAAACTCCATACTTACTCTTTTAAAAAATATATATATATGGTTTACAATAAGTAGTAGGTACATTAATTCTATTTATACGATGGGATAATCTATCAACTTTGACGCGGAAGAAGTCACGGGCAGAATGCTAGTCTATTATAAACGCCAATCATTCCGTCAGTAGTAGGAAAGTTGTTACCCACTCACCATCACATAACCCCATAGTTGCCGACAATGAGGAATGTTACGACACATCTCTGGCTACCCTCAGGGCTCACAAGCGTGACGTTTATGCTACAAAAGATAACAAATAGGGTTCATACCCATGTTATAAAAGTGAGGAGAATTACCCAGTTAACGAGCCCCATAGGCGATGGGCCAGCAAATTGCCCTTACAAGGCAATATCGAAATAACTGCAGAAATAAAGGACCTTCAAAGTTACTTATAAAGATCGTATTGCAGGGTAAGTATGGGTGATGATACTTCTAGTGTTGACTTCCGGAAAATAATCTTTATTTAAATAACGGCATTAGTCCCGGCTTTAGCCAGTGTGCGCATTATAATAACCCCTACCCTATTTTTGAAGGATTCAGTGGAGTATTAGTACGTATGGAGTTTCTTGATCATTCTTTTCCATACAAAACCTTTTGGAAGGGGCAACTAGATTTAATTCTTTTTTCTTTTGTATTTGACGTTCAAAAGTGCCTTGGAATGGCCTAATTGAAATAAATGATTTGACTTTGACTTTATTAGTGGCAGAGATTTTTAGAATTAACTTTACAATGAATTGTTTTTTCTGTGGACAGAAATTGCTGGGTCTATAATAATATCATTCTCTAGATTGTGTGAAACAAAATTGCTACCCGCCGCCGCGCCGTCTGTACTCATAGATCTTTTAAAGTACGCCACGGATTTTAATGCGGTTTTATCAATAGATGGAGTTATTCAAGGTAAGGCAGAGGTGCACCCATTAGTAGGTACACCGACATTTCGCCAGTTATGTTTAAGTCTCATGTAATAGAGGGCGAGCCTATTGCCATCAATCAGGCACAAATCCATACTCCTGATAGAAAAACCCAATCACACGTTGCCTGACCTGGGAATCGAATCCAAGACTTCATGCTCAGTCGCGCTTTGCGACGACGAAGTAGTCAATTTAAATATAAACTTGAAAGTATAATATTTTCGAAAGAGTTGAATATTAAAGCTAAGCTTATTTGATTTAGAACATGCACAAAAGAAAAACACATTCAGTAAAAAAAACAAATGCTTTTATGTTCCCCAAGATGTCTTCTTATTGAATAAAATCCGCAGTAAAAGTAATCGTAATGATACGAAATACATTGGAAAGTACTTGTATTTATCCCTTTTTTTTCTTTTATGTAATACGTATAGCTTCAGGGCTTTCTCCAATTATAATGCTCTGCTTATTTATCCGTGCAATGACGACGAACAGCGAGTTTTCGAGATAATAAACAGAAAAGTTTTTTTCTCTCATAATTATATTAGAATCCAAAGACTCTCGTTCGGTTTGGATAATGTTTCCTCTCATTTCAATAGAAATTTTAAGGGCGGCAACAATTTGGTATCTAGTTATAAAGTTTGTAAACCTTATTGATTTCTTTTTTAATAAATATAATACGACACGGAGCCCTGTGCGAAATAAAAGTCGATCGATTTTTCAAATTAGAAATTGCTGTTTTGTACACATTGAGTTTGATTGAGTTCATTGACTTTGTTCATATGAATAGGTGATTCTAATTGTGCTTGTCGTCTAAAATTAAACGAAAATATGCTATAGGATAGTCGACAACCAGTCAAGCCCGAAACTCTGACAACCAGTCTTACCTAGGGGTATCATATCGCCCAGTTACTGGGTTGTGAAGGTCAGATAGGCAATCGCTCCATATATAATGTTTGAAATCCTTAATAAAAGCCCTTTCAAACAATACCTCACACGATATATTTAATTTAGGAAAGTGGTAGGAGGGGGGTTGACGTCCCCCTCTTTCTTCAGTCAGTCATCGATACACGTATAAACAAAGCAATTTTACTTGTTACAATAGTTCTGCTGTGATCCTATGAGGAGTTCCGTTCCATTATCCCCGAAGTTCATCATCAGATCATGACAATATTTCTACCTACCTACCTATTCGAACCTATTCGGAAGTATACTCTTTCAAATAAAAAAAGAATCATCCAAATCAATTCATAATTGGCGGAGTAATCGGGTAACATACATACAAAAATGCTCACAAAATAAAAAGCACTAAACCAAATTGGATGAAATTTTTATGGGACCAAATGGCAAGTATACTGCATCGAATACTCTGAATCACTCTGATCGGACTAGAAACCTCGGAGTAATCGGTGTACATACATAAAAAAAAAAATACCGGCCGAATTGAGAACCTCCTCCTTTTTTTTAAGTCGGTTAAAAACACTGGTATTCAGCTGCATTTTTCCAACATAGTTGGGAAAAGGCTAGGCAGATGATGATGCTATAGATAGCCGCATTTTCAGTTCGGAAATCGCCTCGAATTAAATACTCGTAGTTCTTAATTGTAATCCATAGTATTTAGTAACCTGGGCTTCTCCCAGTTGCAAACATCCCTTTGTGCCTATTGGCTTAGTTCTATTCTGACTTTTGCTTGTTTGAAGGGAAGTGGAAATTATGTTTTTTTTTTTTTCATATTTCCCCGCTATTCTTTTCTGATTGCGCCATCAAAGACAGTTAAATCGTTTCTCCAGGATTCGTCAAGATTATTATCTCTGGTGGTTCCGCCACTGTTTATTCTGGGATCACTTAAAGATATAAAACTAATGTCTTTCCTTAAAGTTACAGGTTTATTACAATTACGTAGGCGTAAAAGCAAAATACCTACATTTACTCAAATTAGTAGATTATCCAAACTTATTTTTCTCGTCGTAAGGAATTTGCGTGAACGCTAATTAATTATAATTTCCTGTGATTAATATTCTTTTTACGTAACATCTCTTCTTTGTGATAATATTTTTTTACTAAGTAGGTACTTAACTTTTTATAAATTAGGAAAAAACGTCTTTGAGAAAAAAAATGGTATAGGTACTTAGTTTGAAAATGATAAATTAAAGTAGTTCAAATCAAATTTTATTGAATAAATTAGTTAGAAGAAATCGGTCAAGTTCCGTATCAACGTACAAGATTTAACACTATGTACTTTTAAATGTTTTTGTTAAAAACGAAAGCCATATTGGTTTTTATTATTATTTGTTGTTATAGCGGCAATAGAACAACATACTCTAAAAAAAATCACCTCTGTATGTACCTATTACAGTTCATGAAATACAGCCCTTTGACGGTCAGACGAACGGACAGTCAACAGACATTCGGGTACTGAACCCTAAAAAACATGAAGTCACTGTCAATTTGATAAAGTTGAGAAACTGGGTGACAGATAGGAGATGCACAAAGTAATCTACTCCCAAAATGTCGAAACTTATTGGTTTTAACTTCCCAAAGCAAAATGACACACCCCCTGGTATCAGAATTCCCAGAACGGTGCCAGAGTGAACAATGAATAACTCTTCACAATTCCCATGGGAGCCACTTCTTGCTTCAGAAGCTTTACAAAGTTAGTACCTATCTAATAAGTTATCCAGAACTAACAATGTAGGTCCCAACATTTATCACCCGTATTTTAGATAGAGAAAACCTTCTTTTGAGATTAAAAGAGTTTTTCTTTTATAAAAAAAAAAGCATTCGACGTACGACAGCAGCATTGTGCTCACAGAACCGAAGATTTATTAGTACAAACCGCTATTTTGTGAATTAAAAGAAAATACGAACAAAAACGGAGGCGAAATTGCCAGGCGCGGTGACCGCGGACAAACTGCCTGCCGTTTCCGAACGCCCCCAGAATTCTAATAAAGAAAGCAAATTGGAAAATCGAACAGGTATTCGCACCGTTGGATGACGCTGAATTGCTGAATCGGTGTTCCTTCTCACGTGATTAACAATAGCACGAAAAACGTTACGTAATAAATTAATGTCCACTTTATCAAGATGTAGTTGTCCTATTTTTGTCGGGCGTTTGTTGGCCCATCATATATTCTAGTAGGTCGGATGTGTCGACTGACGTACCTACATATGTATTCATAAACCACTTGCTTACTCGAATAAGGAATTTACTAAGCATTTTTATGAAAATTAATGTTGTAGAAAATGGTGAAGGAATTTTAAGTCAACTGTGTTGATGGTAATTTTATGTTCTAAATAATGTTTGCAAATTATAATGTACTTGTATGTATTCCCTGTGAAACATTGAGTCACTACAACTGTTTTAATTTATAGGACTACGGAATAATTGTGCCGTTCATGAACTAAGGAATTTTGACGAACGCAGGGCTGAACAATAAAATTTTAAATACAGAAGATGTAATAAAGAGCGTATATAAGTACTAAACAGCCATGGTCCGGTCACGAATAAAATGTTCTAGAGTTGTGCGAGTTACATGACCCCTGGGTACCGTTACATTCACACAATGCTTGCGTTCCAGCACATTTCAAATAAAAGCGTATTTACGACTTCCTGCCCTGACTGCGATCCTGGTACACTGGCTAAATACTTCTACGCTTTTTGTCTGTGCTTTTTTTATTTACCGAAACATTTAACATTCAGGTACTTAAAAAATGCTATAAAAGGGGTCGTTGAAAAGTCGTCTGAATGCTTTTTTAACATTTTTGTGCCAAAATGTAAAACAATGAGATCGTAGAAATGCTTATTTCTTTTCTTGTTTCTGCAATTTCAGAAGTGGTCGTGGATACTGTAGTGCGAGAGCATTTTGATATTGAAATTATTCATGCTTTAGGCTGTTGGAGAGAAAGTAATAAAATAAATCAAAGGATCGCCTGTATATAAAGAACGCGTGTGTATATCGTATATGACAAATTTATGTAAGTAAATGGCTAGTTTATATGACTTTTGATCAATGTAGGGACTTCTTTACGACACAAAAGTGTAATGTGCTTCTGCCAACTTTGTCCGCGTCAAAGTTGATATATTATCCCAAGATTCTTACATTTTTTCGGGATAAAAAGTAGCCTATGTGCTATTCCAGACTATAATCTATCTCTGTGCCAAATTTTGCCTAGATCCGTTCAGCCGTTTTGGCGTGATTGAGTGACAAACATACATCCATCTAAACTTTCGCATATTTTATATCTAGTAAGATAATATTAAATAATAATAGGTAACTATGTAGTAAGAAGTACGATTCTTGTGATCTTTTTCTATAGAATTATAAATAAACTAATTTTATGATAAAACTTAGCGTTTTGCTAAAAATCGTGAAAAATTCGTTTTTGTGTTCTTTGACCCCTAATAAAAAAGGATCGATGAGGACTTTTTAGATTTCATTTATGATGGTGTTTTGAACAATCCAATCAACTTTCAGCTGGGTGCGAATTATTGTACCTTCACTTCTATTTTTTAGTCTAATTTGACCGGACTATAATTATAATTTCAATTGTGGAAAATTTCTTTAAAGACGTCTTACCAATTGATAGCTTGAAATATACCTTTTAGGTACAGTCTGTTGGCAAGGACGTCTGACCCACCATAAAAATAAACGAATTTGGACCCTAAGCTTGTAGCATTAAGGTTTATTCAATTTATATGAGCTTATCAAACTAGTGCTCGAGAACTCGATGAACAAATACAATAATAATACAGACACGCAAATATGATCTTTATTACGTTAGCATTAGGTTATATATTATAACTACTTGTTATAATATTATTAGTGTAATAGCTTATTTTAATGATTGCATTCAAGTAATTCTGGTCTCGTGGCCTGTATATAAGACTGCGAAAAACGAGTTGCGAGATCAAATCCTGCGACGAACTTATTGTTTTGCTTTCAATTTAGAATTTATTTAAAAACTATTTCTTGTATTATTGTAAAGAACTATAGACGGATAATCTTTAAATAAAAACTTTCTAAAATGGTAATATTTTCGCATAACTTGTAATAAGTGGGTAGTTGAAAAATAAATATTAGTATTCATTATAAAACTGGTATTTTCAAATGCTACGGGTATGCAGTGACTACGCGCAAACATATTTTACCTTGCCTTACTAAATTCTGTGAACTTTAAAGTTTTTTAATTTACCCACCAGTTTACAAGATAAATTGACGTAAATCATATTGCTCGTTCTATAATAATGCAACCAATATTGTAGAAATGAAAACAAATTAAAAAAGAAACTGATAATAGGTGGACTGTGTTTTGACACCCACATGTTGTTAGTCGCCAATCCAGCATCAAACCGCTAAGCCACAAGAACTTGTTGGGAATACGCGAAATTAAAGATTGGTTTGTAATAAAATTATGTTGTGTAACTTAAAAGCTTTTCAACTTTAATGTCAACGAGATAAGGATTAAAATAACTTAACAAAATTATAAATAATGCTGGTAGCTCCGACAATGTTACCTTAAAGTTACGTGTTAAAGATCAAATTTGCGTGTCTGTTTTGTTATTGTATTCGTTCATCGAGTTCTCGAGCACTTGTCTGATAAGCTCATATAAATTGAATAAACCTTAATGTTACAGGCTGAGGGTCCGAATTCGTTTGTTTTTAGGGTGGGTCGGACATCTTTGCCAACAGACTGTACATTGTTTCTGATAATTAAAGGTTAACAGAATAAGAGCTCTTGCCATCCGTCTACGTTTTCACAATTAGGTATTGAATTTTCCTCAACCTTTGAATTATTGAATAACGAGGTTTATTGTTACAAGGAGAAAACAATAATATTCGTACAATAAATAAATTGAATCTAATTTTTAATTTATTAGCGTGATTGTCTATTTATTTATGAATAAGGTATTTTCTTTTTATTTTACCTTTTTAGGACATAAAACAGTTACAGGTTAGTTACATACCTACTATAAAGATATTAGACAAGATTCATTTAAAGGCTAAATAAAAGTATAATCAACACCAATGTCCGTCAAATAATGTTGTGAATAAGTCAAATGCGTGCAGAGTTAAAAGAACGTAAGTTAATCTCTCATATTATTTTGTAAATGACAGAACGCTGAACGCAGCAGTAAGCCTGACAGTACTGCCGTGCTGTGATTGGATGAGCTAAGCTCAGACAATGATTATGTGCATATACACAAAACCGTGTACCGAGTAGGTAATTATATGAAATCGTTCGTTTACAGCGTTGTGGGTGTGTAGTCAAAGTCAAAACATTTATTTCAATTAGACCATTTACAGGCACTTTTGAATTGTCGAGAAGTCGATCAGTTAGTCTGAAAGTAGAAGCTAGTTGCTCGTTCCAAAATGGAGGTAGGCCTATATGGAAAAAACGAGTAAGAAACTCCACGGCACTCTTTTCAATTAGGTTTTTACAAAATCCTGGTTACTTACATTGTTTCTGTTGCTTCTACATGTGAAAACAATGAAGATGAATATAAAACAGAAGTAAAAAAATTATAAAAATAAAGATGTAAGCCATGGCGGTTAAGAGATGACCAATCCCAACTGACTGCACTCGTCCACGAGCATGACGCATGGATCAGTAGTAGGTTTGCTTAGCTTAGCTAAGCGTATCTTACGGGTTAGTAAATAAAAAAAAGAAAATGCACTGAGTGAATCAAGCTCGTGCCACTAAATTACCTAACATAGTTAACCCTGACATTTTACAACAGATTTTAAAGATATTGTGAAACAATGTTAGTGCTGTAAAACAGTGCTTTATGTGAACTTTACAGGTCACTTTAGATAATTTGAAACCTCGGTACTAAAGTAAAGTATAGGGCTTTAGACTGAGCTACATCAAGGTTGTTTTAAATTGAACGAATATAGAACATGAACTGCAAACGGGGATATTTTTTAATATAAAAAAATGTAGGTACCTATTTTTTTTTTCAGCTGTATATGCTTAAAGGTTATGATGACCCTTAGGAACTCTAATACAGCTCGAGACAACTGAAATAGAGTTGACAATTGCATAATTGAGTGAAAAATAATAAATGGAATAACTTGCATAAAATTTTAAAAGTTATTCCGAAAATTTTAGTTCATTATTAATTAATTAATTAAAACTGCTTGCTACTCTGTCTACAGTACTCCCTTGTAGAACTGCCGGAAAAAAAAGCAATTGACAAAAAAGTAATATAATTATATATAATTAATACATATACTACGCTGTTCTAATTAAATAAACAGGAAGATGTAACTTAAGGAATTAACAAGACAATTACGAAATAATTAAAACCAAAAGTTAATAATAAAGACAACAGAACTCTTCGTTAATTGGTGAAAGTTTTGAAGAAATCCTCCTTTGAAATATCAAATTGCCCAGTAATAATATTGATTGGGGGCTATTTAATAATTCAAATACACGAAGCAACTATTAGGTACAACGCAATTATATAGCTCTTTGTGATTATTATATCAGATTTTGTGGCATTTCAAACCATAATATGTGTCTTTAGTGATCTTTGACGGTATTCAAAAGTATTATTCTGTAATTATATTACATTAGAGTGGATTGAGTTACTTTTAGTAAATAGGTACCTATTTTCGAAGCTAATAATAGTGTATCAAATAACTACAAAAGATACACGAATAATGACATACGAGGTTTGAGTATTCTTTCTCACCCCGGCAGATATTGACCCGTCACCACCACAAGTCAGGTCTCGTCACCCACTGGTCACACAGACTCCTAAAATGCGCGCGCTGACTCTCAGGCCTGTCTCTGTCAGGCAGCGGACTGACCCCAAAGCCACACACAGGCCCTAGTTTATGATGAAGTAGAATGACAACATACCTCAAGCTCATCATCATCATCTGCCTACCCTTTCTCAACTATCTTGTGGTCGGCTTCCAGTCTCACCTGATACAGCTGAATACCAGTATTTTACATGAAGCTTCTGCCTATCTGACCTCCACAACCCAGTAACTGGGTAGTATCCCAAGCTCACTTTAACTCAAAACTATCATCAATATCTAAAAAAATCCGAAACAAAAAATTGTCGTAAACTATTCCCTAGACGCGTTTTCCATAAAAAAAAGGTTTTTACACATCAAATCACCTTTTGTTTGCGTGTTCGTATCATATGGCCGTCGGATTCAATGAAAGTGTTGTGTAGTCACGCGATGTGATAACATAATGTAATGCTATTGAAAATCAATGCCTAGGATTAATGTTATGATTGACTTGCCGACTGACCTTTTTACAAAGGGATATTGATAATGAAAGGTTAAAAAGGTGAAAAAAATAATTCTATACGAGGAAATCTTTAAGATTTATCTGTTAGGATATAGCTATTTTTTTTAAGGAAGGGTAATCATTTCTTGCAATAAGAAGACGTCACGCCGTGCCTGTCGACGTAACTATTTAGAGAATAAACAAAACGACATGGTAAAATCTTTTCATAAACTAGTTTCATTTAAAAGCTTATGATGCTCAATACTTATTTCCGATATGTCTACGTCAGCAAAGCCGCTGGCAAAGCTAGTCCTTTCATGAATATTAAAACGAAAGACTACACGAGAAAGGTAATCACAATACGGATATTATCCAGCCAGCAAGCGGAGTATGCTGCAACATAAAACATTAGCAACCTCCACGATAATTATGATTCATCCTACTCCAGAACCCCTCGACGTAATTACGTAATAGTTATCAACTAACATTACCCGTAAAGATAACATCTTGATGAATAAATTAGTTTGCGTCATAATGGGCGTGAGCGTTTACGCCGCGTCATTGTGCGGTGCGTAACGCGAGCCTTAGTAATTATTCTCGAGGCCTTGCATGAGCGCGTGACGTAGAAACGCCGATTTTCAAATTTCGAATACGACAATCTTATAGCATTTTAATTTTCTGACTTTCAAATTTCGAATACGACAATCTTATAGTATTACATTCTTTGAAATTTTGAATACAATACAATCTTAGCATTTTTCATTTAATTTTTAATAATAAACACAATATGTATAACTCTTTAATTCGAATCTTTAAAATTAAATAAATATTTTGTTTGAAACAGGTATTTTCAATTTAAAAATCGCGTATCGATTTTTACGTTTACTTCGCGCGCTTGTGCGAGGCCATCTACTCTTGTTTACGTAAAATTGTTTCAGGTGATTGGTCTTTGAATTATATATGTGTTTTCGTACTTTGTTTACGCTTCAAAGATATTGTAATGTGGTTATTGAGATGATTTTTCGATTTGTGCTTTTATTTTTCTGTTACATTGTACTCAAGATTTTCTGTTGCTCTTACTGTTCCATTGGACTTTGAAAGTAAGAGTCAAAGGAAAGCACTTGTGTTCCTATGGGATAGTACACATACATACATACATAAACTCACGCGTTTTTCCCATGGGGGTAGGCAGAAACCACAGAACGCCACCTGCTACGATCGTTACATACTCCTTCCGCCTCATCTACGTTCATACATCTCGTCATCTCGTCGTCTAGTTCAGGGATAATAGTTCCGTAAAGTAGTAGTTCAACTTACTTTACGGAAAGTTACTTATAACGCAGGCGAAGCCGCGGGCAGAAGCTATGTAATCAAGTAATTCACTGGTCATTGTGGCTATCCTTACTGGAGGCCTTTGTCCAGTAGTGAACGTTGTTCCGCTGATAATGAAAATAATAATGATAAAAAAAATAAGCCCTGCCACTTAAAAGGAAACTTCAATCCTTTTAAGTATTTAGTGTAATCTCTTAACTGCCGCTTATAACACCTAAAGCAAACTAAGACAGTTTAATTACATTTTTGAAGCAAACTTGTCGAACCTTGAAAAAGGCCAAAAATATTTACTGCTTTCTTAGACCGTGTAAACATTTTCTTAGAAAACAAAACAATTTTATAAAGACACCGCTTTTATTTCGGCGAGATTTCTACAAGTTAATCCTCAAGTAACTGAGCATAAACAAATAAAATTAACATAATTAAACTTTCTGGAAGTAAATCAGCAGCTCTGGATTCTACGAGAATTTAAGAACATAATATAAAAATAACTCGAAACTTGACGGAGATTTTTACGGAGTTACGGATGTAAAATAAAATATAGGTATTATCTTAAAAGACTTTCTTGCTCGATTTTTTTTCTGAAAATGAATCTAGGAAAATGAGTTTTCCAAAGACGAAAGTAATAGAGGATTGACAGTTAGTTTAATAAACGGGAATCAAAAATTATGTTTATTCAGTTATCTTTTAACTACAATAAAACTAATTTGATCTTATGTAAACCTTTGTTTTTATTTTTGGGATAGAAATCATCACGCTCTAGGGAGGGTGGAGGGGTCTGTCAGTCTCTTAATAACTAAAACACCATTTTGTATACTTCTACGCCAGGGATCCTGGGAAATTCTAATCAAAATCAAAGCATTTATTTCAATTAGACCATTTACAGGCACTTTTGGATTGTCAAAAAGTCGGTCAGTTAGTCAGAAAGTTAAAGCTCGGTTCTCGTTCCAAAACTTTGGTAGGTCTCTATGGAGAAGAACCAGCAAGAAATTCCACGGACACTCTTATTAATCATTTTTTTTTTACAAAATACTGGTTACAATATTCTTATTGCTATATAAATATTAAACAATAAAAAAAAAAAAAAGATGTAAGCCAAATCAGATAAGAGATGACAAATCCCAGCTGACAGCGCCCGTTCACGAATATGACGCGTGGATCAGTCATCAAAGCAGTTGCTTCATTTAAAAAATAGAAATTCTGTTTATACGCAAATATTTTTGACAAACACCATCTACGTTTTATAAAACAGCAATAAATCCAAATAAAATGCACGTACGAGGACAATGTAAGGCATAAAACCTCGTTTCTTTTAAACCACCTTGACGATGCTGGTTGCCTGGTACCTTAGTTGCAGTAAAGTCAAAGTAAAGTGACCTTTAAGTACAAAGAAATAAAAAAGTAATATTTTATAAAACTTGTACCTAATCAACTGCAAAAATCGTTACAAATTGGAAAAGCTAAAAAGGAAAAATATTATACGTACGGAGTTATTTCTATTTGGAATTAAACTGGTGAACTTTGGTTGTATTTGCGTCTATAAAGAGACCAGTCTACTATTTTTGGGGTTCATTTCTACTACTATTTTAGGATGGCTGGATGGATGTTTTTTAAATGGCTAAACGAAATTCGTTGTAATTTGGCACACAATCATATAGATATTGATCTAGCTTAACACATAGAATAATTTTTGCCTCGTGAAGTCTAGTCGCTGAGAAAGTAGCGGGCAGAAGCTAGTGTAAAAAAAACGAGGAGAATATTGATTCAGCTATCTTTCATTCAGATATCAATAAGTGTGATAAAAGACAATTATAAAAATATACGTTATGGGTCACAAACACGACCATTCACGCCAAACAAAAGACGATTCTAAAATAGCCAAAACAAGCAAACAAATCAAACGACGTCAAACCAAAAACAAAGCTTCTACCTATTACTCTAACTTCGCTAATATTTTAGTGAAGTTACTACACGGCACGGTTCGATAACGCTACTGTGACGCAGCGTTTTCACTGCGTAAAACGAATGAAAGCGAACCGGCAAAATGCAGACTCATCGCTTTTGCAGCAACTCGGTTTTTTACATAACCGCACTCCCGTTGGCAATTAAATTGAGTACTAAGTTCAACTGAGGACGGGATAGATGTAGTATACCGTTACATTTAATTAAGGGTTGTTTCCCGTGTAATTCATTAAGGGTTACGTGAAGTACAGTCCCATACTTGTATAGGAGCGGTTTGTTGACGGAACTTGGGTACCTTATTTAGGTGAGTCGTTTATATAGGTATAGCTGGGTATAGCCGTTTATCGTACGAATCCGGATCGAATCTGACCGGATCGAACCAGTGTTTACAAATAGGTTCGATTTCTAAATTGAAAATATCCGTTTCGCACGTAATATTTATTTCGTTTGAAGGTATTATTCAGGTCAAAGGGTTATACGGATTGTGTTTGTCGTATAAAAGCTGATCCACACATATCAGTGAAGCCACAGTTCCGAAATAGTTCCGGCACCGTCAGTGATAACTTATTCTTTCATACATTCTCTATGAACGCGCCGGAACTGACGCTGAGAGCACTGTGTCGTCACTGACACAGTCACTGACAAGTGTGTCGACTCGTATAAGTTCTTTTACCTTGGCGCACTCGTGCTAGTCCTAAAGGAATAAGCAATAAGGAATAGGTAGGTAGGAAGTAGTCCTTAGACCACAATTTACTGCTTAAGTAGTTTGTTAGTAGGTCCTTAAAAAAAGAAAACAATATTCATTCGTTTGTTTTGGTACTTAAAGAGGCTTTAAAAAGTCTACTCACAACAACAAAAATGCCTTCGAGTGTGTCCAAAAATGCCTTTCAGTGGTCTTACTGAAAATTTTTTTTTAACATTCGACTTTGATTTTTGACTTTTTTTGGACTGCCTTGTTGGTCTATAAGTAGCAAAGTGCGACTGCTAAGCATGAGGTCTTCGATTCCCAGGTTGAGCAAAGTGTTATTGGGTTTTTTCATCAAGAATTTCTAGTTAGCAGCCTCGGAGTCTGTATTTGTGCCCGGTTGATGGCAATAGACCACCACAGACCTTTCCACTAATCACAGTCGCGTATCATGTATGGAGCATCAACAATTATCAGTTAATATGTGGTTGATATTATTATATTCTAGTGGACATAGCATTCGTGTCATGTTTCTGTCCGTGCCTGATACGTTCATAGCACGGTCCTTGTGTGGTTTTTTTTTTATTTTTGTTGGTAAAAATCATCAATTGAATCGCCCTGGCTGGGGCGGAAGGGACTGTCAGACTTTTACTGATTAAAAAACCGCCCTGTTCCTTCTGTTGCCCTTCCGAGGCCACGGTATCCTGTTAAGACGTCCCGCAACGTGTGGTAAGGTGTAGTAGGCAAACTCCTTTAAAGTACGTTGAATACCAAGAGCTGTATTAGAGCTACAAAACAACTTACTTCCAACTTAGCGATAGATCCCGCTGCTTAACTTTTAAGGACGTGTTATTTAATTAAAAGCGTTTTCTAGAAACTTTTCTCTACGCAAAACTTCAAGTCTAATTAACTTCATAATTATAAAGACCTAAAACTTTGGAGTTACCAAACACGAGCAAAATTATATAACATTAAAAATATGTTAATAAGTCGAGCCTATAAAACGGCAGAGTTGATAAATTTCTCGAATATTACAGTCTGGAGAAAATTACGTAAGCTTCCTCGCAACGTTTCGGCTCAGTGCACACAGCACACAACGTTGATTAGATTACCACAAGCGAACGTCTCTAACTTTCTAATATGTAGTAATCGTTAAAACGTGATCTTTATTGCAATAATTACAGACGCGAAACTCCTTTGAACTTATTTCGGGTTACCAATTACTTACCTTCGTTGTACGCGTCCTCGTGTCCCATGTAAGATAGTCGCTGTCTGAATAAGAAACTAGGGTTGTCGTTTAGTGTGATTGAGATAATTAACATTTGCTTTTATGACTTGTTGTAAGTAATTAATTTGTGGGTTACATTGGTTTGTGTATACCTGCATCTTAATTACAACTTTGTAAACAATGATTTTGTTTAAGATAGGAAGAGGTGGAAAGGTTCAAACTGAAGGTCATTTTATGTTCAATAAAACCACCAGAGGGCCTAACACATGTTTTTCGTTTCAAGGCTTTATTCATATCATGGGTGATACTCATTTTGTTTGTCGTTTAATACACAAAAATGCTATTAATTACGTTAACGCGCTCGTGGAATATAGAAATGTTTGTGGGTGAACTTCAAACTAGTTCGTGAACTATTTCGTACTAGTAGTTCTTTCAACAAGAAACTTTAAGAACTTCAAAAGCAAATTCTGAGTTTCTTCTTAGAGTAGTCTATTAAGAAACAACGATGTACCTAATCTAGTTAAAAAAACCGACTATTTGTAAATTGTTATTATTATTTAACATTTGACTCAAAGTTAAAATAATTTAGTTACGGATACCTATTTAGTACCAACAACCACAAAAAGCAGGAGCACAAAAAGACAATACTACCCTTTTCAGTAAATAAAGAAGCACACTAAATAATAATATAATTCTATTACATAAAGTCTCATCAAATTAATAGTCTCCCAGACTTAATAAAACGTTAGCCATTACAAAAATAGATGGCTTTCTATACAGCCATAATTATGGTATTAATCAAAAGAACAATTTATTTGGGGAAGTCATACCAGCCTTTAGGAAATATTCTCTCAAAGGCAATTATATCGAGCGAAAGACTCTCTACGTAGTTATTTGTGTACCCCCCTCTAAAGGGGTGGGATTTTAGGATTATTTGGACGTTGTGTCGGGATGTTTAGCGGGGTATAATCTGCCATGGCATTTTTCGGTCCATTGCTCATATTTGATGTGGGTTGAATATATTAATTATGTGCTACACCCAGTAAATGGGGATTACGACCGGCTTTTGTATTGGTTGAAAATTATTGACGAATTTGAAGACTGGAATTTAAATTGAAAATGGGAACATGTAGGTCGAGTGATTAATGATTCGGTTCGTATGATGATGACGTGTTTATTGACACTTAAAACGAGTAGTGTGATGTATGAGTACTTCATGTAGTCGTTTTTATGCAAAGTATATCACATTTACCTACGTGTACTTTATAAGAAATATGATTTAACAAAATTAAAATTAAACAGTAAGTACGGAATTAAATTCTTTTTTCATGTAGGTACTATATATGACGTTCAAAAGTACGTTTTAATGGTCTTATTCAGTGGTTCCCAAAGTAGACTGGACCGCGACTCGTCTAACAAAAACTTTTTAATTCGGAACTCACCTCTTGACTGTGATTACGAAAAAAGGGGCATAAGTAAATTATAACGAACTGTTTATAAGAGTAAGAAAAAAAAAATCATTTAGTTACCATCGAAAAACGTAATAGGTACGTCATGTTATATTTTGTGCCCATCTAACATTCTCTTGTGATCCACCAGTGGGTCGCGACCCATACTTTGGGAAATGCTGATCTAATTAAAATAACTGACATTAACTGTCACTTACCCACTTTTGTTTTCAAAACAAGCAATTCCTTTACAATGTTTTAATTAAAAGAAATTAACATTAAGACGACTATTGCTTAACGTTTTCTTTAGAAAAGTAAATGAGAGAACATTTATTTTTACAATAATGTACGCAACATCAAGAACATTGTAATAAAACTTAACGACAACACACAAATGGTTGCAATCAAACCATAAATTATCAATTCAGCGCAATCCAGTATAATGCCGCATAAAATATGACTAAATAACTCATAAAGTGTTCACTGAAGCATATCAGCTTTGCAATAGTAATGTGGGACATAATGTGACACATTTTGTTTAAGTAGCAGTTACGACCCAAGGCGTATTCGAAATTGAAGTCGTAAGGAATAATGCGCAAAATATGCATAGTGCTCAAGTAGATTCAACGGCGCCTGAACCATGTTCTAGGACAGTAATGACACGGTTTACCGATGTTTGGGTTAACTCTCGTGTTAGAATGTGTGATTCTGGCTGAATTCATTAGTCCCTGGATTAGAAAGCGCCATCTATCGCATTGCGCATACACTATAAGGCCGTTCCATTAGTACGGGCGTCGAATATTTAACGAGATTCCTACTAAACGCCGAGAAAGTTAACATTGAAACAAGACAACTTTTACATTTTCTAAGTACTTAGTGAAGTAGATACTTAGCTTTGAAACGTTTGAGGTCGTTTTGAACCAAATTCAGAAGTTGAAAGTTACCTCTTAATTTACTTGCAAAATATCAAATGCTTAGACCGTTTTATTGTTATAATTTTAGAATCTGTCCTCATTTACCGTTTGACTTCAGAAATTGATACAAATTATAGCTTATTGAAATTTTAATTGCCGTTATATGTAGAAGACAAAGTAAAAACGTATAAGTGTTATTAGAAATGTGAATAATTAAACTGTTACTAAACGATCGATAGCCTGAAAATTAAAGTCAAGTAAAGTCGTAGACAGTGAAGCAATTTTTGTCGTAAATACGGAGTGTGCTCAGCCATATAATCGATGAGCACCCTAAAAAGAAAATGAGCTAACACGTTCCACCGTTAGCAGAAACAATGTGTTATATGAAGTATGCATATTGCTCATGAAATTCAGCTTAAGGAAATTGCTCCTCCTCGACCTCCTCGTAGGAACTCTTGAAGGCGTTCAGAGGGGAAAATTTGATAGCTTATAGCTTTGATAGCGCCAGCACGAGAATGATGACAAAAATGTTTTTTAAGGTAAAAAGAAAAATGGTTTTTGTGTAGGAGGATTTTTTAGTCTGCGAGGAGTGATTGTTTGTTTGGGGTAATTGGATGCTTGGGTTATGACGTCAATGGGTAAATGGTTTTACTTTGTGAAGTGTATTAACAGTGCTAGATAAACGCAAGGAATTTTCAACGAGTTTCTGTTATGAAACGATGTTCGACAAAGACGAAATTTATGTAGAAAAAATACAAGGAAAATGTTTGGGGGTAAAGTTACTCTTAATGGAGTGGTTAGTGTAATGCAGAAGATAGCCGAGCCAAATCTATGATGGTTGATATTAGATTCATTTTTGCTAAAATGAGCCAACCCACAAAATCTCTTAATAGTTATTTTTACAATAACGTCAAACTTGGACATCATCGGTGAAGGAAAACATCGCGATGAAATCTGCATCTATAGCTAAAATAAGTCTGAAATCACCAATCCACCTTAAGCAAGCATGTTGATCAATGGTCATGCCTTTGCCCTGCAGTGGGTCAAAAATAGGCTAGGATAATTATTACATATTATTATAATAAACTAATTCGTTAAGTGAAATATGTTACATTAATATAGAGCAATAAAAGCCCAATGTCCCAAAGTTATACTTAGAATTGATTGTAAATTAATAAGCATTAAATATCCAAATCATTAAACATCGTAACGTAGATTGAACGAACCCGAATTCTCGACTATGTAATTTTACCAGCAGCTTATTTCAGATCGCAATTTCCATTATAATGAACTTTAACATCATAAAAATCCATAATAGGTTAGCACTCATGTTTTAATACAATATTGTCTCACGTAATTACTGGCTCATGACATGACATAAAGCGTACCTACACGCCATCCATTAACACTGATTACTAATCACTGGTAATGGAATATTTCGGTAAAATTGAATTGAAAGCTACGAGTAAAAAATGTCCGCTGTTAAAGTGCGTAGTAATACGTCAATTGTAGTTTACTTGCAATTTGTACAATCTAATTATAGGGCTGTGACAGTTAAAAACGATGGACTACAGAGTTTCTTAATAGTTGGTTTTATTTTTGAAATAACAGGGGAAGTAATGAAAAACCAGTAACCATTGATTCCGGGTAGATACTATTTTTTACATGTGGCGTTTGTCCTGCGCAGTACTGGTGTGCGCAGACGTGTCAACTGTATGAGAAAAGACAACCGTCTGTGTGCAGCTGTCATCCGTCATACGGCACTAAGTGTATACGATTTAAGAGCCCTAAGATTGCTTTCAATTCTAAGTATTCTTTTAATCCCTAGCTCCTAGATGGACGGCTCTGTTGCGTCTCGTGATTACTGGGTGTGGTTCTCAGTATGATTTCTAGGTGGAGCAAAGTGTTATTGGGTGTTTTTATTAGAAATTTTTCAGTTGTAGCTCAAAGTTTGGACGTTGGTATGCTTTAGAAAGCGCAACAAACCAATAAATAAATAAATAAATAAATATCTTGGGACAACTCACACACGGCCATCTGATCCCAAGCTAAGCAGAGCTTGTGTTATGGTAACCAGACAACTGATATACATATACTTATATAATTTTATAAATACATACATATTATAGATAAATTACACCCAGACACAGAACCAACAATTATGCTCATCACACAAAGTTTGTCCTGGGTGGGAATCGAACCCACTACCTCCGGCTTTGCAGTCAGGGTCACTAACCACTAGACCAACGAGGCAGTCAGTCATTGGTCCTGCGGCTGATCTCTTATGTCGAATTGTCGACTCATCGGAATTTAAGAGTCGGGGGTAAGAGGGAGTGTGTCTCCATTAAAATTGGCCGTAATTCAGCGACCTAAATTCAGTCTGGAGAAAATTATAATTCTTTCAATTCAACTAACACTAACAAATAAACAATTAAATCGTCTAGATAAACCAACATAAATATTTTTCGGATATAAAACCATTTGATTTAGACTGAACAAAAAATATTTCCAATTTCATATATAGCAAAATGTTGATTTATATTTGAAGGCATACTGAGTAACATGCGCGTAAGTTAAACCATAAATATGAAACTTCGTCCATGTAGTTGATTTGATGGAATCCCGCACCAAGATCAAGAACGGTTCGTTAACTTCCTTTCGCAGTAACTCAGTTACATAAGTAAGGAGGTAGATCAAAACCTTATTTTAAGGGTTGCCACAACGAAAAAGAAGAATTAAATAAATTAAAATAAGGAAAAACGCAACCAAAACCAAATGCGTATTTTTTTAGAAGTGCTTTCTCAGATTCGTAATTAGAACCATCTTTTTTTAACAAAGGTCTTTCATAACTTTTTAAATTCGAAACAATGATGGCACTTTAATAATGGCCAGTGTTGATTTTAAAACTGCATAATATATTTTTTTGTCCAAGTCAAAGTATGTATTAGTGCGGATTTTAGTGATATAACAAACTCTTACATATCAAAACTATAGTACTCAAAAATGTACGATGTAGGGCAAATTCTTTGTCTGAATATGAATTTGATGTTTTAGACCTCTGTACCTACCCATGGAAATGCACATTGGCGTGATTTAGGAGTCCAGGAGTGTATACTTAAAGATAAGCTTTTCATTACAGCATTAGGTTAAGGGATAGGCAATTGTAGTAACTTTTAGGAACGTTCACATTAATCTCAGTCGTAATCTGTTTAAAATGCTTCCATTTTATCTAAATTTTTGGCTAGATTTTGAACGTCTTTATTATGAAAATTGTCCTTAGAAGTAACACTTTCATGAATTATGGCATCTTAATTGTAAGTTTATGAGATGAACTGTAACTGAAGAATAGTTACAAAACATGTCTGACGATACAGAAATACATTTGAGATTGCAAATTTTATAAAACTCGAATTCCTAAGAGTCCAAAAACATAGTACTTTAAAAAAGGATTCAGTGAAATAAGGCCGTTATCAATATAGCGATCAAAGCTTTATAGTAGAAGAAAATAATTTCAAAGGAGAGTTCCAAAGACGCCTCCAAAGTGGATTTATGTTGAAAGGGTAGAAGCCTTTACAAACTGTTCAACTAGGGCGTCTCCTTACACTGTCGAGTAAATATTTGCTGTGAGATGAGTTGACACAGTAGGCTCGTACACAGTCAACTAGGAAAAGTACGGATGGACCCACTTTCGGAGAAAACATTCTTCTTAATAGCTATCGGAAATGTAACGGTTTTGTTGAAAATTTATTGCATACATTGACACAGAAAATAGTGAATCAATTTTTTTTGTATCCTATGTTCGTCGCGGATCATGCGTTATGCAAGTGTACTGTAGTTCTAACGTATTTATTTATTACTAAACTCCACATATACAAATCAAAGTTATATCATATAAACGGCCAAGTTATAAGCTTAATTTTCTATTAGGTAATCAAAGTAAGGTGCAAGCGTTATTATAAGGTACCTACTTGTTTAGTTTTAGGAAAATACAGGTGGGCTGTAAGTTTCTGGAGATAAGAGCTAGTAACCTAAAATTCATGTTTGTATATCGGCAACCCTATGTAAGTATGTAGGGTAGGTACCTACCCAGCATCGGCCAGCTTTAATACAAACTTGCCGATATTTGAAGCTGAACTGAAATATTTATACTATATCTAATATTAGAAGTTATAAAATACTCACGCTTGGCAAACAGTAAACAGTTTCATATTTGCACACAACATAAAAGTTCCGAAAGGTACCTTGTCGACAGAATCTTGGATTAAGATTTATAGACCCGTAGGTTAACGGTCAGAATTTTAGTTTTCGTAGACGTAAACCTTAACATAGAGATAGGCTATTTATGAGTATCGTAAATGATATTATTGCTGTCCATACTCGTATACATATTTTAGGGACCATTCGCTGCGTAGCGATAATTACAGAGACGGCGATCAGAGTGACCTCAATTCATAAAATATTTGATGGGCCAAATGTGATTTGTAGGCATTTATTGAATTTCATACTGTGAGTGTAATAGAAACCTAATCTAACAAAGTAGTTATTTTTCTGCTGGTAAATTACATGATTCACTTACTTTCGTTAAATAATCTCACAAAATAGATTTTGTATTCAGTTCTGCTATTCTGTAAAAATCTCTTTTAGTAAACCGTCAATCCCCAGCATTAGTCTCAGTCATAAATTTTACTAAATTTCAGTCTCAATCTGTCAAAAATTACTCTAGTTTGCGACTAGATTTTTAAATTTTTGTCCTTTACCAAAATTCATCAAGAGATTTTTTTACAGAATTGCATTGCAAATGGGATAGAATTTTTTCGTGATGGCCTAGTCATTAAGGCAAGAACCAATGTGATTTTTTCTAATTCATATGTACTTTCTAAGTTTATCTTGAACATCGCTGACATCGGTGAAGGAAAACATCGTGAGGAAACCTAAACAAATGGTAATAAAGGTCTGAAATCGCCAATCCGCCTTGTGCTAATGCTCGTGCCTTCTCTGTATGAGAAGAGTCCTTTGCTCTGAAGTACGACGATAATAGGCTGGTATTATTATTGCAGATAGGATAACGGGTCACCTAAAGCTCACTTCAACAAAATTTTCATATTATCATATCTTTTCATATTACGTAACGTCTTAATTAGACTTAACATCTGTCGCAAACGAAGTTTCTTTAGAATGTTTGCACAATCTTGGTACTGACATCAGAAATAAAGAATACAAAGAAAGAACAGTAACAATCTAGACAAGAAAGTTAAGGACTAGGTAACGTTTCTCAACTCAGTAACTGTGAAGTAGTACAAGGAGAACGTGCAGTGCTTAAACACGAGGTTAAGTTGAGAGATTTCCTTTGTTCGTTACAAACGTAATTAGATTTTACTCTTATTGTAATAAGGGTACTTTTGTCTTGTATTTTTTTCCTTAAGTAGTTTTAACTAAGAGGGAAAGAGAGGAAGAGCAAAGCTATGTTATGTCTTCAACACTATGGTTGACTAGTCGAAAATACCTAAGGCATGAAGTCCGCATTTTGTACCTTTTGCTGCATAATTAAAGTTTAAAATTATGAAAGAAGAAAAGATGGATGGATTGTATGAAGAATGATATATGAAAGAATAGTAAGTCAGATATAGAATGATAGTTGACAGGACAGAATGGAAGAAGGAAACGTGTTGACCTTACCCCAAGTAATATGGCTACCTCGAATCTCTTCTTATATACATACTTATCATCACGCCTGTAATCCCTGAAGGGTTAGGCAAAGGTGTACCCATTATTACACCCACATTTCGCCAGTCTTCTTCTATCTCTTCTTATACATTATTTTTTGCTGTCTCCTTCACTATGTTTGTTATCGCCTCGTGTTTAGAAGTTATGTAATGCAAATATTTTACGATTTGAGAGTTGGTTCAATATCTGCACCAATATGTATGGCGTCGGACTCAGCATGGGCAGTATTCCAAGTAATATTGACGTCGGAATTTTATTTTTTTTGGAACATAGTGTTTCAAAGATTTATTAGTAACGTATTAGGTGACAATCTTGCAGTAGCCATTAATCTATACTGATAGAAGAAAACGTTAAGCTGGAGAATTAGTTCGTTCATCTTAGGGACTACTAGTCAGATTAGAAAAAAACCATTTGCGCTATATACCCTGTTTATCAAGGCAGGTCTACCGATCTAGATCCACCAGAGCGGAGCAGTAACCAATAACGTAGCTTTCCGCGAATATCTATAAATTATGGAGTTTCCAGTGCCCATTCTTCTCCATACAAAACTACCTTTTGTAATGGGCAATTAGGTAATTTTTTCTCTAGTAAATGACGTTCAAAAATGTCTTTTAATGGTGTAATTCAAATAAATGAATTGACTTTGACTTTATAGCAAGTAATAATATAATAAGCAAATCTCGATTCCTCCAGTTATTAACTTTCTATTTCCGAAATCGACAAATAACTCAAATAGATCACGATAATTCCAAACATCGTTACAAACAGAAAACAGTCCTCGTTAGTGTAATCTGAAAATGTGTTTCATAAATTTTCAAAAACATGTTTTCAGCTTTCAGTAAAATGTTTCAACTAAAGGGGAACACGTTCAAAGAAAACGGTATGTGAGGAAGTTTGCAAGATATTTATATCCTTCATACTTTATGGTATAAAATATTTATATATTAAGAGCAATCTTGTCAGACTTATTTAAAATTCAGAGTCTGCCTTTGAAATATTATTTTACCAACTGACGTCAGTAAGCGCTTGGACCAGTTTATCTTTTTCTTTACGGTCTAGACTTGATTTCCATGCTAATCTAAGACATTATGATGGAAATGAAGTCTAAAACTTTCATAAATATGATTTACAATGTAATGCTTCCAAAAAGCTGACTCGCTTTTGGCCGTGACTTTATTCGCTTATATGTCGGTTATTGTAGATACAGACGCGGATAAAAGTAGCCTATGATCTTATCGAGATTTCGAGCGATCTCTTTGTTAAGTTTCATAACGACCGGTTGTACTGTTCTGCTGCGATGTGGAAACAAACAAACAGTCAGAAAGAGTAACTTAGATGTGTAGGTTGAGGCAATCACTGGAAATACTATTTCGATTACAAAAATCCTTTCACTGTTAAAAAGCTAAACTATTTCCACGTATCACAAGCTATGTTTACTATGTATGTATTTGTACTTGACTTAAATGCAGACAAAGTAGCAGGTAGAAGCTACATAGTATTTATAATATAGTAGTGGATTTTATTCAAAGGAAGAGATTTTGGGAAAAATTACAAATCACGTTACGGAACCTTGCTGACTCACAATCGAAATAAGGGTCTGTGATATTTTTTGCTTCACTTCATCCACCTTAAGAGATTTTCCTCTCCAATGATTTACAACTATTGGCTTGCTATTTTGCATTCAGAGAAACTACAAAACTTTTATTTTACACATTCGTTTTCTGCGAATACTGTGTACTGTTCTAAAAATAGACGCGATTTGGGCAACGGCTGGAGCTCCATATTTCAGAGGGTACCCATTCGGGATGAATCTAAATCTCTGTATCTTTGGCTCTGCGCCCGGTACAGCACTGTTAGGTCATCAGGACAATGACCTCTGTATTGTAAGAGGTGGTTAAGTAACAATAATACATAGATTTTGTGATCATTCATTCATTTTCTATAGCAAGTTAGGATTAAAAATTATTGACTGAACATTTCTCAGATTCTTTAATCTAAATAATATGTATATAAAGCGAAAGGTCATACACCAACTCATCACGAAATATCGAAAACCGCTGGACATATAAATATGAAATTTTGCAGGGAGGTAGATTATGGTTAGTAGACGTTCGCTAAAAACGGATTTTCCAAAATTCACAGTCTTAGCGGATGAAACGGGGGTTCGACAATTACGCGGACGAAGTCGCGGGCAAAAACTAGGATAAATTATAATGGTTTTAAACAATTTCCTATCGATGTTAGGTTATTAAAAAAACAGCAAAATGAAAATATCAAAAATTACCTCCAAAAGTTTAATAGCAATATGAGTGACCTACTTAATTATATCCGCCAATTACTATCCCACTGCTGGACAAAAGCTTCTTCGCAAACAGACAAAGCATGAGCGTTGATCACCACACACCTACATTGGTGATTTTTCAGACTTATATGACAAGTCCAGGTTTACGATGTTTTCTTTCACCAAGTCAAGCAGTGTAATTATTCAAGTAATAAAACGACGTGACCCATAGTATTTTCTTCTCAATTTACATGATAAAAGCAGATGTACAAAATAAGTAGGTAGGTAGGATACACAGTAAAAAGGTATTACAATCCGTCATTGTGTTCCGCCCTCACTGCTTCTCTCTCCAAAGGTCAAGGTCACTAAGTCGCAATAATAATATTATTATTGATATGTTTTTTATTAAAACTCTTTGTGAAAATTGTACATTTTGTTAAAAAGTCCTAATTAGGAGAAAGTAAAAAAAAAGTTTTTTTAGGCAGAACTTGAAAGTTCGGTTTCATTCATTACCAGAATGTATAAACTTTTTATTTAAGTCGTATGATGGTTCTATACTTGCGTACTTACTCAAAGTTTTTACTTTCACACGAGTAACATGGAACTTCGATTTTTCTTAATAATTCGAAATTTATCCGAAATTATTAAAATTGTTGTTAGTAATATGTGATGGCGATACTTACCTATCGATCATCAACATTTGTGTACAAGTACCTTAATATAAATATACTAGACAGATCGAAGTTACAGTGTGAGGTGTAATAATAAAACAATAATTCTAATAAAGTTGCGTTTCGGTGGTTTGAGAAGAAAAAGTAAGTGAATCATAATATTTTCCAAAGGGTTTGGCCTAGCAGGTGTACAAAGTCATATCATACACCTTCCTTTCGCCAGATAAAATGTTTTAATCCCAGGTATTTCATATTTGTGCCCGGTGTGTTTCCTTTTTTAAATCTAGACTCCGGGCATCAGAAAAAACTCTTATTGTAAAACATTACACTTTCCAGCCTTCACGCTCGTAATGGTTGCAAGTAGACCCGCCTTTTTCATTTTTAGGATTATTAAATACTGGTTTCTTTAAGTTACATTTTGGGTCTACGTAAGCGAAGCTGCAGGCACAGTTAGTATAAATAAATAAGGTTGCTCCTTTCTTTAAAACCACATGACATATTTATTAACGTCCGCTGGACGTTACCCAAAATTCGCAGCGGTTTGTGGTTTGCAGTCATGTGGTTTATACATCTTTTGTTGGTAGGTATCTAGTCTGCAGAAATCTATAAAATAGGGCTGATCAATATCAGAAGACCAATTCTACTAATTAAAATCTATCTAAATAATTTAGTCGCAATCTCATCTCAGTGACAATCAATGTTAAAAAAAAAATCGTTTATTTAAAGGTATACACCGTGAATTTTAATCCGTTGCAAATCTTTCAGGGGGTGAATGTACTCATGAATATGAACAACTTTTATTAAGGGACATAGTACGAAATGTGAAAAAAAAAAACAGCTGATCCATACAATTTGATCGTAATGTTTGTCATTATTGTATGGATCGGCTGTTTTTTTTTTCACATTTCGTACTATGTCCCTTAATAAAAGTTGTTCATATTCATGAGTACATTCACCCCCTGAAAGATTTGCAACGGAATAAAATGCAGGTTGTATAAATGACAGATTGAGACTGGGATTAGATTGCACCTTACAATTAAATTGCCCCCCAGGGGTCGGATAATGGGATGCATATTTACTCAAACTTCAGGTGTTGGCTTAGTGTTGCGGAATTCGTTCGAATGAGTCACCGTGGCCCTGGAACGAAAAGCGCATTAAGAGGAATGCGGATGGTTTTTGGTCAATAAGAGTTTGACATTTAATTTTGATGGTATAAAATAAAAACGTGTTACCTTAGTATGGACTGACTCAAGATTCCGAGATTGTCGTGTTGAAAAAATTAAAGTCGTATCCATACTTTGCTAGCAAAAATAACTTTAGGTAAATATATGCATCGATTATTTTCTTCAAATCAGTTATTTCTAGAAGTCGTACCTATACTTTCCTCGTTAATGACGCATCTAACACATCGACCATTTTTTCGAATAATAAAAAAATGTTTCACGATTCAAATGTTTTTAAGTAGGTATAATCTAGTTTCAGGGGTTATAAATACCTAGTAAGTTTACCTAGAGTTCAAAAAGCTTCGAGGCTATTTTACCGCATTCAATTCTCTGCATCGAGTACCAAGCAGTTATTACTAAAATTAACACTTATTAAGTACACGCGATCCTGATTAACTCTTTCAACTTGAGGTGAACATATCGATATTTTGTTTTTATTTTTGTGTGAAATGGTGTTTCTTGTAAAGTTTTTTTTTATATACTGAATAGTAAGTTAACATACTTTCAACAAAAAATGTAGTCTGAAATCTCCAAACTGCCTTGGGCAAGCGTGGTGATCAATGCTCGTGCCTTCTCTGTATGAGAAGATGCTTTTGCCCTGCAGTGGAACAATAATAGGGTAGTATTATAGATACTATTTATTTTTAATATCCAAAAGATTTTTCTGCCATAACAAATATGACATGAGACGCCTGTCAAAACACAATTCTGAAAGCATCAACTCTTTTTAGTCGACCTTTCAAAAGCTCACGTAAATTCAATGGAAAAGTGTAAAAAAATTTAGCGCTTATAAAAATACTTAGAATCTTTTTGACAAAGGTTTGTCACACAGGATTCTCACTGACAAGAAAAGTGTACCGTAAAATCGCTTTGTCCTTACTAAAGGTCCTTCTAAACTGTCAAAGGAAAGACGTAACGAAAATAGGGGTTTATGAAAGGGAATAGGAAAATTGTGTGAGTGACAGTTTTGTAACGGTTTGGTGAATAGTTATAGAAATAAGAAATTGTAATATTGTGGCCTAAAAAAAATTCTTTTTATTTTCGTGGAAATGGGGTATTGAGGTCAAGCGTGGCGATATTTTGATATAATTTATTCTATTTATAGTTTTATTAAAACTGTACAAAAAATCTCGCAATAAAACCCTGTATTGATATGCAGGGTCATTGAAAAAATCAGCTGTTCCCTACAAAAATGCTTTACAACACGATCATAGCGCGCGTACAGAACTGCTGATTTCTTTTTCATCATTTCGGGTTTGGTCACATAGTAAAAGTTATTCATAATGATGAGTGCAATGACCCTTTTTCAGGTTTCTGGTAAATTTTCAACAGTATATTGTTTAATTGTGGGTTTATTTACTTTCTAATCAATATTTTTATCAATCGGATTTTTTATTTGTTAATCATACACTAATTGCCATTGTGATTGGTCTAATCGAAATAAATGTTTTGACTTTGACCTACAAATAAAATAACATCTTACTAAGGTAAACCTTGTAAATCAGAGGGACTAAATGACTGATATTTTTCTCATTAACAGCAGTATGATTAAGTACCAGCCACCAAAATCCATATTCAATTAACAGAAAACCTCATTACTTGAACATTTTAAAACAACTCGCCCCAAATCGTTCGCTAATTAATCCGGACCCATTAAGCAAAGGCCAACTCATTTATGGCTCACAATAATAAATAATTAAAATTGATGCCGACACGTTAGGAGTCCGGTCTGTTATGATAAAGCCTTTGTACAGACGGGAAATAACTGTAATTTAACACCCCAAAGGGATTGTAAATCGTAAGTAATTTATATTAATAGCTTTAGATTTATGTTAGTTTTGGCTTGAGGTGCCGTTTGGGGACCGATCGTGTTGCTAACTAGACAACACTAGATCATAATGGATTGTTATGTTCTACTGTTATAATAGTGTTTATTGGCTTTCCGGATTAACGTGGAAATAAGAAGGTTTTTTTTATGAGAAACTAGCTGTCCGCCGCGGTTACACCCGCGTCTTTGGTTACTGCTCCGCTCCCGTAGGTTGTAGCGTGATGGTATATAGCCTTTAGCCTTCCTCGATAAATGGACTACCCAACACTGAAAGAATCATTCAAATCGGACCTGTAGTTCCAGAGATTAGCGTGTTCAAACAAACAAACAAACACTGCAGCTTTATAATATTATATAGTATAGACTAGCTGACCCGCCGCGACTTCGTTCGCGTGGTATCCTACCCCTATCCTACCGATACCCCTACCTCTACCCTACCCTACCCCTACCGTACCCCTACCCTTGAGACCGACATATCCGAGATTTTTTTTTTCCGTAAGAACCTTCTCCTGACAATAACAAACACAACAAAAAAAGAATTAATGAAATCGGTCCAGCCATTCACGCGTGATGCCGTGACCAAGGAAAACGTGTTTCATTTTTATATATATAGATTAAGGTTGAAGGGTCTGTGCTTCAAAGGATAAAGCTGAAACCTTCACTAGATATAACTGGTAAACGTTTGTTAGTCAATCCCAGGTGTATTTCTTTAAAATTGCTTGATGATATTGGAGTTTTATATGTAGAGATGAGTATATTAGCTTTGTCCATGACTTCGCTTACATGAAACTGAGTGTAACCTAAGGAAATAAGTATTGATTTATAAAATACTGGCTTTTACTCACGGCTTCGTATGCATGGAAGCTGAAGACCCCCTTAAATTAATAAATAAATAAATAATAAATATCTTGGGACAACTCACACACGGCCATCTGATCCCAAGCTAAGCAGAGCTTGTGTTATGGTAACCAGACAACTGATATACATACTTATATAATTTATAAATACATACATATTATAGATAAATTACACCCAGACACAGAACCAACAATTATGCTCATCACACAAAGTTTGTCCTGGGTGGGAATCGAACCCACTACCTCCGGCTTTGCAGTCAGGGTCACTAACCACTAGACCAACGAGGCAGTCAAATTGGCCCTTTAATATGCATTTAGTAAATAGCTGTTATTTTGACACTACAAACAGACAGTTCAATTTTATTTATATGTATAGATCACTATTCGTGCGAATCTACAGCGGATCATTAGTTTATAAATCGAAATTGCGCCTTGCTGCTCTATTGGGGCTGACCCTAATGTAATCAGTTAACGTTACACATACAAATCACAAGTACAAACATTGAGATACTGAGCAAACATTTATTGGCCATTCGGTTCGTGCATTGTGGCAAGCAATTGTGTTTGTACCATTGACCGGGAAGTAGAATTCAAATCTTCAAACATTTGTAGAAGGCATATTTTACGTTTGGTTGTTATCCTAAAATAAATTGTGTATTTTTTCTTAGGTGACTTCTACTTTTAGTCAATTGGGACGACATAAAAATGACGTCATAGTTATTTTTACCATACAAAATCTATGGGAGAATCGCGTTTTGATAGGTCATAAAAAGTTCGTTAATTGATTGGTAGTTTCATCTACCCTATAAATTGTCAACGAATCGGTCTGTTAGCTAGAAAGTTGAAGCTAGTTGTTCGTTCCAAAACGTAGGTATGTCCCTACGGAGAAGAACGAGCAAGAAACTTCACGAACAATGTATATCTGCAGGGGGCCTACCACAACCTCTTAAAACAATATTATTTTAATATTACTTTGTAATTTCTGTTGTTGCATTTTCAACTTTCGGCGCTGATCTGAGCGTTGAAAATCGAACAGTGTGGAAGGCAAAGTAATATTAAAATAATATTGTTTTAAGAGGTTGTGGTAGGCCCCCTGTTCAATGTACATTCAGTACTGATGCTTAGAATAGATTTAAAATTAATCAGCATCAAATATACAAAATTATTAGTTACAATTACTTCGAAAATGAGATAAATTTTGGTAGATCTAAACCCAATTAACATATTAAATAACGAAGAATTAATGTTGTTTTATAAGTTTTTAATAACAACCCTCAAACAACATTTATTTTAAAAGAAGCTCATCCCTTTTTAATACTCCAAGAAAATTAAATTTTATTGTGTTTCACCCCTTTAGGCACAATGGAATATTAAAATCGCTTCAGAAACTCCTTCAATAATATTTTCGCAGTGCAACAAAAATATGAAACAACTCAATTTTGCTTTGAACTTACCCCAAATGAACCTGTTAACAGTCTTCAGAGAATACCCCTTTAATTAACAAGCTTATTTGAGTGGCATTAGCTTTCCTGCAAGCCTGAAAAATCTAAATAATTAATCTCGTATAAAATGTCAAAACATTGCCAGATGCGAAAAATTCGGCCTTAAAATTTAATGTGATGGAATTTATTTGTTGGGTTCCGTGAATTCTTTTTAATTGTTTTATTTAGAGTTATGACAATAGTTGTTATTATTTGTTTTAAACCTTGTCTGAGAAATTACGAACAAAACAAAAAAATAATCAGCCAGCTGTTCTCGAGTTTTGAGCTTAGCAACACATTTAGTCATTAATTTTTATTTATATAGATAGATAGATGATTTATTAACAAAATGCTGGATGCAGGCAGCGTAGAACCGGTCATTGTGGCTATCTTTAGGGGAGGCCTATGTTCAGCAGTGGACGTCGTTGGGCTGATACGATGAACAAAATCGAAAAAAAAAAAACATTTTCTTGTCTAAGATTAGGTTATTATGGATTAGACTTACATGCCTTATTATATTTTATAAAATATGAACCTGTTTTTCATATTAAAACATATCAAGAACCAGTTGTCGTAATAAATGATGCGCCAAAGTGTAGCAGATCATATTACATACAGCACTTTCTTAAAAAATATTTTTGATCGTAGAACAATAAAATTTAATTTTCTTTTTCGAAGTTTAAAGCTTTGTTTTATCTATAATGAATAAAGAATCCAACAAGAATTTTCACTAATTTAATATGCATTACGTTACGTTGATAAAAAAAACGCCAAAAATAGATTCCCTTCCTAAGCTTTTATTTTCCAAAAATAAACGAACCCCGCAAAGACACACCGCAGGCTGACGAAATCGACGAATTATACAATACTCGTAATCTGCGTACGGAACCCAAAAAATACGAGTCTTTTTGAATAATCACAGTCATTTTGTAGACGCCTCGACGCCACCCAACGGGCGTAATCTTCCAGTTATTGCGTTAGTATTAACGAGTAGAATAAACATAGGAATATTTCAGCATAATGAGACAGTTTGTGGGGCTTGTGACGGAATTAGTTCAACTTGATGCATATCACTGTTATTTTGCATGAGAATTGAGGATTAAAGTAGATACGGTTTTAGGAGACAAGTATTCGTTTGGGTTGATTAAAGTTCGTCAGTTTAATGCGGTTTAATGGGTTTTGTATGTGTTGCAGACCATTTTCTTATGCAATCAGGAAATCTTTCTACTATATAATACTACACAAGTAAATGCTAAAAAGAATAAATGTAAAGAATGAATGTTTGTTACTCAATCATGCCTGAACGACTAAACAGATCTGAATGAAATTTAGCACCGAGATAGATATGTCAAAGTGAAAGTTAAATCATTTATTCCAATAAGGTCATTATAAGACGCTTTTGAACGTCATGTACAAAAAAAAAAGGATTGAATCTAGTTGCCCCTTCCAAAAGGTAGTTTTGTATGGAGAAGATATAGATTATAATGTAGTCTGGATTAGCACATATGGTACTTTTTACCGCGGACAAATATACGGTTTCCGTGGGATAATTATACAAACTTTGATGGGGACGAAGTCGCGAGCAGAAGCTAGTATAACATACAAGGTCAAACATCCATTGCAAATACTTTAAGCAATGGATCAAAGCAAATCCCCCAAATAAAGGTGTACCCCACGCCCATATGTCTCTAGTTATGTTTAAGTTCCATGTAAAAAGGGGCGAGCCTATTGCCATCAACCGGGCACAAATTCAGACTCCGAGGCTGCTACTGAGAAATTCCTTATGGAAAAACCCAATAACACTTTGCCCGACCTGGGAATCGTACCCAAGACCTCACGCTCAGCAGTCGCGCTTTGCGACCACTAGACCAACGAGGCAGTACCTATATAATATTTTTTCAAAAATAGAACATCGAACTCTTATTACTTAATAATGCTCACCAAAATAAAATTCTTCCAGAATTTTACTCAACTTCTAGCTTTTGAAGAAATACAAATACTCTTCACGTACACAAATAATTTCCGTAACATAACTCAAGTGAAACATTATAATTATTCTGTATCTCTCCGTCAGTCGTGTTGGAGTAATATGAGCCCCGACAATGTCATATCAAGCGATGTCACGACACACCCTGACACTGAGATGCCACTTTGATCTTGTATCGTATTGCTGTTGTTTGTTTTTGGTAAAATAATCCGTTTAACTAAGATATGTTTCGGTTTGATTTACAATGAAATAAATAAGAGTATATTATTCATTCAAAAAATAGCAGTCTTACAATTTCGGAAAAATATGGCCATATTTTCTCGATAATACATGGCCATATTCGTACATACACGTTTAGGTATATTGCTGGGCCATACTCGAAAACATCATCATCATCTGCCTAGAATTTTCCCAACTATGTTGGGGTTGGCTTCCAGTCTAACCGGATGCAGCTGAGTACCAGTATTTTACATGGAGCGACTGAACAACACAAAACACACACACACACATACTTACTCGAAAACATATTGTTGTAACAAATAAAATTGTATGAATCGATCTCTCTGTTCGTTGCTGCAAAAAGTTCAAAATAAAATCGGTTTAGTTATAATACCATATAGAATTACCTATACAAACAACAAATAAGGGTCTTAAATTGACGCCTATTATAAAAGTATAGTCCCTAAAAATCAAAATGAGCTAAATCCTTTTACCACTTTATCAAATTCACAACCAGCAAAAAACTTTCTTAGCGTCTCCGTATTTTACTGAAGTCATAAAACATCTCACAAGATGCGTTAATCAAACTGACGAACTTGAAATACCCGGACCAGTCGCTGCCACATCGACATTTAGGTCATCAATCGATACCTCAGTTGACGCCGCAGTCACGTTAGTGCTAGTAAAAATTCGTAATGGCGTCATGAAGCAACAGCGATCGACATAGACTATTCGTTCCGTTTGGACTAAATGCTATTTCATTTAAGACTAGGCTCTGCCTGTGACATCGCCTGTGAAGACTTTAGAATTAAACTAAAGACAAAATAAAATTATATTATTATTCGACGGGAGCAAAAAACGGGATAAGCATTATCTTATGTGTAGCTAAATCAATATCTATATGTGAATCAAACAGCTAATTCCAATTTTAATTTAAGCTTCAGTTCAGCTTGGGCCGCGGGACGTATTAACAGGATACCCTGGCCCCGGAACGTAAAAGGCAACATAAGGAACAGGGTGGTTTTTAGTCAGTAAAAGTCTGACAGTCCCTTCCGCCCCGCCCAGGGCGGAAGGACTCATTTGATGATTTTACCAACCAAAAAAAAAGCTTCAGTTCAGCCGTTTAAGCCTGAAAGAGTAACATAACAAACAGTCACACATCCTCACAAGCTTTCGTGTTTATAATAGTAGGTAGTAGGATAGTAGATTTCTAGGACCAGAGCTTATAAAATTCGAAAACATTTATGCAATAACAATAGCGAACTAAACTTTCAATCAACATTACTTATTATTGAAATGTTATTTAACACAACAATTTTAACAAAATTCGAAATCTAAATGTTATTATAACTCTCATATTCCCAGAAAAGCCTAAATTATAATCTCGACACACAAACAGTACGCCTATAACATGTTATTTCACAAAACATACTCGTACTTCGTACAAACATTTGTTATAGATTAGATATTCTCCGAATTCCATACGAATACCGAATTCCTTTTTATTCTAAATATAACTCATATCAATAGTATGGGAATATTCGCTGGGAGTACAATACCGTTTGATATTCCGTGTATGTATCCTGCCCTGATTCCCGAATGAGAATTGGCTTGTCACGTCTTGAGCAACTATGGGACACGTCTTCACTTCCTGTTTAAATGTACTTTTCCTTGGCAATTTCTTGTACATTGTGCTGAATATTTTTATGTGATGAACTTGTTAGGTGACTATATAGACGTTAGGTATACATTAGTAAATCTAGATAAATGATAGGCAGACCATAATAATATCTTATGACATTTGGCAATAGTGTAGCGTGAAAGATTTTTTGTAATAGAACTAGCGCTTTTGGAGATTACCTTGTACAATTCACAACCGACAAATCGATAAACGAGAATACACGCCTAGGTGTATATGTTATCACTAGTAATACATTACATAAACCTTATAATTATTATGTTGTCATGCTGTTGGTGTATTTTAGGCCGTAAGCACATGGCGTATTTTAAACGCAGTTTTTCGGCGCTGTAGATGCTGATTGTTGCGTTTGCATTGATGATGGCTGTAAATGCGCTTATACGCGCAGTAAAGACGGGATTCACGATCGCCCCGTGTTCTTAGGGCCTATGCACACCACGTTTTTTAAACGCGCCGTTGACGCGCGTTTGTAGCGATATAGACGCGATTCGCAGGCGAATCAGACGCAGCCTATAGACCTATTCATCTACTCTGTAGGACAAAAGCGCGACGTCGACGCACGTTTCTAAAACGCGCATCAACGGCGCGTTTAAAAAACGTGGTGTGCGCAGGCCCTTAGGTTACAAGTTTGCGTTCGAATCTCGTTTGAAGCGCGTACACGCGCGACACCTACGCGTCATCGGTGCGTTTAAAATATGCCTGTGCTTACGGCCTTGATGAATACATAAGTGAAGGTAGGAGTGACAAAGATGACACTCCACAAAGCAAAAGTTTTTCCAAAACTCAATTCACTGTAGGTACCTTTGATATACTTTTTCGAAACATTTTTTTCCATTCCATATTCAAACACTTCTAAGTCCCACAACACTCTACATGCGTGAAAAGGAATGTATCTTCACATGATAAATGATGGCTCCTCTGTATGCATGGCTCACGCGCTTTTTTTTTCATTCTGAGTGAGAACGACAGGCACTTCTCACAAGTAGTTCGCTCTGTTTATACTAACATGTGCCGGTTGAATGCATGCCATATACAACATGTGTGGCTGAGTGAAGGGAACAGGAGTTTCGGAATATTGTTCTCGCTTGTGGGTCAACTTTACGTGCGCTCGATACCTATGTAGTCGGCAGAATGTATGATTTGTCATTATGTAAACGGCGTCGTCCATTTGCGAACGCTCGCTGTTTTGTGAAATGCCGAAGGTGAATTTACAATGCTTCTAATCGTGAAAACGCCGAAAATCATGTATTCGGGTAAGCATGATTTTAGGGTAACGCAACACGTTTACCATAAATATGATCCATGAGAAAAAATATAGTGGGAACATTTGGTGACCTGGATAAATTCGATAGGGATACCTACAGGTTTTTAAAATTGCAAAGCGGTTAGGGCGCCCGCACATATACAATTCTAAGTTGGCCAACTAAATCGCACAGCATACAAAATACACTAAAAAGTTGGACGATTTAGTTGGATAAGTGTGCGGACTCTCATTAAGTCACTAGGCTATTGGTATGCTTTGCGATTTAGTTGGCCAACTTGGAATTGTATGTGTGCGGGCGCCCTAAGGACAATGCTTTTACCGAGGATGGCAAAAACAAATTTATTTCATTGTTCAGTAATAATATTAAAGTTCTCTCGATCGAGGTTTCTGGTCACGGCGGCAAATCTAAATGAAGAGTAGCAAAGTATGAAAGAGATACTATAGTACAAAAGTATAATTATGACACACACATAGGTGCACTCCCTCTTCCCTTACTCTCTTAGACCAATGAGACGACAATACCTATACCTATAGCACGACCGGAAAGGGACTATGCAGGCTCAGGACCAATGACATCGTGCTTTCTGAGGTACAGGAATGTCACACCACCAACTTTCAAATTTCAAGCTGCTACTGAGATATTCTTAATAGAAAATCTCAATGTCGATTTGGTCGACCTAGAATTCGAACCCCACGTTCTGCAGTCGCGCTTGTGACAACGAGACCGAGAGGACAATTCTTTTAATACCTGTCTGAAACAATTTTTATGGGTACATGTTAGGTAGAAACACAATATCACGCTCATGCGTATGTAGGAGAATGAAACCCAACCTTTTCTTATTTTAGCCGGGTTCATATTTGTGATGTGGGCGGTAATAATGTGACACATGAAGAACATAATATAATAAAAAATATGATACATAAAAATTACATAGACATCGACCCAGTTAAAAGCCCTTTTTTGACAAGATCTTTTATGAGTGCCGTGGAGTTTCTTGCTCGTTCTTCTCCATAGTGGCCTACCTCCGTTTTAGAACGAGCAACTAGCTTCAACTTTCGGACTAACTGACCGACTCCTTGACAATTCAAAAGTGCCTGTAAATAGTCTAATTGAAATAAATGTTTTGACTTTGACTTTGACTTCATGAAACCATCAGGAAATTTCATATGAATGGATATTTTAACATCTTGCTTGAAAATTCACCTTTCACTTTGTTAATAACTAGCTTTTGAGCGCGGCTTGGCTCGCGTTATATTCGGGTAACTTAGTTTACTGCAATGTTTTTGCTAAGTTTTTCCATACAAATTTGGACCCCCGTTTCATCCCTTTCCACGATTTTTTAAAATTAAACCCTTGTTAATTTAAAAAAATCGTTTTTAGCGGACGTCTACTAACCATAAACTACCTCTCTGCCAAATTTCATCTTTATGCCTCAAGCGGTTTTCGATATTTCGTAAAGAGTGACTGAGTGTCTTAGTGACCTTTCGCTTTTATATATTAAGATTAGATAATAACCTGACATCATTCCGTGCTTCGGAAAGTACGTTAAGCCGTTGGTCCCGACTGTCATACGTCTTTGACAGTCGTAAACTCGTAACGGGTCATCAGAAGCCCAAAAAATCTGACAACCAGTCTTACCAAGGGGTATCGTATTACCAGGTTAATGGGTTGTGGAGGTCAGATAGGCAGTCGCTCCATGTAAAATACTGGTATTCAGCTGCATCCGGTTAGACTGGAAGCTGACCCCAACATACTTGGGAAAAGGCTAGGCAGATGATGAGATTAGATACTAGCCTATTACTAACCCAACAGGGTAGGCCTTTTCACATACCCTCCTTCACCATAAGATTATGTTTCATGGCGTTCTTGACTTCCAGGCGGACAAAATCGCGGCCAGAAGCTAGCAATTAATATGTTTCCATTATCTTAACATTGTTTGGTGTTAACGACTTAATAAGGTGCCGTCTCGTTACTTTAATAGACGTTTTGAAGTAATAAGGCAAGTTCGTCCTTTGAAGAAGAGGCAAAGTTTACGCCAAACATACACCAGGTTCATGTTTGCCTATAGGCAAAGTTATAATGAGTTACAATGTTCTTATTTGTTTGTGTAAGTTTTCGTGACTTCCTTTCGAAATATTACTTTGTAATAGGAAGTGAATTCTGCAGAATTACTGCAGTTTTGGTTGGTTATAAAGTCCATTATCGTATGACAGGTAAAGTTGGCACGTTTACACATAGTGGAATATTTCACGGACGGGCCTACTTTTAACATGGATTCAGTACCTAATTACATGTGTTTAGAACACTGCAAGGCATTAATCACCACGTTTGCTCAAGGCAGATTAACGATTTTAGACTTTCACAAGTCCACATAAACGATGCTTTCCTTCACCGGTGAATTGATGTTAAAATTAAACTTAGAAAGTACATATATTATGAATTGAAAAAATCACATTGGTACTTGCCTCGTATCGAACTCTCAACCTCATGCATGAGAGACGAGCCCCTTAGCCACTGGGCCATTACGGCACACCTTTATCTAAGTACTATTTTTTAATCTAAATTATATTGAGATTGAAAGAAAGGTCACACGCGATAGTGAGATTTATAAAAGGTCTTTCACAATCACAATAGGTATCCATAACCTAATGGATTTATCAAACAAAAGTACCTATTATTTTATCCATCTTCATAATCTGTATACATTTATCTATACAAATAAATAAAATTGAAGTGTGTGTTTGTAATATCCAAATAACAGCTTTTTACTGAATGTATATGAATAACTGCCTCGTTGGTCTAGTGGTCACAAAGCGCGACTGCTGAGCATGGGTCTTGGGTTGGATTCCCAGGCCGGGCAAAGTGTTATTGGGTTTTTCCATCAGAAACTCAGCAGCAGCCTCGGAGTCTAGATTTGTGTGCACGGTCGATAGCAATAAGCTCGCCCCCTATTACATGGGACTTAAACACACCTCTGCCTAACCCTTCGGAGATTACAGGCGTGATGTTTTGTTTATGTAGTAACTAATTAAATGTTACTTTTATATCGAAAAAAGAATTAAGGGTTCTGCGCAAAAAAATACAACGCCGCAGGTAACCGAGAACAAAGCCAAGAACATGAGCTAGTATGTAATAGAAATACGTCTGATGTTCACTCATCCATTGCCGGTGCTTCGTTTACCTCATTAGTGTAAACGTGAGTGACATGCAGAATTGCGAAGTCAACTCCTTATTTCATTAACATGGAATGAATATTGACGTATGGAGGGATGGAGGGATGAAGGTGCCCAGAAATATCTCCGACTATTTTATTATTCAGTAGTGTGTGTCTGTGGCTTAATTCTTTTCCTGTAAGTGGGTAAATGTTATGACTGTTATTTTGGGATGCAATCTATACCTACTAATATAATAAAACTACTACTATTTAATTCATAATTGTTACTATTCCACAACTGAGTGTATGGTGGACACACTGACATTTAAGTAATTTGTGTGTACGTAAAGAATTGTTAGTCTGTAATCGAGTTATTCATTTTAAATGTGTATGTTGTTTCGACACAATTAATTTTATTATTGTTTGTATGCTCTCGAATAAAATGTAGCAAATTGACCATCTTATTATGACATCCTATTGTATTTGATTTGATTTGAAAAATCTAAAGAGATTTTTAATTTGTTTAGTTTTTTATATACGCTAATCTCTGGAACCAGTGGAATATTTAAAAAAAAAACATAAAGTATAAGTGTAATGTTATATCCTAAAAATTCTTTTAAATACGGTTCATTTTTAAATTTTATTAAATGCAAAAATAATGCCCATAAAAAATAGCCTTGACCAATTTATGTTCATTGAATGTTTCCACGCTCCTGCATTTACTTGACAAGGTAAGTTCATGAAACATGCTAGGAGAAGTTCTTTCTAGGCAAAAGTTTGGGTAGCTCCGGTCTAGTTTTATGATGTTTCGATCAGACGGAACAAAACGTCCATGACGAAAACTTTTATATTGAAAGTATTCCATTTATTACAGCATTAAAAAATAATGGCTAGATAAAGGCAGTTATTGTGTTATATTGTTGAATAGACTGCATTTTGATGATACATTTTTTTTCAAAGTCGAAGTCAAAGCATTTATTTAAAATTAGACCACCAAAAGGCACTATTGAACGTTTACAAGATTAAAATAATATACATAAGTAGATACAAGTAAACAAATAATACGATGTACGATACGCCTGTAACGATAACGTTCTTCATACATTTAAAAAATCGAACAAAATCAAAACATTTAACAAGCCCTACCCAACTAAAGAATATTGCCAACCATAAATTCACTTAGTTGGTAGAAGATCGTAAACTTTTTACATCGTCCACAACTTACGGTGTTATAATGTAAATGAGTTCTTTAACTCTTCTGTCCCTAAATCTCCGCCATTTTCGCGGGAAACGTGACAGCTTTAATCTTAGTTGATCGCGATCAGGGGAAACTTGTAAATAATGTGTGGTTAGACTCATAAATACTGGTAAACAAGACAGTTCAAATCTAAATCTTGAAATTTTGGAAGAAAAAATTTGCAAAACGATCGAAGTTGTTTGCGAAATTTAGGTTTAGCATTATAAGATTGTGAGATTAGCTAAGCCTTTAAAGTTGGATGTATTTTGAGACAGATTTATTTAGGTTTTTTGCTGTGTTGAATACAAAAGTACCAAGACTTTTTATACTCGGCCTGAGTATAAAAATCTTGGTACTTTTACTTGGCTATGTATCACGTCACAAAAGAATATACCTAGAACAATCAATCACTACCAAGATATTAACACTTGAAGTAGCCGATATTTCGGAAATAATATAACGAAAACTCTCTCATTCATCTTTGTCACCTGCAAACTGAAACATTTCTATAACATAAAATATCTAGACGTCAATTTAATATCTTTTGAAACGAACACTGTCTGTCTCTTTTTACAGAACTGTCTTCTTCTTTGATTACTGTTCCGCTCGCGTATGTTGTAGAGTAATCTTCTATAACCTATACTATTCCTTACGAATCTGGCTATCATATACAAAAATATTGTTTCCAATCCGACTGGCAGTTCCAGAGATAAGAGCGTTAAACAAACAAAAACCTCTTTAGCTTTGTAACATTGGCCCAGAATTATTACATCATGTAAATTCCGTTTTACATAACGTGGAACAATATAAAGTGTACAGTCAGCAAAACAGAGGTATCCAGGGTCGTCAGATATAGATTAAGTTTTCTTAGAAACTGATGGATGTCTTCGATTCCAACTTAACTTAATGAATGAACTGTTTATTATCTACTATTTAAATTAAATTACATTTGAAAACATTCATCCGTTTCTCAGAAAACTTCAACTATATCTGACGACCCTGCATACCTATCTCTTTTGCTGACTGTACCTTAGTCTCACTATCTTCAATAGTGTTGATAACATTATAAGCTCCTGCAGGCCTTACTTATAGTTTTAATGTTCTATAAATTGTTCCAGTTTAACCGTGGGGAATAAACTTGAACGTGCCACGTCACAAACAACTTTTAAGAATTATTCCGGTGCAAGGATTTGCTTTATGACGCAAACTTTTCTACTTTGTCCGGTCTCATGCATTCTTAGTGTTGTTCGCATCTCGACTTCTACAAGCCGAGTCAGTGCTTATGCACCGTGTCTTGCTCTTGGCACGAAATGTTCAAGTTATAAATCAAAATAATTCTTTCAGAATTACTTTGTATGAGAGTTATTTTCATGTAGTTGAATGTGTTTTGTCTTGAACAGTTTATTGTGTTTCCTGAAATGTTACAGAGGTAATTCTGTTTTGTTTAATAAGTGTTTGTGAACGTTCATGTTACCTTAAATCAATGCCATTAGATATTCTATTTGTGAAACCAATGTTCTATTAGCCTATTCCATTTGTATGAAGCCATCAAAGTAACCACTGCTGTACTTTCATCGAATAATCACATGTATCGCATTACATTTGTTGGGAAACGTTTTGAAGTATCACATAAAATCGTTTTTATTGTCAATACAAGACTCATTTTTATAGTCTGTTTATATAGGCACGAGTGAAGAATGGATAGCTTTATGGAAGGATGTTGGCGATTTTATATTTATTGTTGGTAAAATGTCATATATGGAAATTATTATTGAGGTATTTTCCTTTTTATACACGTGTGGCGTTCGGTTATACGAACTGATAATAAATGAATTATTTTTTATTCATGTGAAGTACGATGTGATGGGAAGGATTATATTTATAACTGTTATTGTTAAAATATTGTTGTTATTTTTATGTTTTGGGCGTTGGCTTCTGATATAAATTAGCTGTCATTTTTTAATTTGTAATACTTTGTATATTATATAATATTGTCGTTTTTGTGCAAGGTACAGTCAGCAAAACAGATAGGTATGCAAGGTCGTCAGATATAGTTGAAGTTTTCTAAGAAACCGATAGATGTATTTGACTGAAACTTAACCTAAATGAAGAACTATTTATTATCTACGTTTTAAATTAAATTACATTCGAAAACGTCCATCGGTTTCTAAGAAAACTTCAACTATATCTGACGACCCTGCATACCTATCTGTTTTGCTGTGTGTACATCGTATTCATTGTAGTAAGTAGGCATGAAGACACATTTTGGAAGAGGCATCAAGATTCAATTATTTTTTCTTGTAGATATTTGAAGTTCAAAAGTGGCTTTTAACTTAATAGTAATAAATGATTTGACTTTGATTTTGTCTTTGTAAGGTTTGCCTTTCCTAATTCAGCTATGTTTCAAATGTTCTATCTACATAATTATGTTTGCTTGTATTTGATATTCTACCCAAGTTGGTCGAATGAGGTCAATGGCCGACGTTTCGAAATAATCTTAGGAATTACCTTACACAAGAGTGGGTGTATCTAGATTTGGTATTACTTTTCTAGCTGAATTATCCTTAACCATAATTGACAAAATAATCTAGAAATACCTTATTCTGTTTTTAGAATTCTGATTCCATTTTTAACATCGTCACGTTTATTAGTCTCCTCAAAGAACATACATTATGGGCTTTGATTACGATATGTAAAGATGATTCAATTTTTTTACCCATTTTCTTTGATATTTTTCTATATTTGCCAACATTAGACTCGGCATTAAGTAAAGCAGGCCCCGAAGTGAAGGGAATCTTGTTTCGTCAGCATTAACATTAAGACAAATTGAAAAAAAGATTGTAGGCCGAAGAAATGATAGGATTTGGCTGTCTCTTTGAGTAATCACAAGCTCCCTTTTATTTCCTTTTCCAGAATTATTTTTATTACTTCGTTAGGATTAGCTAAATTGCAAACTCGCTTTTAAGTAAACAATTTGATATTGTAATGGACGTTTTATACATCTGGCTTGGAAACTATGAAATTTATAGTATCAAGGTCTTTTTTATTGAAGAACATGAAAGCTGGTACATGATATAATGGGTAAAAGGCAAATCGTTAGGAAACCGTTTACCATTTTTTTTTTGAGGTAGTAAAAATCATCAAATGACTCCTTCCGCCCTGGGTGGGGTGGAAGAGACTGTCAGACTTTTACTGACTAAAAAACCACCCTGTTCCTTCTGTTGCCCTTTACGTTCCGGGGCCACGGTATCCTGTTAAGACGTCCCGCAACGCCGGAAAACTTTTACCATGACACGATTTTAGACTCTCAGTAAGGAAATTTTTATTCTAAAAAATATCTATCTCATCATCTGTCTAGCCTTTTTCCAACTATGTTGGGTCGGCTTCCAGAAAAAAATATCTATCTCGATTTAAAAAAATACATGTTCCACACAAAAGTACAACACCTGGTCAAAATATACGAAAAAGCTTATTTACTTTTTGGGAAAAATTTGACGCGCGACGAAATACAAAATCACTAAATCTCCTTAAAACATAGGTGCACTTTCCGAAGCACCCTTTCCATTGCTTCATTAACAACAACTAAAACTGTGCAACCGGAACATAAGAAACCTTGTATAGGTGACAGCGACAAAGAACAGACATAGGTAGCACAGTGCCGTTTCTGTGGTACATAAAGAGCTGGAACACAATACAATTTCTGCCTCGGACGCCTCCAACAATACACGTCGTCCTTTTTAGGTCATTTCCACTTGTAACATGTTCAACAAATAATTATGCTTCGTGTATTGTGTGAAAAACCGTTTGTGTAACACGGCCCGGTAAACAAGTTTATCGAATGTCGGAATTATTTGTGATTCGATTTTTGTTTATTGTTTTTCCAACCCTTCAATTTTTTTTTATTTTTACTTATAGATTTTTGTGGATACATTTTGAAGTAAGATTGATTGATTACTATGAAAATTAGTGTATTGTTTAGTTACTAAAACTGACAAACTTTGCGAGATAATTTTTATTTCCAACAAAGTTTTTATTTTATTGTGATCTCTTATCGAATAAAAAAGAAAGAAGTTTTTGTTTTTTTATGTGGATTTGTTAGCGATTAAAGTGATAATATTTTATATCACCAGCACATGGGGCTTGAGACAAAATATCTATTATTACGATAACTAGGTATACTAGCAATAAAGTGAAATGAGCCTATCAATATCGGAAGAATAATGTTGATAGCATCTTTTTTTTCTATTGAGCCGATACTATGTCATAAAAATTGCAACATAAATATTTTTATGATGCTCAACCATATTATTATATTAGATTTTGTTGTTTTTTTCTAGTAGGTACTTACACAAGAGTTTATACATTCGAAAAAAACAGTGCAGTTTTAATTAGTCAATTAAATAATAAATGTAAGTGCAGTACAGTCCTGCCGGGGTTGCGGGACGTCTTAAGAGGATACCGTGGCCCAGGAACGCAAAGGGCTACAGAAAGAACAGGGTGGTTTTTTGGTCAATAAAAGTCTGATAGTCCCTTTTGCCCCACCCAGGACGGAAGGAGTCATTTGATGATATTTACCACCTAAAAAAAAATGCAGTACAGTGCAAAAAATCGGGTCATATTTTACGGAATTAGGTACAATTACGGTGGACATCGGTGGATCGATTTTCATCAAACATAGCTAAGAAATCCCGACTAAACAAAAAAAAAAAAAAAAATCGGTTCATCCGTTCAGGAGCTAGGCTACGATGCCACAGACACACACAGACTTTTTTTTTGCAATAATTATGTTTAGAACGCTCAATTAAAGCTGAGAAAAAACGTCGCAGTTGCTTCAGCCATAAGCCAAAGTCAAAGCATTTATTTCAATTATACCATTTACAAGCACTTTGATATAAAATATAACAGAATATTTAAAGTAAACCTTAGAACATAACTTTGGAAGCGTGTGGGTAGAAACTGTTATTAGAATCACGTCTTAGAATAACTTGGCGAACCCTTGCTTGCTTATGAAGTCTTACACATTCCCTTCGAAATGGGTTTCTGTACTGTAATGTAATTAGCTTCCCAGGAACTTTATAGTGAAGGCTAGTAGTTTCATAATCTTTATGTTCTAGATCTAGGGTAACAGGCCTCAGCCTGTACCTATTATTTTAATTCGAACAATTATTTTTATTAGGTATAAGCTATGAAATGTGCAATTTCTTTATTGAAATAAAGCTTATGGAAAAACACTTTAAAGTGGCGTGCCCTGCCTGCACGCTTTAGGAATTGATGGTCACTACTGATGGCCAAACTTGTGACTAGGTTTTAGGCCAACTCATGCTTAGAAAAAGTGGTGTAAAAAATAAATTAAATAATAAATTTAAAAAAAATCCTTTGCTGCTCCAAGACCAAAATGACATGTTAGACAGCTAGTTAAAAAAGAATTGTATGCCAATTCTACTAATTAAAAGCGTTTATTTAGTCGCCAACTCATCTCAATGACAATTCAATATCAAAGAGATGGTTATTGCGACTGAGATTATGACTGCGATCCTAATTTTGTGATCTGAAAAATAAAAACATTTTTTTAAATAGCAATCTCTTTTTTTTTGCAGATGTAACCGCAACGCGACCCAGTGGAAATAAAACATCAGAAGATAAATTCTCCTTAGAAGAACAATGTCGATTAAAAAGTCGGATGTTATACAAAGAACGATGAGTGTGCTGAAGGGTTTTTAGTGAGAAATTGTGAAAAATAGAAAGAGTGAAGATGTCGGTAAAAGCCAGCGTTGGTTAAACAAAAAGGAGAAAAATGGCCTTCAAAGGATTCTGTGGCGAAGTGATCGGCTTTTTCCTGGCTGTGGGTTTTTGCATCATATGTCCGGAATATGGTGAGTTTAGTTCCTAGATTATTTTTTTATACTTTTGTATGTTTGTAACGAATTATCTCAAAAACTTGGGGACCGATTACATAAATTCTTTCATCATTAGAATACTAAATTATCCCTGAGTGACGTAGGTTAAATTTATTACTAGAAAAAAATACCGATCCCTACTAAAACTTCAAAAATGTAACCTAAGGTGTAAAAAAATTTGCCATTAAATGTTTTATCGTTTGCGCTGCGGATGCTTTTGATGATAGAACAAAAAATGTTCCTGTTCCACAATATTAAAGTAAGTAAGTACATATCAATATATACAAAAAGCTTTGTGATATAATACGTCCAACTTACATGTTAGAAGATGATAGAAATGCCGACCAAAATTAGACAATGTTCTAATACTCGTAGATCATTAATTTCATATTCAAGATGCTTCTATTCCGGTTTTCATCACTAGATACAGCGTTTCAAGAGGAAGGTTTTTACATAAAGTTAGTAATATTGCACCCATGAGAAGCCGGAGCGGATCGCTAGTATTTGAATATTTCAGAGAGGATTATTTTAGTTCTAGGCGCATTGTTTACGGTTTGAGTGGATTAATTTGAAAAGTTTTTTTGAACATTTTTATTTTGATCGGATACAGCATGTTTGGAATGTATCAAATAGTTTGAATCTAGACTGGCTCGGGTATTTCAATTCTAACAACTAACAATATTTTTTATATTTTTCATATTTTCGCAAAATTCGTAGAATCTTCATCACTAGGTAATTAAAATAAAACTGGTTAATGGCGAGTCGGACTATATAGGACAGGGATACTTTAACAAAAACAAAAAAAAACATTCAAAAGAAAATATCCGTAAAAAATCAGAATGTAGAGACACGCAGCAAGAGGGGGCGTAGTGCGTGCTGCTGTGTGCGTTCCCGAATTTTGAGGTAAGCGTGTGTGCAGTCAAGTTCAACAACTTATTGTTGAACTGTATTTATTCCACACGTTGTGAGTTTAGTAGCCGACAATGGTGAAAATTATGTAATTTTATTTTATTTCCTTAATTGATAAGGTTATCGATTCTAAATCATTTCCGAAAATTTGGATGGTGGTTGCATAATAACCCTGTATACATACAAAAAAAACACGTTTCTTGTACATAGTAGTAATACACATTCTGCGAAAATTCAATCTATTACGGTTCATGATATACAGCTAGCTGTCAGACAGACAGATGGACAGCGGAGGCTTAGTATAACAGTAATAAGGTCCCATTCAGGGCATCATTCATTCCAGGGCACTCTTCGAATACAGGACCCTTAACAACATCCTACTAAAACTTCACAATAAAAAAACACAAAACTACAAATTCCTTTAAGCTTACAAAAATCAAAACGTATCTTTATACCTGGCTGCACGCTACTTCAATATATTCTTACTCGCTCGCACTTGCACGTACCACGCACTATTGCTTGCTTTTTCTTATAGTTGTCTACGCGCAAATCTATTTATTTTACGGCGAAAAAAAAAGAGAAATTCAGTAAAATAAATAACATAAGACCTGCTTTATAGTTAGTTCAGTTAGTATAAAAAGTTTCATGATCTAATTTTAAGTATTTTATGATTGCCAGCGGTTTATAGTTCAGTTTAGAGGTAACTTTGAGATTTTTTTCTATCGAGAAAATTTTATGGAATCGTGTATTCGCTAAACATAAGCCCTAACATGAATCCTCAACTTTACCATATATTTATTTCAAAATTAATGCTGCAGTATTTTCGGCGTATCAGAGGATTCTGCTAAGCCATTTGAGGTTGTATAGGCTCTTAAAGAGTTTCGTCAAAAAGCTGAACCCTAAATGTTAGTAAGTACCTAAACTAAAGATCAAAACTTTGGATAAGAGTATTAAAGCCCACATGTTCTTTATTTCCGGATATGCCCGCAGATGTCGGACCGTTGTCATGGCGAACAAAAGCAATGTCATGTTCTAGCCAAACATGTAGGTACTTTGTATCTTTTATCCTTCGTGGTAAGCAGAGCAACTAATTCTTTTGATGCTGCGGTTAAAATGTGTTTTGGAATTGAAGGTGTATTTTTTATGTGTGTTCAACATTTTCTGCCTCATTGGTCTAGTGGTCGCAAAGCGCGACTGCTGAGCATGAGGTCTTGGGTTCGATTACGAGGTCGGGCAAAGTGTTATTGGATTTTTCCATCAGGAATTTCTCAGTAGCAGCCTCGGAGTCTAGATTTGTACCCGGTTGATGGTGGCTCGCCCCCTATTACATGGGGCTTAAACATAACTGGCGAAATGTGGGTGTACTATTGAGTACACCTCTGCCTAACCCTTCGGGGTTTACAGGCGTGATGTCATGTTATGGTTCAACATTTTCTCTATTTGTCGTTTACGCTCGCGTTACGTGTTAGATTCCTGTTCCTCTCACATGAATCGTAGCGTGATGTTATATAGCCTTGATGAACGGAAACGGTCTAGTAGTTCTAGATAATAACGCGTTTAAACAAGAAAACAAACTCTTGAGCTTTCTAATGTTTTACGGAATGTAGTGAAAATTAGTATTCGGGAAATTTCTCCTTTTCTTGCCTTGATACTTTGTATGATTTTATTTTAATATCATATCGAAGCCGGTGTCATATCAAATAGCACGTAATGAGTGTAAATAAAAAATGAAACATGATTAAATTAGGCTCGGCGCAAATGGGCCACCGACCACAGCCTCCGGTGGCTGTCGCGCGCGTCTGACACTCGAAATGTGGCGGTAGCGCGCGACAGCCACCGGTGGCTGTGGTCGGTGGCTCATTTGCGCCGAGCCGAGTAATTCAAAAGTAGTTTAGTTTTTTCGAAATAGGTTTTGTAATTGTCAGTTGCGTCAGATTTTACTACAAAAACGATAATTATGTTATTTAAATCAGTTTGTTCAAATGTTTGTTACGGTTTAACAGCTAAACTACTGAATCTATTTTAATGAAATTTGGTACAGATTGAGACTAAACTCCAAGAAAGGACATATTAGGCTACTTTTTAATCCGCGACTTTATATTAGGTATATGCTTCAGAGATCGCGGAGTCACAGACAAAAACTGGTAATATTTATAATTAAATCACATTGTTTCTGGCCGCCTACCGCCATCTCTTAAATCAATAGTATTTTAATGTTACTGTGTAATTTCTGTTGTTGAATTTTCATTTTCATATTAAAATAATATTGTATAGGGGCTGATCAAGTTACAGTATTGTTAAATCCATTGCAAAAATATAAAATTCTGTAAAACATTGTTAAATTCTGCATTGCTACAGCAAGCTGAACAATACTGGTTAAAGGCTCCCAATAAAAGCAAAATTAATTAACGTAAATGAACGTTATGCTTTCACCGAAACACTGTGGTTATTAAAGATTAATAGGAAACGTTTCATGGGAAATGGATTGCACTGGATTTCAATAATACAGGTCACTTTTCAGCTGGATCATGTTTGAGTAACAATTATAATATTAATTTTATTGAATCCCAAAATAATAGTCTAGGTTCAGATATGGGAAAAAAATTAAGCGAGAGATTATTATAGCGAATATTAAACTGCTCTGCATAAGATCTTGGGTTCGATTCCCAGGTCGGGCAAAATGTTATTGGATTATTCCATCAGGAATTTCTCAGTAGCAGCCTCGGAGTCTGGATTTATTTGTGCCCGGATGATGGCAATAGGCTCGCCCCTTGTTACATGGGACTTAAACATAACTGGCGAAATGTGGGTGTAGGTACTAATGGTTACACCTCTGTCTAACCTTTCGGGGATTACAGGCGTGATGTTATGTTATATCTAACACTGGGATTAGAATAAATAAATTGTTTGAAGTTGACAGAGATAGAATGATGTTTCGAATACATTCAGTGCTAAATGTGCTTCGTGATATATAGTACAAGTGGGCATTAAATGTCAACGCTATTACATTTCCTATCCTAAAATAACTTAGCATAATGATCATAATCGTGTAAACGAAAATATAAAGCAGTGTTTATACAGTTTGACCTTCAGCTGCGTCATCATCGTCGTATTTTAGTTTTGTACCATTTTCGTGTTCCGAACCATTAACCAACTTCGCTTAATTATTCATATGTTTACTAAACTTAATAGCACGCTACTCGCTCCCGTTCCCGTCATTCGTAGGCATGACTGCCGTTACGGGTAATCAGAAGCCCGACATTCTGGCAACCAGCCCTTCATGGATTACCCAGTAACTGGTTGTAGAGGTCTGATAGGCAGTAGCTACTTAAAAAATGAAACTGATGAGTGGAAGCCGACCCTCAAACAAGTTGAAATAAAAATCAAAAAGCCTTACTTGAACTTTAAATAAACACTGAAAAGAGAAAATTAATCTAGAATTTTGCTAAGTAACAGTCGGGACCCATAATATTGGGAATATTTGAGCAAGTCTAAATGTTTAATGGGTCTCATCTCTCAAGTGCCACAAAGGAACAAACATATATACAAAACATGCATAGGCTGATAAACATATTTCCCTTTGCGTCATGCAGTCGAGTAAAAAGGCTAGGGAGATAAATACTCTTTGTACTCACACTGCACTAGTCACACAGACAATGCTAAGTACTCCCTGTCAAGCCCCGGCTGACTTACCGGTAAGTCAGAACAATAGAAAATCAATTGTGTCTCATTACGTGGGACTTGAGTAATTAATACTTATAAAAATAGGAAGCACCTCCTTCGGTTTGTCTATTCATCTTTCTTCTCTTTTCTTTATCGTGTGGGCAGTAAGGTCTTACGACCCCACACATACTAGTAAAGAGAGAGACAGTTACCTAGTAGAGAAGGCGTACGGCGCAATTTGTTTTATTAAAAAGTTCAATGACCGTGCAAAGCAAACTATAAAGCTACAAATATGGGACCACGCATTCCCACATCCACGAACACAAACCGCCATTGCAAAATTGTTGCTGAACCCAATCGTGGTTTGAACCCAAAATTCGGCCAGGCCACATCAAGCTTCCAAGTTTTACTAACAAATTTACCTAACCGAGACAATACTAGTTTTGTACGAATTCTGGTGGTGAACGTTCCAAAACTAACCTTTACAGGTATGCCGTTATTGGTTAAATAAATACTCGTTGTTGTGTTATTGGATTCTGGTTGGCCACACTGAAAAAAAATGGATTTCATTCTGTTATTTCTAGTGGTAGTGGTTTAACAATTTGATCCGTTTAGAATGTCCTATTCAAATTTCGAACTTTTGAAATATAGAAGCCAGAACGATTGGATCAAAAAAACATAGGTATTTCAGAAAATCAGAAATCTGCTTTAAATTTTGCTGTTGTTATAATTTCGTGATGGTTAAGGCGCCTCGCATGCATGAGTTTGCGGGTTCGATACTGTGCAAGTACCTACCAATGCGTTTTTTTTTTCAGTTCATAAAGTACTTTCTGGACTAACTTTATTTAGTCTTCACTATCTACGGTGAAGAAAAACATCTTGAGGAAACCTGGACTTAAAAAAGTCTCAAACGAGATTAGCTCCTTCACAAAGAACGCTACTTTTCAATGATTGTAACACAAAAGTACGGTCAACAAAAGACATAAACCAGGGTCATCCGAAATAGTTGAAGGTTTCTTAGAAATCGATAGATGTCTTCAATTGAAACTTAATTTAATTAATGAACTATTTTATATTAATTATCTACGTTTTTGGAAACATCCATCACGTCGCTGTGCTTGCAAAATCCGCTATGGAAAAAAACCCAACTTTTCAGGAGAAGCAAAAAACTGTTTATTTTTCGACCTGGTGATGACTTTTTAAAACTAAATATGCAGAAAATTAGACTTTATGTCGAGACATCCAGATATATAAAATTTTTGACGTTTACTATGTTATTATGGGGGCTAGAATTTTTTTAAGTGAATTTGGGCACTTAGCGGTTTTATTTTGAGTCGTAAATACCTCTATGTGACTTTTTACCACTGGTTTTTCTGGTTTTGAGGTACTCTTTCAGCATACTCAAATGGACTCAAACGTTACTTGACGCCCTGGATAGGTGGGTCCATACATTGCTGATGGCATATTGAATGCGTCACCCACGGTCATCGAGAATGAGACTATATAATAACATGAAATTGGGTGATCGTAGCTTCTTAAATGCTAAGTCCCTCCACAACCGCAAGATATGCAGTCTAAGGGAATATTTCCTTGGAGCTGACGTGGACATGCACCGAGATGTGGTTGCAGTAGATAAGAGCTTCACCCCGCTCTCCTTGGTTAATGAGAACGGCACAGGCCTGTAGGATTTGAGACTAAAGATCGCGAGGAAGTATGGCAGAGCAAGGAGCTTCACGTTTTCCATGTAGCATGGGCCCGATGTACATTATTTAGCATCCTTATCCTGGCTTCGATTCGGTGACCTATTTGGGTAAATTGAGGGTTTTCTCTGTGGACGAAGTTATTATGACGAATAACTACCGAAGATTTATTGTGAAAGATGGCACGGTTGTCATTTGTCGGCATGCCACCGGCCGAGAGAATCAGTCTGTCAGATTACTTCTATGTTCTTGTTTAGCTAACGAAGAGTACTTGCATAGGCACAACCTTGTAGCCAGGGTTATCTATCAGCAATACTTGCTCTATACTGCCTCGTGAAATCGGAAGTACCTACAGTATCACAGGTATGTGCCCGGCCCAGTTTTTGAAAATAGCAATGTCACACTGTACTGGGATCGTCACCACGGACAGGATTATTCTGGCCAATAAGCCTGATATAGTGGTGATGGATCGCTTAGAGAGGCACCCAGTGATTGTTGGCGTAGGCGTCCCACTTGACGTGAACCTCGTGAAAGTCGAGAAAGATATAAGCAGATAAAGAATCTTGATTTGGCCCGCATGGTTGTCGACGGAGGATGGGATGTTAACTATTGGGCAGTAGTGACTTTGTTTCCCGGGAGAAGTCATCTCCTCATCTCTGGCTTGCCTTCATTGGCCGGCTAGGGAAAGGAAATATTCCAGTAAGGCGCTGGTAGGGAAGTACTAGACCGTACTTCCGGGATTGTCCTGATAGCCGTGAAATACCTCTCCACTTCTCATTCTCAAGCATCTCAAGATAGGTTACCCCCTTGTCGCTTCATCAACACGTGCTAGCGAATGTTTTAGGGGGCCCATTGAGTGAGTGTGCAAGTTACCCCCTGCCATTTTATCCGTGTAAACAAGTATTGGTCAGGCAGGGGCCTTAGTCCTGCCATAGTACCAGTTAATCAGTCCCAAATTCATAGACCCATTCTTAGTTACCATATCCTGCAATAGTCCTGCGCCAACCAGGGGTTATCATTGGATGCACTTGCATAGTGCATACAGGGATAATTGTCAGTTGGTGTTTAATTTCATCTTAAAGCTATCTAAGGGACATCTGCGAGCTGGATTCGGGTCCCGAGTTACATAAATTAAAATAAAATAATGACAATAATAATAGCCTATTAGTAATAATAATAAGTATTACGCAAAAACAGGTACCTATAATGAGTTTTGTAACACTTTAAAACACCTGAAAATATTTTCCCTGTTGACCAAACCCGCTATGTGTCATTTCATAGCGAAATTTTAAACACACTCTAAAAGACTCGCTTTGAAACGAAAATACGCTATGTGTCTCTTGCACACATAGAGGGTTCTTCAAGTCCATTTTTTGACCAAAATAACATAGCTGATTTTGTTATCTTCGGAACCAAATGAGTTATTAGAAAACGGACTTCACAGGCACATGCGGCTTGAGAAATACTATAAAATGGCATCAAAAACCGAAAATCAAAAAAAAACACATAGCGGATTTTGCAAGCACAGCGACGATTCAGTTCTTAAGAAAACTTCAACTATATCTGACGACCTTGGTTACCTATCTATTTTGTTGACTATACATACTATGTATACCTATTTATGATGTTATATTTCTACCTTTTTGAAGTCGCAAAAGTTCAAGAAAGAAACAGATTGACTTTAAGGTGGCGTTCAATTGTACACTTTGGAAAAGTCCAACGTTTCGTATTCTCTAGGACTTTTTCAAAGTGGGCATGTGAATCCATCTACTTGCATCCGAAGAAAGAAGAGAAAATCAAGCTAACAAGAAAGAAGAATACGGAAAGAAGAAAAATTTTTTTTTTTTTGTTGTTGTTCCAAACTTATAATTTCTCCCATTCTAAACTCACAGAACTGGAATAACTACGTATAGGCCATACAAATATTTGTTCCGTTCGGAAATGGAACCTGCGACACGCAGTTCAGCTGACACTCAGCTACTGCGCCAATCGTGTTTTGTGTTTATTTAATATTTTTTTTTACAATTATAATTGCTTATTACTGAAAGCAGATTATATTTAAGTATGTAAATGTATAAGTGGGACCGTGATATATTTTTTAAAATAAGCTTAATTTTCTCTTTGTACGGTCATTGAACTTAGCTCTCATATTCAGCTAGCGTACTATCAAAGTAAATGAAGTATAAAAAGTAACTAGCCACGTGTTGGTCGGACTGTCACTCGAAGGGTTCTGTGCAGTTAGTACCCGGCGATAAATATTGCACATCGACTTTTGGACAGTCGGCTAATTTCGGCTTAGTAGAGCGTTATCTCTGTCGCACGAAATACAAACAGCCCGGTATCTATTAGGAGCTGTTATAACAATAAAATTATGATTTGCTTCTTTTGATAATTCTTTTTATTCTTTGTATAAAATACGAAAAACGATAAAGGTCGATGTGCAATATTTATCGCCGGGTACTACCGTACTATACTCAATAATCTTTATTGTTTTCCATAATTATGTATTCTTAGTTGGTAATTTATAATCCAGATCATAAAAAAGTGTAGGAGAGAGGGAGCCCTGTTGTGAGTGATCAATAAGTTTTTAATACATAAAAGTTCTATCTTAAGAACAATCATTTGGAGATCAAAAATAACTTAGTCTTACTTCGCCTATATTGTCATCATCTGCTTAGCCTTTTCCCAATTATGTTGGGGTCGGCTTCCAGTCTAATGAATCTTCCGGATGCAGCTGAATATCGGTATTTTACATGAAACGACTGCCTATCTGACCTCCACAACCCAGTAACTGGGTAATACGATACGCCTTGGTAAAACTGTTTGTCAGAATTTGTGGGGTTCTGACGATCCGTAACGACTGTCAAATATCTACGTATGACAGGCGGGACCAACGACTTAACGTGCTTTCAGAGGCACGGAACAATGTCAGTGATATCTTAGGGCGCTTTCAATTTATGCGTTTCGTGTCGGTCCGCTGCGGTGCCGAAGCGGTGCGTTAGACGTACGGCGCACGGACGATCCTCTTTTTTCAGCGGTCCGACACGAAACGCATAAATTGAAAGCGCCCTAAGACAAACTGCTTATATAAGCGATATTTAACACTCATGAAAAAAAATAACGTTTCTTGTGTATTTCGCTTTTTTGTTTAACTTTATTTTATGTTTATTATTTGTTGTTACCTACAGTAATCAATAATAAAAGTGTCTACCTATTATAACTCAAAAACTAACAGCCCTTTGACAGACAGACGGACAGACAGACAGGCAGCGGAGTTTCAGTAATAAGCGTCAACTTAGCACCTTTATAAAATTATATTTTACAAAAGCTTACGAAAAGGAAAAATGTATGAGTATATTTAATTTTTTCAACAGTCTTGTAATTGGACGAGCTCAGTCTTTTGTAGTCTAGCAGTAACTTTGTGGAATTAAAGGTCGTCAACTGTGTACAAATAAGTTTCCAGTCCATCGCCTTCCATCATCATTAATTTACTCTCCACTGAATCTAACAAATTGATGAAAGATTTGCTTTTTATTATTACTGGAAGATAGAAACTAAGCTATCTTCCATCGACTTTTGGTTGCGGTTAGCAACTGACATGATTTTTATGACGTCAACTGAATAATGATATCGTTATGCTTAGTGATATAATAATAATATCTTCCTGATCGAATATTGGTCACGGCGACCAATCTCGATGGCAATGGTGAGTACCATTGCCAAGTAAGCGGGAGATATTATAGTGTATAGGTGCACTCTCTCTCTTCCCTCAGAGCGCGTTCACATAGAACGTCCGATTTTACAGGATCCGTTTTAACTGATCCGTCGCTACTGGAGGTAATATTCACACAGCATTTACAGGACCGATTTCAACTGATTCGTCGCTACTGGATGTCGGATCCGTATTTTTTACTGGATCCGCAATACTGTATTTTTGTGAACTCGCTCATACAACTAGGTACATACGCTAATAACATATACGTTTAAACGGACCAGTAAAACGGACGTTCTATGTGAACGCGCCGTCACTCTCATACTCTGATGACAATCCCATACGATCCGAGAAAGAAAAGGTGCAGGACAGGTTTTACGTGTTTTCTGCGACAGAGGCTTGTGAGAAATACCTAATGGAAAATTCAATAACACTTTTTGCCTGACCTAGGAAACGAACCCAAGACGCCACGCTCAGCAGTCGCTTACAACCATAAGACTTTGTTTAGTAGCTGTGTTTACGAGATTTTCGAAGTTTCTTACTCAGTGGCAGGTAATGGCCAAATTTTAAAATTTTTAATCTCCTAATTTTAAATGGAACTATAAGTGTTTATTAACATTCTAGTGCGTTAATGTAAGCCATAATGGTGTTTAAATGAAACGGCTTAAGCACTACATCATTCTTTCGTGCCTAGACCAACATAAGAACGTATTTGTAAAATAAATTGAATTACCTACGTTCTAAAAAACGTAATCCTATAAAAAAAACATAGTTATTCGTAATCGAGTCACGTGCGAAACCGGGAAAAGAGGTTGTAACTGCAGGCAAAGCTTATATTGCAGAAAATTTCTTAATTTAAGAAATAACAAATCTTATATCTTAATACGTAAGGTTCAAATTCTCTTGTCAGTCGCAACTATAAAGATTTATAAGATATTCAACACGGGTAGCCTTCGGACAACAATTAAAGTGGAATGGTATTAAATATTTATATTAAATTCTCTTCATATAATTTTGTTACGAAATATTAACCCGCTGTACGCCGCAGTGGTACAAAATACCCAAAATTCATAGACATTTTAGTGCAATTAGTAGTCGTGAGCACGTACAGACATTTGGAGTTCTCGACTTGAAATTAAGTCTAAGATAATAGACTTAGAGTCAGGTAACAGTCATAATTGGTAAAGTTAGGTAGCTTTTAGAGCACATGCGGTTAATAAGTTACTAAAATTAAAGTGTCCCGAATATAATTTACTATTGTTTGTCGGCGAGTTTGTCTGCGTACACTTCAAAACTAATCTTGCAAAATCAAATGAGAAATTGAATTCATGATTGAGAAAGAAATGTACTTAATTATCGAGTTTAAATTGTTCTATGTATTAAGCTTAATCAATATATCTATATGTGTGTGCAAAATTTCCGCTAATTCCATTCAGCCGTCAAAAGCGTGATAGAGTACCAAACATAGATACTATAATATTTATAAAATTATTAGCTTTTGCCCGCGACTTTGTCCGTCTCTTATAAAGTGTTAAATACAAAGGTTTTATTTTCAAAAATGACGGACTCCCGTACAAACTTTTATAACCTCCCTTAAAGCCTTTCTTTCTGACAAAAGGTAGCCAAGGTATATCTTTCTTCATGCTCTAATCTAAGTCTGTACCAAAATTCATCAAAATCTGTTTAGCGGTTTAGGTGGGAAAGCGTAACAGACAGCAGACAGAATTGCTTTCGGATTTATAATATTAGATAGGGTTTTAGTAAAATTTTCCAAAAGAATATTTTAAAGTACAAAGAACAATTAAAGACTTTTCGAAACAAATATTTTTTAGTCAGCGTGAAAAACTAGGGTTGAACGTCAAAATTAATTAGCTAAACTTTTTAAAAACTTCATGTAATATTGTTAGCCTTTAAAATTCACGAGAGAAACAACACGAACTGTTGAAATCTAGACTGATGGCGTAATTATAATATTACGTAACTTATTAGGTGCTTAAAATTAAGTTTTGTCGTGTTTTTTTTTTCGTGACTGTACCTAATATTATTGGTTAGGTTTCAATTTGAAAAGTCACAGTATTGTTGTGTTGCGCTACTAAGCTTTAAGAATTACGTTACGTAAATAAATGTTATAATTGCGTGTAGTTCTGACAAAACGTATTAACCTACGTTAAAAAAAATCTCCCATTTTTCAAAGTAGGTACGGACGACAGCAGTTTAAGGTTAACACTGCGGCATCTTATGCTGTTGTAATAGGAGCGATTTAACAACAAAAAAAGGTATAGCCTGATGTGCTAGCTGATAATTCAGTCTGTATAGATGTAACACTATTGACATATTAAGTTTGACGTAATTGATTTAATTATTCAGAGATTGTGGGTTGGCTCATTTTGGTAGAACTAAGCTTTATTATTTGATTGTATTGGTAACGTAGTTACACTTACTTGTGATCTTATAGTACAAAAGTGTTATTGGGTTTTCCATCTATAATTTCTCAGTAGCAGCCTCGGAGTCTGGATTTATGCCCGGTTGATGTAAATATTACATGGAACAAACGTAACTGGCAAAATGTGGGTGTACTAAATAGGTACATCTCTGCCTTACCTTTCGGGGATTACAGGCGTGATGTTAAGTTATGTGTAGTACAAAAGTACCAAAAAAACCGATGTCAAAGTTGGCACTAACAAAACTAACAAATTACAAGATGAATTCAAAGGAAAATATTGAATAATATTCCTTTTCTGCAGCAGCCGTAAAGTAACAAAAGTATCTGGAAATTCCTAGCGACATTTGTATGTTTTCTCGAGGCGCGAACTTCGCGGAACGACGACGACAGAACAGAAATAAAGTTGTGAATAAAATATTACATTATTTGACCGCATCGCGTTCGCAGGGTTGGGGGCGGTTGCAGTTGACATATTAACTTATAAATAAAGAATGTTTGGTAACGGTACCATAAACATTTTTATTGTGTTTTGCATGAATATGAAGTATTTACGCTTCGCACACAAAAAGCTACATTTGACTGTCGTGAAATATTTTGCTTCGAATTTTGAAAGTGGTTTTTTGTTTATTAAGGAATCCTTATAAATTAAAAACAACATCTACCTGTAGTTACTTACATATTTGTATGAATTTTTTCTTTTCATGTCTAAATTGCTGATGGAATTAAATTAATGAAATAAAAGATTTCATTACTCAAACCTAGCTTTTTATATTACACCATTATCTGCTGGTTTTTCACCCGCGTTAAGTTACGTGTTTGGTTACTGCTCAACTTCCGTGGGCTGTAGCGTGATGTTATAAATATTAGCCTATACTATTCCTTATGAGCCTGACTATAAGTCTTTCATTTCATTTCATTCATTTCATTTCATTTCATTTTTATTTCATTTCATTTCATTCACTGCAGGGATTCAGCAGAATATCAGCGTCAGGTATATTTGCCTGGCACATGCTGAGCTGGACTCCCATTTGGTGCAACTTGAGACACACACCTTACTTAGTCCTAGTCCATAGCTGATTGATTGTACTTTAGTGTTGTGATGTGTCTTTTGTGTGCACCGAATAAATGTTTTATCTATCTATCTCGTATCTATCTACTATCATAAATATAAAAATATTTATTCCAATCCGGCTGGTAGTTTCAAAGATTAGCACATTTATACAAAGAAACAAAAATCTTTTAAGCTTTATTAGACTAAAATAGATAATAAGTATTATTATAAATTATAAAACTTATTGGTTTACGTAACGTTGTCAAAGAAAAGCAGCATAATAAACAGCTTCGCGTAATTTCCAACACAAAACATTTTAAGAGAAAATTTTAGCTCATAATATTTTTTTAATTTAAAACCCATTAAGGCTCCTCAACTTATAAAAGTGTCTAGACCTGAAATAGTGTCTCATTTTTTATTTAGACAAAGTTCTGTTAGAGATAGAATCATGAGTTAAGTACCGAAAAAACGATCTTAAAGTTTTTATTTGAAGACTTGCTTTTGCCTACGACTTCGTCTACGTAAAAAGTAGCCTATGTCGTTTCTCGGGGCTCAAACTTACCCTGTACCAAATTTCATCAAACTAGTTCAGTGTTTTAGTCGTGAAAGCATAAAAGACAGACAGTCAGAGTTAAGCCGCAATTATATTTAGCTGACGCCGCGTGTCGCCACGCGTGGTTAAGCTATCGGTTATATACATTTAGTACTGGATTGATTACATTAGTCCCGTCCCGCGTGGCGTGGAGTAACCGACTAAATGTATGAAACCGATAGCCTTCCCACGCGTGGCGACACGCGGGGCAGGTTAAGTATAAACGCAGCTTTACTTTAGTATAAACATATACCTATATAATATAAGTATGGATTTTTTCAATGAAAAGATGTATAGTAGATCAATCTATCACTCTTTTTGATGATCAGATAATATCCGCTATAGCAATATTTTAGCAGAGATTTAAGAATAAAATTAAGGTAAACAAAATTATGTTCTTCTTTATTCTGTGTACTTATTTCTATTTATACTTAATTTTGTTATAAGAGCCAACTGTACCATATTCTGTTTGTTATTTTACAATCTTTGAGAATATTAATAAATGAAATGAATAAATCTTTAACATACCGGTTAAGTGTGAGTTGAACTCACACGCGAAGGGTTAAGTATAACCTTAAAATACCTATTTAACACTTTATACAAATGAAAAACACGTTCCTTGTGCCAATAGGAATCGGTTTAAATATGAATTTATTTGTTTATTTTTATAGTGGCCATAGTAAATCACACGTTGCGAAAACTTCAAGTATCTACCTCTTACGGTTAAATAGACGCAGCCCTATGACAAACGGACGGATAAACTGGAGAATCTTAATAATTGGATTCCGTTTGACACCCTTTGCTTACGGAACCCTGAAAAGGTAAAATTGTTTGCACGATATAATCTCTGGAAGTACTAGTCCAATTACAAAAAAGTAAAAAAAAAAGCTTCTAGTTTCTTGGCCCTTATTATAGAACTGTATTTACCTTGATAACATTTTGATGCTATCTACGTACTAACATAAAGACAAGTTATTAGAGCCAGGAGCCAGGTAGCGGTCCAACAAGCTGTCACTAGGTAATTATGCACGATTGGCTTTAATAAAACCAGCACGTTATGCTTGTACGTGGGTTCAACCCTGGTCCGAGTATACATTAATTTATGGGGTATACGTTCATATTTGTTTAATAAATGATTGTTAAGGGTTGTATGAGATGCAGAGTTTAGAAGGGCTGGTAGAAATGAAAATGTCTATGTAAAGTAAAATTATGTTTTGTGTGGAAAAATATTGCTGTTATATCCTCACAACTCCATACCATACAATCTGGCAGTGCTGGGAACGTTTTAGACATGAGAATGTATTTTGGATTGAAAAGTATGAGACAATTTAAAAGTCATCCAGTTTACGTAGGTACTTACATAAACGAATGTAAACTAGGTACACACAGCAAAACAGATAGGTATGCAGGGTCGTCAGATATAGTTGAAGTTTTCTTAGAAACCGATGGATGTTTTCGAATGTAATTTAATTTAAAACGTAGATAATAAATAGTTCTATATTTAGGTTAAGTTTCAGTCAAAGACATCCATCGGTTTCTTAGAAAACTTCAACTATATCTGACGACCCTGCATACCTATCTGTTTTGCTGACTGTACATAAAAAACTAAAAAATACAATTGAAAATGAACCATCTATTTACAGAACAGTTAGACTGGAAGCCGACACCAACATAGTTGGGAAAAGGCTAGACAGATGAAAATGATGATTGAAAATCAGAGTTCCAATGTTTTCAACCGACTTCAGAAAGGAGGAGGTTCTTAATTCGGCGCGTATGTTTTTTTTTTCTTTTTTTTTGTATGTATGTTACCTGATTGCTCAGCCAATTATGAATAGATTTGGATGATTCTTTTTTTTTGTTTAAAATAGTATACTTCCGAATAGGTCCCATAGGAATATTGTCATGATATGATGATGAACTTCGGAGATATGGAATGGAACTCCTCATAGGATCACAGCAGCAATATCGTAACAAGTGAAATTGCTTTCATTATACGTGTAGTCGATGACTGACTGAGGGAAAAGGGGGAAGGGGTACGTCAACCCCCCTCCTACCACTTTCCAGAATTAAATATATCGTGTGAGATATTGTTTGAAAGGGCTTTTTGTAAGGATTTTTGTACCTAAACTTTTTAATACCCCCAAGATCCCCAGTAAGCATAGGAATTGGCTGTGTTGTTACATTCGATACGCGTGCGCAAACTTTGCAAAGATTACTATTCAAAATATAAATACAGAACTTAATAAACACAAGAAAATTCACCGAAAGCTTGCACTAAGTTTGAACAACGACTTTATCTTTTACATACGGAATAAGCCAGAACAATAGTCGAAAACATAACAATCGTAACACAAATTAGTTTTTCAGGCTTTGTATAAAATTGTTTAAATAATTACATATTCAAACCGAGAGCGTCCATTTTGTAACATAACCCTCACTAAAGTAAACTGTTTTCATATGTTCTGTATAACAAAACAAAGAGTGTAATTGTTTTAGTACAATTAAGTAGCTAGACGCTTTAGTTCGTGGTCGGATAACAAACGGAATGTTACATTTTAGTTCTTTAAATATTCATTTTGGGACGTACTGTGTTGTGCAGTAGGTATAAAGTCCATTACTGTTGGTAATTCGACGATTGTTTTGTCGCTTGCTTTGTTTAAGTACTGATAGATGGAAAACTTATGGAGGAACTGAGTTTATTTACTTATTACAATAATTATGTAAAAGACATCATAAAAGACATCATACAAGTATTTGAACATTAGATATAATAGAAACATCACGCCTGTAATCCCCGAAGGGTTAGGCAGAGGTGTACCCATTAGTACACCCACATTTCGTCGTCCATTATAACAGGCGTAATGTTAATGTTATGTATGTGTTACCGGCAATCTGTATAATTCAGGTATTTTATACAATACCTAGGCAATGTATAAAATACCTGGGGCGTACAGGCAATGTAATAAACATTATGAATATTAATCTCTATTACATACTTTACCTAGGTAATGTATACAATTCCTAGGGATTGTATAGAGTACCTGCTGGTCCATCGGCAATGTGTAAATAAATAGATTTTGGTCTATATGTTACTGTAAATCATAGGTTTTACAAGTAAATCTTAGAATTGGTAATAGCCAAGGAACTGTAACCAACTTGGCTGTGGAATAGTTAGTCACAATCCTACCCGTTTTTTTTTGGTTCGGGTCTAAAATTCTTACATTTGTCTTAGGGTTAATTTTTCAATCGTCAGATAACTTCTAATAGAGGGATAAATATGGCGGTTTGACAGATTTTGTATAGAAAATATGTCATCAATATGTGGTTCATCTTATGGGAGCGGAGCGAGCTCAAGACTTGGGGCACCCCGACTCGGACAGGTTAGGTTAGAAAAAAAAATAACCACGAAGGGGTTTTTTTTTAAACCACCCAGAAATAGGAGCCCTGCGCAGCGGGGCTTCGTTGACTGGGGCCTTCCTGTTTTTTTTTTTTTTTTTTTTTTTTTCGGATTGGCATCTCGCAGGTCAACCTATGAGGTTGTCGGCTGCTTAACCGGGCTATCCTGTGGTGCCTTAAAGAAAATTAAGGCCTCCAGCCAGGGCTTAAAATAACTTACAAACTAAGCGACTACACGCTAAGGGCACCCCCTGTGGGGTACGAGCCTCGGCTTAGGGCGTCGCTGGGGGAGGGCAGCAAAGGGACAGGCTGGATCGGATTATTATTATTTAGGGACGAATTTAAAGCTACAGGCTCAGCGTCGCGGGCTGGCACGAGCAAGGGACGGGGCGGAGACGGACAAGGGCGTCGCGACGGACCTCGGCGGCGAGGGCGGAATGACGGCGGTCTGTGTCTGTATTTGCGAACTGTGCTAGTTTCTTTGTTACTCTCCTGGAGGAGGGTAATGGCGTCATCGGGGTCGGTCAAAGTATGTCTCGGTCGGCGAGTCTTACTGATGCGGGAGGGAGTGTATCGGGCGGCCGATACGATCAGGGGATTGGGGTGTTTTTCAGCAGTGTCGAAGAAGCGCTTGGCGGTGCGTTTCATGAACTGCTGGATGGTGGGGATTTTGAGATCGAGATGGAGATTCTCGTTGCGAAGGTAGTACGGGGCTCCCGTGGCCTTTCGCAAGAAACGGTTTTGGAGGGTTTGCATCCTATGGAGGTGATATGCCTTTGCGTGTGCGAATACGACACAGGCGTAGGTCATGATGGGACGAATGCACGCTGTGAAAATGCGCAATTTGCACTTGAGTGACAATTTGCTACGTGCATTCAGCATGGAGTGAAGCCTACCGAGAGCAAAAGCGGCGCGCGAGCGCACCGTTTTTATGTGCTCTCCGAAAGTAAGGTGTTGGTCTAGGATCACACCTAGATATTTGGCTCGCTTTTCCCAAGGGATCGGCTTGCCGTACATGGTGATGGGACTGGGAGGGGTGGGGGGTAAGCGCGGTTTGGAAAAGAGGACCGCTTGACTCTTGTCGGGGTTAACCTCGATTCTCCACTTCCGGAACCAAGATTGGAGAGTGCGAGCGATGGATACTGGGTTGCGTCCAGTGTAATAGATGGCCGTGTCGTCGGCGAATAGGGCCAGATGGGTCTTGCTACTCTTAGGAATGTCGCTGGTGAACAGCGTAAAAAGGAGTGGGGATAGGACGGAGCCTTGAGGGACTCCTGCGCGTATGGGGTGGGGGGAGGAGAGCGCGCCCTCGATGCGATAGCGGAAGGTGCGGTTTGACAGAAAATCTCGTATGATGAGTACGAGGCGATCGGGCACTCCGATCTGGTAGAGCTTATATAATAAGCCGTTGTGCCAGACCTTGTCGAAAGCTTTCGCTATGTCGAAGAAGAGGGCGCCCGTCAAAGAGCCACGTTGAAAACCAACGCTTATGTGCTCGACGATGCGGTGGACTTGTTGGACGCAACAATGGTGGGAACGAAAACCGAATTGTTCGTCCGGGATGAGGCTCTTTGCTTCGACATAATCTTTGAGACGCTTATAAATAAGTCTCTCGTAGATTTTGCCAAGAACGTTGAGCAAACTGATGGGACGATAGCTCGAAGGCTCTGACTTGGGTTTACCAGGTTTATGAATGCCGATGACGGTGGCCTCTTTCCACGTCCCGGGGAAGATATTGTTGCTCATGGCGCCATTGAAGATGGCGGTCATAAGCATTATAAGAGGGGCAGGGAGGAATTTGAAAACCTTGTTGGTGATTCCGTCTGACCCGGGGGCTTTCCGGGGTTTAAGGTTTTTGATGATGTCTTGCACCTCGTCTGGGGTGACGGGGGGCAGAGGATCATCGGGGTCTTCAACTGGTGGGAGGGATGCTCTACGTTCGACTTCGGCGTCGACCTTAGAGAGGTGAGCTTTGTCTACTGGTTGAGAGCTGGGGGTGCATTGGGCCTCTAGGCTGTCAGCTAGACATTCAGCCTTTTCGTCGTTATCGAAAGCGACGCTTTTATCGGGGCGGGTGAGAGGAGGCATGGCAGCCTCGCTAGTGGAACGTAACTTCCTCTGTAACTCCCAGAAGGCTTGGTGGGTGGGCTCCAGTTCGCTAAGCGTCTTGTCCCAGCGGGCGTTACGCAACTCATTTATGCGATTCTTTACAGCACGCTGTAGAGATCGCATGTGAGCTTTGTTTGCGTCGCAGGGAAAAGCGCTATACGCACGGATGGCCGCGTTCTTCTCGGTCATCAGTTCGCGTACATCGTCCGGCAGTTTCCAGCGGTGATCGCTCACCACCGGAACCTCCCTTGAACAGTCGTTCAGGACAGATTGTACGTGTTCTGTGAAGGAATCGATCGCGCCCGTCGTGTCTGCGATTGAAACTATGTGGTCAGGGATAGAGTCCAGGTGAGGTGACGTGATGGACTTTAAGCTTTCGCTTACTTTCCTCCAGTCGGTTATCACTTGGGTCGGGGGAGGTTGGCTGGGATCAGAGGGACCTGAGCGGGAGGCTAGTTCCATGATGACCGGGCGGTGGTCCGAGTCGAGCTCGTGTAGCGCTTCAATAGAATGTAAGCGGAGATTTACATTCTTGAGGAGTGCTATATCGAGGATATCGGGAAGATGATTGGGGTCGTGGGGAAAGTGAGTGGGAGTCATCGGAGCGATGACGTCAAAGTTGAGGGTGGCACAGAGGTTGAACACGATTCTGCCTCTGGTAGAGGTCGTGTTGCAGTTCCAAGCGGGGTGTTTGGCGTTGAGATCGCCCGCTAGTATAACGGAGTCACTCAGTCCAAGAAGAACGGAAAGATCATTTGTAAGGAGGGACGGGTCCTCAGAGGGCGAAGGAGGGATGTAGGCAGAGATAATAGTAATCGGCTGATGACCAGTCATGCCGAGCCGACAGAGTGAGACCTCGACGCGAGAGAGGGGAGGAGGGTCCATAGGGATGCAGTACAGTTCCTTTCTGTAGTAGATGAGGGTGCCGCCCTTGTGGCAACGCGACCTGTCGTTGCGAACTAAGCGATAGTTGGCAATTTTCGGGTCACGGTGGCGGGGCTTTAGGAAGGTTTCCTGTATAAGGAGGATGTCAAGTTGATGATCGCGAAGGAAGGTGGCGATCTCATCACGCTGGCCATTAATGCCATTTGCGTTGAAGAAGCCTAACTTGAGGGAGCGGGGTTTGGTACAACACAGACTTTTCTTATCCATTAGGATTTAGGTCGGTAAAGTTTTTCTAAGACTCGCGTGATTGCGGGGTACGCTTCGAACACTTTACCTATAGCTGTAAGGTCGGCATTGCATGCAATGATTTCCTTTGCCATGGTTACAGCATCCGGGTTGACGTAAATGCTGAAGGCGTCCGTTATGATTTGGACGTGTTCAGCGTTGGGGATGGCGGCCGTGGGGCCGGTGCGGACAGGAGAGGGCGCGGCTGAGGCTGCGGGAGCGGCCTTTGGGGGAGGAACCTTTTTGGGAGCGGGTTGTGGTGCGGGTGCGGGGGCGGCGGGGCTATTGAGGGAGTGGGTTGAGGGGTCGCGAGAGCTGGGAAGGCTCTTTGGTGGTTCAATGTGTTCCACGGGGAGGGCCTTTGAGGGCTGAGTCGCTCGGGCAACTGTGAAGAGGGAATCTTCACCGAGGGGCTTTCCCTTTGCTGACGGGCGTTTGCACGCTTGGTCAGTTTGGGAGAAGAAGACTTTGGGGCCTTTGGGCAGCCACGGTAGTTAGCCGGGTGCCCGGATTGGCCGCATAGCACGCAGCTGGGAGGCTCTGTGCAGAGATCACGTTCCTTGGGACGTGGACAATCGGCAGTGCCATGCTCGCCCAGACACTTTACGCATCTTGGGGTCGCAAAACAGTTGCGCTGTACGTGACCGTACAGTTGGCAACGGTGACATTGGCCAACTACGTTAGCCTTGTAGGGCTTCTCTATGGAGATGCCAGAGAGAGAGCAGACTGATTTCACCTTGAATATAGGGTGATGGCCTTCCGTGGGGTCGCAAACGACCAGAACGGTGTCAAAAGCGGGGCCGCCCCTCGCTTTGTGCAGGCGATGGACTGCTGAGACGGGGACTTTCTGGGAGAGGAGGTCGTTGAGAATGTCCTCAACTGGGATTTCTTTCGGGATGCGTCGGATCACCACTCGGGTGGGCGCTTCCTCGGGAAGGGAGTAAGTATGGAACGAAACGTTCCTTAGTTTTAGGAGACTGGTTAGTTCCCTGTGGTCTTTCGACGTTGGAACTTGAACTTTGATGCCCTGCTGAGTTGCACGGGCATTGGTGTATGTGATCTTACGATCATTACACCATTTGGACACTTCTGTCCACTTTGCCTTGTCTTGAATGAACAAGGGCGGCGGGGGTTTTAGCTTCTTTTTCGAAGCTAGCGCGGGGTTAGTAGTAAGAGGGCTAGGGGGGCGGCTGGACTCGGAAGTCGAGGCAGCAGAGACGGGGGGACTAGAGGTCGAGGGGGTCGCGGGGGAGGTCGTTGCTACGACCTTTTTGGCCTTGGTTGCCTGAGAGGGAGATTTTCCCTTCTTCCTCTTACCTCCACTGCCGACGACTTGGTAGTCATCGTCAGATGAGGCGGAGGAGGATAGGGAATCCTCAGAGTCGGAGACGGAGGGCGAAAGGTGATCAAGAGGGACAGAGGTGTCCATGCTCTCAGTCGTGTCGAGTTTTGCAGCTGCGACACGCAGCTGCGAGGCGCCCATTGTTTGTGAAACAATGGCGGCGGGAACAATGGCGGCCGGTACACAGTGTGATTCCGCGTACGGGTTTATTGTCTCGATGGACAATAGCGAAGGAATTTCTAGTGAAGGCATTGATTGTGCCGCCACTGGAATTCCTTTGTCTACAGTTGGCGGAGACGCGGGGCTGTCGAGTACATCGCTAAAGTTTGCGATGCTTTCCTCAGACGGAGAAGAGTTTTGCTGTAAAGCAGCAAACTTTTTGCCATATTTGGCAATGAAGTCCGGGTCCTTGAAGAGGACTTCCTTTACGAACGCAACGATAATTGCGTCCGACATTATCGAAGAGGGAAGGAGGGTTTGAGACAGGGAATCGCGGGAGAGTTTATTAGAAACTCTAACGGGGAGCCTAACTTAACCCTAATTGCCTATCTCCCCGGGTGGATGGGCCCGGGGATGTGTGACCCTCCCTGCCGGGTGTAGGCAGGGAGGTGAGTACCTACTGGTGAGCCCTAAGCTTGTAAACCCGTCGCCAGTCTTATTGTGCGAACGGGGCCCTGACCAGTCTAGTGCGAAGGGTGTAGACACGCCCGACCGACACTAGGTGTGTTGCTGTGAACGAAGTCAGAGACTAGGCACGACTAGGAGATCCCCCAAGGCCGAGACACTAGCTCCCGTCTCCAATTGACTGCCTCACCCTGAAGGGGATTGGCGGGTGTGATTGGGGCAACACCCCCTCGGCTTCGTTGGCACCGTAAGGTATCCACCGAGGACCACGAAACTGTGGTTTTAACCCTGAAGGGGCCAAGTGAAGCTAACACAACAAAACGCGGGTTAAAGAAATAAGATAATCGTCCGCTACCTTGAAAAAGGCGGCTTCGGATTTAAAAGGTTGTAGTCTGCTGACTACAGGAGTCGTCGCGGCGAGCGCAACGAGAAGTGACGAAAATCGTGAGCGAGCGCGGAGCGAGGTGCAGCACGTCCGTTCGCGGCGAGCGTCGGGCGGAGAGAGGGGGCCTTCCTGCTCCTTTCTTGCTCTTTTATACACATTGCCGGCTGCGCTTTCGGTATTGTATAGAATACCTAGGCAAAGTATAAAATAAATAATATTTCATACATTACCTGTCCATTTTAGGTATTCTATACATTGCCTAGGTATTATATAGAAAACCGGATTATACAGATTGCCGGTAACATATGTATATAATAGAAAAAAGAAACATTTAATTTACAAATTACGAAAACAAAAAGAAAAAATAACTGAATCATAAAAAGTAAAATAGGTAATCTTACTGCTATTATAAATGAGAATGATTGAATAGATGGATATTTGTTACTCAATCACGACAGAACGACTAGATCTTTTTATTTTTTTTTTATTTTTTAGGTGGTAAAAATCATCAAATGACTCCTTCCGGCCTGGGTGGGGCGGAAGGGACTGTCAGACTTTTACTGACTAAAAAACCACCCTGTTCCTTCTGTTGCCCTTTACGTTCCGGGGCCACGGTATCCTGTTAAGACGTCCCGCAACCCCGGCAGGCGTTTGGCCCCTATGAAATTTGGCACAGAGATAGATTATAGTCTGGAATAGTACATAGGCTACCAACATAGGCGTATTATTATTGCAAAGAAAACGGCACGTAAAAGATAGGCTGGTGTAAGAAAAAAACTAAAAAAGTTTCTATCGTCCATCATAATTATCACAAAATCTCATACATTCACGACACACCATATTTCGACTAAAAAATCGTACTCAGGCGCCGTTTTAGCCGCCTTAACAAAAATTAGTACTCCATTGATTTAATCCTAGAGCGCACCGTAAGCAGGACAATATTAGTAGGGAGCTTACTAAGGAACGTACCATAAAAACTTTTGTCTGAACGGAATTTAGAAAATGAGCTTAGGTGTAGGAAAATAGTCCTTATCGACCAATAGTCTATAAGAGCTGATTCAGCCAGTATTTTTCGTTAAGATACAAAAAAAATGGCTTGCAATAAAGTCTATTTTAATATAAATTACTATGTTTTTTGTGACTCATTTTGTGGCTTAATTTCAAAAGCATAGCTCAGCTATAAAAAAATTATAGCCAAACTTTAAGGGTTTACTTTAAGTAAAATCATGTTATTATTTTACACATCTATTGTTTTCAAATAAAAGCAAAATATGCTTCAGAAACATGTTTTCTTACTTAAAAGCATCAAGGTTTACAAAAAGTGTGTTAAGCCGAGACCTTACTGACACTCCAACAATTAATCAATACATTGAAGAGGTTTTGTGTGTCTTCTCATCTTCATGATCGTCACCGTCATCTTCCCCGGGACGTGGAAAGAGGCCACCGTCATCGGCATTCATAAACCTGGTAAACCCAAGTCAGAGCCTTCGAGCTATCGTCCCATCAGTTTGCTCAACGTTCTTGGCAAAATCTACGAGAGACTTATTTATAAGCGTCTCAAAGATTATGAAGATGAAGATGGCGGTCATAAGCATTATAAGAGGGGCAGGGAGGAATTTGAAAACCTTGTTGGTGATTCCGTCTGACCCGGGGGCTTTCCGGGGTTTAAGGTTTTTGATGATGTCTTGCACCTCGTCTGGGGTGACGGGGGGCAGAGGATCATCGGGGTCTTCAACTGGTGGGAGGGATGCTCTACGTTCGACTTCGGCGTCGACCTTAGAGAGGTGAGCTTTGTCTACTGGTTGAGAGCTGGGGGTGCATTGGGCCTCTAGGCTGTCAGCTAGACATTCAGCCTTTTCGTCGTTATCGAAAGCGACGCTTTTATCGGGGCGGGTGAGAGGAGGCATGGCAGCCTCGCTAGTGGAACGTAACTTCCTCTGTAACTCCCAGAAGGCTTGGTGGGTGGGCTCCAGTTCGCTAAGCGTCTTGTCCCAGCGGGCGTTACGCAACTCATTTATGCGATTCTTTACAGCACGCTGTAGAGATCGCATGTGAGCTTTGTTTGCGTCGCAGGGAAAAGCGCTATACGCACGGATGGCCGCGTTCTTCTCGGTCATCAGTTCGCGTACATCGTCCGGCAGTTTCCAGCGGTGATCGCTCACCACCGGAACCTCCCTTGAACAGTCGTTCAGGACAGATTGTACGTGTTCTGTGAAGGAATCGATCGCGCCCGTCGTGTCTGCGATTGAAACTATGTGGTCGGGGATAGAGTCCAGGTGAGGTGACGTGATGGACTTTAAGCTTTCGCTTACTTTCCTCCAGTCGGTTATCACTTGGGTCGGGGGAGGTTGGCTGGGATCAGAGGGACCTGAGCGGGAGGCTAGTTCCATGATGACCGGGCGGTGGTCCGAGTCGAGCTCGTGTAGCGCTTCAATAGAATGTAAGCGGAGATTTACATTCTTGAGGAGTGCTATATCGAGGATATCGGGAAGATGATTGGGGTCGTGGGGAAAGTGAGTGGGAGTCATCGGAGCGATGACGTCAAAGTTGAGGGTGGCACAGAGGTTGAACACGATTCTGCCTCTGGTAGAGGTCGTGTTGCAGTTCCAAGCGGGGTGTTTGGCGTTGAGATCGCCCGCTAGTATAACGGAGTCACTCAGTCCAAGAAGAACGGAAAGATCATTTGTAAGGAGGGACGGGTCCTCAGAGGGCGAAGGAGGGATGTAGGCAGAGATAATAGTAATCGGCTGATGACCAGTCATGCCGAGCCGACAGAGTGAGACCTCGACGCGAGAGAGGGGAGGAGGGTCCATAGGGATGCAGTACAGTTCCTTTCTGTAGTAGATGAGGGTGCCGCCCTTGTGGCAACGCGACCTGTCGTTGCGAACTAAGCGATAGTTGGCAATTTTCGGGTCACGGTGGCGGGGCTTTAGGAAGGTTTCCTGTATAAGGAGGATGTCAAGTTGATGATCGCGAAGGAAGGTGGCGATCTCATCACGCTGGCCATTAATTCCATTTGCGTTGAAGAAGCCTAACTTGAGGGAGCGGGGTTTGGTACAACACAGACTTTTCTTATCCATTAGGATTTAGGTCGGTAAAGTTTTTCTAAGACTCGCGTGATTGCGGGGTACGCTTCGAACACTTTACCTATAGCTGTAAGGTCGGCATTGCATGCAATGATTTCCTTTGCCATGGTTACAGCATCCGGGTTGACGTAAATGCTGAAGGCGTCCGTTATGATTTGGACGTGTTCAGCGTTGGGGATGGCGGCCGTGGGGCCGGTGCGGACAGGAGAGGGCGCGGCTGAGGCTGCGGGAGCGGCCTTTGGGGGAGGAACCTTTTTGGGAGCGGGTTGTGGTGCGGGTGCGGGGGCGGCGGGGCTATTGAGGGAGTGGGTTGAGGGGTCGCGAGAGCTGGGAAGGCTCTTTGGTGGTTCAATGTGTTCCACGGGGAGGGCCTTTGAGGGCTGAGTCGCTCGGGCAACTGTGAAGAGGGAATCTTCACCGAGGGGCTTTCCCTTTGCTGACGGGCGTTTGCACGCTTGGTCAGTTTGGGAGAAGAAGACTTTGGGGCCTTTGGGCAGCCACGGTAGTTAGCCGGGTGCCCGGATTGGCCGCATAGCACGCAGCTGGGAGGCTCTGTGCAGAGATCACGTTCCTTGGGACGTGGACAATCGGCAGTGCCATGCTCGCCCAGACACTTTACGCATCTTGGGGTCGCAAAACAGTTGCGCTGTACGTGACCGTACAGTTGGCAACGGTGACATTGGCCAACTACGTTAGCCTTGTAGGGCTTCTCTATGGAGATGCCAGAGAGAGAGCAGACTGATTTCACCTTGAATATAGGGTGATGGCCTTCCGTGGGGTCGCAAACGACCAGAACGGTGTCAAAAGCGGGGCCGCCCCTCGCTTTGTGCAGGCGATGGACTGCTGAGACGGGGACTTTCTGGGAGAGGAGGTCGTTGAGAATGTCCTCAACTGGGATTTCTTTCGGGATGCGTCGGATCACCACTCGGGTGGGCGCTTCCTCGGGAAGGGAGTAAGTATGGAACGAAACGTTCCTTAGTTTTAGGAGACTGGTTAGTTCCCTGTGGTCTTTCGACGTTGGAACTTGAACTTTGATGCCCTGCTGAGTTGCACGGGCATTGGTGTATGTGATCTTACGATCATTACACCATTTGGACACTTCTGTCCACTTTGCCTTGTCTTGAATGAACAAGGGCGGCGGGGGTTTTAGCTTCTTTTTCGAAGCTAGCGCGGGGTTAGTAGTAAGAGGGCTAGGGGGGCGGCTGGACTCGGAAGTCGAGGCAGCAGAGACGGGGGGACTAGAGGTCGAGGGGGTCGCGGGGGAGGTCGTTGCTACGACCTTTTTGGCCTTGGTTGCCTGAGAGGGAGATTTTCCCTTCTTCCTCTTACCTCCACTGCCGACGACTTGGTAGTCATCGTCAGATGAGGCGGAGGAGGATAGGGAATCCTCAGAGTCGGAGACGGAGGGCGAAAGGTGATCAAGAGGGACAGAGGTGTCCATGCTCTCAGTCGTGTCGAGTTTTGCAGCTGCGACACGCAGCTGCGAGGCGCCCATTGTTTGTGAAACAATGGCGGCGGGAACAATGGCGGCCGGTACACAGTGTGATTCCGCGTACGGGTTTATTGTCTCGATGGACAATAGCGAAGGAATTTCTAGTGAAGGCATTGATTGTGCCGCCACTGGAATTCCTTTGTCTACAGTTGGCGGAGACGCGGGGCTGTCGAGTACATCGCTAAAGTTTGCGATGCTTTCCTCAGACGGAGAAGAGTTTTGCTGTAAAGCAGCAAACTTTTTGCCATATTTGGCAATGAAGTCCGGGTCCTTGAAGAGGACTTCCTTTACGAACGCAACGATAATTGCGTCCGACATTATCGAAGAGGGAGGGAGGGTTTGAGACAGGGAATCGCGGGAGAGTTTATTAGAAACTCTAACGGGGAGCCTAACTTAACCCTAATTGCCTATCTCCCCGGGTGGATGGGCCCGGGGATGTGTGACCCTCCCTGCCGGGTGTAGGCAGGGAGGTGAGTACCTACTGGTGAGCCCTAAGCTTGTAAACCCGTCGCCAGTCTTATTGTGCGAACGGGGCCCTGACCAGTCTAGTGCGAAGGGTGTAGACACGCCCGACCGACACTAGGTGTGTTGCTGTGAACGAAGTCAGAGACTAGGCACGACTAGGAGATCCCCCAAGGCCGAGACACTAGCTCCCGTCTCCAATTGACTGCCTCACCCTGAAGGGGATTGGCGGGTGTGATTGGGGCAACACCCCCTCGGCTTCGTTGGCACCGTAAGGTATCCACCGAGGACCACGAAACTGTGGTTTTAACCCTGAAGGGGCCAAGTGAAGCTAACACAACAAAACGCGGGTTAAAGAAATAAGATAATCGTCCGCTACCTTGAAAAAGGCGGCTTCGGATTTAAAAGGTTGTAGTCTGCTGACTACAGGAGTCGTCGCGGCGAGCGCAACGAGAAGTGACGAAAATCGTGAGCGAGCGCGGAGCGAGGTGCAGCACGTCCGTTCGCGGCGAGCGTCGGGCGGAGAGAGGGGGCCTTCCTGCTCCTTTCTTGCTCTTTTATACACATTGCCGGCTGCGCTTTCGGTATTGTATAGAATACCTAGGCAAAGTATAAAATAAATAATATTTCATACATTACCTGTCCATTTTAGGTATTCTATACATTGCCTAGGTATTATATAGAAAACCGGATTATACAGATTGCCGGTAACATATGTATATAATAGAAAAAAGAAACATTTAATTTACAAATTACGAAAACAAAAAGAAAAAATAACTGAATCATAAAAAGTAAAATAGGTAATCTTACTGCTATTATAAATGAGAATGATTGAATAGATGGATATTTGTTACTCAATCACGACAGAACGACTAGATCTTTTTATTTTTTTTTTATTTTTTAGGTGGTAAAAATCATCAAATGACTCCTTCCGGCCTGGGTGGGGCGGAAGGGACTGTCAGACTTTTACTGACTAAAAAACCACCCTGTTCCTTCTGTTGCCCTTTACGTTCCGGGGCCACGGTATCCTGTTAAGACGTCCCGCAACCCCGGCAGGCGTTTGGCCCCTATGAAATTTGGCACAGAGATAGATTATAGTCTGGAATAGTACATAGGCTACCAACATAGGCGTATTATTATTGCAAAGAAAACGGCACGTAAAAGATAGGCTGGTGTAAGAAAAAAACTAAAAAAGTTTCTATCGTCCATCATAATTATCACAAAATCTCATACATTCACGACACACCATATTTCGACTAAAAAATCGTACTCAGGCGCCGTTTTAGCCGCCTTAACAAAAATTAGTACTCCATTGATTTAATCCTAGAGCGCACCGTAAGCAGGACAATATTAGTAGGGAGCTTACTAAGGAACGTACCATAAAAACTTTTGTCTGAACGGAATTTAGAAAATGAGCTTAGGTGTAGGAAAATAGTCCTTATCGACCAATAGTCTATAAGAGCTGATTCAGCCAGTATTTTTCGTTAAGATACAAAAAAAATGGCTTGCAATAAAGTCTATTTTAATATAAATTACTATGTTTTTTGTGACTCATTTTGTGGCTTAATTTCAAAAGCATAGCTCAGCTATAAAAAAATTATAGCCAAACTTTAAGGGTTTACTTTAAGTAAAATCATGTTATTATTTTACACATCTATTGTTTTCAAATAAAAGCAAAATATGCTTCAGAAACATGTTTTCTTACTTAAAAGCATCAAGGTTTACAAAAAGTGTGTTAAGCCGAGACCTTACTGACACTCCAACAATTAATCAATACATTGAAGAGGTTTTGTGTGTCTTCTCATCTTCATGATCGTCACCGTCATCTTCCCCGGGACGTGGAAAGAGGCCACCGTCATCGGCATTCATAAACCTGGTAAACCCAAGTCAGAGCCTTCGAGCTATCGTCCCATCAGTTTGCTCAACGTTCTTGGCAAAATCTACGAGAGACTTATTTATAAGCGTCTCAAAGATTATGAAGATGAAGATGGCGGTCATAAGCATTATAAGAGGGGCAGGGAGGAATTTGAAAACCTTGTTGGTGATTCCGTCTGACCCGGGGGCTTTCCGGGGTTTAAGGTTTTTGATGATGTCTTGCACCTCGTCTGGGGTGACGGGGGGCAGAGGATCATCGGGGTCTTCAACTGGTGGGAGGGATGCTCTACGTTCGACTTCGGCGTCGACCTTAGAGAGGTGAGCTTTGTCTACTGGTTGAGAGCTGGGGGTGCATTGGGCCTCTAGGCTGTCAGCTAGACATTCAGCCTTTTCGTCGTTATCGAAAGCGACGCTTTTATCGGGGCGGGTGAGAGGAGGCATGGCAGCCTCGCTAGTGGAACGTAACTTCCTCTGTAACTCCCAGAAGGCTTGGTGGGTGGGCTCCAGTTCGCTAAGCGTCTTGTCCCAGCGGGCGTTACGCAACTCATTTATGCGATTCTTTACAGCACGCTGTAGAGATCGCATGTGAGCTTTGTTTGCGTCGCAGGGAAAAGCGCTATACGCACGGATGGCCGCGTTCTTCTCGGTCATCAGTTCGCGTACATCGTCCGGCAGTTTCCAGCGGTGATCGCTCACCACCGGAACCTCCCTTGAACAGTCGTTCAGGACAGATTGTACGTGTTCTGTGAAGGAATCGATCGCGCCCGTCGTGTCTGCGATTGAAACTATGTGGTCGGGGATAGAGTCCAGGTGAGGTGACGTGATGGACTTTAAGCTTTCGCTTACTTTCCTCCAGTCGGTTATCACTTGGGTCGGGGGAGGTTGGCTGGGATCAGAGGGACCTGAGCGGGAGGCTAGTTCCATGATGACCGGGCGGTGGTCCGAGTCGAGCTCGTGTAGCGCTTCAATAGAATGTAAGCGGAGATTTACATTCTTGAGGAGTGCTATATCGAGGATATCGGGAAGATGATTGGGGTCGTGGGGAAAGTGAGTGGGAGTCATCGGAGCGATGACGTCAAAGTTGAGGGTGGCACAGAGGTTGAACACGATTCTGCCTCTGGTAGAGGTCGTGTTGCAGTTCCAAGCGGGGTGTTTGGCGTTGAGATCGCCCGCTAGTATAACGGAGTCACTCAGTCCAAGAAGAACGGAAAGATCATTTGTAAGGAGGGACGGGTCCTCAGAGGGCGAAGGAGGGATGTAGGCAGAGATAATAGTAATCGGCTGATGACCAGTCATGCCGAGCCGACAGAGTGAGACCTCGACGCGAGAGAGGGGAGGAGGGTCCATAGGGATGCAGTACAGTTCCTTTCTGTAGTAGATGAGGGTGCCGCCCTTGTGGCAACGCGACCTGTCGTTGCGAACTAAGCGATAGTTGGCAATTTTCGGGTCACGGTGGCGGGGCTTTAGGAAGGTTTCCTGTATAAGGAGGATGTCAAGTTGATGATCGCGAAGGAAGGTGGCGATCTCATCACGCTGGCCATTAATGCCATTTGCGTTGAAGAAGCCTAACTTGAGGGAGCGGGGTTTGGTACAACACAGACTTTTCTTATCCATTAGGATTTAGGTCGGTAAAGTTTTTCTAAGACTCGCGTGATTGCGGGGTACGCTTCGAACACTTTACCTATAGCTGTAAGGTCGGCATTGCATGCAATGATTTCCTTTGCCATGGTTACAGCATCCGGGTTGACGTAAATGCTGAAGGCGTCCGTTATGATTTGGACGTGTTCAGCGTTGGGGATGGCGGCCGTGGGGCCGGTGCGGACAGGAGAGGGCGCGGCTGAGGCTGCGGGAGCGGCCTTTGGGGGAGGAACCTTTTTGGGAGCGGGTTGTGGTGCGGGTGCGGGGGCGGCGGGGCTATTGAGGGAGTGGGTTGAGGGGTCGCGAGAGCTGGGAAGGCTCTTTGGTGGTTCAATGTGTTCCACGGGGAGGGCCTTTGAGGGCTGAGTCGCTCGGGCAACTGTGAAGAGGGAATCTTCACCGAGGGGCTTTCCCTTTGCTGACGGGCGTTTGCACGCTTGGTCAGTTTGGGAGAAGAAGACTTTGGGGCCTTTGGGCAGCCACGGTAGTTAGCCGGGTGCCCGGATTGGCCGCATAGCACGCAGCTGGGAGGCTCTGTGCAGAGATCACGTTCCTTGGGACGTGGACAATCGGCAGTGCCATGCTCGCCCAGACACTTTACGCATCTTGGGGTCGCAAAACAGTTGCGCTGTACGTGACCGTACAGTTGGCAACGGTGACATTGGCCAACTACGTTAGCCTTGTAGGGCTTCTCTATGGAGATGCCAGAGAGAGAGCAGACTGATTTCACCTTGAATATAGGGTGATGGCCTTCCGTGGGGTCGCAAACGACCAGAACGGTGTCAAAAGCGGGGCCGCCCCTCGCTTTGTGCAGGCGATGGACTGCTGAGACGGGGACTTTCTGGGAGAGGAGGTCGTTGAGAATGTCCTCAACTGGGATTTCTTTCGGGATGCGTCGGATCACCACTCGGGTGGGCGCTTCCTCGGGAAGGGAGTAAGTATGGAACGAAACGTTCCTTAGTTTTAGGAGACTGGTTAGTTCCCTGTGGTCTTTCGACGTTGGAACTTGAACTTTGATGCCCTGCTGAGTTGCACGGGCATTGGTGTATGTGATCTTACGATCATTACACCATTTGGACACTTCTGTCCACTTTGCCTTGTCTTGAATGAACAAGGGCGGCGGGGGTTTTAGCTTCTTTTTCGAAGCTAGCGCGGGGTTAGTAGTAAGAGGGCTAGGGGGGCGGCTGGACTCGGAAGTCGAGGCAGCAGAGACGGGGGGACTAGAGGTCGAGGGGGTCGCGGGGGAGGTCGTTGCTACGACCTTTTTGGCCTTGGTTGCCTGAGAGGGAGATTTTCCCTTCTTCCTCTTACCTCCACTGCCGACGACTTGGTAGTCATCGTCAGATGAGGCGGAGGAGGATAGGGAATCCTCAGAGTCGGAGACGGAGGGCGAAAGGTGATCAAGAGGGACAGAGGTGTCCATGCTCTCAGTCGTGTCGAGTTTTGCAGCTGCGACACGCAGCTGCGAGGCGCCCATTGTTTGTGAAACAATGGCGGCGGGAACAATGGCGGCCGGTACACAGTGTGATTCCGCGTACGGGTTTATTGTCTCGATGGACAATAGCGAAGGAATTTCTAGTGAAGGCATTGATTGTGCCGCCACTGGAATTCCTTTGTCTACAGTTGGCGGAGACGCGGGGCTGTCGAGTACATCGCTAAAGTTTGCGATGCTTTCCTCAGACGGAGAAGAGTTTTGCTGTAAAGCAGCAAACTTTTTGCCATATTTGGCAATGAAGTCCGGGTCCTTGAAGAGGACTTCCTTTACGAACGCAACGATAATTGCGTCCGACATTATCGAAGAGGGAGGGAGGGTTTGAGACAGGGAATCGCGGGAGAGTTTATTAGAAACTCTAACGGGGAGCCTAACTTAACCCTAATTGCCTATCTCCCCGGGTGGATGGGCCCGGGGATGTGTGACCCTCCCTGCCGGGTGTAGGCAGGGAGGTGAGTACCTACTGGTGAGCCCTAAGCTTGTAAACCCGTCGCCAGTCTTATTGTGCGAACGGGGCCCTGACCAGTCTAGTGCGAAGGGTGTAGACACGCCCGACCGACACTAGGTGTGTTGCTGTGAACGAAGTCAGAGACTAGGCACGACTAGGAGATCCCCCAAGGCCGAGACACTAGCTCCCGTCTCCAATTGACTGCCTCACCCTGAAGGGGATTGGCGGGTGTGATTGGGGCAACACCCCCTCGGCTTCGTTGGCACCGTAAGGTATCCACCGAGGACCACGAAACTGTGGTTTTAACCCTGAAGGGGCCAAGTGAAGCTAACACAACAAAACGCGGGTTAAAGAAATAAGATAATCGTCCGCTACCTTGAAAAAGGCGGCTTCGGATTTAAAAGGTTGTAGTCTGCTGACTACAGGAGTCGTCGCGGCGAGCGCAACGAGAAGTGACGAAAATCGTGAGCGAGCGCGGAGCGAGGTGCAGCACGTCCGTTCGCGGCGAGCGTCGGGCGGAGAGAGGGGGCCTTCCTGTTTTTTTCTTTTTTTCTCGGTATGGCATCTCGCAGGTCAACCTATGAGGTTGTCGGCTGCTTAACCGGGCAATCCTGTGGTGCCTTAAAGTAAATTAAGGCCTCCAGCCAGGGCTTAAAACTATTTACAAACTAAGCGACTACACGCTAAGGGCACCCCCTGTGGGGTACGAGCCTCGGCTTAGGGCGTCGCTGGGGGAGGGCAGCAAAGGGACAGGCTGGATCGGATTAATATTATTTAGGGACGAATTTAAAGCTACAGGCTCAGCGACGCGGGCTGGCACGAGCAAGGGACGGGGCGGAGACGGACAAGGGCGTCGCGACGGACCTCGGCGGCGAGGGCGGAATGACGGCGGTCTGTGTCTGTGTTTGCGAACTGTGCTAGTTTCTTTGTTACTCTCCTGGAGGAGGGTAATGGCGTCATCGGGGTCGGTCAAAGTATGTCTCGGTCGGCGAGTCTTACTGATGCGGGAGGGAGTGTATCGGGCGGCCGATACGATCAGGGGATTGGGGTGTTTTTCAGCAGTGTCGAAGAAGCGCTTGGCGGTGCGTTTCATGAACTGCTGGATGGTGGGGATTTTGAGATCGAGATGGAGATTCTCGTTGCGAAGGTAGTACGGGGCTCCCGTGGCCTTTCGCAAGAAACGGTTTTGGAGGGTTTGCATCCTATGGAGGTGATATGCCTTTGCGTGTGCGAATACGACACAGGCGTAGGTCATGATGGGACGAATGCACGCTGTGAAAATGCGCAATTTGCACTTGAGTGACAATTTGCTACGTGCATTCAGCATGGAGTGAAGCCTACCGAGAGCAAAAGCGGCGCGCGAGCGCACCGTCTTTATGTGCTCTCCGAAAGTAAGGTGTTGGTCGAGGATCACACCTAGATATTTGGCTCGCTTTTCCCAAGGGATCGGCTTGCCGTACATGGTGATGGGACTGGGAGGGGTGGGGGGTAGGCGCGGTTTGGAAAAGAGGACCGCTTGACTCTTGTCGGGGTTAACCTCGATTCTCCACTTCCGGAACCAAGCGCCCAGGGCGCTAGCGGCGGATTGGAGAGTGCGAGCGATGGATACTGGGTTGCGTCCAGTGTAATAGATGGCCGTGTCGTCGGCGAATAGGGCCAGATGGGTCTTGCTACTCTTAGGAATGTCGCTGGTGAACAGCGTAAAAAGGAGTGGGGATAGGACGGAGCCTTGAGGGACTCCTGCGCGTATGGGGTGGGGAGAGGAGAGCGCGCCCTCGATGCGATAGCGGAAGGTGCGATTTGACAGAAAATCTCGTATGATGAGTACGAGGCGATCGGGCACTCCGATCTGGTAGAGCTTATATAATAAGCCGTTATGCCAGACCTTGTCGAAAGCTTTCGCTATGTCGAAGAAGAGGGCGCCCGTCAAAGAGCCACGTTGAAAACCAACGCTTATGTGCTCGACGATACGGTGGACTTGTTGGACGCAACAATGGTGGGAACGAAAACCGAATTGTTCGTCCGGGATGAGGCTCTTTGCTTCGACATAATCTTTGAGACGCTTGTAAATAAGCCTCTCGTAGATTTTGCCAAGAACGTTGAGCAAACTGATGGGACGATAGCTCGAAGGCTCTGACTTGGGTTTACCAGGTTTATGAATGCCGATGACGGTGGCCTCTTTCCACGTCCCGGGGAAGATATTGTTGCTCATGGCGCCATTGAAGATGGCAGTCATAAGCATTATGAGAGGGGCAGGGAGGAGTTTGAATACCTTGTTGGTGATTCCGTCTGACCCGGGGGCTTTCCGGGGTTTAAGATTTTTGATGATGTCTTGCACCTCGTCAGGGGTGACGGGGGGCAGAGGATCATCGGGGTCTTCAACTGGTGGGAGGGACGCTCTACGTTCGACTTCGGCGTCGACCTTAGAGAGGTGAGCTTTGTCTACTGGTTGAGAGCTGGGGGTGCATTGGGCCTCTAGGCTGTCAGCTAGACATTCAGCCTTTTCGTCGTTATCGAAAGCGACGCTTTTATCGGGGCGGGTGAGAGGAGGCATGGCGGCCTCGCTAGTGGAACGTAACTTCCTCTGTAACTCCCAGAAGGCTTGGTGGGTGGGCTCCAGTTCGCTAAGCGTTTTGTCCCAGCGGGCGTTACGCAACTCATTTATGCGATTCTTTACAGCACGCTGTAGAGATCGCATGTGAGCTTTGTTTGCGTCGCAGGGAAAAGCGCTGTACGCACGGATGGCCGCGTTCTTCTCGGTCATCAGTTCGCGTACATCGTCCGGCAGTTTCCAGCGGTGATCGTTCACCGCCGGAACCTCCCTTGAACAGTCGTTCAGGACAGATTGTACGTGTTCTGTGAAGGAGTCGATCGCGCCCGTCGTGTCTGCGATTGAAACTATGTGGTCGGGGATAGAGTCCAGGTGAGGCGACGTGATGGACTTTAAGCTTTCGCTTACTTTCCTCCAGTCGGTTATCACTTGGGTCGGGGGAGGTTGGCTGGGATCAGAGGGACCTGAGCGGGAGGCTAGTTCCATGATGACCGGGCGGTGGTCCGAATCAAGCTCGTGGAGCGCCTCAATAGAATGTAAGCGGAGATTTACATTCTTGAGGAGTGCTATATCGAGGATATCGGGAAGATGATTGGGGTCGTGGGGAAAGTGAGTGGGAGTCATCGGAGCGATGACGTCAAAGTTGAGGGTGGCACAGAGGTTGAACACGATTCTGCCTCTGGTAGAGGTCGTGTTGCAGTTCCAAGCGGGGTGTTTGGCGTTGAGATCGCCCGCTAGTATAACGGAGTCACTCAGTCCAAGAAGGACGGAAAGATCGTTTGTGAGGAGGGACGGGTCCTCAGAGGGCGAAGGAGGGATGTAGGCAGAGATAATAGTAATCGGCTGATGACCAGTCATGCCGAGCCGACAGAGTGAGACTTCGACGCGAGAGAGGGGAGGAGGGTCCATAGGGATGCAGTACAGTTCCTTTCTGTAGTAGATGAGGGTGCCGCCCTTGTGGCAACGCGACCTGTCGTTGCGAACTAAGCGATAGTTGGCAATTTTCGGGTCACGGTGGCGGGGCTTTAGGAAGGTCTCCTGTATAAGGAGGATGTCAAGTTGATGATCGCGAAGGAAGGTGGCGATCTCATCACGCTGGCCATTAATGCCATTTGCGTTGAAGAAGCCTAACTTAAGGGAGCGGGGTTTGGTACAACACAGACTTTTCTTATCCATTAGGATTTCGGCCGGTAAAGTTTTTCTAGGACTCGCGTAATTGCAGGGTAAGCTTCAAATACTTTACCTATAGCTGTAAGGTCGGCATTGCACGCAATGATTTCCTTTGCCATAGTTACAGCATCCGGGTTGACGTAGATGCTGAAGGCGTCCGTTATGATTTGGACGTGTTCAGCGTTGGGGGTGGCGGCCACGGGGCCGGTGCGGACCGGGGAGGGCGCGACTGAGGCTGCGGAAGCGGCCTTTGGGGGAGGAACCTTTTTGGGAGCGGGTTGTGGTGCGGGGGCGGGGGCGGCAGGGGCCGCCGGCGCTATTGAGGAAGCGGGCTGTGGGGTCACGAGAGCTGGGAAGGCTCTTTGGTGGTTCAATGTGTTCCACGGGGAGGGCCTTTGAGGGCTGAGTCGCTCGGGTAACTGTGAAGAAGGAATCTTCACAGAGGGACTTTCCCTTTGCTGACGGGCGTTTGCACGCTTAGTCAGTTTGGGAGAAGAAGACTTGGGGGCCTTAGGACAGCCACGGTAGTTAGCCGGGTGCCCGGATTGGCCGCATAGTACGCAACTGGGAGGCTCAGTGCAGAGATCACGTTCCTTTGGACGTGGGCAATCGGCGGTGCCGTGCTCGCCCAGACACTTTACGCATCTTGGGGTCGCAAAACAGTTGCGCTGTACGTGACCGTACAGTTGGCAACGATGACATTGGCCGACTACGTTGGCCTTGTAGGGCTTCTCTATTGAGATGCCCGAGAGGGAACATATAGATTTCACCCGGAAAATGGGATGATGCCCTTCCGTGGGGTCGCAGACGACAAGAACTGTGTCAAAAGCGGGGCCGCCCCTCGCTTTGTGCAGGCGATGGACTGCCGAGACGGGGACTTTCTGCGAGAGGAGGTCATTAAGAATGTCCTCAACCGGGATTTCTTTCGGGATGCGTCGGATCACCACTCGGGTGGGCGCTTCCTCGGGAAGGGAGTAAGTGTGGAACGAAACGTTCCTTAGTTTTAGGAGACTGGTTAGTTCCCTGTGGTCTTTCGACGTGGGAACTTGGACTTTGATGCCCTGCTGAGTTGCGCGGGCATTGGTGTACGTGATCTTGCGATCGTTGCACCACTTGGACACTTCTGTCCACTTTGCCTTGTCTTGAATGAACAAGGGCGGCGGGGGTTTTAGCTTCTTTTTCGAAGCCAGCGCGGGGTTAGGAGTAAGGGGGCTAGGGGGGCGGCTAGACTCGGAGGTCGTGGCAGCAGAGGCGGGGGGACTAGAGGACGAGGGGGCCGCGGGGGGGGTCGTTGCTACGACCTTTTTGGCCTTGGTTGCCTGTGAGGGAGATTTTCCCTTCTTCCTCTTACCTCCGCTGCCGACGACTTGGTAGTCATCGTCAGATGAGGCGGAGGAGGATAGGGAATCCTCAGAGTCGGAGGCAAAGGGAGAAGGGTGATCTAGAGGGACGGAGGTATCCATGCTCTCAGATATGTCGGGGTTTACAGCTGCGACACGCAGCTGCGAGGCGCCCATTGTTTGTGAAACAATGGCGGCGGGAACAATGGCGGCCGGTACACAGTGTGTTTCCGCGTACGGGTTGATTGTCTCAATGGACAATAGGGAAGGAATTTCCAGTGAAGGCATTGATGGTGCCGCCACTGGAATGCCTTTGTCTACAGTTGGTGGAGACGCGGGGCTGTCGAGTACATCGCTAAAACTAGCAATGTTTTCCTCGGAAGATAGAGGCGAGGTAGGATTTTGCTGCAAAGCAGCGAACTTCTTGCCATACTTGGCGATGAAATCTGGGTCCTTGAAGAGGACTTCCTTGACGAACGCTATGATAATTGCGTCCGACATTATCGAAGCGGGAGGGAGGGTTTAAAATAGGGAATCGCGAAAGAATTATTAACTAACTCTTACGGGGGAGCCTAACTTTACCCTAACTGCCTATCTCCCCGGGTGGATGGGCCCGGGGATGTGTGACCCTCCCTGCCGGGTGTAGGCAGGGAGGTGTGTACCTACTGGTGAGCCCTAAGCTTGTAAACCCGTCGCCAGTCTTATTGTGCGAACGGGGCCCTGACCAGTCTAGTGCGAAGGGTGTAGACACGCCCGACCGACACTAGGTGAGTTGCTGTGAACGAAGTCAGAGACTAGGCACGACTAGGAGATCCCCCAAGGCCGAGACACTAGCTCCCGTCTCCAATTGACTGCCTCACCCTGAAGGGGATTGGCGGGTGTGATTGGGGCAACACCCCCTCGGCTTCGTTGGCACCGTAAGGTATCCACCGAGGACCACGAAACTGTGGTTTTAACCCTGAAGGGGCCAAGTGAAGCTAACACAACAAAACGCGGGTTAAAGAAATAAGATAATCGTCCGCTGCCTTGAAAAAGGCGGCTTCTGATCTAAAAGGTTGTAGTCTGCTGACTACAGGAATCGTCGCGGCGAGCGCAACGAGAAGTGACGAGAGTCGTGAGCGAGCGCGGAGCGAGGTGCAGCACGTCCGTTCGCGGCGAGCGTCGGGCGGAGAGTGCTCTTTCGGGCCTTCCTGCTCCTTTCTTGCTCTTTTATACACATTGCCGGCTGCGCTTTCGGTATTGTATAGAATACCTAGGCAAAGTATAAAATAAATAATATTTCATACATTACCTGTCCATTTTAGGTATTCTATACATTGCCTAGGTATTATATAGAAAACCGGATTATACAGATTGCCGGTAACATATGTATATAATAGAAAAAAGAAACATTTAATTTACAAATTACGAAAACAAAAAGAAAAAATAACTGAATCATAAAAAGTAAAATAGGTAATCTTACTGCTATTATAAATGAGAATGATTGAATAGATGGATATTTGTTACTCAATCACGACAGAACGACTAGATCTTTTTATTTTTTTTTTATTTTTTAGGTGGTAAAAATCATCAAATGACTCCTTCCGGCCTGGGTGGGGCGGAAGGGACTGTCAGACTTTTACTGACTAAAAAACCACCCTGTTCCTTCTGTTGCCCTTTACGTTCCGGGGCCACGGTATCCTGTTAAGACGTCCCGCAACCCCGGCAGGCGTTTGGCCCCTATGAAATTTGGCACAGAGATAGATTATAGTCTGGAATAGTACATAGGCTACCAACATAGGCGTATTATTATTGCAAAGAAAACGGCACGTAAAAGATAGGCTGGTGTAAGAAAAAAACTAAAAAAGTTTCTATCGTCCATCATAATTATCACAAAATCTCATACATTCACGACACACCATATTTCGACTAAAAAATCGTACTCAGGCGCCGTTTTAGCCGCCTTAACAAAAATTAGTACTCCATTGATTTAATCCTAGAGCGCACCGTAAGCAGGACAATATTAGTAGGGAGCTTACTAAGGAACGTACCATAAAAACTTTTGTCTGAACGGAATTTAGAAAATGAGCTTAGGTGTAGGAAAATAGTCCTTATCGACCAATAGTCTATAAGAGCTGATTCAGCCAGTATTTTTCGTTAAGATACAAAAAAAATGGCTTGCAATAAAGTCTATTTTAATATAAATTACTATGTTTTTTGTGACTCATTTTGTGGCTTAATTTCAAAAGCATAGCTCAGCTATAAAAAAATTATAGCCAAACTTTAAGGGTTTACTTTAAGTAAAATCATGTTATTATTTTACACATCTATTGTTTTCAAATAAAAGCAAAATATGCTTCAGAAACATGTTTTCTTACTTAAAAGCATCAAGGTTTACAAAAAGTGTGTTAAGCCGAGACCTTACTGACACTCCAACAATTAATCAATACATTGAAGAGGTTTTGTGTGTCTTCAAACGATGTCTCGTGACTTTGGTTTGTGTCTAATTGGTAAATTGACCTTTAGTTCGCCTGACAGTCGTCTACTTCATATCAGTTCAATGATTACATGAGTACGTACCTACTGAGTTTGAAGATATTGCCTACAAACATATATCTACCTACTTATCTATACTTGTGATATAATAAAGCTGAAGAATTTTTATGTTTGTCCAAACGCACTTATTTATGAAACTAACAGTCTGATTGGAAAATTTACAAATATTTTGTATATGATAGCTAGTTTCACGAAGAATGGCATAGGCCATATAACAACATGGTACCACCTATGGAAACGGAGTAGTAACTCAATAACTAAGAGCTCAGAAACTCCTGGTGAAGAAGATTTTATTATTTATTTATTTGAAAATCTCCTTTACATCTATCATTATAGGTATATACACCTAATGCGATAGCGTGGCCTTAAAATTAATTTATTAATATTAGAATATATAATAATAAATAGAAAAAGAAAAGAAACAATATTAAAATAAAAAATAAAAATAACAACTTATACCTATACTTTAATCTACTCCATAACACAAAATAAACAATAGCACTTTTGCGAATTCACTCAAATGGCATGAAAAATTGTTTTGCGTTAAATAGTCAGATTCATGAGGTATTCATAGGCTATAAAACATTACGCTACGACTCATGGTAGCGGAGCAGTAACCAAAAACGTAACTTAACACGTTCGAAAAAAACCACTCAAACGAAGTCGCAGACAAGAACTAGTCTAGTCATGACATTTTCGGCTTTTAGAAGGTCTCTGCCTAATTAGGCACAGGCGGCTAAAATAAGCATTCTACTTATAATTTTATATTTACGTACTGTCTAGATTCCTATTATAATTTATAAAAGGGCAAAGTCAAAGTCAAAACATTTATTTCAATTAGACCATTTACAGGCACTTTTGAATTGTCAAGGAGTCGGTCAGTTGTCCGAAAGTTGAAGTTAGTTGCTCGTTCCAAAACGGAGGTAGGCCTCTATGGAGAAGAACGAGCAAGAAACTCCACGGCACTCTTTTAAATTAGGTTTTTACAAAATCCTGGTTACATTATTCTTGTTGATTCTACATGTGATCACAATGAAGATGAATATAAAACAGTAGTAAAAAATATATTAGTAAGCAAATAAGTTAGTAAGTTATGATGGCCTAAAGTTTACCACCTAAGGCAAGCGTGGTGATCAATGCTCGTGCCTTCTCTGTATGGGCTTTTGCCTGCAGTGGGACAGTAATAGGCTGGTATTATTTATTTATAGTCCTATGGAAGATTAAATTTTAATAACATTATCTGGTGAAACTTCACAAACCATAAAATATTTGTTATGCTTTTTTTTTTGCGAGCCATTTATAATGTTGCAGTGGAAATTATGAGCCTACAATTTTTTTTTATTTTACTTTTGTTTACTAATGGTACTCATCTTTTGTGAAGTTACTTTTATACTAATCATTTTATGTGCAAATACGAGCTTGTTTAACAAAAAAATAATGTTGTTTACGTGAACAAAATTTTGAGAACGACTAAAAAACACAATAGTAGAGGTCTCCCCATTTAGGTACTTAATTTTAATTTACAACCATCCATAATGACAGTCAATATTTCACGCACAAAATCCACCGTAGCAAAAATTTATTTACTCAAAAATCCTCCTAAATCTCTTGATATTATAAAAGTCGGAATTCTGTTCGGGAAAACGTTGCAATCTTTTTCGGTAATCCGTCTATATAGGTCAAGTCTAACCACCAAATAACACGGATTATGCTAAAGTTGTTGACGTAACAGGTCGGGACGGTATAGCCAATTTTAACTTTTATTGATTCCTTTTGTAGCCCACTCACACATGCTTATGAAGCCTGTGTCACGGTATACAGTTCATATTTAGATTATTGATACGTCAATCTCTTCAGAACTGACATAATTATTGGGATTACATTATTAAAGTTTAGTAATTTCGTTATATCGATTTAATTCAAATTGATGTCATTTTTCTTTTCAAAATTTTATTATTCATTCGGTCTCGTGAACCTAAGTGTAACCTAAGGAACTTCCTTTGAGTTTTTTTTTTATATCTAAACCGACACAGTAATGAGGCGAATAACACAAAAAAAAAGAAATATTGAAATCGGTTGAGCCATTATCAATATTTTGCGAGATTAACGCAGGGTTGATATTACGCTATACATACACTAATTACACCTGTTTTAAATATTATGTTAGGATCCTAACTCGAAAACGCTCCTTTAGCAAAAAATCGTTTTATCGTGACGTGGTATTTACAAAACAGCCACAATAAATCTTATACTAGTTGTAAGTTGCCTAGTCCAATATTTAGTTTCAAAACTGCACTAAAACATAAGAATTTTATGAAACACCTAAGCGTCTTGCTGGCCGCAGGTAATGTTATGGGTCATAAGTCTCGTCTCTTGAGCTTAACGTAACGTGTACTTGTACTCTAAGAATCCAAGTAGAATAATTAAACGTGTACTTTTAAAATTGTAGGTACTACTAAAGTTTAATACATAGGTACATTTAATAATAATATGAAAGGATGAGAGAAAGGCGGTTAACAAAAGGAATTTTTATGGCAGATGTGAGTAGCAACGCAGGGAGGTGACGCCCTAGGAAGACCTACACTAACCTTATTTGTGAGGTTCTTCAAAAAAGTCAGGTGCGCAGTACTCGAAACCGGCGTGCTTGTATGACAATACATTATGAACGTGGACGAAGCGAAAGGAGTAGGTATGTAAGGATCGTAGCACGAGGCGTTCTGTGGTTTCTGCCTACCCCCATGGGAAAAAGGCGTGAGTTTATGTATGTATGTATCTATCTGTAGGTATAATATAAAAAGTACAAGTTTATTATGTCACATAGAATCCAGGCAAGTCTATTGATGAAGTGAACTAATCACAGTTGCCTTTGATCTTGGTAGTAAGGATTTCAACGTGCATGCTTTGATGCTAGAATCACGTATGCAATTTATGGCATTATAATTATACTATATTCTACCCGTGACTCCGCCCGCGTAAACGTCGGTTATTGGTGATATAACCTGGTTGCCCCGTACAAACTTTGGACCCCCATTTCATCTCCTTAGGGGAGGAATTTTGGTGCTTATTTTCAGGACAATCCGTCCAGTGGTTTGAGCTGTGTGTTGATAGATCAGTCAGTTAGTATCAGTTGCCTTTTATATTATTTCTATAGATTTTCGTGCGTTCTCTGTGCAGGATAAGGCCTTTGCCCTGCAATGGGACAAATAGGCTAGTATTATACATAGATTTTTGGTCGATTATCATTAAAAAGAAATCTGTTGTTTGTTATGCCTTGTAGGTCAAAATGTATGAAACAGATGACTTTTTATTTTTAGTTTTGTAAACCAAAATCAAAACTCAGCTATCCCGTGCACTGCTCGTCAATGTTCCTTCTACTCTGTATGTGAAAAATACATATATTCCCACAACGTAATGAATAAAAAACATGAGTATTACTTGGCACCATCCCTAAGCTTGATTTACGAGCAAACTTACAGGCCAAACGATAAATCGATTCCTCAAATACCTTAGTCTCAGTGGGAACTGATCGAGCGATCGCCGAAAGTTCTCCAAAACGTAGTTCTTCAATCGACTCCAGACTCCATGAGACCGTTATTAGGAACCAAAATCCGAACTCGGAAATTCTTTCGGGTATAAAATTTCCTTCTTTACCCAGTATAGGTGGGATTATGGATCCCTGGGGGAGTTGCCCATTCGTCGAAGCGGGCACGTGCATTGCTCTCAAAGCGTCCGGGATCACTTCGTAAGCTCTGTCTGAAAAATTAAAAGAAAACTACGTACGTACATCTTTGTTATATTCCGAGGGAATTCCGTTCAAAGTATTGTTCAGGGCGGTCGTCTAATAGAGGGGAATTTTGTTTGTGATTTTATCGATACGATACGTTGTTGTTACGTTTATAGTGTCGGATTGAAAATCTCGTTTGAGTAAGTTACTGTTTGTAAAATTGATCACTTTGTAAGATTGTGTGATACTGTTTTGTTTTTTTTTTTTGTGAATTGGGAGGACTTTCCCGACAACGCACATCATTATGCCGATTATTCAGTAATTAAACTCGATGACATTTTGTACATACGATGAGGACACTAAGCATGTGTATCCCGTCAAGTAACTTTACTTCAAAATGATACGTAGGTAACTAAAATCGACGCCACGGGAAACTGACTAAAACTGACAAAGGCACTAATATCAAGGCTTCTGGGGTTAGGTAATAGTGCGTTTATCCTATCTATAAAGATTAACAGACCTGAAAGCCAATTCTACTAATTTAAAACGTTTAAAATCTTGTCGCAATCTCATAGGTATCAGCGACAATCAATGTCAAAATACTTAGGTAAATTAGAGGCATTTTTGACAGATTGAGATAGGAGATTCACTCTCGCTCGTTGCTAACACTTAATAGAATTGCCCCCCTCCCCCCAACCCACAGATCCCTTTAGTATTTCCAATTTTCTTTCAATTTTATAGCTCGCCATATTGCGGCTGTTGGACGACAAAAAATGATAATTCCCAAGGCTTTTAAGTCTCAAATTTAAAACCCATCTAGTCAGAAAAATGACTAAAATGAAGATAATTGTATGGATAGAAATATTCTGTTCAAGACGAATGTTCCAATAAATCAAGTAAATTGTACCGCAGCCAATTCTGTGGTCGACAAATCGATTCCTTCTAAGATAAGTTATTAACCACAGCGTAAGGAAATTGATTCGCGGTATCTGTGGACAGTATAATAGAATAGAACAGGGGTGCTAAACTGTGTGTCGCGACGCCCTGCGACGTCATAGAGCTATCCTCAGGGCGTCGCGCAATGGTAGGGACAAGGCGTACTGATTGTAATACAATCATCATACTGTTAAATTTTCTAATAAACAGAATATGTTTCATAAATACAACCTTAATTTTAATTTGATACAAATCTTTCAGGGGGTGAATGTACTCATGAATATGAACAACTTTTATTAAGGGACATAGTACGAAATGTGAAAAAAAAAAACAGCTGATCCATACAATAATGTACTACATTACGATCAAAATGTATTGGATCAGCTGTTTTTTTTTTTCACATTTCGTACTATGTCCCTTAATAAAAGTTGTTCATATTCATGAGTACATTCACCCCCTGAAAGATTTGTATCAAATTAAAATTAAGGTTGTATATTATACCTATTACTGGAATCAATAGTAACATTAGGACCCATTAATTTAATAATGCAATCCGTGGTGCTTGGCAATCTGGGCTTCTCCCAGTTGCAAACGTCCCTTTGTGCCTTTTGGCCTAGTTCTGTTCTGTCTCCTGCTTGTTTGGAGGGAAGTGGAAATTATATTTTTTCTTACTCCTCCGCTATTCTTTTCTGATTAATTTCGTTGCGGGACCCCAGACAGTTAATCGTTTCTCTGGGACTCGTAGAGCTTCATTGCCTCGGCGCTTTTCTGGTGGCCTCCACTGTTGATTCTGGCTTTCAGGAGTTGCAGTGGGTGCGAACAGTGTGGCGAGCTTGTCCCATAAAAAAAAAATATACATATTATATATTATGTGCAATATTTATAGACCTAGTTATAAAAATCATGTATTGTTAGCAGAACCAAACGTGTGTGCCTTTCAGCCCGATAGCTTCAAGGAAAGTGGGTGAAATATTGATTGTAAATAGTGATTGAAAGAGTCACATTGGTACTTGCCCAGTAAGCATTGAACCCTCAAACATGAGGGTCACTTCTACACTTTACTAATCCTTAATCTACTACGTACAACATAACATAATTATTACGCCTGTAATCCCCAAAAGGTTAGGCAGAGGTGTTCCCATTATTACACCCACATTTCGCCAGTTATGTTAAAGTCCTATGTAATAAGGGGCGAGCCTAATTGCCATCAACCGAACACAAATCCAGACTCCGAAGCTGCTACTGAGAAATTCCTGATGGAAAAACCCAATAAAACTTTGCCCGACCTGGAAATCGAACCCAAAACCTCATGCTCAGCAGTCGAGCTTTGCAACCACTAGACCAACGAGGCAGTCACTAATCCTTAATCTACGTACCTACATTAGTAAATTAAATCTAGAAAATCTATCTATTACCAGACTTCTATGGGTTCCTGTGATTGGTTAGTGAAACCGTTCTATATTTGAACGAAGCACCTAATAATAGTTTTCTGAATAATAATATAGTTTTTTGTATTCCCAACTAGATTCTCATACAATTTGGTACATGTCTAGACAGTAAATTGTTCCAAATTACACATTACGATACAAACATACATGGCAACTGGAAAAATTGCTTGACTATAATACGCCAATTTTATATTACGAAACACCATGTTATATAGATACTTAAGTACAAGATTATTAACAAACATATTGGAAAACTAAATTTTGCGTAAATATCGGTTATCGTGGACGCAGACGAAGTTTTATTGATACTAGGACCAGATTATTAACAATGTAAGAAAAAATAGCTCAGCCATGATGTTACTAAATCTATGTAGATTTCTACAGGTACAAGAAGGATCAAGGATCTAGAGGTACAATACTCCACCCACTAACTATGTAGTTAGTGGGTGGAGTATTGTACCTCTAGATATGTTACAAAGAAGTAGTGGAATAAAAAGTAGCCAATTTCCTTTTTTGGGGTTCAAACTTACCCCGTACCAAATTACATCAAAATAGGTTCAGTAGTTTAGTTGTGAAAGCGTAACAGGAAGGCAGACAGAGATACATTCGCATTTATAATATTATTAATACATACATACATAAACTCAAGCCTTTTTCCCATGGGGGTAGGCAGAAACCACAGAACGCTACCTGCAGTATCCTCACATTCTCCTTTCGCCTCATCCACATATAATATTAGTATGGATAATAACAGCCTTTTTATACAGAAAAGGCATGAGCATTAATCACCACGCTTGATCAAGGCGGATTGGCGATTTTGTACTTCTTCTTCATATCTAACTTCTTCTCGCGACTTCTGACGCATTAAGTTACATATTCGGTTACTGCTCAGCTACCGTGGGTCGTAGCGTAACGTTACATAGCTCAAACTATCTAAATATACAGAGTTGATATGACAGAGGGGCATTAAATTAAACTACGTATACTATACGTGTTTAGTATTAATTTGACACGGTTTAAAATAAAATATAAATAATTTGTTTTTAATTTTTTTTTATTTTTCAAACAAACTAAATAGCTTACAAATCAGAGTAAAACGCAAACACCCTTTGTAAATAAATTTAACTGACCTTAGATACCTAGGTATTAAAGCGGCAACGTCGCACGCGCGCGGCGCGCTTGTATTCTCTCGTATCAAAGCGGTCGCCCAAAAACTTAAAAAATCATTTGCGACTGAACTACTGCTCCTATTTAATTGATTTTTGGTACAGAGCTTGAAAATGGTACCTAGTATAGGCAGTTTAAAGGAAAGCCCATCTGTCGTATCAACTTTGTATATAACTCAAAGGTGACTGACATAGTGATCTATCAACGCACAGCTCAAACCACTGGACGGATCGGGCTGAAATTTGGCATACAGGTAGATGTTATGACGTAAGCATCCGCTAAGAAAGGATTTTCCAAAATTCACCCCATAAGTGGGTGAATCAGGGTTCCAAAGTTTGTATGGAGAAATCAACTTTGACGCCGAAGAAGTCGCTGGTAGACGCTAGTTTCTTATAAATCTGGCTATCATATGTATACAAAAAGATTTTTTCCATTTGTACTGGTAGGTCTAGAGATTACAGATAAACAAACAAAAATCTCTTTAGCTTTATTATAATAAGTATAGATAAGCCCAGGTTTCCTAACGATATTTTCTTTGTGATGTCCAAAATAAACTCAGAAATATAACATACATGCCTGTGATCCCGAAGGGTTAGGCAGAGGTATGGGTACACCCACATTTCGCCAGTTATGTTTAAGTCCCATATAATAGGGGGCAAGCCTATTGCCATCCAACGGGCGCAAATCCAGATTCCGAGGCTGCTACTAAGAAATTCCTGATGGAAAAACCAAAATAATAAAACTGCCCGATCTGGGAATTGAACACAAGATCTCATGCTCAGCAATCGCGCTTTGCGACCACTAGACCAACGAGGCAGTCCCCCAAGTACACTCAGAAAGTACATTATAAATTGAAAAAGTCACATTGGTGCTAGCCCGGTATTAAACCCACAACCTCATATGAGAGGTAGGCACTTTAACCACTGGGTCATTAAACAAAGATTAGATCGTTAGTGAAAAAGTAATTGGGCTGCCCTTGAAGATCGATGTAAGGATAATAATTACGCATGCCCTTTGAGACAGATTATGTTTAAACTCAGTATGTACCCAATTTCGTATCTCAGGAGATATCATAAGATGTAATAGTCTCTGAGAGGCAAGAGGTAAACGATGAACCCGCATGACGGCTAATCAAGGCTTAACGTTTTAAAAGTTTAAATGATTTTGATACTTTATTATACGGATTACTTGACTATTGACTAATTCGATTCGATTATCAGGACGGGCAAAGTGTTATTGGGTTTTTCCATCAGGAATTCCTCAGTAGCATTTTAGGAGTCTGGATTTGTGCCCGGTTGATGGCAATAGGCTCGCTCCCTATTACATGGGACTTAAACATAGCTGGCGCAATGGGGGTGTACTAATGGATACACTTCTGCCTTAACCTTCGGGGATTACAGACATGATGTTCAACAATTCGCCATGAGCAAGCGTGGTGATCAATGCTCGTGCCTTCTCTATATAAGAAGAGGCATTTGCTCTGTTATGGGACAATATTAAGCTGGTATTATAATTATTTGATCCTTCGTAAAGTATCACAGATGCGAATCAAGGTTTTGTAATTATATTATACTTGATGGTATAATTCACTTGCAATAGTACCTATCTAGCCCTTCCACCAACCGTGAAAGGTCAATAAACACTGGCGAATTGACCAACAAAACACAACAAACATTAACAAAACTACATTACTCATACTTATTTATAAAACCAATACAAAATGTTCAAAACTAATACAGAAACCATCTCCCTATAATGAGCCTCCGAAACTTTTCAAATTACGGAATAATAATTCAAAATTATTGTCCGCGTTATTTTAACTTTAATGCTTTAAACTGCTTCAAAATTGCTTTAGAATTAAATTGCTTTAACAAATGAATTTGGTAAAAATAGCTTCGTAAATTGTCGAGTTTTCAGTTGTTTCGACTTTATGGGTGTTTCTCCTTGGACGCGGATAAAGCGGAACGAAGCTCGAAGGGGAGACGTGACGTAATAATACGAGCCGGTTATGGTTCCACAGCAGCAGTGCTATTCTCTAAGCATACAGCCTTGCGCGCAGCGCTGACACTATGGTTTGTGTTTAGTGGATTTTCAACTTTATAGTGTAGATAACAACGTTGAAAATCCACTAAACACAAACCATAGTGTCAGCGCTGCCGCAGCGCTGCCGCGGCGCTGTGTTTTTAGAGAATAGCATAGCAGGTCAAAAGCCTCTTCTCATACAGAATAGAGACGAGCATTGATCACCACTTTTGCTTAACGTGGATTGGCGATTACAGACTTATAATAATTATAAGTCCAGGTTCCCCTCACGATGTTTTTCTTCACCTTTCCACTTCTGTGAAGAGTCTGTCTGTTTCAAACTCAGAAATGGCTAGACCGATTTTGACGAGACTTTCACTGGCAGATAGCTGATGTTTGAAAGACTGAGGCAATTTTTATTTTAGAAAAGGAATTAGGGTACGGCGTAAAAAAGAAAAAAACGTTATGAAAACCGTTATTTACGCAAACGAAGCCGTGTTTATAAATAAATAAAACAGCAATAATTAAAACTGTTTTGTTTATAGTGTACGCACTGTCTTGGGAACTGAATGTTATTTACGTTTTGTTTTTCAGTTCATCTTTATTACGTGTGGGGTTACAGCCCACGTATATGGAAGGTATAAATAAAAATAAATTAATGGGGAACTTCCTTATTATGGTCAGTGTGTATAAATAGCCCAAGCTTTCCCGTGGGTGTTGTGGTTGGTGACTTGGAAATTTTACCAGGAATGTGCGAAGAAAGGAACCCAATGTGTAAATAACATGTGCCTACACAATACAGGTATTTTCGTATTCTAAGAATAAACCTAAATGTTATCTCGTAGTTATAAAGTATAAGAGTAAAATTGATCGTGTTGTAATCAGATTATTTTGACTGTAATCATCATCTGCCTAGCCTTTTCCCAACTCTGTTGGGGTCGGCTTCCAGTCTAACCGGATGCAGCTGAGTACCAGTATTTTACATGGAGCGACTGCCTATCTGACCTCCACAACCCAGTAACTGGGTAATACGATACCCCTAGGTAAGACTGGTTGTCAGACTTTCAAGCTTCTGACGACTCGTAACGACTGTCAAAGATCCGCGTATGACAGCCGGGACCAACAGCTTAACGTGCTTTCCGAGGCACGAAATGATGTCAGTAATGTTGTCTAAGATAAACTTAAGAAAGTACATATGAATTGAAAAAGTCACATTGGTACTTGCCCAGATTCGAACCCACAACCTCATGCATGACAGGGGGGCGCCGTAACCGCTAGGCCATCACGACATTATATTATTATTTTGACTGTAATGATTTTTATAAATAGCTACAAGAATAAGTCATCTAGATTGAATAAGACAAGATTTAATAAGACAAGATTAATATATATTTATATTTTAAAAATAACATTAACATCACGCCTGTTATCCCCGAAGGGTTAGGCGGTTACATTAATACACCCACATTTCGTACTAGGGTGTAAGGGGTTTTATAAATTCTATAAACACTCATTCATACATTGTGATAATTCGTGTTCCATCTCGTCGCGTCTTTTATGTAAATAAGAACTGAAATGAAATGAAATGATGATTTATTCAGTAAATTGGTTATAAATAACACTTTTACACGTCACATTTGTTTTTTTTTTTAACTAGATGAGTCCAGTGTTTCCTAGCCGACTGCTCTGAGAAGAAACACCGAAACAAACTCAGAGGTCAAAGTCTCTTTTAAAGTCCATACAATTACTTGTAATGGTCAAATCATAAACTGATTGGTAACTGCACTGTTCCCGAGTAACTGAAAGGATGCTAACGAGTGTATACCACATCAAAAAATCATCAGTACAATTGTACATTTATGCAGTTGTATTACGAGATTGTATTAATTAAAGAAAAAAAAAACAATCAACAAACGGCACTTTATGAAAATCCCAATGGATAGTCAAAACGGAGAATCAGCATTATAAGAATATCCCAATGGATCACGAAAACCGCGTGAACTAATTATATCACACCACGATCACTAATCCCCCCTGTCATGGCTTGATTAGGGAAATATCCCCTGAGACTGATCTCTTTGGCTTTTTAGGGGAATGAATGACCCAATTACAGTTATATTGGGTAAAAGATCAATACTAATATTTGAGGTAAAATCGAGTAAGTATTTAGATATGAATTTTGTCTGTCCACTTCAGCCCAACCTCATACTATTTTTGTACTACATACATACATACATACATAAACTCACGCCTTTTTCCCATGGGGGTAGGCAGAAACCACAGAACGCCACCTGCTACGATCCTTACATACTCCTTTCGCCTCATCTACGTTCATACATCTCGTCATACAAGCACGCCGGTTACGAGTACTCCGCACCTGACCTTTCTGAAGAACCTCACCAATAAGGTCAGTGTAGGTCTTCCTAGGGCGACCCCTCCCTACGTTGCCACTCACCTCTGCCATATAAATACCTTTTGTTAATCGTCTTTCACTCATCCTCTCAACATGACCGAACCATCTAAGCATACCCTTTTCTATCTTTGTCACTACATCCTCTTTTAATCCGCAACGGTCCCGTATAACCTCATTCCTCACTCTATCGTTCAAAGTTACACCACACATACTCCGCAAGGAACGCATTTCCACAGCATTAATCCTACTCTCATGCCTCGTTTGCCATACCCAACATTCACTTCCATATATAAGCGTAGGCACCAGCACGCCGTTGTGAACAGCCAGTCGTGCCTTTTTGGGCATGGACTGGCTAGTCACAACTGCATGTATAGCACCATTCACTTTATTTCCCGCAGTCACTCTCCTTTCCACATCAGCATCAATCTTTCCATCTCTAGTAAACATACTGCCCAAGTATACAAACTCATTCATTTGCTCCACACTCTCATCATTTATTTTCACATCACACGCCGATACATCCTCTTCTCTTTCAAAAACCATCACTTTCGTCTTGTTCACATTTATATTCATCCCTTTCCTCTTAAACGCGTCATTCATTACCGTTACCATGTCTTGCAACTGCTCTGCCGACGATGCAAGAAGAACTTGATCATCTGCGTATAACAGGCATTTGACAAGCAACTCATCCATCCTTAATCCACACTCACTCTCTCTCAAATCCGCCAAACAACTATCCATGTATAGGTTGAACAGCCAAGGAGACGCTACACAGCCCTGTCTTACACCTCTTGAGATGCAAAACCAGTCAGTGTAGGTATGCCCCATTTATCCTAACACAAGCACTGGAATCTTTGTATAAAGATTTCAGTGCTCGTATCAAGCGGCCGTCCACACCATACATGGATAGAGTCGACCATAATTCTTCCCTCCACACACTGTCATAGGCCTTCTCCAAATCTACGAAAGCGCAATAGACTTTCTTGTGCTTTGCCAGATGTTTTTCGGCTATACACCTTAAGGAGAAGATCTGATCCATACAGCCCATTCCCTGTCTAAATCCCGCTTGCACATCCCAAATTTTCTCATCAGTCACTCCTATCACCCTATTAATTAAAACTTTCGCATACAGTTTGCCGACAACGCTTAAAAGACTAATGCCGCGGTAGTTTTTACACTCCTGCTGTGAGCCCTTTCCTTTATATAGTGGAACAATTACAGCCTTGCACCAGTCATCCGGCACACGACCATAACTCCAACACATATTAAAGATCAAGCACAACAGGCTTGCTACCACCCCGTCACCGTTCTTTAACATTTCGACAGACACTCTATCATAGCCTGCAGCTTTGCCAACTTTCATACCTCTCAGTGCTCTTACAATCTCATCCATCTTTATTTCATTCTCTTCATCTACATCTACGTATGGGTCTTCAAAACTGGCTTCCGCCCAGTTGCCCACTCCTTGCATGCTATCCTGATCACAAAACAAACTTTCAAAATATCCCTTCCAGCGTTCCAAAACCTTACATTCTTCGCTTAATAGACATCCATCTTCTGCTCTCACGACGTTCACAGTTGATGTTCCTGTCACCCCTCGAGCCAATCTTACCTGTTTCCAAAACAGTATAACATTGGCCCTGAAGTTATCAGCGAACTTCCTGTTATACTTTTCATCCTTCTCATCCTTCTTCTTTTTTACAATCTTTTTCACTTTCGCTTTCAATTCGGTGTATCTTTTCTTCACTCTTTCTAAATCATCTGTCATATCCGTTGCCTGATTCATCCTACTTTGGGCCTTACAGGCTAACACATTAAGCCATGCCTCTTTCTTCTTGCTCACAACCTCTTTCACTTCACCATCCACCCAAGAATCATCCGTCCTACTACCATTCTTCCTCCGTGCTAGACCACATACCGTCGTGGCTACTTCTACCATACTATTCTTTGTCATATCCCAGACTTCCTCTAAACTAAACTCATTCCCACTCTCAAATACCTTATCCGTCTTCTCTTTTACTTTTCTCTTATATTCTTCTCTTACTTTAGCCTCTTGCAGTCTTTCTACTTTTATTCTTTCTAGAGTGGTCACAGGAACTTGAACTCGATGACGCCAATGCTTGAACAAACCATCTACCCGACACATTACCAGGTAGTGGTCAGTTCCAACATTAACACCCCGATATGCTCTTGTATCTGTGACCTTACTCTTCAATCTTTCATCTACAATCACAAAATCAATTATACTTCTACTACCTTGCCTTTCCCACGTATACCTGTGAATCTTCCTGTGATTAAACATAGTGTTCATCACAGTAAGGTTCTTCTCCACACAAATCTCTAGTAGATCCATACCATTCTCATTCACTCTATCATCTCCAAATGCACCTAACACTTTCTCGTATCCATGCCTTTTTACACCCACCCAGCCATTAAAATCACCAAGCATTACAATCTTCTCATTCGCCCTACACCCATTCACTATATCTCTTAAACTATCCCAGAACTCTTTTCGCTCCGTCGGTGAGCATCCCATATCAGGTGCATACACGCACACAATAAACATACGGTTTAAGCCCACCTTGGTTCTCAACCACAGAATCCTGGGACTAACACACACATAATCTTTCACACATTTCATCATTCGCGCTGAGAGGACAACCCCCACACCCTGACAGGCCCTTTGGGTCTCATGGACGCCGGACCAGATAGCGGTCAGAGAACCATATTTGGATATGTCCACTCCCTTTCTTTTTGTCTCATTCACACAAAGCACATCTATCATTTTGTCTTTCACTACCTCACATACTTCATCCATCTTATCTTTTATACCTCCCTGCACATTCAGCGTAGCTAAGCGACATTCCGCAGCTCGCTTTTCGCCCCGCGAGAAACATTGGCGTAGTGTGTGGCGAGCATCACCGCCGCCTCCGAGTTTTAAATTTTTCCGACTCATATTGTTCCCACGAAACGCTAGGGATATAAATTGTCCACACTCTGCAGTGCCCCGCTTACAGAGGTAAGGCTTAAGTAGTGCCTGGGGGCGCCCGGACCCAGACAACTGGCACGCTCGCGGCTAGGCTCTCCCCTAGTCATGCAGCTCTCGGCACGGCGACCTTAGCTTGGAGGCTAATGTTACCACACAGAGGAGTCGTTAGACTCCTCCAGCTATTCCCTTAGTCGCCTTTTACGACACCCACGGGCTGAAAGGGGGTGGTTCTATTCTATTACCCGGAAACCACACGGGAGTTATTTTTGTACTATATTGAATTAATGGCTTTTGCCGACTTCATCTGTGTAGACTTCAGAATTAGGTCAAAGTCCTAAATTATCCCACAGTAACACAAAACAGGAATAAAAATTATCTTAGTGTTAAGCTAGATCAATATCTACATGAGTGTATTTCAGCTAATTCCGTTCAGCCGTTTGAGTGTGAAAGAGTAACAAATCTATTTACCATCCTCAGAACTATTCGCGTTTATAATAGTAGTGATAGCGATGATGATAAATAAATAGAGCACTGCTAAAATGAGCTTTATTGTCATCGTTCCTAGTCTCCAAATTCAATCAGCAGGTATATAATGGTACAGCTGTCTGTCAGGAAGTAGGTTTTCCCAGTAGATTTAAGTCAGAATACTAGGAACGTACATAGGTAGACTTACTAGTTCCTGTTACTGACAAAGCTTATGCTCGAATTCATGACCTCGCGCTGCCAAGAGCTTATTGGCGTTCGCTCGAATTTACACGATGAAAATACCTTATATTTCCACCAAAAAAGCAATGAACTCCATAATTTTCCCAGCGATACAGCATGTGTACTCCAATAAATATAATTAAGGTCATACCAAAATATGACCCAATAAACGCACGCAACCACAATTATGTGATTGTGGAAATGTATGAGTTTAAGTAGCGCTTTAGACCAGAAATATTACTTCATGGAACTATATTATATTTTTCCTATCGATTTATGTAACGTCGGTCAATTTTAATACAGACTAGTCAAGTACCTACGCAGGAGATACGCAAAGACAGATGCATTAGATGCATAGCCTCACTTTCATAGTTCGAAGGGGTAGCAAATCCACATTACTACCTATAATGCAAAGCCAAGTATTGTTCATAAAGTCTAATTCTATTAGTTCATCTATTTTAAACAATATTCGTTTTATTTAAATTAATTGTGTATAAACTAACAACAATAGTGCATGCGGTGTTAGCCTGTAAGTGATTGTTGCACTCATAATTGTATATTGTGTTATACAACGTGTAACGTTAAATGCGCAAAATCTCAGACACCCCAACTGATTTTTAATTAAATTGACCTATTTCAGAGAAAAAAAAAGTAAAGGTTTTATGTGCTGATTTAGTTTTACTGGCAATTCTGATCGTTTCTTGCGTCTGCGACGACGCTCTATCGAGGGAGAAGTCGTCACCGGGCCGCTGCGCGCCGGATGGCTTGACCCCTGCCGGGGTTGCGGGACGTCTTAACAGGATACCGTGGCCCCGGAACGCAAAGGGCAACAGAAGGAACAGGGTGGTTTTTTAGTCAGTAAAAGTCTGACAGTCCCTTCCGCCCCACCCAGGGCGGAAGGAGTCATTTGATGATTTTTACCAGCTAAAAAAAAAAAAAAAAATGGCTTGACCTACTAATAAATAGACGCGGTAACGTTTTTATTGAAGATTTTTTGAAAAATGTGACCTATATTAAAAAGTGGTTCAATTGATTCTGCTCGTTATTCTGATCAAACTATTTTCAGGTTTTGCGCATATTTAACGTTACACGTTGTATAATTTGGAATGAATTGTGTAAACAATAATTGTTGGCTAACCTAATAATAAATAAATAAATAAATAAATATTACTAGAGAGATCAGGTGCAAAATTAACGGCTTTCCAAAGCGCATGGGTGTCACATTACCTAAAAATATCTATTATAATATTAAGTTATTGTCCTGTGCCTCGGTTCTGTGGGTGAATGACGTTTCATCTATAGTCCGAGACAGGGGCACGCCGCCGGATGACGCTAAAAACCAGCGCCGTGGTTTTAGTGCCTCCGTGCACTGGCCACGGCATAATGCTGAGCGTAAGCCCTTTCGCGCGGTAGTGGCGCATATTTCTTTATGTATTTATTTGATTTTTATTTCTTAATTTGTATACAAACTTGTTTCCACTTTGCTTTTATGTACAATTTTTATTTTCTCTTTTTTATGTTATGTGCGTCATTTTCGCGGGAATAAACAGTTTTTCTTTCTTTCTTTCTAAGTAAGTACTTATATAGTATAGCAAAACAGAAGGATACGTTGCCCCATAAAGTATCTATGTTACCTACTTCAACACTCATTAAAACAAAAGTGTTCATTATTTCCCATGAACCACATACCCTCGGTGGTAATCCAAGGTACTATTACCATTTAATTGCCTAATCATGTAAAGCAGAAGGCGGTAACTGTACATGCAATCCTTAAAGTTTTACCACGTCGAACGTTTTCATACGGAGTCCAGAAATCGCAGCTTTGCTTTGCATTTATAAGAGAAGAGTACATTTTTAATCCATACTTAATATTTTAAAAACGAAAGATTTCTATTTTCGGATGTTTGCAACGATAATGTTCAAAAACTACTGGACCGATTTTAAAAATTCTTTCACCATTAGAATGCTTCATTATCCCTGAGTAACATAGGCTATATTTCACACTAGAAAAAATTAGGCATTCCTACTAAAACTTCAATAGTGTAACCTAAGATGTAAATAGTAAATCCTAAAATGTTTAAAAAAATAATGTCCACCCGTGCGAAGCCGGGACCAGCCGCTAGTATAGGATAAAAAAAATTCTTGTAATGAAAACCACTACATAGGTAGTTTGTTCATTATATCTTATTCGATATCATTTTATATTTATGGCAGATATGATATCGAAACACTCAAGAACTCACTGAATTGTAGTCCTCTTGATCCCATTTCTTCGCTTAGATACCGAAACTGTAGAAAATCACAGTAAGTACAGTCATTAAGAAAAATATGTTGTTACAAATATGCAAGATATAAAAGCGAATTTCTTTCAAAATAACGCTTGCAACTTTGAGACAATATTTAGACAGTTTGATTTCAAAAACACCATGAGCGGAACACCATTTCTTATCAATATTAACGGAGAAAAGCGCTTTTGGATTTTGGGGAATAATTGTCATAATTTATGCTCGTGTCTGCCTCGTTGGTCTAGTGGTCGCAAAGAGCGACTGCTTAGAAGAAGGTCTTGGGTTCGATTTCCAGGTCGGGCAAAGTGTTATTGGGTTTTTCCAACAGGAATTTATCAGTAGCAGCCTCGGAGTCTGGATTTGTGTCCAGTTTATGGCAACCAGCTCGCCTCCTACTAGGTACATTGGACTTAAACATAACGTGCGAAATTTGAGTGCACTAATGGGTACACCTCTGCCTAACCCTTCGAAGATTACAGGCGTGAAGTTATGTTGTGTTATGCTCGTGACTGTACGTCAACTGCTTATAAAAGCGAACTGAAAAAATGGGTTAAGGGCTTCTTAGTGAGGCGAAAGAGATGAGAAACATAGTAATACAAAATAATTTATGACTCACATATCTCTTGGTTTGCTTTTATTGTCATTTTAGTTATGATTTGTTTTGTTTTTCCCTTGTGTTTTTTATAAATGTTGTGATAAAGCTAAATGTATTTGTAAGTATAACAAGCTCTTAGAGAATCGTCGAGTTTTTACAAATTGGAAAGGAATAACAAGAGGAATGAAATATGGGCTGGAAGTATCTACTTTTTTGAGGTTTCGTAGTCAACAATCTCTTATAGTTTTATCATGTCCGCCCGTCTGTCTGATCGTCTGCTGTTTAGCTAGGCTAGAAATCTGAGGCGGCGGAGAGGGAGAGGGAGCGAACCTCTCACGTTGGCGTCGTCCGCATCAGAAGGGCAGCAGGGCGCAGGAGGGCGCTCAACCTTAATCATGACAAAATAATAAAATAAAATCGTGAAAATATTTTTAGGGTACCTTTCCGACACGTAAATTGAGGATATTTTTTTTCTCATCTATCCATTACTGTTATTAATCATAGATTGTTGAGTCAAATTAAAGAAAAAATTAACCAATATTAAACCTTAAAACAAACACAAATTCCAACTAGTGTATCGAAACTAAAACATCAAAATCATTTCGTGGAACTTTCTAATATTCATTCAAAACAAGTTGCATGTCAACCAACACAAACATTCCCTGAAAACGAATCAGAAATAAAAACATTCCCTCCAACATTATAAAAATAAAGTCATCAGACCAATTAAATTAGTTTACGTTACCGATAACAACATGGCGGGTAAACATTAAAAATTCTAATAAAAAAAAACCGTTCAGCGTTCTATAGCAAACTCGTATGGCGCTTCGTTCATTTATTGAAGATAAACAGAAGATCTAGGCCAGGCTAGGAGCGCCATCATTTTGAACGGGTGAAGGATAAGTTGTTTTATAGAATTTGTTCAATGACTTTGAAAAGTTGAAAGGGAATCATTTTTCATGGCTTGTGAAGAGGAGGGATAAAACACACGTGACAAAGAGAGTTATGACTGAACTTAGAAAGTACATTATGGATAAACGTCACTTTGGTACTTGCCCGGTATCGAATCCACCACCTCATGCTTGAGAGGCAGGTTAACTATAAGGCCATCATAAAATTATATCAAAATCTGAAATAAAAATCTTATGTATGACGGAGATTTTCGCCTTACAATTAAGCAGAAAAAAAATAACATTATTTTTATAACTCTGCATCAGCACATTAGTACTAACCTTTTGAAGAAAAGTCCATGAAATCTCAAACGGGCAGTCACAATACCCAAGGCAAACCCTATTAGAGTCCCCAACAAAATGGTTCAACTTGCGCAGTTTACTTGAACCTTTATTTGCACAGTGTTCGCACTTAAAGGTACGCTTAACAAAATAGTTTTGTTTGCATGCAGCACAGCCAGTACCTATCTATTTTCAAATTAAAGAATATCTTATCGGTCCTTCTGTATTTAAATTTTAAGAGAGAACAAAAAATAAAATAATTACCTATATACATATACTTGACAATTAAATAATTATTGATTTCTGAAAAAATGGCCAACGTATTTAATATTATGGACAATTTGTGTTCGAGCTTCCTTTTTCCATCGACGCAGACTTCTGAGAACGGAGAATAATAAAATTCATGTCGCTTTAAAAATATAACTAACGACTCAGGGTGCGCCAGATGTAATAAATTTTATATATCGCCATTAAGATAGACTCATCAACGCAGGTTTCACAGTCCACTTTCAAAATTGGAATTAATTAAAAAGACAATTTGAAGTTAGCTGCCAGTACACTAACCTCTTTTGTTGACAGTACTTAATGGCGCTGAACAAACACACCTACATATTGTACAGGTGACTTGATTAGGTTTCGGTCTGTCAATATTTTTAAACCGTTCGTTCGTGAAGTTTCTCCTATTAGTATTTGCCGGTACTTGAGTCGTGTCAACTTAGATTAGTTTGAAAGTGTTTGTATTGACTTGTTTTTAATTAAACTGTGAGTTCGTAGTGTGTGAGTTGGCTTAGTCATTTGTTTTTATTTCTTTGGAAACGTTAATTATTTTGTTTCTAACTAAGTTTTGGTTTTGATTTAACGAAGGAGTTTTCGAGTCGATTGAATTTATTAACTATGATTGTTAAATTGAATTTGTACTTATAATAATTTCGTAATAAAGTAACTTTTACTTAAGCATTATGCAAAAACTACCAAATGGATTGTATTCAAATTTTGCATGAATACTACACACTCTCTCTCTCTCATTTTTTTTTTCTGTTAGCCTGTTCTGTCCCACTCCACTCCACTCCTTCCATCCTTCCCGTTTCAGTGCCTCATCTCTCCAGTTTTAACACACATTATTACCATTACTAGTTATATTAATGGTATGTATTAACATACCTACAGTTTTACTCGATAGTTTTACTCAATGTCGAGTAATATTTATTGTGTGTACAGCAAAACTCAAGGCTCGAATCGGTATGACGGGTCAAAGCAAGCCGGCTCGAGACGAATTCCCAAATTTCTTTCACGCGTAGGTATTCGGAGAATTTTTTTTTGTAAAGAAGTTCCTTAACAAAGCGCTATGCCCCCTTCAGGCGAACTTCCCTCTCTTTCTCTTTAGCCCTGTCTCTGTCTATTATAAACGGGTGCTTCTTTTTATTTATTGTGTCATATTTATTTTTCTGTTTTAGATTTTTCTTTTGTAATAAGTTACAGTGAGACTTGCTAGGCAAAGCCACAATTTTCTTTATCAAAGAAACATGTTGATTTAAAGTGCGCTCTACCAAATGGATAATATTGACTCTGTGTATGAGTTTTCTCTCAATTTTTCTTCATACTTTTACTCAATTCAGTAAAACTGTATGTGCATACAACTTATTACAGTAAAAGAAAGGTAATTCCTGGGAATTTCTCAGTTTATTTTCGACATCAAACTAAAACAACGTAAAGGAAAACATGAGAAAATCTTGACTTATACTAATTATAAGTCTAAAATCGCCAATCCGCCTTGAGCAAGCGTGGTGATCAATGCTCGTGCCTTCTCTGTATGAGAAGAGGCCTTTGCCTGACAGTGAAAAATAACAAGCTAGTATTATTATTATTCTCTAGAGTCCGAAGTCCTGGTCTACTGATATATACAGCTACTTTATTGTCGAGTATCATAGGCTATGTTTAATATAAATGTTGCTATGTATATTTAACTTCCACGCAAACAGAGCTCCAGACTGAAACTTGTAGAGAAATAAAAACACAAAAACGCCAAGTTAAATAAAGCATTTAAGTTTACAGACACAATTACAGAAATAGGCAAACTAGGCCATAAAATAGTTGTTATCCGTTACTGAGTGGGGTCGGATTATAAGAGGTAATTGAGTTTTGGCCGCAAGTTGTTTGAATATGTTATCAAACAGGCGAATGTAACTGTAATTTGTGAGCAAAAACTAATTTGTCCTAACTTAGTTGTAACTGTTAGTAGGTAGTAGATTTTATTAAAATTGCGGAGGAGTGCGACGAGAATTCATAAGAAACGTGGTGTGTCATGTAATAATGAACCTTATAGGCCTTGTTATAAAACAAAGTCAGAGCCAGTTTTTAAATTTCGAACTTTTATTTCGATAATGATAAAGTTTGTAATTCTAAAACTGGCTCAATGGTTTTAAGCAAAGACCTTGTTTTATAATAAGGCCTAATGAGTTTAATGAAACCAAAATCATCTAGACGCATGGCAAATTACCATAACTACCTTGTGGCTATTCCAACTATTCGCACTAAGCGTTTACAAATGTATTTTATAATGCGCACAGCAATGGAGTGGAACTTTCTGCCTGTGTCTGTATTTCAGAACGCATACCACGCATCTCTAAAGTTAGAGTGTACAGGCTTCTTCCTTCACCGATGTCTGTGATGTCCAAGATAAACTTAGAAAGTACATAAGAATTGTAAAAGTCACATTTTAGTATTTGCCCTGTTATGAATCTTCAATCTAATGCACTAGAGGCAGGCCTTAACCACTGGCCATTACGTCATGTACAGTCGCCAGCATATCAGACTATACCGTTTTGTTGTAAAATCGCTCCTATTACAACTGCATAAGATGACGCGGAGTTTACCTTAACGTGCTGTCGTCCGTACCTAAAAAAATATTCAGATAATTCCTAGTGAAAACGAAAAATATAATCGGATCGCCTACATCAGCCAAGTGAAATTAATGTTAATACTCAATGCATGAAAAATAAATCCTAACACGGAAAAACGGATCAAAGTAATCAAAATTAAACGAAATATTTCCCCTCTTTCCCTGTCTAATAATTCGATAAAATGACAGCAAAGTAAATTCAAAATCGAATGGTGTAATGCAAAAGTCAATACGATTTAAAATCCCGTGCGAATTAATTCTGTAAATATTTTGTTTATCCAATCAAACATATCGACTTGATTTGTTCGTAATTTGTTTCGATACAATCCGGTTGTGAAATTTTGTGGGCATTTTAGCGTTTTTTAACATAAAAGGTTTAGGCAGAAGAATGTACCTAGTTTCTACTATTGACATTTTTGAAGTTGTGCTACTATATTCACCCGTCTATGGAGTTGTATGAAAGAATAATTATGTAGAAATTGTTTTTGTCACAAAAAGCATATTATAATATTACAGACTTTTTAAACGACTCATTGTGATTACTATCAATTAACAAATAAATCACATTACAGTAATTTAGGTCAGATAGATAAATAATAAATAATTTTATAATGTACATAATGTAAATTATAACAATTTTCTTTCATTGTGTAATATTTAATTGAATAGGTATTTAATATATAGTAATAAATGTAAAAATTATAATGATTGATTTAATAATATATTTGCACGCCATGAGAAATGGCAGACATGTCGAGACCCACTATTTTTATTTAAGATCTAACATGCATGTATTAATTTATTTCTGTATGTATGTATACACATGTTTGCGCAAATAAATCTTCTTATTCTTATTCTTATTCTATAATGTTTCTCGTGCGCGCTTGCCGGGGTTGGTCCGTGGATGGGTGACCATCTTTACACACCGAGACTCCTCTGTGCATCGGAAAGCTCGTTGAGCCGTTGGTCTCTGCTGTCATACGTGGATCTTTGACAGTCGTTATGAGTCGCAGATGCACGAAAGTCTGATAACCAGTCTTACCTATCAAAGGGTATCGTATTACCCAGTTACTGGTTTTTGGGTGGTTCCAATAAAATACTGGTATTCAATAGCATCTGTTTAGATTGGAAGTCCATCCCAACATAGTAGTTGGGAAAAGGCTAGGCAGATTGATATGTCCTATTTCGTTCGCATATCTGCTACATTAAACGTCGTAAAAATGCCAATACAGATTATAGATAATTTTAGCAATTTCGTGTTTAAAACATTTTCTAGTCAAGAATTGTGTTACTAGGACATCATGTAGCTACCAGAGGTTAGATAAAGTGTACCTGTGATAAAATGGTTCCTTAGTCATGAATTACTACAAAAGTTCTTAGTAATTCTTGTCCCAAGGCTAGACGTAAGTAAGAAATATAGTTACTGGCACAGCACATCTATTATTTAGGCGCCTAGTTTTTCATTTTCAGATTATCCTTGAGTAACAAAAGTTTTTCCAGTTAACGTTTTTTTCATTAATGAAGGAATTAAGAGTGAATCTTTAATAATACTGTAAAGATGAAGAGTTTTTCTTTGTTGGTTTGTTTTGAACGGCCTACGGAATATTGGTCCGATTTTTAATCTGTTTTTGCTAATAGGAAGCTACATTGTCCCTGAGTGAATAGGTTATTTACCTATAATCAAAAATATTAGCGCAAACAAAAGCCAGTCACTTATAAACAAGGGTATTCAAAAAATACCTACCCAGGTTACAATTCAAAACAGAAAATAAGTACCTAGTCGTCACAAAACATAAACCAATTTCTCGACTTAATTACCATTTGAAATTGTACCAAACTACGTGGAACTTTCTTTCCTATAACATTAAGGAATACTGCTATAGAAACTAATTCTTAAATAATAACACGAAAGCAGGTTTACTTGCCAACGACACGATAGTTAGGCGTAGTTTAGAATGTCGTGCGGTACTCGACGAAGGCAAATATTAATTTTGTTTTAATGTTGGTATTGCAGTGCGCTGACTGGTAAATATACGTTACTGTGTTGCTCCTTGTGGCTTTTGCGACGTGGAGTATGGTGCTTATTCTGACTTGGGGTTTGTTGTATAATAAACTAGATTCTGCCCGTTACTTCGTCCGCGTCGACTCCGAAACTAGATATAAAATACTTGTATTTCAGAAGACAGTTTCTTGTTCCTAAAAATGGTGGTAGTTATATGCATCACTAACTAATATGACTAAACTTTAAGAAGTTAAATATTTTAAATAACCAAAGAGCACAGACACAGTGCCGGCGGCACGGGCCGCCGGCTTTAGCCAAACGGCACGTGCCGCTGGCTTTTGCCGAGCGTCAAAGCCGCCGAGCATCATTCCAGTTGTTAGTTGTCCATAGCAAACTGTCCTTACAATACGCGCGGCACGTCGGCATACCCGGGCGGCCATGCCAGCGGCTCCTTTGTGCGGCAAAGCCGACGGCTTTATAAGCCGCTGGGCGCACCACGGCTTGCCCGCCGGCAACGTCGGTGGCCCTGTTGCCGGTACTGTGTGTTTAAATTGAAAATAAAATTTAGATTTTAAATTACAAAGTTTTTTGATTAAATTAAGATTAGAATAAATAAGTTAAGTTAATAAATGTCAGCACTGTGTTATAAATAATTATAATCAGTCTTAAATGATCCACTTCACCGGTAATCAATCGAAATCTCAGTCTCACTTCACTATACCGTTTCAATAGAAGGTGCCAGATTTGATTGGAGCGAGAACGTGTGAACTATGCGATAGTGTGTATCGGGTTTAAGTAGGTCGTGGGCAAGGCGGGGTGTTCGCTGGTTCAAAGCTATTTTCGCCCTAACGAGCTATCGGCCGTAATATGGAAAGAGGTAATTGCGCTTTATGAAAATCTACGTATCAGTATTTAATATCTAGTTCAAAATTGGAAAGGTTATTTACAGTTTACAAATTTTGCATGCGTTTTTAAAGCTACGAAGATATTTTGTAAGGAAGAGAATCATATAGTGATTATTACCTGAAAATATTTTGTGAAATATTTTGATGTATGAACGTGGGCGAGGCGAAAGGAGTATGAAAGGATCGTAGCAGCTGGCGTTCTCTGTGGTTTCTGCTTACCCTCATCGGAAAAAGGCGTGAGTTTATGTATGTATCTAATAATGTATGTATATTTCTATGTTTGTATTATTCGAAGAGTATACTTAATATTTTTTTTATTTTAACTAGTTTTTGCCTGCGACACCGTTTACGTAGACTTCTGATTTCTGTTCACTGTTTACTATTTTGTTTAAACGTGCTCCAGCATTACTAGTCCGTTACTAAATTTTCTTTATTATAAAATTAATTATTTTTATTCTTTTGCTAATAGAAAGTTACATTATCCCTACATGCTATATTTTATTTTTAAAAATTCGCCCAGACGAAATCGCAGGAAAAAGCTAGTATAAATATAATTTTGGTTACCTAATTCATAAGTCTATAACAACCACTAGTAAGATTTTGAACCATTTTGCCAGAGTTTGAAAGTCCAAAACTGTTTAAACCCACGCAATAAAAGTTATTTTTATAACACAAAATATTTCAAAATGTCGAAACGTGGGTTTACAAAAAGACTACCTACTTATACTGTGGGATGGTATTATAATATTTTAAAACTTGCTTCCGCCTACGATTTCATCTTCGTGGTTATCAAGTAAATGATAAATCATAAAATATTATAACCTTTAGCACTCGGCAATAAAATTTCCTAAAAAATTAAAACCATCCAATTATTATTCTACTGCAGGACAAAAGCCTCTCATACGAGCACGAGCATTAATAATCATGCTTGCTCAAGGCGAATTGGCGATTTACGTCTAATCTATAAGTCCAGATTTCCTTGCGATGTTTTCCCTCACTGACTGTCAGTGGTGTCCAAGATAAACTTAGAAAGTGAATTAAAAACGTCTCATTGTTGTATTAGTTTAGAAGTACATAATATATCAGAAAAGACAAAACAGGCTTTAATCTTACTTCTTTTATGAATGCGAAAATTTGGATGGATGTATGTTTGTTACTCAAACTCAGAACAGCTAAAGATCTGGATGAAATTTAGCACAGAGACAGATTATATAGTCTGGAATAGTACATAAGCTTGATTGGCTGATTTTTTATCAAAGAAAATTGAACGGTTTTCGTGAGATAATTTAGATTTTTTAGCTTTAATTCTGAAATCGACGCAGATGAAGTCGCGGGAAGTAACTAGTCTATACTATATATAATATTATAAAGAGGTAACATTTGTTTGTAAGTTTGTATGTAGGGGGTAATCTCTGGATCTACTGAACCGATTTTGAAAATTCTTTCACAAATTGGAAGAGCTACGTTATCACTGAGTGCTATAGGCTATATTTTTTTATCAAAAAATTAGGGATCCGTAAGAAAAATCACGCGAAGTCGCGGGGAGAGTGCTAGTCTTTTACAAAAATGGGAATAAGCTATAAATAACCCCGAGTTACTCTGCCGCAATGTGAGCATTCCAACTTTCTAATCTTGCAGACGACATGAAATTCGTAACAACGCTTTTTCGTGCCTGCAAACACAAATTTTTAAGTGCTTCGCAAATTATTTACACCTAAGCCAGTAGCGACCTCACAAGTTCGTATACAGTGTACAGTCAGTAGGCCTTGGAGCATAGGACGAGCAGAAGCGGAGCTTATAGGGTTATTTTTTAAACGTTGCCCCATAGTAGAAGTTTCTCGTGTGTCGTGGGTGCGTTTACAAACATACAAAGTCAAATACACAAACATTCAGACTACGAATCGAAGCCACGAATTACAGCACAGCAGCTATACGCGTTACAACTGTTTCCGTTTGTCTGTTTGTTTGTTGCCTTATCAAGCCAAAACGACTGAAACTATCGTTATCAAATTCAACAAAAAGTTAGCTTTGGATCATGATAATTTAAGTAAGCAGCATATCTATATTTTACAGCAATTAATTTTCATCAAAAGTCCGTTCAGATCTTTATTAATAGGTGTCATGTGATAGCGGACTTTTGAAATTTTTGAAACGACATGCTCTTCAAGATACGGGTAGGTAACTTTAAAAAAATGTTCATCATTCCAAAGCATTATACACTGATTAGTCAGTCACAACCTATCGATCTACATATACATATATCAAGCACTGAACTTAAAACCCCCAGTCAATAAATAAACCCTTTACCAAAAACCCCAGCAGAAACCCATTCTTTACTCCCTAAGTCCGTAACTCACGCTTCCGCGCCTCCTCTACGCCTGACCAAAGTTAGCACGAAGTCACGCAGGGTTCTCCCTCACCCCCGCTAACCCCTGTATTCGTGTGGGGCGATTAACCAAATTGTAGGGAACAGTTCAGCATTGCGCCACTCACCTACTTAGCTCTCTTAATAATAGAGGCTCACGCACCTATAGGATGCAAGTGGATTTCGGCCGTCGGTTTATCAAGAATTTGCGACGATATTGAGGTCAATTAATCTCTGATGAGGGTGTATGATGTACCTACATAATAGTTTGCGTTAAAGCTCATTGTTGTACATGATTGTGTTTTGTTTTTTTAACCGACTTAAAAAAACGAAGGAGGTTCTCAATTCGGCCGGGTTTTTTTTTTATGTATGTACACCGATTACTCCGAGGTTTCTAGTCCGATTAGTGTGATTCTTCTTTTGTTCGATGCAGTATACTTGCCATTTGGTCCCATAAAAATTTCATCCAATTTGGTTTAGTGCTTTTTATTTTGTGAGCATTTTTCTAAATTAAATATATCGTGTGAGGTATTGTTCGAAAGGGCTTTTATTAAGGATTTCAAACATTTCTGTAGTTTTTGAAGGCGGTTGTCTTTTTTTGTAAAAAAGCTTTTTTTAACAGCTATGATTGCTCCTCCGCTATTCTTTTCTGATTAATTTCGTTGCGGGACCCAAGACAGTTAATCGTTTCTCTGGGACTCGTCGAGCTTCATTGCCTCGGCGCTTTTCTGGTGGCCTCTACTGTTGATTCTAGCTTTCAAGAGTTGCAGTGGGTGGGAACAGTGTGGCGGGCTTGTCCCAAAAAAAAGCTATGATTGCGGTGTTCGTGTGGTAGTGGTGATCTTTTCAATACTACTAATGGGTAAACCTCTGCCTAACTCTTCGGGGATTACAGGCGTGATGTTTTGTTATTATTAATGGAATGATTGAGAAATTATTGGTTGGCTGGTACCAACTTAACTTTTATAGATGTTTTTATTTTTATCTTTTTCAACAATTAATTAATATGGAAAATAAAATTAACTGAAAAAAATGAAAATATACAATGTACTATTACGCATCTGCATATCCCTTTAAACACAAGCGGTATATTGGTTTGTATTACATAGATTCTATATTAAAAAAAGTATTCTTTCTTACACACCGCCATATTTGAAGGGGTGAGCCAAAACTTTTGGAAGCCATAATAAACATCGTAATCCGGATTTATTTCCTGCCTTTTAAAAGTACATTATAAGGGAAGAACTTTTTTAATATACAAAGAGTTATAAAATTATAATTGTTTCGTTAAGGATTATAATTTACACTAGTCTCTGCTTGCGACTTCGGCCGTGTGGATGACAAGTAGGTACCTACTTAAAAATATAGCACACTCAGCAAGGAAGTAATTTTTTATCATTAAAAGAATTTTTGTAATCGGCCCAGTACTTCCAGAGATTAGGTATTTTTTACAAAGAAACGTTACTCCTTTAAAAAAAACGGGTTGCACTCCGGGAGTGCCGGCAGAAGTGAAAACTTGATTATTAACGTTTACGTTTACGTTTACGTTTAACATACACGAACATTCGCGCAAGCGCCCTGCGCTGTCTAAACGAAACAGTAGGCCCAGGCATACATTTTCGCCGCGCCGTAGAGAGGGGATAGCTGTCTACTCTCCATCCGTCTTACGCTTTTTCGATCAGGTCACGTGTCCTGACGCGCACGTGTCCTGACGCGAGTTTAAGATTTTATACCCATTACAGAAAAAGTGCTCAACGCCGCTAAAGAAGTTTTCACTTCAAAAATAGTAGGTATACTTGTACATGTATAGTCAACAAAAGAGATAGGTATGCAGGGTCGTCAGATATAGTTAAAGTAGGTATACTTAGAAACCAATGAATGTTTTCAAATGTAATTTGATTTAAAAAGTAGATAATAAAAAGTTCATTATTCAATCGAAGACATCCATCAGTTTCTAAGAAAACTTCAACTATATCTGACGACCCTGCATACCTATCACTTTTGTTTTCTGTACATAGATTTATGTAATAACATGTTTTATTCTTTATCAATAATATTCTCATTTCGAACGAAGCATAAAATAACTGAACTGGCACAAAATGAAAATATATTAAAGTTATTTATCATTAAAATTGACATAATTATAGAGGCTGAATTTATTGCATGTATTACCACCGCGTGCAATAAATTATGCTAGAAAGCTAAAATTATGCGGAATTAAATCGCGACAAACAAAAGTTTTATTCCAACAGTCATTTGCGGTTAACATAATTGTTAGTTTTGCCATTTATGTTAATTTTTGAAATTACGTAGCTATTATACAGGGTGTCCCAGAACTTAACGTCAAGCCGAAACGGGGTGACAGGATTGATCAAAACCATCACGAGAAAAATCTGAAAAAAAAAATCTAAAAAAAAAAAAAAAATTATTGTATGGAACTAACAAGTATTGTACCATTTTAGAATTCTGATTAAATGCGCCAACTTTTAATGCCACTTGCCAAGGCACTCTAGTACATTTTTTTTAAGGGTAATTTTAAATTCGTAGTTTAACAAATAGTCTCAATTCTCGGAAACTTGAGGCAATTGTGTCATTATTTTTTATTGGGATTCTAGAAATGTTATTTAGGATTACGTTTCCAAAGTTCAAATGAACAAAACTAAAAAAGAATAACCACAATAACCGAAAAATGGTACATTTTGATAAAATTTCTAGGCTTTTCTTAAAATGCCCATAATTTTGAAACTGCATGGGATAGATTTTTTTTCAGATTTTTCTCGTGATGGTTATGATCAATCCTGTCACCCCGTTTCGGCTTGACGTTGAGTTATGGGACACCCTGTATATTTATAATTATCTGTTTATTGTAAGAAGATAATTTTTTGTAAGAATTTAAGGTAACAAATTAAAAATACAAATTCATATGGAATGATAGGATAACCAAAACTACCTTTTGGAAGGGGCAACTAGACTCAATTCCTTTTTTCTTTTTGTATATGACGTTCAAAAGTGCCTTATAATGGCCTAATTGAAATAAATGATTTGACTTTGACTTTGTTTTATAATAAGGCCTTTTGAGTTTATCAAAACGAGAGAACCCACATTCTTTAATAATTTAAATACAGCATCAAAAAAATTCATCCACTTCACTGTCAATGGTACAATAGTATTGCCAAGTATTGCCATTAAAAGGCAAAGTTGATTATTTGGCCCAAAAATAAGCCAGCTAAATTGCATTTACATAAAACATCAAACATAATACGTCACAATTATGTAGATCATGATCACATCACAAATAAGTAATACGATTAATTATTCAATTTCCTGTTTTACATAAACAATGAAATAGTACAGTGATTTACCAAGGGATTAAGTTAATTTTTATGCAGTATGTACGTTACGTATTGCCCATGATAATACCATTAAACTGATGTGATTCCATTGTAATACTGTTTAAACCAGTAAATAAATCGAGGCCATTGTCATGGCGGCTTTGTTAGTATAAATTTATCTGTGGATAAGTTTAGGGGTGGTTTAAAAATAAAGTATGATATTAGGTTTCAGTATGGTATTACGCCTTTTCTGTTTGTGAATAGGCCTTTGCTCCATGATGAGACAATATTAAGCTGGTGTTTGTAATTACAGACGGGGTTAATGGCTTTACGTGCTTCGAGGCGGGAGGTTGTCACCAACTTCCAAATTCAGAAATGAAAGAGAGTAATTCCTAATGGAAAACCTCAATAACTCTTTGCCTGACCTGGGAATTGAATCCAGGGCCTCACGCTCAGCAGTCGCGCATGCGACCACGACACCGAACCTCTTGAACTACTGCATCGGCTCAAACTAAAATTGTACCGAGAAACCAAATTTATTGTAACCACAGCCAATAAAATTGTTACCTTAACCTCCAATGTTTTAAAGTTGAAAATAAAACTTCATTAGTATCTATCAAGCTACTTTTATAATGATTGTGTTACAAGGACTTACCAACCAATTCACCTACAGCCATCGTCAACCCTTTCAACATGTTTTTATTTACCATAACAACACAAGATTAAAACGCAAACTTTGCACTCAAAGAGTAGGTAATGATAAAAGCATTTCGTATTACCATAAAATTATTATTCATGGCTTTCCCAAAATATGTTCATGCGTATAGGAAACAGGCAAAGTTATATTAACTTGAAGAAGTTAGATTAACGTTTATCCGAACGTGTGGCGTGTGATTTATTTTTATTCTGTGTGATTTTGTGTTATCTGTGCAAACTGTCATGGCGTCTGCGATGGCGGCATATTTTTGACAGCAGTGTCTACATTATTTTATTTTTTGTTAAGTTTTATTGGAAATGAAGCTATGGAAGTAAATCCGGTGCGCAAATATGACAATTAGTACCTATTATTTGTATTATAAATGACAACCAAACATTTTTTTTCTTCATAAACGACTGGTAATAGGTAAATGGATGCCCTCCATTTGGGGATAACAGAGGGTCATGTCGGTCTCTTACCGACTAAAACCCCACGGTTCCTCCTGCTACCATAAGTCGGGAGCCCGGTATTCGCATTACGCATGGCGTTGGACCGCCATGCCCCTTTACTATGCGCGGCCTGTCCTGCAACCGCACATTCCTCTAAAGAGGCGCGCACGGAACACTGCGCACCGCCAGAGTAAGTAGGTACCTACTAGCGTGTGATGTCAAGTACACCTCGATAACTACCTCCGTAGCGGTAATAATCAATACATTATAAAGTCGTTATAATATAGCTGAGTCGTGCGCAAGCATCCGGCAAATTACAAATTAATTTTCGTTCCACTTCGCATCCAGTTCAATGGGGAATGATTAATATTGGAAATTATTACCTACTGAACTAAATTGTTCATAGCCAAAGTTATAAGGACAGATAAAATAAGGTTGATCTTACATTTTAGCCATAAACTTACTCAGACTTCAGCTTCAGGGCTATCTTTTAGATTTCTTTCTGCAATAAAAAAGTAACCTTTTTCTCAATGAAATAAGAGCTAGATTTTATGAACGATCTTTTTTATTTTTTGCAATATAAGAAGCACTTAGTTTTTGTGGGTTTATTTAAATTGTGTGCTTTATTTTATTTAAATGGTTTTCATTAATTTTTCGAGTAGTTGCTTGTTTAATTTTTTCTCCCTCAAATATGAAGAATGTTTTAAAACATAAAAAATAAAGTACCTACCTACGTAACTTTTACATGCAAAATATGGTAGGCAGGTATATGTTGCTAGTTAATATTTTTATAGAAACAGTAAATGCGTTATAAAAGTGGAAAACAACATAAAAACGTCAGTTCAATTTACCTAAAAAGCGTTTTACAACAAAGCCACAAAAACCATATTTTATGTAGGTACAAAGATAATAAAAATTCAGACAATACAATATATCAAAAACCGCAGAAATTGCTGTAGTCGAGGGCAAAGGTTCTTTAAGGACCCTCAGGCAAGATGTACTGTTCATTATTCACTTGTGTACCTACCCATCTTTTGAAAGTTGCCTTGATTTTAATACAAAGCTCCCTTTTGCATGTTCATCTTTATCTACAGGAGTTTAAATATTTGTTTTGCTAGATAACAATTCATTTTCATGATGTTTTTGATAAATTGACTCTACGTATAATAAGATAACATCACGCCTGTATTGCCTGAAAGGTTAGGCAAAAAGGTACACCCACATTTCGCCAGCTATGTTTAAGTCCCATATGACCTGGGGCGAGCCTATTGCCATTAACCGGGCACAATTCCAGACTCCAAGGCTGCTACTGAGAAATTCCTGATAGAAAAACCCAATAACACTTTGCCTGACCTGGGAATCGAACCCAAGACCTCACGCTCAGCAGTCGCGGTTTGCGACCACTAGACTAACGAGGCAGTCATAGTCATACGTAATAATAATACCAGCCTATTCCTGTCCATCTGCAATGCAAAGGCCTCTTCTCGTCCAGAGCAGGTACGAGTATGGATCACCACACTTGCTCAATGCTTGCTTCTTCATACGCGGGTCTCAAACCATAGGGGCGTACACGCTAAAATGCGATTTTTCGTTTTTAATGCCATTGGATTCTACTTTAAGCAATACATAACCTAAATTTTTCTTGTAATTTAATCTTAATTACTTTTTGTATAAATTGCAAAATATTGTTTGCCGTAAGATAGACAGTCTATAATTATTTTCAAGCCATAGAGTCGTATAAGAGACGTAAGAGCAATATTATTCCTTATTAAGTCAGTTTTGACGTGCCATATAGACGTATGCACGTACGACTTTCAATTTTATTATAAACTAAGGGAAACGTGTGGAGCCATAGAGACGTATGTTCATTCGGCTGTTTGTTTTATTTTAACCTGTTTTATTTTTATATACTATAGGTACTCAAAACAAAATAGGGCCCACCACGTTTTTAGGGTGAAATAAAAAAATATTAATGTTTATCATGTTTTTATGGACAGACGTGTTTAGGGTAGGTTTAAAAAAAGTGTTTAAACGTAATCAATAACTAAAGTTGTTAATTTTTTTCTAAATCATCACTAAAACACTTTTTAGGGAAATTCTAACAAAATAATGAAAAAGTAAATTTCACTTTTCACTATTTTTTTGGTGCCAGTGGCTTGAGCGATCTTATGTTTAGAAGGGAGTGGAGCCTCCTCTACTCCGTATGTACTCGCTGAGCCTATCAGGTACACTCGTACATTCGTTACAACAGACTTTTATGCGCGTTTATGAACTCCTGTAGACTATTCACTCGACTGTTGTTCTTTTCGAGGCTTCTATTCAGTTGATCCCATAAATATGCACTGGGATTGAGGTTGGGACTGACGCAGGCGATGGCAAAACCGGGATACTGGTGTCAGAAAGAGCTCTTTGTGTAATACGGGCCGTATGTGGACAAGCCGTACCTTGCATAAAATCAAAACCAGAACCCACTCTTTATGAAAATGGAATAATATGAAGTCAGACTCCTCGCTCATCATAACTGGTAGCAATTACAGCACCCTCATTCAGAATTACCAGCTCTGTTTTGGACGCCAAGCGAATTTCCGCCCACACTGTAACACTTGAACCCCAGAAACTGTCTGTTCTATGAATGCATGGTTCCGTAAAACGTTCGCTTTGTTTTCTCCACACTTGTATTTGTTTGTCATCACTATAAAACTTGACCTTACATTCGTCTATTAAAGAGTAGCGCACCAAAGTTAGCCTTGGTCCAGTACAAATGTTGGCGAGCGTACCTTAAACGCTCTGCTTGATGAGCCCTTGTCAGTTTAAGTCGAACAGCACATACTCTGAAACATTGGCCATCTTCGTGGAGTCGATTACAAATGATTTAATCACTGACTTGTGTACCATTTGATTGGCACAATCGGGTTTGTAAAGCCCGGGCGGTTAAAATATTCTCCTGACGTGCAGTTAACCTGAAATAGCGATCTTCAGGAGCAGTTGTAGTTTTAGGATTTCTTTTTCTAAGACTCCTTGCTACACTCCCGATTTTCTGGTACCACTCCTACATGTTTCGGATAGCTCTTTGCGACACACCAACATGTATTGCTACAGACCTCTGAGATTTTTCCCCTGAAGCAGGACAACTGCTCTCGCTGCTGTTTCCATGTCCTTATGACGTCCAGAACCAGCCATAATAATCATTATTAACATAAAATTCAAACAAAACTGTCCAAGAAAGCAACGATTTACAACAACAACTACAGTCACATTGAGAACACAAGTAAAAGAATTTGTGCAATTTACGTTCTTTCAAGCACTTTACTTTTTCTGACTTCCCACTTGAATTAAACCCTCAAGTTTTCGCTCGAAACATTGATAAAGACTCACAAACAAGTCAACTACATAATCTAATGCTTCATTTTGCTAATCAGTATCTCTTGAATAATTCTAAGACAAAAACTGAAAATAAGTAGTGGTGGGCCCTATTTTGTTTTGAGTAGTAGGTATATTTATTTTTATTTTTATTTTCACACAAACATTGTATAATTACTATTATTTTTAGTTGGTCAATGAACATTTATTTACACTTAAACATAAAACCTTAAAGTAAATGTAAAATATGTACAATTTATAAAAAAAAGGCAGAAAGGAGACCTCATAGGGCATCAAAAAATTCGTCCGCGTCGCTGTCAATGGGGCAAGTGCCCAAAAGGCTGACAGCATTGCCACGTTGTATTATTTGTTTTTTTTTTCTAGATAGTAGAACAAAACTGGTTTATACTTCCACTTTGAATTCCAACACCTCGCAATATTAGTGACAAGCCAGACAGCCGTATGAATTTTTAAAATAACGTAAATAAGGGTAATTTTGATGGGTTCTCATTCCTAAATTGCAATATTTTAAGTCACCAACTAGGTAAAAAATAATATTTGTACAAATATTTATAATTTAACGAAACGGGTTCTACGTCCATAATATCCATGCATTTTTGGGAGAATTTTGATGGAGTTTTACCGTATAGTCGTCATGCCAAATAGGCGTATCAACCAAAAGCTAGTGTTATAGCGGTAATACCTTAAAATTAAGCATCCCATAATAATTGTAGTGTAAATATATAGCTACATGCAAAAACACAACAAGCTAGGTCAATCACAAGAAAAGTTATTAAGTTTTTTGTCTCTCCTGAAAAGTAGGTGTTTGGTGGATACGCCCCTATGGTTTGAGACCCGCGAATGAGAAGAGGCCTTTACCCTGCAGTGGGGCAGTATGGCTGCTATTATAGTACATTGACCCCTTTTCAGGTTCTGGTAAATTTTCAATGACCCTGTAGATCATTGTAAAAAAAAACAATAATTAAATAAGCAGGTCACAAAAACTTTTTCATAAATCAGCAAGAATTTCTGAAACCGACGTCCAACATACGCAATAATAATTAATTACTGGCAATGCCACTTCCAAAATGTGCTGTCAGCTCATTGTTTACCGTCAATGTGTTGAAAAGACGCGCCACAGAGAATGGCAACACCCAATTATAACGTTCTACTTAACTGAACAAATTAAGTTCAATTATTTTGAACTTTGCCGACGAATTTTGGCTAATTGAACCGGAATATCACGTAAGAAAGATCGTTTATTTGTTGTAATGTAAAAATCTATATAAAAATCTCGTGTTAATTGGGTTTGTGGTCCTTTGGCCGATTTTTATGATTTTTTTACAAGCTTTTATTTAGCTGGCACTGTCCGTATGTAAGTTGTCCTTTCAAAATTTGCAAACCATTTTTCGACTATTTGTTGGTATCCGATTGCGCTGAAATTTTGCATACACCTTTAGTTCTAATGACAATATAATGTCCAATAGTCAATATTGTAATAATTTCAATATGGCCGCCGTTCGAAGATGGCGGATTAAGTACATATTTTTCTCAATCCCCTTGATATGGGTATCAAATGAAAGGGCTTGAAGTGTAGAAAATGATAAAGTTAGTAACATTACACTAAAAAAGCTTGTTTTAAAAAGTTTTTTTACCATTAATTTCTATACATATATAGGTATATGTAGTAGGTGTGAGAATAGGCCATAAAGCATATTTCATACTGCTAAATGATAGGGATCAACTTTAACGCGGACCAAGCCGCGGGCAGAAGCTTGTATAATTATGTATAATAGAAATTCAGAATAATTGTGACCTAATGAGATAACCCACAATTGTAAAATATTAAATTATTTACGTTAATTCAATATCAATGTCTAATGATTTACATTATTATTCAGCAATAACAGATTAATGTAGATACTTTTAAAATTTAATAATTACGCTTATTTAAAATAGCTTAGTTTCTAAAAATTATTTGCTACAATTGATTCGAAAAATGGAAAATAAATGATGTGGGTTGGTTCATTTTAGCAGATTTACACCCATGTGTGAAGACTCAATAGATTGAAAACCTTGATGCATGAAAATAATAAAGTGTTTTCATTGTTCACACAAATACGTTTTCTTTATGGTACTTTTATCAATATTCTTTTTGATACATACCTACCCTTTTTTAGTCCATAAAATATAATAAAACTTGGCATGGCTATAGTTAAATATTATAATAGCCAGTCTAGGAAGATCGAGGTCAGTTACTTATTAACAATTAAGTAACGTACCTAATCCAAATTCACTACTTACATCCATAAATAATAAAATTGAAAAGAGTTTTTTGCTTGTATGTTTAAACGCATCAACCTCTGGAACTACAAGACAGATTGCAAAAAAATATTCAAAATGACTAGCTATTGCCTTCAATTTCGTTCGCATAAATGTCGGTTATCGCGGACGCAGACGAAGTCGCTGCATAAAATGTAGCCTATGTTCTTCCTTGTGGTTCAAACTTACCCTCTACGAAATGTTATCAATATCGGTTCAGTAGTTTAGCCGTGAAAGCATAACAGACAGAGAGAGTTACTTTCGCATTTATAATATTAGTACGGATAGCCAGATTCACGAGGAATATTAAAGGCTATATATAACATGAACGCGTGAGCGGAGCACTAACCAAAGACGTAACTAAACGCGAGTAAAACATACATACATACATAAACTCACGCCTTTTTCCCATGGGGGTAGGCAGAAACCACAGCACGCCACCTGCTACGATCCTAACATACTCTTTTTGCCTCATCTACGTTCATACATCTCGTCATACAAGCACGCCGGTTACGAGTACTCCGCACCTGACTTTTCTGAAGAACCTCACCAATAAGGTCAGAGTAGGTCTTCCTAGGGCGACCCCTCCCTGCGTTGCCACTCACCTCTGCCATATAAATACCTTTTGTTAATCGTCTTTCACTCATCCTCTCAACATGACCGAACCATCTAAGCATACCCTTTTCTATCTTTGTCACTACATCCTCTTTTAACCGCAGGGTATATCTAGTAAATAAATAAATACCACAAACACTAATCTTTTCCGCATGACGTCACAAACACAGAATCGTCATTTCACATGATCAATACCAAAACTTCGTTCCAGTGATTAATTAAAGCGAAATTTTCACATAATTAAATCTCGTTGAAAACGTTAAACGTCATAAATCTTTAGTTGAATGCCGTCTTTGCAAATTGAGGTTAAAAGTATCTCTCAAAAGCTGAGTTACGCAACGAAATGGAATACAGAAATTAATTTCGCGAAGATACTGTAAACTTTCATACTGGTCGTAATGAGGAAATAATTTCGTTTCAGTTAGTACGAAAGACCCTAATAACAGAATAAAATTGTGATCTAAGATAATGAGAGTAAAGCATAGTATACCTTAATACAACATTATCATCGAACAACCTTATGCAAGTGACTCCGTTTGCGAGCCTTAATCTTGTTCTAAAATAAAAGTATAATAGCGCAACCGCTGAGAGGTCTTGGGTTCCATTCTCAGGTCAGGCAAAGTGTTATTGAGTTTTTCCATCACGAATTTCTCAGTAGCAGACTCGGAGTTTGTGCCCGGTTGATGGCAACATAACTGGCGAATTATGGGTGTCCTAATGGGTTACACCGCTGCCTAACCCTTCATGGATTACAGGCGTGATGTTATGTTATATAAATAAACTTTACCTGTATGATATTAGTATAATATTATATGTTTTTTTAAATCGACGCTGGATTTTTTAAAGCTTCCTTCATTCCCTATACATTTTATATCTACAAGACCTAAACCCAACGTTATGAAACCCGTAACTTTCAGTCCTGACTTTTACTATCTACCCCAAAAAATAAACAAATAAACATCAATTGAGCCCAAGGACGAATATTCTTTTCCTTTCAACAGCAGATGTTAGAGATTCGTTCAAAATAAACGTAACGATACTGTCAGCAAAGTAATTCGTAATTCTATACGCTTTTGTTTACGGCAATCCTATTAAGGGTAGGATTAGTTTTTAATTTCTAATTGCTTTGCGGACTGGTTGTTTACTCGGTAAAATAATGTCTCACTGCAAGGTGAAGGTCTCATACAGAGAAAACACGAGTATTGATCACCGCGCTTGCTCAAGGTGGGTTGGTGATTTCTGATTTATGTATCAACATGAAACTTGAAGGAAAACATCGTAAGGAACCCGAGACAATCAAAATCGCCAATCTGCCTTGAGCAAGCGTGGTGATCAATGCTCTTGCCTTCTCTGTATGAGAAGAGGCTTTTGCCCAGCAGTGGAACAATATAGGCTAGTACTAACATTTTGGGTGTAAAAGTAAGAACTGTAGGAGTAGGTGTAGGTAAAGAAAGATGAAAGGCGAGTCACTCATTACAAAAAGGGAGTAACCGTCTGATAACGGTGTACATTTAGTCATATTGTACAATACAATTTTTTTCCTAATATCACATTTAGGTACTCATAACGGAGGGTAACTACGAAAAATGATTTTTTTAATGCTATTATAAATGTACTGAATTCGTGATAAAAATTCCCGTAACATTGTCCCTTTTACGCTTATAAGTTATTTAACAGTTTCTGTATAAACTTTCAAAGGCTTTCTTAATTTGAATTTGAAAAAGGAACACTATTTTATAAAATATACAACTTCAACAACCCCTCTCAATCATTCACTTAACCTTGCAAAAAAACATTTCATACAAAAACGAACCTTATTCTTGTACATAAAGAAGAATCTTCGGACGACAAGACACAACGTAATCTAACTTATGTATTACGTATATTGTGCCTTCTTTCGCCACAATTTGGTCGGCTATCGCTGTCTGGGCATTCTACCAAGATTTATAACCACGACTCTTTCTCTAATATTGTTTACTTCGGTAATGGTCGGTTTTATTACTGCTATCCATTCGGCTTGTTTTATTTCTTGGGTATTTGGATTATCGGCTGTTAGAAGTTATGAGATATTAACGAATGTTGAGGGCTAGAGTTAGTAGTTTTGATTTCTTGGTATTTTTATGAGCTCGTTTCTAATTATCTTTGTTTGTCTTTTTTTGCCTTGGTTGTTTATTTTTAATGTTATATTGACATCTGGTTTCGTTTATGTCATTGGCAATTTTGTGAAAAACTTTACCAAGATCGAAAGTCAGTAATATCAATGTAAAAGAACAAACAAGGATTTATCCCTTCATCATTATCATCATCATTAGCCGAATAATAATAATAATAATTTGTTTATTGAGACTACAAATGAGGTCCACTATGTTAGTAACAAGTTTTTAGACTAAAAATAGACCTTGTCCGAATGGCCAATGCGGGCTATCTGCCCGGGCAGCTATAGAGTTCAGCAAGATGTTAGGACTGTGATGATTATGACATCCACTGCTGGATATAGGCCTACCCTAAAGACAGCCACAATGACCGGTCCTGCGCTGCCGGTATCGACTTAAAAATGTTCACTGTCATAATCATTTTTTTCCAATAGACCATTTACAGTTACTTTTGTTTCATCACGGACTCTGTCAGCCAGAAAATTGACTTTAGTTTTAAACATTATTCTTCCAATAAAACTATGAAAACTCTCATATCTAAGCAACTAACGGAAGGAGACATACAAGAAACGGAAAATAATTCAACGTACTACAAACTCGGTCACATTACCGTCTCTCTCACACTCTCACAATACAAAGATAGCGAGCAAGTTTACATCTTCATTTACGGGCCGAATCCTTACAAATTGCACTGGAAAACCACCGCATAAGTAATCCAAGTTTTTCGTTCGTTCCTAGACAAACATTTAAGCTCTTTATACAGCGAAAAACCTGCTTTATTTTAAGCAAACCTTAGCCACGACATAATTCCAAACACTGCAGAAACTGGACAGCTAGAAGCTATTCCGTTCCCGGCATCTGCAATGCGTATTACTTTAGCTTTAAACATATGCTTATAAAGTAACTTTATATGTATATCTCTGTATCAAATGTTACTTAGAAAAGATAGCTTGAGACACTAGAGTGTGCTGTAACATTTGCAATTAAGTTTAGTTAGACTAAACTCGTTAGGGGGATCCTCTTTTGCATATTATGATAAGTCTGTTCTAACCTTTAAAATATACATGTACAGTGTTAAGCTAGTGTTGTCTTTAGTTCAAATTAATGCTGAATATTTAAAGCTATGTTTTAGTTAAGTAAACTTAGTTTAATATTGGCATATTTTACTGATTAAAAAATTAGATTCAACTATAAAATTTTAACTTTAAGCAACGATCGCAATCTAATCTCAGTCACAATCTGTCAATAATATCTCAGAAATTACCAATTTTTTTTGACATTGATTGCCCCTGAGATGAAATTTCGACTTAATATTAAACTTTTTGAATTAGTAGAATTGGCTTTCTGATATATCCAAGCCATGTATCATTAAGCATTCAGTAAAGAACAACATTCGGGACATTAAGTGCAAAGTTAGAAAAACCCGTAGGTTTTGAATGAAAATTGTCAGATGTATATATAAAAAAACCATTCGGCCAAAAAGTTTTGACATTTCCCTGCGTAACCCTGTAAAAATATGTTAGGGCTTCCGCTATAAAATTACCAACGAACCCTTCTTGTTCGGTGTTCGTGTTTTGTTCCGATCCCTTGTATGCGGCCATTTTGTGATATTCAATACCGTCAGAAATAACAATAGCACAGCCCTCTAGTTTATTATCATGTATGTTATTAGCATCGGGCCTACGGAAAGTGGGGACAATTGGGGAACTTCTACTGTGCGCAATTTATTTGTGACCGAAATGTTTGCTTGCGGAAATTTTGACAGGTTATTAACATAACTTGTGTCGTCGTTTGAATTGAATTTTGGTTTGTATTGTCCATTGGAGGAGCTCGAGGCTAAGTAATAACAGCCTTACGGGTCAATCCATCAGGTTAAGCTATGCTTGCCGGGGTTAGTACGTGGATGGGTGACCATTTCTACACACCGAAACTCCTCCGTGCTCGTAAAGCACGTTAAGCTGTTGGTCCCGGCTGTCTTACGTGGGTGTTTGACAGTCGTTACGGGTCATCAGAAGCCCGAAAGTCTGGCAACCAGTCTTACCAAGGGTATCGTATTACCCAGTTACTGGATTGTGGAGGTCAGATAGGCAATCGCTCCATGTAAAATACTTGTATTCAGCTGCATCCAGTTAGACTGAAAGTCGACCTCAACATAGTTGGGAAAACGTTAGGCAGATTGATTGATTCTAATCATTGGCTGGTTGGGTTAGTTACTTTTTACAGAATTTTGTATTGATGTTTTTCTTCTGAGAATGTTTTAAGTAAGTAATGTGAACGGTCCAACGTGCTGTTTCTTTTCAATCTTATATTGATGTAGCGGCAACGTTGTCAAATTGAATTTGTTGAGGAAATAAAACATTGAAGACGCAGTACATTTTTCAAAGGAAAAAAACCTTTTTAGTTTGTCCTACCTAAAAGGAACCCTATTACTTAGACACAGGGCTTTTTTAAACCATAATAGACAGATACTTAAAATTTTCACATTCATTGTTACTATGGCCGCTATAACAACAAATAATATTAAAAAAAAAATAAAAATAAAAGGTCCCCATTCAAGAAACGTGTTATGTAAATATTGTACGATGTTGCGGAATCCATGTGTGAGTCCGAATCGCACTTGGCTGGACCACCGAGTTAGTCTACTACACTATATTATAAAGAGGTAAAGTTTTTGAAGTTGTAAAGGGTAATCTCTGGATGTACTGAACCAATTTTGAAAATTCTTTCGCAAATTGGAAGCTACGTTATCATCTGAGTGCTATGGACTTTTCTGCTCTTTCTTTTACTATTAAAAAATGAGGTATCCGTAAGAAAAATCACGCGAACGAAGTCGCGGGGAGTGTGCTAGTCTCTAATAATTTTAATAACGAGAGCTTCGAAAAACATTGGATCTTCTAAAAAAAACGTCTTTCATTAAAAACAAAATTGAATTTCAGTAGTGGAATGTTTTTCTCTAGATTTTCGTCAAGATCTTTTAAGCCTTATTAGATTAATATAGCTCTAAACATAATGCGCTGAAGCCTTTTTATTTAATTCCATCTCATTGTACTGCTTTTAAGAGATGTCATTTTCAATTGGTACATTTTATACAGCATGTAACAAAAACCCTGTCCGATCCTTAAGGGTATTATTCGGCATCGTACTGCGTACACATATACGTAACCAACCATTTAATGGATTTGAGATTATTATTTTTCCCCAGTGAAAAAAAAAGAAGAAAGAAGAAGTAATTAAATTAAAATAAAACATAAAAACTGATCAACGGCAACACTGATCTGACAGGGTTTTTGTTACACATAGTAGGTACCTAGTTATTTTTTATGGTATTAGATGGCAAACAAGTCGATGGCCTCTCTGATGTTAAATGATCATCGCTGCTTATAGATATCTGCAATACCAGAGACCTTGTAGATGTGTTGCTATATAGGTATAAATATAACCAAGGTACTATACAGAGTTATTTTTAAAACACCAGAAACCTGAAAAGGGGTCATTGTATTCATCATTATGAACAACTTTTTCTATGGGACCAACCCTGAAATCATGAAAAAAAAAATCAGCTGTTCCCTACAAAAATGCTATACAACACAAACATAATGTATGAAACAGCTGATTTTTTTTTTCATGATTTCAGGGTTGGTCCCAAAGAAAAAGTTGTTCATAATGATGAGTAGAATAACTCCTTTTCAGGTTTCTGGTGTTTTAAAAATAATCCTGTATAGGTATCATGGTTGTACTCCCGAAACGAGTTTCTTGACAAAGAGTTCTACTACTCGTCTACTTCAAATTGTGTTAGACTCAATAGTGGAATATCTTCCTCTCTTATTCTTCATGTCACCCGAACGACAGTTTTTTAAAAATTTGGGTGGCCCAAAACATTGCCACTTCCACGGCATTGGTGGCAGCAAATAGGTGACTTGGGCTGCAAAAACATGCATAGTTGAATATAATAATATAATCATATAATATCGGTAATTCAATTAATCACGTAAAGACAGGACAAAATCATAACAATTACTTTAAAAAATGGGAGAAAGACATCGACGTAACAAAAAACACGTGCTGTCTAAATAAAACTCTATAAAGGGCACAATACACAAAGTGCGAAATTTACTCGTGCCTCGTCGCCTACCGACAATGATGAGGAACGAAGAATAGAGACCTAGGACCCCGGGGGGAGCAGGTGCCACTCTAAATGACAGGATAATAACTGATACAGACGACAAAGCTTTTCATTTTAATTGTGGCTTTCAAGGCTAGACAGACGTGGTAACGCTTTTTAATATTGTACCTCTAGGGGTTTCACTGCTTATGGATTGAAGCTTAGATTATTTAGATACAGTTCTACTTTATGAAGTCTAAAAAAGAACTAAAGTTACCGACATTGCTCACAAAATTAGTACGTTGAAGTGGAAGTGGGCCGGTTATGTCTGTAGACGGACAGATGGTAGGTGGAGCAGACACGTGTAGAGTGGAGACCACGTTTAGGCAAACGTAGTGTGGGACGCCCTGATGTGCGGTGGACCAACGATTTAAAGATGGCGGGCTGCCCATGACCGGGATGATTGGGGAGGCCTACGTTCAGCAGTGGACGGCTATAGGCTGATATGATGATGATGATAATGAGTTCTACTTTGCATAACGCGGCTCATTGGTCAAATGCGTGCAATACAATTTCAAGCAACTTGGAACATTAGTAACCATCTCAAAGAACCACGAATAAAACCCATAAAACAGTACTCACACATTAAAATGACATTAGCGTGCTCATGTTTCTTACAGAGTCCCTGAAAGCATTTTGAAGCGAGCGAGGTTGACGAACAAATATTAGGAAGTTTGGGAAGTAGTAAAATGTTGGCCTTCCCTTTTCTGTAACGTGATATGCAGCGTATGGTGTTTCTTATTTGACAGCAGTAGTTGGTATTTATTTTCACACTTTCCTTTTATTTTTTGGAGTGGCGTTTTTATTGATTGTAGCTCTCGTAATACACGGTGGAAAAAACATCGATGTGAAAAACTTTTACCGTGGGTTCGGAACAAAATTCTACCGATAGAAATCGCTAGAATTTTGTTTAATTTTCTTCAATTACAGAACATAAAATGCAAAAAAAAAACCGTTTTAAAAACAAGCTATAAAAGCTTGTTAGTAGTTAATAAATAACTGTTATTAAAAAGCACAAAAAAATAATAATTTAATTCTGATAAGAAATAGTCTAGTAAAAAACAGTCCTAATTTTTTAAATAAAAGCGTGTTACATTAAAACGTTACGAGAAACGAAGAAGGTGTATTATGAAATAAATTGGTACTGTTTTTCCTTGTACCTACACCTTAATAAAAACTAAATTTTGTCCGCGGCTTCGTCCCCGTGAAATTCAAGTATACCATAAAACATAGCCCAAGCTTAGTGGATGAAGCTTTTTATCAGATATATTTTTTTAATCGGACCAGTCTTCCAAAGACTACCTTTTACAACGAAAAAAACAAACAAAATTTACCTCTTTATGATATTAGCATAGAATAGTATAGAATAGTTCCTTATTTGCACAGAAATTAGGTACAAGTTACCGATGCTAAGTTTAAAAATGATCCATAATTATGCCTACTAACTACCTACCTTAACTAAGGCATACAAACAGTTTTAGCTATAATAATACATACTTATTTACTTAATTATTAACACATTCAATCAAATCAATGTCAACATAGATTTGATTGTTGAAAATCTGTATAAACTCATCACTGTCAAAGAAACATTTCAATTTTCCGAACAGTAAAATAGGTTTCCTTACACATAAAAGAAAATATCTTGAACAGCGCGCTACATTCCCAGTAAAACTGGCACATGGCGTGAATGCCCAGCGTGACGTCATTCAAGTGATGCTCACACACGTGATTGGTTTTACGGAGTTTCCACTAGGACAGACACGGATAATAAAGTTGTCGGCGTTAATCTATTTCAGTCCTACCGCACTATATTTGCAAGGGTTTAAATGGGTAAAAGCGAAAAGTAACTTCGAGTTTGAGTCAATTTACCAAAATTTATTCTACAGGTAAAACTGTTTGGGTTCGTGACGAAATTCCCTTTTTGATTTTAATGGGATCTGGTATGAAATGGGGTTTGGAGATTTTTTTGACGATTTATTCGATATAGGAACAATAGTCGTATCGAGAACTTTGGTTTATTTGGTTGACATTTAGGCCTAGTTTTCTTGTCATTAAGCGACTTCAAAAAGGAGGAGGTTATCATTCTAACATTAAAAATGCAAAGACATCTTTTCGTTTCTTATAACCAAATGCAACCAAATAAATAATAAAATAACTGATCCTAAGAATTAAATATTTTGCGGTCTTCAGATTTTTAGATTGTGAATCTAAATACAAAGATTTTAATTTACCTACATAGTATTTTTTGTTAAAAATACCTAACTACTCATGGGTTAACAAGAGAAAAAAAAATTGTAGGTACGTCATTCCTAAATGGCAAAACATGTAGTTACTTTCATATTTTAAGAACATAGAAATTATGTTTACAAAAGGAATCTAATTATCTACCTTTATCTTTGATCTATTCAATTTCGTTGAAATATATATTATTTTATCTAAATCAATTACGTTTTTCCTCAATAATTTACCTACAAAACACAATGAATACATCTAATAAGACTTCGAATCCAGTAACATCAAAACTAAATTGATCTTCTCTTTCGCAGTATCATCAGCGCAGCGCGAACTTGGCAAAGGTTCGCCTACAAACGCCTCTGCCACGGCGTCACCGGCCGGGTCCGTGGACAACGCAATCCGGTCCGGAGCCGCCCTCGACGGCCCGAGGCCCACGCCCCGGACCGGGCCGTACTTCGACCTGATGGCGTCTAAGAACGTGACGGCGCTGCTGGGAAAGACAGCTTACTTGAACTGCCGAGTCAAGAATTTAGGAAATAAAACGGTATGTTTGAATAAGTTATTTCTGTCGGACTTTTTATTCAAGTTGGTCTAGTGGTCGCAAAGCGCGACTGCTGAGCATGAGGCCTTGGGTTCGATTCCCAGGTCGGGCAAAGTGTTATTAGATTTTCCCTTTGGAATTTCTCCGTAGCAGCTCGGAGTCTGGATTTGTATCCGGTTGATGGCAATAGGCTCGCCCCTTAATACATGGCATTTAAACATAACTGGCGAGTGGGAGTGCTAATGGGTACAACTCTGCCTAACACGTCGGGGATTACAGGTGTGATGTTATTTTATTCAAGACTAGTTTCGGCCTACGGCTTAGTCCGTGTGGTTTTTGTCACTTGCGTTATTTTAAGTCTTTGGTTACTGCTCTTTTTCCGTGGGTCGTCGCGGGGAGCAGCTAGTATTTAATAAAAAGATACCTAAGGATTTGTTGTTGCCGGGGTTGTGAGACGTCTTAACAAGATACCGTGGCCCCGGAACGTAAAGGGCAACAGAAGGAACAGGGTGGTTTTTTAGTCAGTTTTAAAAGTCTGACAGTCCCTTCCGCCCCACCCAGGGTGGAAGGACTCATTTGATGATTTTTACTATCTCAAAAAAAAAAAGGATTTGTTGTTAAAGACGATACTGACTACTATTCAAATGTTTGTAGCAAATAGTATAACTTGTATTTTCTTAATATCCATATTCATATCTCATACAAAATCATAACCCGACAATTGCCATCCCCGAAATTCCGGAGCAACAAAACCCAGACAATAGCGGTGCAACCTCCACGTCCGTCCCAAGATCTTCCTTCTTAAGTTTACGTCTCACGTGAAATGACGCTAAAGATAAAAGGCCGGGATAACATACTGTCGTTTTGCACGTGCCTAGTTAGATTTATGTCTGTGGCAATGGACATGTTCTATCTTTTGGGGATTCTCCTTGTCATAATACGTTGGGTTATACGGCCAATATTTGCGTCCAACTTTGGCCAATGTTGGAAGCCAATGTTGGTGCATTTGAGATTTCTGCTAATTATTTTGATTGAAGTGCTTTGCGGTTCGTACTAAGCTTAATCCGCTTATTATTGACCTGCTAATACCTCTGACTTCGCCCGGTTATCTGCTGTGTTTTTTTTTTGTGTAAGGATAACTTATTTCTTTTCTAAAATTAAATTAGATGCTTTAGTAACTCCTTATAACGTCAGCTATCTTCTGATAAAAATCCCGTCAAAATCAGTTCAGTACTTTAGGAGATTCATCTTCTGATGTTGGTAAGACCCATTGGGCTGTTAAGGTTAAGACGCAAATGGAATAGTCACATCATAGTCTATCAACCAATTAAAAATCTCAATAACTGCTACGATCCAACCATAAAATTACCGTCTCAAACTTATAGAAAGCCAAATTACTTCAAAACATTACTACCGCGCCGACACACTCGCACAGTAAGCACTTATTCGTACGGTAAGCACTTACTCGCACGGTAAGCACTCGTACTGGTAACAATACAGACGTGTGCGAGTAACCTCGAGTACACACCACCGTACTAACGAGTTACCCTTACTCCAACAGGCAACGTCCAATTTACATAGCGGTGTACCACAAACTCGTCGCTTAAAATGAAACCTAACAATAGCACAATGAACTTTAAAAGTCGGTATTGTGCTCAACTTTATAAATAAAAGTCTCATTAGACGAAGTCGCCACATCCCACATAAATACAAGTCTGCTAACGAGATCTCTCTCTTTCTTTCACACGGCTTTTTTAATGCGAACGCCATCAACGTTTCTGAATTTATGTGCTGGACGGTAATTGGTTTCAGGTAAGTGGTTCCGTGTTTTTAATAACTTCACTGGTGACTGGGTCTTGTTTTTTTAATTCTGGAAATAATTTTAGATATGGTTTGAACCTACCTAACCTACCTAGTTACTGGGTTGTGGAGGTCAGATAGGCAGTCGCTCCATGTAAAATACTGGTACTCAGCTGCATCCGGTTAGACTGGTACCGACCCCAACGTAGTTAGAAAAAGGCTAGGCAGATAATGTGGTTTGAACCTCTCTGAATATTAGTTCCTACTTAATTGATGTTCAGAATCTATCAAAATACCTAATTAATTGTCTATGACTTTTGCCCCGTTTGCACCATAAATCACTAAATACATTGAGCGCTAAAAATATTTAAAATATCGTCCTATTTCTATCAATCGTTTGAAGTTAATAGAGACAGAATGATGATTTGAATATGTTTAGCACTACATAATTATGTTTAATAGTACCTACACGTAAAAACGTAAAGATCACAAAAAAAATATTTAACTTGCTTATTATAAACTTCTTTTCAAACAGATTTAGTGTTTATTAACCATAAAAATGGAATAAAACTTAACATTTCTTTATAAAATCGAATTAAAATATCGTAAACAGCGGTGGCAATCACTTTCCACCCTTCAGCAAGTTTTCCAAGCACTTAAACGAAATAAAAAGTGTGAGATCTCAATTATAGGTATGCATGACGTGTACCTACTTGTATACACGGTTTGTATTATAAAAGTGGAATAATGTAGCGATAATTACATAACATGTCCTTGTATAACTACCCAGTTATATTTCAGGCCAGGGTCTTGATATTCAATTACACGATAAAGTTAAATCACATACCTGAGTGTTGCGAGTTTTCATATTCATACTCGACCGTATTATGTAATTTAAACTTTAGTTTTTACTGTAACTAAAATAGCTCCATCTAGTGACAATAATGGGAAGCATAATTATTTCTTACAAAATAATTATTGACGTAAGTAAACGATGACACGATAGAGCATGTATAAAAACTCGCAATAGATGCTCTGTTGGTTATAAAGCTACTAGCTGTTACCCGCGGCTTCGCCCGCGTTAGTTTAGAATTTGACAACCAATTCGGGTTGTACTGGGCTTGTTGTTCGGCCAGATCCAGAATTATTAAATACTGACCAACTGTGACTCATAAAAGTCCGTCGACGTTTAGTTTGCATTTCTGCAAGAGAGGTCCCTCTCGCCTGCGACTGTTCTGGAGTTTCTGTCGCTGTAATGGCTGATCTTGTTCTCTGAGACGAAGTTGTGTTTGAACAGGCGTCTCAGTTGCTCTTACAGCTCTCTGGCTATTGGCTTGTTCCTCCAAAAGCAATTGCGTTTGGAAGGGCATCTCAGTCGATCTCTGAGAAGCTTGGCGTGCGGGCGGCTTGGCTCTCCAGTCTTTCCTGGCTTAAGAAAATATCTCATCAGCTCTCAAAGCTGCTTGTCGCTTCGCTTGTGCTTGCCTTCTTAATGCGGCATGAACGGGAGATTCCTGGGATTGAGCAGTAATTTTTGCTCGGGCTCGCAATGAGCTTTTGCCTGAGTTGGAACTGCGAGATATTTTAAAATAGAAAAAAGTAACCTACCCTAATAAAACACACCGAACATACCTCGAACGAAAATATAAACAGTACTGAGGGACAGACTTAACTTTGCCGTTGGAAAACTGTTGTCTACATGCAGCGACATAGGTCACGGTTAGTGATAATAATTATTATTACTTTCTCAAAAAAGTAATTATTTGGTGATGAATTTACGGTTTTCGGATTTTTCCTTTACTTGTGCTACTTCTACTTGGCCTTGCTCCTTGCCAAATTCTAGGTGAACGGAAAGTCCTCTATAGGTTTTGATTCCCTTGCGAGCGTCAAAATATGCACCATAAACAGCACAAACGGCCTTGAATTTAGATTGCGTTAACTTAGAATGTTGATTTTTTCAAAACATGGTCTTGGCAGACGAACAACAAAGTGATCCTATAAGAATCCATTTTTCCCGATCTATGTGCGGAATCCTAAAAACAGTCAAACTATAGAACTACCAAAAAATTAAAGATTTTTATTTTTCACCTTTTTGGCGCTTGTCGTTAATGTTCGAAATCCTTATAAAAAAACCCTTTCAAACGATATATTTAATTTTGGAAAGTGGTAGGAGAGGGGTTACGTTGACGTACCTCCTCCCCCTCTTCCTTCAGTCAGTCATCGACTACACGTATAAACAAAGCAATTTCACTTGTTACGACAGTTATGCTGCGCTGTGATCCTATGAGGAGTTCCGTTCCATATCTCCGAAGTTTATCATCATGCCATGACAATATTTCTATGGGACCAATTCATTTCATTTCTTTCAAACTAAAAAGAAGAATCATCCAAATCAATTCACAATTGGCGGAGTAATCGCGTAACATACATACAAAAAACATACCGCCGAATTGAGAACCTCCTGCTTTTTGAAGTCGGTTGAAAACTAAAAAAAACTAAACTAAACAATATACAATAAACTAAACTAAATAATAAAAGACAATGTTTTTAATTTTTAAACAAACTAACAATAATGGTCGTTTTATCGATAACTCTTAAAGCTTGATTCATACATATCAGTAAAATCACTGTCCCGGCACAGCACCGTCACCGTGTAAAGCTTGATTCATACACATCAGTGAAGCCACAGTTCCGGCACAGGACCATCACCGTGATAATTATTCTTTCATACATTCTCTATGAAGGCATTCACACCAATCAGTGACAGCGACGACACAGTGCTTTCAGTGTCAGTTCCTGCGCCGGCAATCACGGACGTGATCAGCAACAACAATATTTTTTACCGGATCACGGACGCCGCTGCATCAAAAACTTTTCTAGTTTCTGCAGAAGAATCTTGAAACGGTTTTGAAAAATTCTAAAATATTCAAAATATTTACTTTTATCTTTAATTAAATGTATATTGTCAAGCATTGTCCTTCAGTCTCTCCTAATTGCCTTGCCCGGCCATGATTCATGCACCCATTTTAATTTTTTTCGTCTTAATAAATGGATACCATAACGAAACTTGGCAGACATGTGGCCGGAAGTGTGACTTCACTGACATGTGTGAATTGAGTCACTGCCGCATCACTGTATCACTGTTATGGGACGGTGTCGGAACTGTGCTGGAACTGTGACTTCACTGATATGTGTGAATTAACCTTAAGGCTGCTGCACACTTTTTACACCCGACGCCATTCTAGATGAAATTGTTATAAGTTCGCCTTCATTTTTCCATACATCCTCTATGAATGCGTTTACACCTTAAATAAAAATAAAAATAAAATACACCTGTCAGTGTCACTGACGACACAGTGATGTCAGTGTCAGTCACGCAGTTTTTCTGTATCCCTGACAACGTATATAAAGTGGGTCACAGACAAACGCGGAATGTTGTGGCGGCCGCGTTATTTGCAAATTTTAACAACGGGCCGCGTGTACTGCTTTGTAAAATGACGCCAAATATGGAAGATGTATATAATAGAAATAAGTTTAATAATTTAATTACTCAAGTCCCACATAGTGAGACACAATTGATTTTCTATTGTTCTGGCTTACCGGTAAGTCAGCCGGGGCTTGACCGGTATTTAATCCCACTTCTCTATTCCTAACAGTAATATGCGATGCTAATGATAATTTAGGTACCTCACACCTCAAGTGTTTAATTAAACGGTTTTTTTCCTACCTTTCTTCTCATCTTCTGAGAGGGCTAATGAGAGTAATAAGACAACGTTACGGTTAGCCATATTGACTGACGTCCGATTGTAACACAAACACCACAGCTAATGGCACTTCAGGCCGCCACTGTGACCGCGGTGGTGTGTTTTTGCAGCGGTTGGAGCCGCGGCCTGCGGTTTGCCGCAACCGCACCGTCCGTCTGGAGGCCACTTTATGCAAAATGTCAGGATGCGCTTCAGCGGTTTAGGGCGTGAAAAATTATTAAGCAAACAACTTTCGTACTCCTAGGTTGTTTATTTGACTTGACTTACTGGTCTATCGACAGTCTAGACTCACAAAATACAATTAGATGCTTAAACTTAAAATTCGATCATAATTCGATAGACACGTGGCGCCATCTACTGTCATAAGGACGTTATTGTGATTTCCCTCGGGAACAGTACTTTTTTTCGGGATTAAAGGTACCCTATGCTTGTTCCTGTACACTTGGCAACGTATATGCAAAATTTCAGGATGATCGGATCAGTGGCTTAGGCGTAAAGTGGTAACAAACAAACAAACAAACTTACTTTCGCATTTATAATATTAGTTAGGATTAATGCAGAAATTATTTTAAATTTATATTAATAATAATAATAAACCTTTATGACCTTTATTGTCTTAATAATAATACTGAAAAGGCATGAGCATTGATCATCGCGCTTGCTCAAGACGGATTGGCGATTCCAGACTTAAATCCATTATAAGTCCAGGTTTCCTCACGATGTTTTCCTTTACCTATGTCAGTAATGGCTAAGATAATCTTTAGAAAGTACATATAAATTTAAAAAGTCACATTGGTAGTCGCCCGGATTCGAACAGGGGGGGGGGGAGGATTCCAAACGACAGATTTAATAAATAAATAAAAAATCTAAATCTATTTGAGTGACCCAGGTACCGGTTCTAGCTTCTGTTAGCATAAATCCTAACTAATATTATAAATGCGAAAGTAAGTTTGTTTGTTTGTTTGTTACCACTTTACGCCTAAGCCACTGATCCGATCATCCTGAAATTTTGCATATACGTTGCCAAGTGTACAGGAACAAGCATAGGGTACCTTTAATCCCGAAAAAAAGTACTGTTCCCGAGGGAAATCACAATAACGTCCTTATGACAGTAGATGGCGCCACGTGTCTATCGAATTATGATCGAATTTTAAGTTTAAGCATCTAATTGTATTTTGTGAGTCTAGACTGTCGATAGACCAGTAAGTCAAGTCAAATAAACAACCTAGGAGTACGAAAGTTGTTTGCTTAATAATTTTTCACGCCCTAAACCGCTGAAGCGCATCCTGACATTTTGCATAAAGTGGCCTCCAGACGGACGGTGCGGTTGCGGCAAACCGCAGGCCGCGGCTCCAACCGCTGCAAAAACACACCACCGCGGTCACAGTGGCGGCCTGAAGTGCCATTAGCTGTGGTGTTTGTGTTACAATCGGACGTCAGTCAATATGGCTAACCGTAACGTTGTCTTATTACTCTCATTAGCCCTCTCAGAAGATGAGAAGAAAGGTAGGAAAAAAACCGTTTAATTAAACACTTGAGGTGTGAGGTACCTAAATTATCATTAGCATCGCATATTACTGTTAGGAATAGAGAAGTGGGATTAAATACCGGTCAAGCCCCGGCTGACTTACCGGTAAGCCAGAACAATAGAAAATCAATTGTGTCTCACTATGTGGGACTTGAGTAATTAAATTATTAAACTTATTTCTATTATATACATCTTCCATATTTGGCGTCATTTTACAAAGCAGTACACGCGGCCCGTTGTTAAAATTTGCAAATAACGCGGCCGCCACAACATTCCGCGTTTGTCTGTGACCCACTTTATATACGTTGTCAGGGATACAGAAAAACTGCGTGACTGACACTGACATCACTGTGTCGTCAGTGACACTGACAGGTGTATTTTATTTTTATTTTTATTTAAGGTGTAAACGCATTCATAGAGGATGTATGGAAAAATGAAGGCGAACTTATAACAATTTCATCTAGAATGGCGTCGGGTGTAAAAAGTGTGCAGCAGCCTTAAGGTTAATTCACACATATCAGTGAAGTCACAGTTCCAGCACAGTTCCGACACCGTCCCATAACAGTGATACAGTGATGCGGCAGTGACTCAATTCACACATGTCAGTGAAGTCACACTTCCGGCCACATGTCTGCCAAGTTTCGTTATGGTATCCATTTATTAAGACGAAAAAAATTAAAATGGGTGCATGAATCATGGCCGGGCAAGGCAATTAGGAGAGACTGAAGGACAATGCTTGACAATATACATTTAATTAAAGATAAAAGTAAATATTTTGAATATTTTAGAATTTTTCAAAACCGTTTCAAGATTCTTCTGCAGAAACTAGAAAAGTTTTTGATGCAGCGGCGTCCGTGATCCGGTAAAAAATATTGTTGTTGCTGATCACGTCCGTGATTGCCGGCGCAGGAACTGACACTGAAAGCACTGTGTCGTCGCTGTCACTGATTGGTGTGAATGCCTTCATAGAGAATGTATGAAAGAATAATTATCACGGTGATGGTCCTGTGCCGGAACTGTGGCTTCACTGATGTGTATGAATCAAGCTTTACACGGTGACGGTGCTGTGCCGGGACAGTGATTTTACTGATATGTATGAATCAAGCTTTAAGAGTTATCGATAAAACGACCATTATTGTTAGTTTGTTTAAAAATTAAAAACATTGTCTTTTATTATTTAGTTTAGTTTATTGTATATTGTTTAGTTTAGTTTTTTTTAGTTTTCAACCGACTTCAAAAAGCAGGAGGTTCTCAATTCGGCGGTATGTTTTTTGTATGTATGTTACGCGATTACTCCGCCAATTGTGAATTGATTTGGATGATTCTTCTTTTTAGTTTGAAAGAAATGAAATGAAATGAATTGGTCCCATAGAAATATTGTCATGGCATGATGATAAACTTCGGAGATATGGAACGGAACTCCTCATAGGATCACAGCGCAGCATAACTGTCGTAACAAGTGAAATTGCTTTGTTTATACGTGTAGTCGATGACTGACTGAAGGAAGAGGGGGAGGAGGTACGTCAACGTAACCCCTCTCCTACCACTTTCCAAAATTAAATATATCGTTTGAAAGGGTTTTTTTATAAGGATTTCGAACATTAACGACAAGCGCCAAAAAGGTGAAAAATAAAAATCTTTAATTTTTTGGTAGTTCTATAGTTTGACTGTTTTTAGGATTCCGCACATAGATCGGGAAAAATGGATTCTTATAGGATCACTTTGTTGTTCGTCTGCCAAGACCATGTTTTGAAAAAATCAACATTCTAAGTTAACGCAATCTAAATTCAAGGCCGTTTGTGCTGTTTATGGTGCATATTTTGACGCTCGCAAGGGAATCAAAACCTATAGAGGACTTTCCGTTCACCTAGAATTTGGCAAGGAGCAAGGCCAAGTAGAAGTAGCACAAGTAAAGGAAAAATCCGAAAACCGTAAATTCATCACCAAATAATTACTTTTTTGAGAAAGTAATAATAATTATTATCACTAACCGTGACCTATGTCGCTGCATGTAGACAACAGTTTTCCAACGGCAAAGTTAAGTCTGTCCCTCAGTACTGTTTATATTTTCGTTCGAGGTATGTTCGGTGTGTTTTATTAGGGTAGGTTACTTTTTTCTATTTTAAAATATCTCGCAGTTCCAACTCAGGCAAAAGCTCATTGCGAGCCCGAGCAAAAATTACTGCTCAATCCCAGGAATCTCCCGTTCATGCCGCATTAAGAAGGCAAGCACAAGCGAAGCGACAAGCAGCTTTGAGAGCTGATGAGATATTTTCTTAAGCCAGGAAAGACTGGAGAGCCAAGCCGCCCGCACGCCAAGCTTCTCAGAGATCGACTGAGATGCCCTTCCAAACGCAATTGCTTTTGGAGGAACAAGCCAATAGCCAGAGAGCTGTAAGAGCAACTGAGACGCCTGTTCAAACACAACTTCGTCTCAGAGAACAAGATCAGCCATTACAGCGACAGAAACTCCAGAACAGTCGCAGGCGAGAGGGACCTCTCTTGCAGAAATGCAAACTAAACGTCGACGGACTTTTATGAGTCACAGTTGGTCAGTATTTAATAATTCTGGATCTGGCCGAACAACAAGCCCAGTACAACCCGAATTGGTTGTCAAATTCTAAACTAACGCGGGCGAAGCCGCGGGTAACAGCTAGTACCTTATAACTGAAAAACCGGAAAACTTTTGATGGTCTATTAAATCAAACTGAAACTATGTGCTCACATCATGAGCGTGGCCAAACAAATACCCATCCAGTATAGAAAAACCAAATAGTTTATTTTTTTAAATTCAAATCCCTAATGGAATCCGATTGAGTGTTCGGATTAAAAACGTTTCAGCCAGGTTTCCATATTATGCAACCTTTACAGTAGGTACTTATTGAAAAGTTCTAATTTTAAAAATTACTATAATATTGTAGAAAAACTCTAATGGATACTGTCTGCAAGAAAATCTACACAGCTAAACAAAAAAACAAAATCCACCTTCATTAAGAACTATAATGATAGCTTCAGTGAAATGAGAACAAAGCTTTCTAACCCAACTAATGCTAATGACAACACAGTACAACTTACAATGTTATACCATTAAGGGTCCCATTTCCCTGCTCGGTTATAAGCTATCGCTAATGTAATTCTTCTAGCTTCTTTTTTCTCGTCAAACCAAAATGAGTTTTCGTTAACTACCTCATTTCCCTCTGAAATATTAAAGGCCAGTCGGGTATCCGGTTGCCAAGAATATTTTGGAGATAATCCCACAAGATTGCATTAATGTTGGACTTCTTGCATAGGTTTTTTTTTGTCTGTGAGCGATACAAATTGCTTTTCTTAATGCGATTGAGTGTTTGAATTAAAAACGTTGCAGCCAGGTTACCATTGAGGCTAGAAGGGATATTGTTTTATGTCTATGTGCAATTATTTCCTAAATCTGGCAAAGGTCTGCTTTTTTTTTTGGGGTGGTAAAAATCATCAAATGAGTCTTTCCGCCCTGGGTGGGGCGGAAGGGACTGTCAGACTTTTACTGACTAAAAAACCACCCTGTTCCTTCTATTGCCCTTTGCGTTCTGGGGCCACGGTTTCCTGTTAAGACGCCCCGCGACCCCGACAGGCGTTTGGCCCTAGGCTATTTATGACCTTGCCAAAGAAAACCAAGCTCATAGGAGCAATTTTTGTAACTTTTAGAAATATTCGTCTTGTAATTTCTATTAGTCATATTTTGACAAGATTTTGACATTGATTGTCACTGAGATTAATTGATAAAATTCGGCTTCAACTCAGCAGTTGTCTTTGCCACAACGGTGTTTCTGAGAAAGTTTCATAATTATTTTAAAGTGATTGTAGATACATAATACCTTTAAAAAGACTAACAAAATCTTTTTATTCCAGTTAAACATGCAAGTATCATGGGTGCGGCATCGAGACATCCATCTGCTGACTGTCGGTCGGTACACCTACACGAGTGACCAAAGGTTTAGAGCTATTCACTTGCCACATTCCGAGGACTGGACTTTACAGGTAAATACTAGACTGGGTAGAGGCACTAGCTTTTGCTCAAGAAAGGGCATAGGTTACTTAAATTATTCAGCAACTTCGTCCGCGTCCGCTACAACCGACATTTAAGGTAAGCCAGTCCACTTGTCGGTATCGTACGCATCGGACGGATCGCACGCAACGGATCGTAGTATTCTTTGTATAGAAACTCATATAAGTGCGTCCACCTGTCCGCACCGTACGCATCGCACATCGGCAATGCCGACACCGTTGCTCCGAGAGGCAACTTTTGCGATGCGTGCCGATGACGTCATACGGAATGCTGAATAGTGGACGCACCCCGCGCGCTCGCTGTTGTTTGTTCTTCATCGCTTTCCTCCATTCTCACAGTGTCCACACGTGCGCTCACTACGAAAATCCGAATGAACTGGCATCGTCAATCCGTATGCTGGTACTCACCGTCAGTAATCCGTACGCTGCCGAAATAGTGGACGCACTGTGAAAAATTTATCCGTTTGATGCGATCCGTCCGATGCGTACGATACCGACAAGTGGACGCTTACCTTTAGAAGATAAACTACAATAACATAGCGCGCCCCTCCACAATTCAAAACGTTTGAAAGTGTTTGTGATAGTATTTAAAAGACTCACAACGCATGTGTGCGTACTGAGACGGCTCTCGAAATAAAAACCAATCACCGATTTGTTGCTAGACTAGCGGCGTCATCACTCATTATTACTAGTATGACACTGCACTGACATACTCTAAGAAAATGACACGTGCGTAGTCTTGCGCGGTTGACTATTTATGATTTGTTGACAAACAAATCTGCCTGCTACTGAAGACGATTACTTACAACCACATACAAACTCTTTTATACGGATGTGACTACACACATTAAAAATAGTTTATCTAGACACGGACGAAGGCACGGGCAAAAGCTAATAGTAGTAGTAGTATATAATACCTAATACTTATAGATAATAAGGCTTAGTACCAAAAAGTATTCGATTCCAGTTGATTTTCAAATTGGAAATACGTCTATCTTACAATAGCATTAGTGTTTAATAAATATACGACAAGCACAATAAGTATAAAGCATTAATATCGAAATGATGATGAAATTGATATTTGAAGGCCTTCAAACTAAATAAATATTATGTGTGTAACGAGTATTTCAAATAAAAAAAAAATTGATCAATTCTCGTTAAGCCTGAGCCTTTGTAAATACAAATTTAATTTAGGTACTACGAAATATTAGTTTACAGTAAAGTACTCGCTTATAGTAGGGGAGCCCAAAATACTAAATGTGGATTTACTCGAGCGTCGGGGGACGTGCTGTGGTTTCTGCCTCATGGGAAAAAGGCGAGAGTTTATGTCTGTATATAACAATTTAAAAATTGGTTGTTTGGTGTAAGTACCTTCCACATTATTATAAACATTGTAAAGCATAAAGTAAAAATCTATTGTTTAGACATTACATACAGACTCTTTAATTATTAGAATTTTAAGTACACTGAGTCACTACTGGCCGCTACAAGTTCTGAACAAAATTATTCAAACATTATCAAAGGAATAAAAAAAAATAGTAATAAAAAGTAACATTTTTGGTAAACAGGCTATGTAAGGAGAGTTTTGGCGAGTCGACTAACATACATTGCTCAAATAATAAGATCTAAGCTTTCATGCTTTAGGGATAAACTTCGCTACATGTTCAAGTATCCACTTAAGATCTTAATCTATGTTTTGGCTACTTGCCATGAGATAAAAAGCGAGCTTCTCGATAGCCTTTTCTTCAACCATACAACAAGCAAAAGAGACATGTTAAGAGTTTTAATGGAGATAAATATAACTTTTTACAAGTCTTGAAATTCCGAGTTACATCACGAAGAGCAGCATGATACGTAAGCAGTTTCTTTGATTATGAACTGAAATTGTATAGAAATAGAGTTGTAAATTGCGTACTTAATCATGTTCGACCGCGTGAATGTCTTTTTCTATGTTTCTAAAATAAAAATACCCTAAGTTATTCCTTATAAGTATCTATCAATAAATAATAAATGCCACTCGGATTTATATCTTGCTTACAATTTTTTACTCTATTTGTACTATATTATAATTTATTTTCAATTAATAAATGAACGCTGACCAAGCCAATAGCTGTCCTGTTTGAGTTGATCTTACATCAGTAAAGCTAAGGTACTTATATTTTTATAAAGAGTTCCGAAAATATTTTGAATGTCAACAATACACTGATCAACCAAATTGGGTCAGTCTGATTGAAAGGAGAAATGAAAGGCATGGCTGACATTGAACGTTTCATTATGAGGGTCCCGTACCCAAATCCCGTACCCGTGGTCTCAGTAACTAGGGTTCCGTTCGGCATCCGCTGTCTGTCTGTCCGTCGTGTTTGTCACAGAGCTGTATCTTTTGAACTTTACTAGGAAGACACTTAAAAATTTCTAATAATGTGTGTTACTATAGCCACTTGAACGGCAAATAATAAACGAAAATTAAAAAAGGATTTCCTCGATTGTAATATTGTAGGATAGTACGAAACCCTTCAAGTATACTTCAAGTGTAAGTGTAGTTATCATAAGCTGATTATGTTAATAAAACATAACAAACAACACTAAGTAGGTATGTATTATTTAAATACATAATGATACTAGACAATAAAATTAAACTTACCATAATAATGTAACAATTTACACAACGTTAAATACAGATATTAGTGTTAGAGGATCTATGTAAATATTGTAGTAACATTTACATTAAGATATATAATAACATTACAATTCAAATAAAGCCCGACTTCAAATTATATTAATTGTACTTGAAATCACTGGAACGTTTGTTTTAGAGGATAATGTTGCCATTATATGAAGTCTAGATTTTATCTCTGTCTAGCTTTCCCTCTCTCTGTCTAACTAATCAGTCTAATTTTCTTGTGGATCTCTAATTTAATCTATATTGTATTATAAAGTTTGTGAGGTTGTAAAGGGTAATCTCTGTATCTACTGAACTGATTTTGGAAATTCTTTCGCAAATTGGAAGCTACGTTATCACTGAGGGCTATAGGCTATATTTGATTCCAAAAAAAAATTGAAAAAAATATTAAAAATCACGTGAACAAGGTCACGGAGAGAGTGATAATGTAAAATATAAGTAGCCTTCCGGAACCACATGGCTTCTTATTAAAGAAATTTTCACAATCGGATTAGTTGTTCTTGGGATCAGAGCGCTCAAAAAAACAGACAAACTCTTCAGTTTTATAATGGACCCCACGGCACCGGGAATCCTAACACTCTTAACCTGTTATTTAGCGCTTAATGGATTATGTTCATTTTTTTTAATTATAACGTCTTTATGTTCGTTTTCGACTAGACGACACCTAATAAATGGAATGCCTATTACACTATTCAATTTTCAACTCTCAACGCTGACCCGAACGTTGAAAATCCAACAGTGTATTTTTATTTAGGCGTCGCATTTAGATGTTACCTAGTGTTAGTTAAAACGGGTATAAGAGTCCTAGAATAATTTGTTGAACATTAAACTGCTGTTTTAGAGGGTTAAAATGTTTTGCCCCGTGAAATGGTTTAGTAAATCCGTATGACACGGTCATTAATTTAATTAAACGGGTAATTTCTGTGATGGTTTAGAATGAAATTATTTTGATATTGTTTTTTTGGATTTATTGAAATGAAACGTACAAACATGCTCGTCTTCATCATTTCCATACTAAATAAATCCATTAATTGCTTACTAGTCACCATTAAACCTAAATTCCAAGCTACAACTTCTTTAAAAAAAAACACTTTATTTTAACCCTAAAAATTTCGGGTCACGGTGTTTGTGGTCGCACTCACACATTTTTATGAAATTTATGTTATTTGGTAAGGTATGAGAATAAATCGTAAAGTGTATTAAAAAAAAAAGTAGTAGCTAGTTAACAATTCGATGCATATATATTATATACAATTCGATATCAGTTGAATCAATTGAGTTGGCAAATCACACACACACAGTCACAGTTTGCTATTGCTATTCAAAATTTACGGTAGTATCGCATTTTGACTGCTAATTAAAGTGATGTTTATTGTTTGAATGTGTCCCAATTATTACCATCTTTAAAATTTGAAATACTTCCTGAAGACAAAACTTTACAAACCCATTTTTCTTACGTTCACCATACCAGGTAGCAATTCTGGTTGCTAACTTTTAGGAACGATTGCAATCTAATCTCAGACTCAATCTGTCAAAAGTCCCTCTAATTTACATACATATTTTGACATTGTTTGTCGCTGTGATGAGATTTAAGACTAGATTTTGTATATTTTTAATTAATATTATTGATCTTCAGAAAAAAATCTATCTCGTTGGTTTTATGAAATGACGCAGCATAGCCTAAAGTTTTGCTTTATATTTTATTTTCTTTACAGATCAAGTATCCACAGCATCGGGATTCTGGGATTTACGAGTGTCAAATTTCTACGACTCCTCATATGAGTCATTTTATACATCTCAATGTTGTTGGTAAGTCGATACTTATTGAATATTGAATTTATCTGATGCCTTAGGATTTACTATGAGTAGTTTACTGGATATTGCTGACAAAGGCACTGAAGTCTATCGTCTTTTGCGCATTTATTCTAAAATATTTTTAGTTTTTAATAGTTATTAAAGCAGCTACTTTGTTTTTATTTTTTTGTTCATTATGTCTGTCTAGTTTTCATAGTTAAGAAGCCCTCAAACTATGAAAACTAGACAATTACATTAAATATTAAAAGAAACCAACACACATCAAAATTTCTTTCAATAGTCAAATAACTTTTATGCAACGAATAAATATGACAGTTTGATATAATATATTTGATATAATATATTATTTTCTATAAAAAAGCTGTCAAATCACCATATCTATCCCTCCATTAAGAGTTATCTGTCGATTAAAAAATTAGCTCAAGATTTTGTATATTGAACACTGACAAATCATAATATTTGAAATGGATATTTAACTGTTATTGATGGATAGTAAAGAAACTATGGCTATAAAATTTGGGTATTGAATTAATTTAAGTATTGAGAGAGGGGGTGTGTGTGTGTGTGTTACAAGAAATACATTAATTAATAAAATGTTATGAACCTAAGCCGCATGATCTTTTGATCTTATAATACCAGACCTTCCCTTTGAGTAAGTATATCAGGGTAAAACCACAAGGAAATGTAAAGTCGGTATCAATAAACTTTTTCAATTAACACAACTTCCTTAACATCGAAATTAATTCCGAAATTCAAATCCAAATGTAAAATGTCGATAATTTGTGCGTTTTTAATTTCCGAAATAGGACTTTAGTTTATGTTGTGATCGTAAAATGCTGTAATTAGTTTAGATATGTTCTACAAAACCATTGAACTAGTCCCTTGTAATTTGAACGTAATAGGCTGTGTCATGACTCCAGTGTTGACGACCCGTATTTAATGATTGTAAACTATTGTTACGTCTATAAACATAGTATGAAACAAGCCCGGAATTAATGTTTATTGAAGAAACACTGTTATTATTTGTACGTTAATTTCAATTTCAGTTAATAATTGGTTGGCAGGTACAGGCTTTGGGTTACAAAATAGAATGTTAATGAGATTCGTGAATACAATACAATGCAATCTTAGCGTGTTTAAGACAAAAAAAAAACAGTTTTAAAAGAAGAAGGGTAGATACATACAACATTTCAGAACATATCTTGGTTTTTTAATTATTTTATGAATAATCATCAGATTTTTTTTTCTTTATTTTAGTGACTAACTTTGTTAAATTGCCCTTGTAAAAGGGCTCGTTCGACAAACATTTTCTTAAAAATAAAAATGAAAAAGGAAGGAAACATTGAAGTACTGTCACTTTACTTATATCTGCCACGAAGCAATGTTGCTGTATTCCAGATAGTAGGGTATCAGAGTACCGACTCTGATACCCTACTATCTGGAATAGTGTTTCAGCTTTATTTTTGGGATGGCAACGCATTGTCTATATTGCGATGACCACTTAACATCAGGTGGACATTAAGTTTGTTTGCCTTCAGTAAAAGTCCACTTAAAAGTCTATAAGGCTTAGAGCACTGACATATTATGATGTCACAAAAAAAAGTCGTACATGAAAGAAAAATAAGAGTATATACATTATTTAGTACTCTTAGAACAAGTATCTATAAGAAGCCACTTAGAGACAAGGCCAACAAAAGGTCAAATTGTACCAAAAAATGTCTGAAATAAGCTTCAAAAGATAAAGACGGGAAATGTGTAGGTGAACTTTTACATCATTAACTTTTAAGTACCATTGGGGACAAGGACGGGGTAATGGCTTCAAATACCAGTACAATACCAACCTAAGTAAATACCAGTATCAACTTTTAATTTAACGTTTATCATAGCTGTGTGTATGAGTAACCGTCGGCGTCAGAAAGTTAGTGAACTTAGTACAAAATGTTTATGTTAGTCATGTTTGGCCAAGTTGGTTAATTAAGTGAAACGTATTATGGGCACGCACGCAACTTATGGGGGCTATAAGAAAAACAAAACACTGACGACCTTTCGTTATTAAGAAATGTTATGTTTGATGGTTATAAGCATTAGGGAGCCACGATGGATGGTATTTTGAATATGAATAATATTATTCCCGACCCATTTTTTGTTTACACTTTGGATTTACGATGAATGAAAATCGAAAAGCTTTCAAGAAGTAGAAATCACTTTGTAAGTAAATAAAAAGCACTTTAATATTTCGTGCCCAAGAAAGCTAATGCAAAACGATTTTCTTGTAGACTTTTCATGTAAATTATTAACATAGATTTTACTCGTTTTGTGCCATGACATAAAAGAGATATATTTTTGTTACAGAACCAACAACAGAGATCATTGGTGGACCTGACCTTTACATTGACCGAGGCAGTACCATCAACCTAACATGCGTGGTTCTATACTCACCTGAACCACCCGCTTACATATTTTGGAATCACAATGATGCGGTAAGACATATAAACCTTACAATTAAGGAAGTTAAAAAGTATATAAGTAATACAAGAATGTTTCAAAATATCGATATAATTGAAATAATCCAGAATAATAAAAATTCACAATTGAACAATAACCCAATTTATTTATAACTCGACAGTCACAACACAACAACTCAAAAACAACACAAATGTAATTCTATTTGTCAGACAACATAATCCGAATTACCATAATAATATATCCAATCCAACAGTTTTATAACATGAAAAACAGGAAAATGTATCCAATCTAGAAAATAGCATCAATCCTATTACCATAAAACATGGAGTGAATAAAATGTGTACAGATAATAAGCTACGACTCCCCGAGAGGGGGCGTGTCGGTGGTGACGGAGAAGGGGGAGACGACGACCTCGTTCCTGCTAATCCAGCAGGCAAGACCATCAGACTCCGGGACGTATCAGTGCAACCCGAGCAACGCGCAGTCGAAGAGCATCGTGGTTCATGTGCTCAATGGTAAGTTGGATGTTAGTTTGGTGGCTTGTCATTTTGTTTTTTTACCTTTAGTTTGATGTTTTCTCATGTTAGTGTGCCAATCAATTTTGACCTTGTATTCATCTAAAAAGGACAGTGATTTATCAATTTATAATGCCCCTTCATTATTTTATTTTACTTCCTATCCAAATAAAAGTTAAGAGCTTTTATCAAAGTAGAAAACAGAATATTTAACGTAGCCATTAATGTCAAGCCTAATTACATTGACATTTCACAAAGCCATACTTTACAAGATGTCGCTATTAATGATACCCTTATCAAAAATCTGTTTAATTCATATCATAAATTTATAAAATCCCAAATCTTGACGGCGATTCGTAAAGAGCATCCCAATCTACTTGATAAACGACCTCCGTAAGATAAAGAAAGAAAATACAATTTTTAAACTTGCTACGAATAAAAATAAAGGCTAAAGACTATTATCATTAAAGCAATGAATCAACGAAATTTTATGTTTCTTTTTAATGTTAGGTTCGTGGTTAAGAACAATGGGTAAAAGTGCGATGTAATGAGGTGTTTCAAGTAATATACCATTTATCACTGACTCAGCTTGAGAAAGAACTATCGCGAAGAAATGTGAATGTTAGTCATACATACCTAAGTAATTAGATTTTTTTTCACTATGGTTGTAGATTTATGATGCCCATTAGAAGTAATTGCTTTCACATGGTGAATCACTCAGTATAAAACAATTTTAGAATTCCAATCATCACTAGAGTTCTTTTATTTTGAACTCAGATTTCTATTCCCTTCCAACAATCGTGATTCATATTGTCTTTTCCAGAAATTAATATACTGGACTCGTAACCTATATTAAATTCGCCATTATTATAATGGCCGGTTTTACTGCGCCATTCCTCATTCCTTATATTCTGTTCCGTTTATTGTTCTGCCTCTTAATCTACGACAAGTGATTCAAATCCTGGTTTGTCATTTCAAACACTTTGTGATTCAAGTTTAATTAAATGAAGTGGGTTTTCGGTAAAGTACTCTATGAAATACGTTTTCATAAAAATAAGTGTTACCCATTGGGCATTTTAGGCATTTTGGTCGAACGACTAAAGTTATATCTGTTTTGAATAAACTAACCACTAATTTCAGTTACTTTATTTTCTTTTCCACTGGCAACAAACTCTTCTGTCCATTACATTTCCATTTGTATGACCTGATTCTCTTCTATATTTGTTTTGTTGCTACCAATATTGTTGAGAACAGTTTTAATTTTTGCCAAAGAAGCAAATTCGATCTTTCCTTTATCAGGTGAATACCCCGCGGCGATGCAGCGAGGGGGTCAGGCCTTTGCACCGACGTCGCCTGCCCACTGCCTGGTGTTGGCTGCTGGCCTCTTCCTCACGCTCTCTTGACACAATCGGGTCTTTAACTAAATGTAAATACAAGAATTTTATCAACATTAGCCGTTTATATTGACAATGGGAACGCAATGAAGATACTAAATATTTCCACAATTGTTAATACAATCGACTAAAACAATTTGCTATTTTATAGTGTGGGTTGTGTTATGTACAATATAAAGTAAATCCAAGAGCAAGTAGGACATGCTTGTTCCGTATAGTGTTGTATATAGTGTAATATAAAGCGTGTTAATCATTATTAATTTATGTATTGATAATTAGATTTGATTTCCAACATATAAAAAACCCTTGTCATTCTATGATTAAACTTCCAGATACGTTGTATCAGGAATGTATCGAATAATTTGTATTACCTTAATTGGCAAATAAGATTCAAACGTAATATTCTTGTTTGTGATAGATGTGTATTAGAAAATGATGATGAAAATATTATTCCATTGAGAGGACATAAAGATAGTGGACACAGGAATGTAAAAACAGCTGACAATACTACGTTTAAAAACACAAAATGTTTAGAAATGAAAATGTATATAGTTGAGGTTATACGAATCACTCTATCTAGCCTTTAATAATATCTGTATTAAGTGATGTAAATTGTAAGTAAGTTTTTAGTAACTTTTGTGAATCTAAACCTGATGTTGTAAATAGTAATTCTAAGTGAGCTTTTGCAAAATGGGTCTTAGTAAAGTAAGAATAAAATTGAAAGTAAGTCACCAACTGAAGAAATAAATTGATACTACAAAAAAATAATTATTTGGGAAACATGCCTATTATTGTTGAACTTATCTATCATAATGATGGATAAGAATTCAAAATTGCATATCGAGAGATTTTGGATTTTACCGCACTTATAATAAGACCCATTTGAAAAAGGTAGGTATATTGTATAATAAAATACACTATAAAATAATAGAGTAGATAGATGTAAGCGTAAACTAGGAGAAAATATTTTACATAGTTAGAAAACAATTCTGATTTGAAACCGAAAATTGTTTGTGTACTTTAATATTCTTCCTGTGACCGATATATTTCTATAAAATAATAACGAAATAAAATACGTAAAAAACTTCGACTTGTGTAAGTTTCGTTGCCTATTACTTAAAGTGTAAATTAATTTTTCTTTTGTGGAAATTGTATAAAAACCTAAGTAGTCTTGATCCCCGTCCCTTTATTTTTTAAGACTCATTACTTATATTATGAAAATATCGAAGTGCTTATCTGACAGATGCTGTCGTTAAAATATTTTTTATTTCCACATCTGTACATAAAAGCTGTCCAGATTTAACTCCGCTAAATCTCGATGTAAAATAACGAAAAAAAAATCATTGAAAGTGTTTTTTCTTGAATTAGGATATTGACAGATCTCGATAATTATTATAACCAGTTATTATTATGTCAAAAGTTTATTATTGTATACAAGTAACAATAGTATTAAATAAAATTTGTTGTATGTATTATGATACCTGACGGTGCGGTGCTCCGCATAATATAATTACATGTGTAATAAACATTATAAAGAAACAATAAAGTTTTAAAAAAAATATTTGTCTTTTCTCTAACAAAAAAGAAATAGAAAAGAATCCACTTTATTATCTTTCTTTTTTTAACAAAGATGTAGAAACACCATAAACTCAACGTTTTGAATTAATGATAGGATAGGATGAAGAAGCCTTGATAAATCTCAAAAGTTAATCAAATGTGGGCTGCTAACCCACATTTGATTAACTTTTGAGATTTTTACAATAGGAAAGGTAATGGTAAGGTACAGTCAGCAACAAAAGTCGATTAACATTTATGATTTTTAAATCCTAATTATTAAGTACAATATTAAAAGTAAAACGCAATGAATATAAAATAAAGATATAATAAACCTTTAGCTATTACCTGAAATTCTGAAAGCCAGTACACTTGTGTTTAGTGTCTGTTTAAATGATATAAAAAAGTAACATTGTTAATCGACTTTTGTTGCTGACTGTACAATTTCAAGTAAAGCAGAAGATGGTTGAGAAAGATATGATAAAGTCAACGACACAATAGTTCTACATTAAACTAGTATAGTGACATGTGTGCCCTCAAAACATAAAACTAAAAAAAAAAATTAAAACTTTTGTCCTTTATCGCATTGGTAGTTTAATTCCAAGGTGAACAAATTAAACCAATTACCTATATCAAAACTATTTACTTAGGTGAATTGATTACTAGATGAAAATGAGGAATACTCCGGTATTCCACTTATAATGACCTGTACCTATATCACTCAGGTGAACATAGTGAAATAATCTGGTCATCAAGATGATCGCAAAACAACACTATACGACTGATGACATAGTGAGAGGGACGATTCCCGTATATTTAACAGCAGATTATTAAGATCACATTCTAATCCCAGGCTCAATTTGTCCCGGGGTTGCGGGACGTCTTAACAGGATACCGTGGCCCCGGAACGTAAAGGGCAACAGAAGGAACAGGGTGGTTTTTTAGTCAGTAAAAGTCTGACAGTCCCTTCCGCCCCACCCAGGGCGGAAGGAGTCATTAGATGATTTTTACCCCTAAAAAAAAAAAAGGCTCAATTTGTCAAAAAATACCTCTAATTTTCCAACAATTTGAAAGTTTTAGTCATTGATTGTCGCTAAGATGAGATTACGACCAGACTTTGAACGTTTTTGGTAACGAATTTCGGCCTTTTTGACACTGAGACTAGATTGTGACTTGAATTTGAACGTAATTTAGTTAGTAGAATTGGCCTTCAGAAAGGATTACTTATACAAGTTTCAGTAAAGCTAAGTGACGATGAAAAGATAGCAATAAAATTCCTTTTTCAAATATCTGATTGCATGAATAAGGTCTAAGTATATAAATCGAAGTAAATTGTAGTTTATAAACATAATACCACGCTTATAATCCCCAAAGGGTTAGACAGACGTGTACCCATTACTACACCCACATTTCGCCAGTTATGTTTAAGTCCCATGTAATAGGGGGCGAGCATATTGCCATCGACCGGGCACAAATCCAGACTCCGGGGCTGCTACTGAGAAATATCGACCTAGGAACGACCTAGGAATCGAACTCAAGGCCTCATGCTTAACAGTCGCGCTTAACGACGACTAGACCAACGAGGCTATCCGTGTAGTACCTACGCATGCGTGGAGCGTGTACTTAATAATCAAACCAAAAAATTAGTTTTACCAGAAAAAAATTGATCGATACTTTATCACGACCTTATGAGATGATTATCAACTTTTCCCGTTAAAGTTTCCATAATCCTAAAACATACAAAGTAATTTTTGAAAGGAAAACCTTGGAAGCTGGGCATTATAGATTCATATTACTTCGGAGCTGTAAAACTTTTTTGTTTACATACAAAAATAAATCATGGGTAAAAAATGTTGGGCGGGGCAAACAAGGGACGAGCGAACGATCTTATGAATATCTAATCGTTCCGAAAAGAGATGAAAGATGTCTTCCCTAATTCGTAAAGACTTATTTACATGCTACATCGCCCGTATTTTGCAGAAGAGTGCCAAGAATTGGAATTTTCGTTTCATTTTGCAACAATGACTCATTTTGACTGAGAATTTTTTAACAGTAGTTACAAAGAACTCTGTTCATTACGCTGGATTAGTCTTGTTTACTTTGTAAATTCTTTTACAGTAATTTTTCTACTATAAATATTTGAAAGTTACGTTCAAAGATGGTGATGAAATATGTACACATTCAGCGTACGTAATATAATTTTCATAATATGAAACGCCCACTCGTGAAAGTGCGCAGAAACCTACTGAGTAAAGCTTTGTCGGCAAAATATGTTTTTTGTTTGTTTACTTGAAATAAAAATGTTTATGGTGTTTCAGTAGTGTGCAGTATTATGATAATACAGGCTGTCTTTTAAATTATTGTGCATCTTATAGGGGGAGTACTAGCGAATACAAGCAACTTATATTATAGGACCAATTATGAAACCACTGCCTCGTGGTTTAGGCACAAAGCGTGACTGCTGAACATGAGGTGAAAGTGTAGTTGGATTTTTCCATCAGGAATTTCTCAGTAGCAGCCTCGAAGTCTAGATTTGTGCCTAGATTGATGGCAATAGGCTTGCCTATTACATGGAAGTTAAACGTAACTGGCGAAATGTGGGTGTACTAATGGGTACACCACTGCCTAACCCTTTGGGGATTACAGGCGTGATATTATTCTGAAACAACAAAAAATCAGCTGCTCCTTACAACACGATTAAAGATATGGAAAAGCTGACTTTTATTTCACATCTCAGATTTGATCCCATAGTAAAAAATAAGGTCGTATTCATGAGCACTTTAACCCCGAGAAAGATGCGCAGTAAATTAAAAGTCACCTTGTATAACAGTTGAGGTAAAAGGGATAGCTTCTAACCAATTTAAATATTATTTGAGCAGAGTCCGCCATCTTGGTTTTGGGAATTCATAGGTTAACCGCTTAATTATCGTCGATACAAATTGTTAATTCCAATTTAATCAAGTTTGTAATTCTGCCTTATCAAGTTAGAGTTATAATCATCATCTGCCTAGCCTTAACTATGTTGGGGTCGGCTTCTAGTCTAACCGAATACAGCTGAATACCAGTATTTTACATGGAGCGACTGCCTATCTGACCTCCACAACCCAGTAACTGGGTAATACGATACCCCTTGGTAAGACTGGTTTTCATATTTTCGGGTTTCTGACGCCCCGTAATGACTGTCAGAAATCCTCGTTTGACAACTGGGACCAACGGCTTAACGTGCTTTCCGAGGCACGGAACGATGTCAGTGATGTCTAATATACACTAAGAAAGTACATATGAATTTAAAAAGACACATTGGTACTTGCCCGGATTGGGTTTGACCCACATCCTCATGCATGAGAGGCGGGCGCCTCAACCATTTGACATTCACGACATCAACACTAGACTTATAATATTATAAAGCTGCAGTGTTTGTTTGTTTGTTTGTTTGAACGCGCTAATCTCTGGAACTACTGGTCCGATTTGAAAAATTATTTCAGTGTTAGATAGATTAGTTATCGAGGAAGGCTATAGGCTATATACCATCACGCTACAACCTACGGGAGCGGAGCAGTAACCAAAGACGCGGGTGTAACCGTGGCGGACAGCTAGTACTACATAAACTCACGCCTTTTTTCCCATGGGGGTAGGCAGAAACAAAACACAGAACGCCACCTGCTACGATCCTTACATACTCCTTTCGCCTCATTTACATTCATACATCTAGTCATACAAGCACGCCGGTTACGAGTACTCCGCACCTGACCTTTCTGAAGAACGACATCAAGTCAGAATTATAATGAAAGCTATAATAAAGAATATGCAGTATAGTCAAATAAGTCTAGCGTAAACTTATCATATTTCAAAGCACCTTCCATTTGCGATATCGACAGTAAAGAAATGAGATAGAATGAAATGTGTTGAATGATCGATTCGTCAGTCCACCCCTGTAATTCGACAGTCAATCATAAGGGTTGGGGCACACAGATAAAGTTTGGACATTTGTTTTGTCGTGTACGGCGTTGTGCCGAAAAGGATGATGTGTAAAGGCCTAATAAAAATAATAGGTTTTAGTCTGAGAGCAGAAATAGAGATCAATACCTAAGTACCAGTATTTATTTGAGAAATGGCTGAAAATAAAGCTGTTACAAATCTATTTCGAATCAGATGTTTACTTTACTAATAAGGTTTAAATTAAAAGTCAAAGTCGAAGCAGTTTATTTCAATTAAACAATTTGCAGGCACTTTTGAATTGTGAAGGCGAGTCCTTCACAAACATTAGCAGCCCGTTTCACATAGGGTTCTATGGAGAAAATCGAGCTAGAAACTCCACGGTTCCAATCCAATGTTGCTCTGATATGTAGCCTTATGTGAACTAGTGTAACGTTTATCGATTGGTAACATCAGCACGCATGAAAATATATACGAATAAAGAAATTACTGAGTGGCGCGACGCGGCGACGTAGGGTGAGAGACTCGTCTTTCAAACATAAGGGTCGAGTTTGTTTGCCGCGTATACGATTTTGACAACTTTCGCTGTGTAATCAACGGGCAGACAGACAGAGTTACTTTTGCATTTATAATATTAATATGGATGGATATATGGATAGTACCTACTCAAGGATGTCTCCAGTAGTTTCGGAGATAAGCGTGTCCAAATAAACAAACAAACTCTTCCATTTTTTAATATTACACTAATTATTGTTCTGAAAACTTTGATGAAACTCGGCTCTTGAAAGAAAGTCAAAGTCAAGTCAAAGTCAAATCATTTATTTCAATTAGGCCATTATAAGGCACTTTTGAACGTCATTACAAGAAAAAATTAGAATTGAATCTAGTTGCCCCTTCCAAAAGGTAGTTTTGTATGGACAAGAATGGGCAAGAAACTCCATACGTACTCTTTTAAAATCAATGTTTTACAATATTATTATTTGTATACAGAGACTTCAAGGACATCTGATTTCTATTGGTTTACAGCCAGAGTTGTGGTAAATAAATCTTTTAACAATCACCGTTTTCTTTATTTTTAACAATAGGTCCTCGATACTCAATGCCCCTTAACGCTCTCTTAAGAAAGGTTCATTAACAACAATGGCGGCTCAGAAAATCAAGAATTGTAATTAAATAATTGCAGTTTGCATTAATTTTACTTTCGTAATTAAAATTGCATTAAATTTTTAGTTCTTCCCATCATTACGATCATTTTTTTGTTTTGGACGATACCTGTCTTGACGCTTACTTACATACATACATAAATTCACGCCTTTTTCCCATAAGGGTAGGCAGAAAACACAGAACACCACCTGCTACGCTCGTTACATACTCCTTTCGCCTCATCCACGTTCATACATCTCGTCATACAAGCTAGCCGGTTACGGGTACTGCGCACCTGACCTTTCTGAAGAACCTCATTAAGGTCAGTGTAGGTCTTTCTAGTGCGTCCCCTCCCTTCTGCCAATAAATACCTCTTGTTAATTGTCTTTCACTCATCCTCTAAACATGAGCTAACCATCTCAGCATACCCTTTTCTATCTTTTTTTTTTACTTATCGCTGTCAAAGTTGACATTTCAAAAATATGAGAAACTAAAACTAACCTCATTGTTTCAATGTTAACGTTAACGATCATTGTGTAAAACAAACGCGACCTTTACAAGGTACAAGTAAACACTAAAGTTAGTTGAAACAGAACACAAAATTATTATACCCTTCGAACAGGCAGGTGATTTGCTAGCGTCATGAATTCGCCATTAAACTTGGTTCCCGTAATAAATAGTGTAGACACAATTAAATAGACATTTAAACATACTAACAGCATAAATAACTACTTTTAGTTTCGCGAACTAATCTGTTTTAACTTAGAGTTGGGGATTTAAACATACTTGTTCAGTTTCCTGATTTTACTTTAGTTGTTTGTTTGTTACGTGTATTTTGATAAAGGTGTAAAAAGACAACGAAGCCAAAAGTTACATTTTTTTTCTAGACCAGACCTATGAACGTTCTTGATAAAGAGATCTTGACGTTCTAAGTTCCATGTTTTTTATGAAAACAAGTTTTAAATGTTATAACCACCATCAAACGGGGTAAATAGAAATGCAGGAGTGAATCTGAACGAAATTTTAATAAAAGGGATTTTAACGTTCAAATAATATTATTATAGTTTCTTGCCAACAAGTACACTAAACTGCTTGGCGCACATAGGTCTTAGTTATATCGGTTTTGGAGTGAACATTTCTTTGCCACTTTTAGTGATTTTAGGGGCAAAATGTATTACGTCACCGACATGCGATTATGACCGCGTCACCAACATGACAACATGACGTTAAGTTTTCACTTCTGTCAGCAGTCCCTCATAACTGCGTATTATTTATTTTGCATCAGATTTTTATTGACATAATATAAATAATTTAAAAATGTTTAACCAAATAAACGTTGAAAGCTGTTCCGATCCACTATGAGTTATTACTCCCTAGTTTGTAAACTACAGTATAACGATACCCATGGATGGTGACGTGTCCGTGCGTTATAGCAGCAACTTGATAACTATACCCCGTTTAGTTTCAGAACGCCAAAATAAAAAACAAATGCCTTTTGTGTATACAAGTTGAACTTCTGATTTATAGCTGTGGTTGCATTTTGAACCTTAAGATGTTGTTTTATTGCTTTTTCTTGTTTGGGATTCAAAGTTTTTCGAAGGGTTTGTGGAAGACGGCATCGGGTGATCATAAGGTCCATAAACATTGTGTATAGAGGATGTTGGGTTAAAGATTCTCTTGATTTTTATTTGTTTCAAAAGAGAATATTCAGAGCCATAGTATGCTAATTTACCATGTCTCGTTCCCAAGATGTAGGAATCGAATGTAGCTAAAATCCTACTTGTTTTTTATTTAGCTCAATTTAGACTACTATTTTTTTTTCTTTTTAAATCTTTATTTTCCCTCACTAGAAACTTCTCCTGCATCTTGAATGCGTTTACAAACATAATATAAACTTACATACATAAACAGCTAGACCCGAAACAACTATCTGTATGTCGTAGAAAAATTTATTAATCAATTAACTAAGCACTTTTTTTAAAGCAGCTAAAAATAAAAACATAAATTCATACAATTTATCGATGAAAAATGAAGACGATAATCGAGTCGAATTCCCGTAGTACCATAATTGGTAACCTGTAACATCGTTTGAAACTCGAACGGTGTTCGCACAGAAACATTAGTTTTATAGTTGGCACCTTTGACTAAGCACTAGATATTAATTTCCTTTGAACATCAATTACAGGTATTACTGTTTTCCCCGAAAGATAATAAATGAATAATGTGCTTCACGCTTTCGAATCGTAACACCATAATTTTCGATGGCTTCGATAATTGGTCAGATTAAGAATCGATTATCCTAATGGGTTTAATTGGATACATTAATATACTATATGACATTACAGATGGTTAAAAAGAGAAATGAAGGTGGTGGGCAGCGGATGGATGAGGGCTGCCCAAGACCGGAATGGTTGGCGCTCTTTGGTGGAGGCCTACGTTCAGCATGAGGCAATAGGCTGATATAATGATGATGAAAAGAGAAATACTACTTTATGTAACTTACTAAATATACACATCAAAAGTGTCTAGGGATCAAGATGTATTTGGTAATAATAATATATTGATCCCTAGACACTTTTGATGTGTGTATGTTACTGTACTCAGTATGATGGGTAATTAAGTAGTTAACGGCAATAATTATTACGTGTTTTTTTCCATCCCAATAATTATGCAAAATGTTCAAAACAAAATTTCCAAGCAAATAAAAATGTCTTCCAGTAACATTAAGACATTATTAAATAAAAAAAATCCCACGACCTTTCTTAAACCGTTTATGTTTTCATCTTAAACGCTCATACAATTTTATTATCTGTGAAAATTTTGAGTACGTCCTACGTCTGATATAATGGCCGCCTGCCTGATTCTTTTGCCTCACTCTATAGACCTAGTATCGGAGTTTCACAAAATTGGGCCGCGTGACTTGCTATACTAGACATTTTGCGTTGGGGTACACTGAGTAAAATATAATATCCATTATATTTTTTGGGCCATTTTGTGGAACAAAACTGTTCATTAAAACCGTGGTAGCTTACAAAATGGGGCCAGACGTCAAACTATTACATACCTCTACGATACGTCAGATATTGATTGAAAGATTTGGTCGCAAGATATACCTACGAGGCTATTACATCGAGTATGTTTGTCTATGAATTCGTTGAGTCTAGACTGACGCAGATTGTACCTTTATTAATATTTAGGTAGATATTGTATAGGCCCTGGCTGGCTGAGGGATAGACAACCTCATATATACTTTACGCCTATGATATTTAAGACTATTTTAAAATAAGAAAGACTTGACAGACTGTCACTGCGGCTAGGCTTGACGACTAATTAAATAAACATTTTGAATATACGAGTACTAATAAGTTAATTGAATCTTACTACTATTATAAATAAGATTTGGATGGATAGATGTTTGTTATACAATCAAGCCACAACAGCTGAACAGATCTGGATAAAATTTGGCACGGAGATAGATTATAGTGTAGAATAATACTTAGGGCAATTTTTATTCCCGAAAAATGTACGGTTCCTATAGGATAATGTATTAATTAACATTAAGCATAATTAAGGAGAAAAAAATATAACCCCTTATATTATTTTGAAAATGGGGTTGATTTAATTATAGTTACTCCGATGTAAAACGCATTTTCGCCAAATATTCATGGTTGACTTCGAAACGTTATTTTTTCTCCTCCGATTTTTTCGACTCCGAACTAACTTTAATCCGCTAACGCGTTGGGAAAATTATGACTTAACGACTTGAATTCCTAATAGAAGTAAAAGAAATCGGCTCAGTTTCATTTTATGGCTAAGATTGAGTAAAACATTTAGAATCCGAGTAATAATTAAAGTCATCCGTGGAAATTTCACTGTTTAGGAGTATCTGGTAAGAAAATGCCCAAGGCATTTAAGTCCGCCTTTGTACAGTGTATTTTTTACATGATATTGAACGTTTAGTGTACATAGAGTTTAAATAAATAAATAATTATTCTTTCATACATTCTCTATGAACGCGTTCATATCAGTGTCAGTGACGACACAATACTCTCAGTGTCAGTTCCGCAGAACTATACTCGTAGCATTGATACGGAACGCTGCCGGAACTGTGCCGGAACTGCGACTTCACTGATATGTGTGAATCAAGCTTTAAACTAACTTCCTAACCTGTTTCATATTATTTCCGTAAAATACCCTCCCATTGTGCCAACACAGTAAGCAAACGATTCGAGGTCAAAGTAATAACGCGAACCGATTCGAGCCGATGTCGGTAAGTTGTTAGTTTTTAAAATTCTCTGATCGGCTCGGTTATAGGCACAGCGACGATTTTTCATGCTTTTTATAACATTCCATTTTGTGTCGACTCATTTTGTACACGTTTTTATTTAGTTAGTAGAATTAAGTTACGTTTTTTTTGTTTTTTTTTTTTCAAGTTCCAAATTCGAAGTATATCAAAAAACACGAATTATTTTATGAAATTCTTTTTAGTTACACTGTTTTAACCATTTTCGTATGATTTTACTGGATTATGGATACGGCTTGATAATGATCGTAGTTGAAGTGTAGGTATAGGTGTTTTTTTAAATTCATCTTTATAATATTCCCCAGCTCTTGCAGTTAAATGAAGAATTAGATTATTTTGACTTTATAACTTAAAGTATCGTTCCGATTCACTCATGCATCTCTACTCACACCATTATCTATATCTATACTATATATAATATTATAAAGCTGCAGTGTTTGTTTGTTTGTTTGTTTGTTTGTTTGAACGCGCTAATCTCTGGAACTACTGGTCCGATTTGAAAAATTCTTTCAGTGTTAGATAGATTAGTTATCGAGGAAGGCTATAGGCTATATACCATCACGCTACGACCTACGCGAGCGGAGCAGTAACCAAAGACGCGGGTGTAACCGCGGCGGACAGCTAGTATTTTGATGAAGTACGAAAATATTTTAATTATTATCTATTACAATATTACATTACTTTAATAAAATTATACAGTACCGGCAATTTTCAATCGACTTTAACAAACCTACCTATAAAATTAAACAAAAATAAAACGTAATTGTTTATTTATCTGTGGAACTTACGTAATTCAGTCGCTTATCAAAACACAGATCTAAAACCGTTCTTAAACTAAATTTTCGAATGAGATAACGTTTATACAATAGAAACATTCTCAAAGACGATTACAACATCAGTAATGTTTGAGTCAACAAAAGCGAAGACTCAATTGTAAGGAATTTTAGAAGCGATTTAAAAAAAATCCTAAAGCAATAAAGAGACAAGCAAAAGAACTGTTCTTTTTTTAAATTCTTAGTCCTTATACTAATACCTATAATAAAGCTGAGAAGAATTTGTTTTTTTGTGGCGGTAATCTTTAGGACTACCACTTGGATCGCGAAAAATCGCATTATAAAATGATAGACAGATTGAGGAATAGTATAGATTATATAACATTACGCTACGACCCACGGGAGCGGAGCAGAAACCAAAGACTTAATGCGGATAAAAAAGAACCCCAAAATCAGTCTTGTGCCTTGAGTTGCGATAAGTGGCTTCTTTGTATGAGAAGAGGTGATTGCCCTGCTTTGAGACAATAATACATCGAAAAAGAAAGATAATAAAAAGATTGAAGACTCTTTGCACTCACTTCTTTCATAACTTAAACAAGTCTTTATTTTGTTTTTTTTTTCAAGTATTTTACTATCCTGTTTATTCTGTTTACTACCTATGTATACTTTTTTATCTGTGAAAACCTAGGCCAATTATAAGCTGTAAGTTTTCCTAAAATTATTAAAATAAAATAAAATCGGTAATTTTTTTTTACAAAAACACGATGCACTAAACTTTTTCGCCTGCTTATCAATGGAGCATAGTTGTGCTGTCTTTAATTTTCTCCTTTCTAGAATCATCGATAGGAATTTCGATTGTCTCCTATGACATAGCAGGGGGGGTGACGATAAAGGCAGTGACCAGACGAGCAGGGCGGGGCGGTGCGTCTGAAATAAAAATATATTTGACCCGATTTCTGAGCGCGACCTTGGTCGCTGCGGCAGCGCGACCTCGTCTCGTGATGATTTTTTTTTCAGTCTATCCTGCCTGTTATTTTAGCCTTTAGGTTTCGTTAAGTGAAAAGTCGCACCTTTCCTTCCATCAAAGATGCATATAAAATCATACGTGCATTTAAATAATTGTATGTTTAGGGATTACGCAGGCGTATGTTAATTGTCTGTGATTATAACAAGACTACTAGCGACGACTGAGCGTGATTTCGATTTCTAAGTTTTTAAATAGGTTGTAGGTGTTTTCTAATTACGATTTACTTACGTAGTTTTACAGAATTTGGTAGTGTTACACCCCCTTGCCTCTAAAAGAATATAAAGCTGTGGTCCGTGCGCTTGATCTCTTCCCGGTCGTGTCGCATCGCCGTCCCATCTGACTAAAAGGAAAAAGTCGTGCATCTGTGTTCGTAGTATTACATCTCCTGTGTACTCAGCTACTTTTTATTGAGATGGGCCGTCGTGACCGAAATTCGATCATGAGAATGAGGGATAAAAAGAAAAAGCCGGCTAGAAATCTAGCACATTAAGTCATCATAATCTGCTTAGCCTTTTCCCAACTATGTTGGGGTTGGCTTCCAGTCTAACTGGATGCAGCTGAGTACCAGTATTTTACATGGAGCGACTGCCTATCTGACCTCCACAACCCAGTAACTGAGTAATACGATTCCCCTAGGTAAGACTGGTTGTCAGATTTTCGGGCTTTAGCACAAATACAAATAAAGAATTTCAGTAGCCCATTCATTTTCTAAATCTGAATTTCACTAAGCACACAATTCAAACTTACCCAAAGCGAAATCTAAACACATTTCGGATCCCATTCCAAAAGTAAGTACTTAGTACCAACAAAAATACATCATCGCAAAAGTTTCACGTGTAAAAAGGCCTTAACTAAGATTAATGTTCGAAGAATTTAATTATCTAGCCGAAGAGTAGGTGAGCAAAAGTTTTTCCTTACGTACTATGGCGGCATCTTTTTGCTTTCTGTGACGTCATGCGCTGATAAATTAGGTGGAGTGGCTCCGTATAAATCATGCAAATATTTGTGAGTGTATGTAAACATATGGGAAATATTACGACCCCACAAGGGATTACAGTGGAAAATTTGGCTATAGGTACATCGATCGTTACGTGGCTCATTCGGCATTGACGGTTTTATGTGTCTTGTAATCATGTTATCTCTTATCAAAAGTTAATTTGTATTAAGTGGTTGCAAAATCTCTAATTTTTTACACGACTGCCCCAAAAAAAGGAGTGTTATGTGTTCAGGGTTAATGTATGTATGTATGTATGTATGTGAGTTTCTTTATTCCACCATAACTTTTAAACGCCTCAACCGATTTAGATGTATGGGGTATCGTTACAATCCTTGCATCGTTCCGAGTAGCATATACATAGACTAGTAAAAAATAAAAAGAAACCGGTGTGGTCACTTTAAAACGTAAATTAATACCAGCCTCAATTTATTTTTTTAATGAATCTGGTCGTGTCTATGTTTATCGTCTAGAATTTGACAAGTAGATTTAAAAAATATAAAACACTGTAAATAAAAAACCTCGTAAAAAAATCTGTCGAGTAAACAAAGTACAAATATGTGCAATTTTAGCAGTCGTGTTTTTTAATTTTTTAATTATAGTAGCTTGTTAAACGGTTCGGTTATCAGCGGGTTTTTTTTGCGCGTGTCTCTAATTCGTATTCTAAAATCAATGTAATCTTAGTACTCCTTATAACATCAGCTATCTGTCAATGTTCCGTTAGAATCGGTGCAGCCGCTTAGGAGATTACCGGAACAAACCGACAAACAGACAGACAGATTAAAAAAAAAATGTTTTAGGTGTAAGTTCTGTGTAAACATTTAGGTAGTGAAAAAGCTGTTACACAAACAGACACGTCAGTTTTTTTTTACTTGTATGGATAAAAACTCTTTCTGTGAATGAATACTAATCTAATAATGTTCCACTGCAGAGCAAATGTCTCTTATCATAAAGAAAAGAATTGATCACCACGCTTGCTAATGGCGGATTGAAGATTTCAGACTTATATAAATAAAATTATAAGTTCACGTTATCTCACGATTTGTTCCATCACTGACGTCAGTGATGTCCAAGATAGAATGTGAAATAGGAAGAGTCACATTGGTACTTGCCCGTACTAGGTTGCAAACCCAAAGCCTCCAGAGGCAGAGGCAGGTGCCTTAAACGGTGGGCTTCTTTTTCCTGTGAATTAAAACCAGTTATAATGTACTTCAAATTACCTTGTTTAATTAATTTTCCAAAAATGATCACCGGTCTATATTATTATCATAGAATTAACCTAACAAAACATAATTATGAAATGGAAACCGTGATTCGACCCCAATCTGTACAGTGTTCCACAAAAATAGGGTTCCGTAATTAAAAGACCATGAAATTGTAACCGTCACAGGGACGGGTGAACAACAATTAGTTTAAAACCAAAGTCTCATTGCGTTTATTGTATAAATGTTAATTATGCGAGTTATACTCAACAGCATGACAAAATAGGTATACTTTACAAAGTTTCATGGAAAATTTACATGAAAATTAATACGTTGAAACAAAAGAGAGATAATTTTAATACGGGGTGGGCCAAAATTTTTGAAAGCCTCTTTCTATCCAATCTATCTAAAGTACTAACCAAACTATCCTCATAATTATGTAAGTATGTTCTGCGTTTTTTTTGGTTTAGAAGCTCTAGAGCCCAAATAGCACTAAACTAGTGCCCTGAGACAGCGAATCAGGGTCACGGCAGGCCATGAAGGAGACGGCGAGAAGAACTTTATGGCTTTCTCCAGAAATAGAGGGAGGAGCTACGGAAACGTGAAGAATGGAAGGAGTCGAGGGACTTGTCCAGGAATGGGTCAGAAAAGGTTTACAAAAAAGAAGCTGAACGTGTTTAAAATTATTTTTAAGACAATATTCCTATTATTTCTGTAATTCGAATTATTCCTTAAAAATAATTCGAATTATTTCCAAAAAATGCCATAGAAAAAATGAAAATAGACTACCTCTGAAGTCATGTAATAATTTCCCAAAAATAAAAAATCACAGAACATAATACAGGGGGTGTTCTGGGAAACTCGTAAAGAGAGGCTTCCAAAATTTTCTTTAGGACGTTGCTATCTGGGCCACCCTGTAATTGTAACTCAATGGCATTGTTTTGTTTTTAATTTACTCCTCGTGTTTTTGTAACTTATCCTCGTTTTCGTATTCAGTTGCAATTTCGTACTGAAATTGGTAATTGAAATGTGAACCTTAAAGTCGGAAATGAGCTTTAATAAATGTTATATTTATTTTTCTTTGATGATTTTTCTTTAGCTACTCATAAAATGATTAAAAAAGACGTTGTTGTAGATTTTCTATTTTTCTTTTACCCTGTGTTTGTGTTACAGGAAGTATCATCTGGACTAAGCGTCTGAGAGAAATACGTAATCACTTCTTGTTAGTAAGCGTAAGTAGCAAATGAAGCAAGTCGCAAAATTTTGACATTGTTATGACAGATTTTGTTAGACTATTCGGATTCGCAGAAAACGGGTAGCCGTTTTCTGCGAATCCGAATAGCGTCTGTCTGTCTGTAGTCTGGCAACGTTGCAATGTGTAGACATTGCAACGTTGCCAGACTTAATAGACTATTTCTTTTACTCATATTTATGCTTCGTGAAACAGGCAGATAGAACAGCACCTTGTTTTATGCACAGACACAAAAGCATCAACAAGATATTGTTATGGCCTCATACAGAAGATACTTAATTTAAGGTGCCAGCACGTCTACGTCAATAGCTGGTTGATGTCATGAAAAGAAGTCAAGCCAGTTAGTAGGCAAAGTATACCGATACTGGAAATATGAAATCACTTATGGGACATTTCGTCGAAAATGAGATGTTAGTGAAAATATGTCCCTTACGTTATTTCATATTTCCAGTATCGATACTATAGATACGATAAGTATCAATACTATAGGTACGGTAGTATATAGGTCATTTTACTTTGCGTTAATTAATAAGGCGGTAAATGCCCAAATTTTAGTATGTACTCAAAATTCTTGAGATTTTAATGCTATTTTGCAAAACAATCACAGCCAAACACCAACAAATCTTATCCAAACAACTCTTCCCCACAATCATTCGAACCCGGAAAATATTCAATTCGATTGTTGTGATAGTTATCGATTCTACCTTTGATAACCATGACGGTTAACTAAACCCCATAGACACAACCCTTGGCCCAATCACCCCTCACGTTTTGTGCCAAATTAATCCACTGGGTATAACGGGAACTTAGAGCAAGAACAATTATTCTTGTCACGGTTTTTCTTTCTTGTTGTCGTTTGGGAAGACCCTTATTTTTATGGCAAAAGGTTTATGTAAGACTTCTGTGTCTTTATTATGTTGCAACTATTATTATACGACTGACAAAAAAGTAGTATCGTGTGTTTTACATGTGCTTGTTAGTGAGTTTTTTATGCTATCGTAAGTTCTAAATGCCTAAACTGAAAACGATGTATGAGCTATGGAATCCTAACATCATCGTGGGTGATAAATGTTATATGTTAGGTTGTGTTTTAATGTTAGCTTTTTTTGTCTGTATTTACCGCTATTTCAGTATAATTCAATTTTGGGATAGAAGAAGAAATTATCTGGTTGTGTTGATTGATTGGTGTGTATGTGATTTTATATGTTCGTAAACGCACCCACGATACTGAAAAATAACTAGTGTGGGGCAACGTTTAAAAATATATATCGATAAATTGTATCGCTCAATTCATAGATACCCACAAAACTAACCCAAGTACTCTTACTATCAAAACATCTACATTACCGTCCACGTTTGATTACCGCACAGTGATTAACTAAATCGCGTGGAACACCATCCCTTAGCCCAATCTAACCCTCACGTACTGCCGGTTGATCCACTAGAGATTACCTACACCAACTTTCTATCGGGCAATTTCTAACAACTGGGTATTAAGCTCACATTGATTGCCTCATGTTTTGAGCCCTTTTAAGTTGAGGTGTCATTATTAGGGTTTTATCTTGATTGGAGTGTGTTATTGAGGTGGGATTCAAATTTGGATATACAACGTGTAACAGAATAAATGCAACACCTAAAAGTAGTTTGTAATAAGCTTTTGAATCGATTTCCGTCATATTTTATATAATGATGCTAATTTTTTATGAAAATAAATTTTCTCGAAATTAGAAACAAGGTAGGTAATACCTACAATATTTTATTTAAGGTAATTTAAACCTTATGTCAGAGTAATAAAGCCTATTCAAATGAACGACTATATTTGTAGATAAGTTATTTTAGTCTTAAAATTTCATGTACAAATGGGGGTGTATAATGTCCTGCGTTTATTCCGTTACACGTTGTATATCATAACACTAGAATCCGGGTAGTATATAAAATAACCCATGTCGTACGCGAAAATTCTCTAGAGATTGTGACCCTCCCTTCAAAAACAGTGCACAAATATGTAATACTGTTAAAATATCCCCAGACAGTAATGATCAATTTCCTATCTACTTTCCCTTTCTTTGCACTTCGACGGCCGTCAGAAAGCACCATCAAATCTTTGCAATCTTTTAACACAAAGGGGAAAGCCAGGATGGGAGTTGCAGATTATGGTATGAAAAACACCATGAACGGAATAAGTTCATAATAAGGAAGTATCCCCTTATATTGTTATATTGCGATTTCATATTTAGGGGGCGAAGGGAAATTTATTTTTATTTGTTGAACTTTGCTCGTACAAGCGATTTACATAATTGAAGTCGCATTTATTGTTTTACGACAGCGTTACAATATATTTGAGATTCCCTACGCTGATATAAATTTCATTTCCACCCCTACAGAAAAATATTGCGTAATAAAATACATGTAGGTACCTACGAGTATTTTTTGTAGCCGACGCGATATTGTGAGTAAAGGTGAAAATAAAAATCGGAATATTACAATTATATGGAGCTTCTATTCATTTGAGTGAAGGAACGTTTGACAGTTTTGCTAGACTATGGCAATGTATGGGTTGTATGGCAGTGCTGGTTCTTTGGCCTAAGAAAAGATAATCCCTCTGGTCATATGAAGACTCGACCAGTCGCTTGGCGATGTCCCGAAATAATAACCTACCTATTGAATTTTACAATTTACATTAGACCCCTTAACATAACATTACGCCAGTAATACCCAAAGGGTTAGGCTGAGGTGTACCCATTAGTACACCCACCTTCGCCAGTTCGGTTAGGGGGCGAGCCTATTGCCATCAACCGGGCACATATCCGAGACAGCTACTAACCCTTCCGCCCCCCCGCCTCACTACACTGAAACACCTTTACACTAAAATAATTTTAACAACAAAACAATACGAAACACATTTTTTTCTACAAAAACGGGACAGGTGTAACACCCTGCTGATTCCGTACCATTCGGTACTGTAGCCACCCTATTACACGCCCCACTAATTCCTAATCCAATTAACATAAAAACAATACGTTTTGTTTTAAACATTCGTGAATTCAATCGGGGACCGAATGTGTTCGTACGAATGTGAACTTACGTATAATATTTGTATAAAGTTCCATAAAGTTGAAATTCGAATAATGAGATAATTTGCTCTTTGAACTAGTAACAGAGACTATTCTGAGTTTCTTTAATGCAGTATTCAAAGCATGATTTCAAAGCAGCAATTGCTATTGAAATTAGGGCTTTAAATCGTATGCGTTAAAATATTTTTTATAATAACAAGATAAGCTTGCGTACGGCTCTCGTAGCCTTACACTGTAATGGCACCAGTTCAGTGGTTTTCTGTAATGAGATAACAAACGAACAGACAACCAGTTACCTTAGCACTATAGTGTGGATTAATACAAGAGCCACCACGTAGAAGAGACGAAGCCTAAAAGTACACTGGGAAGGCATAAAAGTAATAAAAGAAGAAAAAAAAAACACTTTATAAACGAGCACACTTTGCTACAGGAAATATGTAAGTATTTACTTACTACAAAATGGCTTCCGTATTCATAGCCGTTTCACAAATACCCTATTTTTGTGAACGAGGATCGTCACTAGCGATATTGCATACCTATCTTCAACAATAACAGTTCCTCTGATTCCTCGACCCTTCGTTATTTTACGAGGACACATCAGGACATAATCTAAGATTTGATTTCGGGCCAAAAGTTTATAGTTAGAGGCGATAGAGAGTCATCCATTTTATTAGCACTAACATTTACGGTGACTTTTTGTCGCACGCACCGGTTTTATTGTTTTTAGGATGTAAATTGAGGGTTAGAGTCTCTTTGATTTTTGATAAGATCACAGGTCAAAGATAATGGGCGAAATGCTTATAGTTTTATAGAGGTTTTTTATCGTGTGATTTTTATGTAAACGTGATCATTAATCAATCATTGATATAATCGGAACACGTTTCTTTAATACACTTTAGTTCTTATAGTTTGAAATTATGTAGAACTAGGAAAGTGCTGATAAAAATGGATACTATTAAAATCAGTGTTATCTACATATATAACAAAACTGTAAGATAAGCATAACTATTTTTACAGAAACCTAACTATCAAATATCCAGAATCAGCCTATTGTGCACTTATCCCATTGACAGCTATGCAAAACAAGTTTTTGTATGTCTTTTGACTTGCCCCCTCCACATTATTATTTATAAGTATTGTGTATATTTTATTTTGCATTAATGATTTAAGTTGAAGAAGAGTAAAAATAGGATAAGTATTATAAAATAAACTCAACTAAGTTATGGTCTAATGCGAAAGATCATATAAATAATAGATTACAGCAATAGGCTCGCCCCCTATTACATGGGACTTAAACATAACTGGCGAAATGTAGGTGTGCTAATGGGTACACTTCTGCCTAACCCTTAGAGGAATAGAGGCGTAATGTTATGTATGTATTTATTTATTTATTTATTTAAGTAACATGGAAGACCTACAGCTAGAAGATAACAGACTAGTGACAAAAAATTAGACTGACAGCCAATTACAGGTCTTCACTTATAAGATACAGGATAACACTATGTTCTGTGGACACTACAGTAGCCTACAGGAACAAAACAAAATAAAGAAAGAAATTACTGAATAACTTATATACTACACAGCTAAACAAAAACAAAATCTGACAAAGGGACTACTCTCACTAACAGCCATCATATATATCATATATATTAAACTATAATACACAAAAATAAACAACAAGACACAGAATTCTAAAAACTACAACTAAATCAATGCCACAGATTTAAAAGAGAAAAAAAAAACAAACAACTCGCTCCGTATTCTAAGTTGTTTGGTTAAACCAGTCTATAAAAACTTATCATGTTTCCTATCTCATATGAAACGATAGTGTCTATGCGTTTAGGGAAAAGTAAACTGTACTTACGTCAGCGTTGATATAGCCGTATACGTTTCAGTTTGGGGTTAGGGCGTAAATAGACATATACAGGCTGACATGTTTTTGTGTAGGGTAAGATAATGATGGAAGGAAAATGCTTTGAATAAAAAAGACGCAGCAAATAATTTGTCATTCAAATTAGGGCTTTAAACTGTAAACATTTAAACAATTTTTGTAATGACAAGATAAATAGGTGACGGCTCGCGGGCGGCGCGCTTGTAGCTAAGGGGTGGATGTTTCGAGAGGATGTCGGCTGGGATGTTGCCGTGTCGGAGCTGTGCTGTTGTAATGAGCGATCACCTTAGATTTGTTACAGTTGTATTCACGAGTAATAACAGTATTACCGTATTACCAACTTTAAAAACTAAAACTTACTGAGAGATTACTAAGAATAAGAGCATAATAAATGAAGCTGCAGCTTACAAATGAGACGTATGCCACAAATTATCTATTATTATTGAAACATGCTATAATGTCTTAAAATAATAATTATAACAAAGTCAAGTTTACTACAACAATAAATAATAAAATAAATAAATAAAATTGACCATCCTAGATTTCCACATAAATCATAAAACATTACACCACAAGAAACCCCAACAAAATAAAATACGCCATAACATTACCAAAATATCGAAATTTCAAGCAATTTCAAATGATTCCCACCCTTTACCGAATCGCTCCCTACTGGTAACCGGATATACGCCGCAAGCGCCACGTGACCTCGGACTTCCGACTACGATTCGCCAAAACTGACGTGCTGTATCATGACCAGTCTAACTTGAGCCCCCCTTCCTTTCTCACACTCTACAGCACTCGTAATAAGAAGGGAGTGTACGAAGAAGAAGGTGGGTCAAGAAACAATAGACAATTGCTTAACCGACAAGCAATCCATCTGCCAGAGCAAATAAATCGACAGTTTAATTTCGAAAGAAGGTTAGTTTTCTCGTAAGATACGATGAAGATATTACTTGTTTGTCTTTTCCTTATTTTTCTTGTCTGATAAGCAGGATTTCAAAGAGAACCTTAAACAAAATGATATGCTACTAGGTACTGTAGAGGTTCCGGCTGGAGGAGCCGTATACAATTTATCTCATTTGTATTATATAACTGGTAATGTGTAATCGTGTCAACTACAAAATTACCACTCGCAAAATTAAAGCTACTTTCATTTCCCTATCAGAGGCCATCTTACATCTAATATCCCCCCATAACATCAGATAGTGCGAATATTGCCAATAGTGGTCATTAATAAATTACCACCATAAAAGGCAAAAGCCATGCCGTGGCCCAATAAAAACTATAACGGACAAACGTACAAGGGTTTCTGTATTATTATTTACTTTTATTTTATCTTTATTCTGGTCACGTCCCGGCACCTAGGGAACACGGCCTTTATATTGTTTTTGCTTTTTTTTTCTCTTCTTTAATTAGGCTCAAGCCGTGGAATAATGAAATATTTAATAGATTTCTTGGAATTGTCGCCTGAAGGTGTTTTTGTGTTTTATTTTTTTGGGTCAAGTGTGCTTGCTTTAATGGAATATTATACACGTTCATATTTGTAATTTCATATTTGTCAGACTGCCTCGTTGGTCTAGTGGTCGCAAAGCGCGACTGCTGAGCATGAGCTCTTTGGTTCCATTCTCAGGTCAGGCAAAGTGTTATTTGGATTTTCCATCACGAATTTCTCAGTAGCAGCCTCGGAGTCTGGAATTGTGCCCGGTTGATGGCAGTAGGCTCGCCCCCTATTACATGGGACTTAAACATAACTGGCGAAATGTGGGTGTACAAACGGGTATACCCACATTCGGGCATTCGGGTATTAGAGGAGCGAGGTTATGTTATGTTTGTAATTTCATGAAAAGTATCTACTATACAAGGTGTTAGGTAGAACGAGCGTAGCAGCTTGTGCCTTGTATTATTAATTTATCCATTGTGGATCATGTAAGTGTTAACCTTTAACTATGGACGTGCGGTCTCACAGGCCGCGTGTAGTTTGTGATTCTCATGCCCCTCTCCTCCCGCGTACCCTACGCGTATGCCGGCTTCAGTAGCTTCGGCTTTAGTGGCGAAACGACAGTTGAGAGTGAAGATTACGTTGCCGGCTGAATACTGCGTGAGTAATTTCGTTTTATATTTTGAGTTCGGTCTGTGAGACCGCGCGTCCACATTTGTGTTATAAATTAACGCTGACGGTGATTTTGTTTGTTTTAGATTTTATAAGCTGAAATGTCAAAAAACGATCAACCAGCGACTTCAGGCAAACGAACATCGAGTTCGTCCACTCAGATAGCCAGTAAAATATTGCGATTAGATGATCCTTCTTTTGAAGACGAGTGTCAACGATTACTTTTAGAATCGGATCAGTGCGACAGCGATGGGGATGTTGATGATTGTTTGTTTTATGAAGCTGACATTGAAGAAAAATGAGATTATTGAAGAGAGTGGTAATACTACGTAAGACGACGCACACTTGTGTAGGCTGTAAACAGCCAATATGCCTGCAATGCTCTAAGCCGCTATGCAAAGACTGTCAATAAATATGACCAAGTTGGGTACTTGTCGAAATTTTTATGTTTAGTTTTAAGAAGATTATGTTAGGTTTTTTATGTTCTTTGTTCTTTATATTTTATTGTAAAAGAAGTTAAACCGACTATAAAAGTCATTTTCCTCTGGTAGTATACCTATAAAGTGATCTCAAGCTAAACAGTCTGAAAAGTGCCTTTGATTGTTATATCGTTAGATTTAGTTTATAAATAAATACTTTTTTCATTAAAATTACATCTTTAATTTACATTTAGTAACTCTTCTAAAGGATATAAACAAAAAAAATGATACAATACTAACGCATCAAGATAGAAATATGCCCGTAAAGATAGCGGTCTCTGAGGCCGCACGTCCATAGTAGTGTAACAAAAATGGAACGCCCATAGTTAAAGGTTAACTCAAGGAAGTGTTTCTTGAATAAATTGGTGAAGTTTAATTACTGTCTCGGCATCAAAGTGATTTCGTTTAGCGCCTTTAGGGAAACAAGCTCTAACATAATTCTGTTTTCAAATTTTGACAACATAATGAACCTTTTCTTAGCGTTGAAGGTGTTCAGAGTCAGTACTTAAGCCCCATCATTGGAATCATTATACAGGGCCGTATTTAGCCTATGTAGGCCCCGGGCACATAAGGATGTGTTTGAAGTATTTTGATAATTTACAAATTGAATTTATTTCAATGTTTAATTGTACCTAATTAAATTATATATTATTAAATCAATAAAAGAAACAAAATTTATCGTAAATCTCACTGGGTAAAGTGTTATTTTATTTTATTTGAGTATTTTTTTTTGTGTTGTTTTTATGAAGGGGGCCCAGGCCTTAGAGAAGAGAGACCTATCATTACAGAAGCTACAACTTCAAATTGTACTTTCCCTAAAGATTACTCGTACAAACGCTCCGATATTACATAACGTTACACCACATAACCTAACCAAAATATTACCACATAAAGGGTGCGGCAAAGTATAACTAAAACTACGCTAAATTTAACCCTCCGCTGCCGTACGCAACAATAATTCCGTTTGACGTTTTGATAACCAAACATGGCGCGTTTTTCGCTCGCCAAATAAACCCATCTACACATATTAGTATCAGAATCCAAAGGGGTACTTTGTACCGTCTCAATACGAATATGGCTTGATTAAGCGTTCGAAGTTGACTCGTTACATCATTAGCATAATACCAACTGATGTCTCTATATAGGGAGTACCGTATTTACATATAATTTGAATTCTCTCAGAACGGGAATGGAAAAATTCGCTGGCAGTTCAGCTGGTTTGTGATTTTAAAGAGTAACTTTTAAATATTTATTGCAATCTTTTAAAAGAATTAATGTTGTTTTTAATGGGATTGGGAAGTTTTTTTTTTGTTGTTATCTTTTTCGTTCTGTTTTAGAAAACAGTTAAGCAATTGATTTTTCTGTTGTTTGGTAAAATGTTTGACCACACAGCTCACATTAGGGATCCATTGATTAATGTAATTGTAATCCATAGTGCTTGGCTTCTCGTCCCTTTGTGCCTATTGGTTTACTTCTGTTCTGTCTCCAGCTTGTTTGAAGGGAAGTGAAAATTAAGATATTTCTTACTCCTCCGCCGTTCTTTTCACAGTCGAATTATTACTCCGAGACTCGTCGACCTTCATTGCCTCGGCGCTATTCCGGTGGTCGCCATTGTTGATCCTGGCTTTAAGAATTTGCAGTGGTTGGGAAAACAATGTTTTCTACTTTTATTTATTTATTTATTTATTATAGTTAATTAAAACGGTGTAACACCAATTACAATAATTAACATGGAAACACAAAACAAGACAAAAGTAAAACATCTAGTGGACAACATTCAATGGTTTAAATTAAATTTAAATTAAAACTAACAAGGAATAGTGGACACTCTTGCATACTTCCTCTCACAGAATGCCAGACATATACGCATTAATTTATTCCATTCATCCGCAAACACATCACATTCAGGGTTGGCAGACAGAAGGGCGTTGAGCGTTATAAGAGTGCGACACACAGGAGATTCAGCTCTGGCGATAGTTCTGGATGACGGTGGGGCGAACAGATTGCGCCGGCGGCTCTGACGGTGTCCAAGGAATTTGTCGGGCACAAATAGCCGGCATAAGGTCGTAAAGAGCAAGTTTCTTTGGTAGACCTTTAATTTTTTTTACATATCATATGCATTTTTTGTTGCTCATGCCTAACCTATATCTGTGCTAAAGGGATAGAGTAGGTCTAAGTTCCTCCACGCCGCAAAAGGTGCTTTGTGGTGGACAAAGCACCTTTTGCGGTGCCCATCCAGGTCTACTGGCAACCTCATTCTGGGTCGACCTTGGCAACGCCATCCACCTTCAGGCACTTTATAAATAACTAGCTTCTGCCCTTTACTTTGTCTGAGCCGAAGTCAAGTGTAAGATAAAACAAATCCTTACGATACTTAGAAATAGTGTAGCTTCTTTCTATAAGTCAAAGAAGTAATTCCATGGTCAACCTTTTACAAACAAGCAAACAATTTATCTTTTATTAGTATTAATTTATCTTTTATTTTTTATTAGTAGGTAGTAGTGGTAGATTTCTTAAAAACGTGACCTGCAATTTAAATGCTTGTAAAAAAAATATAGAAACGAACTAATAAGTAAACTTTGCTTAGCAACGCTTTTTTTGTTAGGACCTTGCCCTAACAAAAAATAGTATTACCTTTCAAAAAGTAGATTGGAAAATCCTTATACTAGGCACTTGAGACTTAGCAATCACGATAGTATCACAAGAACTAGGCATCCTTATCTGAAAAACTCTCAAGACCCCAATTTCAGAATAATTTCCGTAAAAAAGTAAACGCTAGCAACTATTATACATACCTATAGTAAATAAGGAAGGTATTGAATAGTTGACTGATCGTTCGTCTAGTGGTTGCAAAGCACGACTGCTGAGCATGAGGTCTTGGGTTCGATTATCAGGTCGGGCAAAGTGTTATTAGGTTTTTCCATCAGGAATTTCTCAGTAGCAACTTTGGAGTCTGGATTTGTGCCTGGTTGATGGCAATAGGCTCGCTCCCTATTACATGAGACTTAACATAACTGGTGAAATGTGGCTAATGGGGACACCTCTGCCTAACCCTTTGGGGATTACAGGTGTGATAGTATGTATGTGAATGTGTTGAATAGTTTTATGTAATTAAAAAACCTATCCAAAAGATAGATTCGTTTTAAATCTCATTTTTTAGATCATTTGAAATTTTGATTGGAGTTGTCAATGATTCCAAGATACAACTCTTAAAAACTGTTTGTTTTGGTTCTGAAAATGTAATTAATTTTCTATTAACAGTATTATTTTGATCTTTAGTTGCTTTTAAATCAATAAGTAGTTAATCTATCGAGTTGGCGAATAAGTGACGTCACAATTTATTATAATCATAAAAAATCTAATCATGTTATGACAGCTTTTAAAAACAGTGTCAATTTTGATCGTCAATTGTTTTCGTTCTATGAATATTACCACTTCAAATTCTTGACAGTCGAAATAATAATATAATCGATGTCCAGCTATTATAGTCGGCCAATCGATCTTGTTATTATTTATTCACAGAAATAGTTTAGCTTTGTAGAAGTATTTCGGTAACAATTGGGTTGGGAAACAGATTTTTAAATAGCATGTTCGATTTTCTTGTTAGTTTCTGAAATCATAGTAATTTATGAAATTTAAAAATAGAATGCGAGTTTTGTTGTTTTGTATTTAGTGCTTTGTTTTTTTTACTTAGGGCTGATTTTTCAATAGTCAGATAACTGGCCCAAAGAATAAATATGACAGTTTGACATATTTATTATAGTTTGAAAATTTGCCCTTAGTGAAAAAAAAAATTTAAGTATTTAGAATTTTTTATAAAAACCCTAAATGGATGAAAATCGTGACCCACATTGGAAAACTTATTTAAATTATGAATGTCCTTGTGTGTGTCAATGGAACCCAAAGAAAAATAAACTCTAACTTAATTTTTGTAGTCGTTCAAAAATCGATAACCAACCAGAAACAAAATGACAACAAATCGATCATCCTTTTATCTTCCCGTAATCACACAACCCCCCATACGTCCGGCAGACTTATTTCACCGTCCAAAACCGAGGCACGAAACAGTTTCTCCCAGAAATTTTTCACTCGAAAAGGGTAACCTGATTACCTCTGCTCGCTCCCTGACAATAGTCACCCGACACTCATAATTACATTTACATAAAGACTAGAATCGCATGGCGAGTTTGTCGGAACGAGTGGGCTGGATTAAGCCACGTAAAATCTAATGAGCCTCTCTGATAATAGCATCGAGTCATTAGATACATTGTAGTTCGATGCGTAGGATCTTACTTAGTTAACTGGGTTTCGTGACGTCACAGATTAGAGGGGGGGGGGGGTGTGGGTGACCACTATCGATATTGTAATTATTTAGATTGGAAAATAATGATGATGTACAGTACTTTAAGTAGGTAACTCAAATTGCCCTAATTCTGAATTTTGATGACACCATAAAGTACCTAGTCGTTGTGATTGTCAATCAGAATTATGAAAATAGTTTGCCTTATAAAATAAAAAAATAGAATAGTATCTAGTAAATAATAAACATACATAATATCACGCATGTCATCCCCGAAGGGTTAGGCAGAGGTGTACCCATTAGTACACCCACATTGTGCCAGTTATGTATAAGTCCTATGTAATATAGGGCGAGGCTGTTACTGAGAAATTGCTGATGGAAAAACCCAATAACACTTTGCCCGACCTCGGAATCGAACCCAAGACCTCATGTTCAGCAGTCGCGCTTTGAGACCATCGAGGCAGTCAAAATATTTATGTTACTGGTTATTTTTGTTTCTTCAATATAAATAGATATTAAGTTTACTTTCTGTGCGTATTGTATCAGTCTAACAATGAATTGTAAGTACCTAAACCAGTAAATAAATAAATAAAATAAAAAATTAACTGGTAAGCCAACTAACTATTAAGCCAAGTACGGTATAATATACCTATTTGCTGCTCACCTATTTACTCTCTACCAACTTACAAAAGAAAATAAATAGGTACAAACATAATCAAGAAAAATGACTACAACCTAACAAACATTAATCAAAAAAAAAACATAAAAGAAAAAAAGAACGCTAATGACAAAACAAATCCGAAGCAGTTTACAACACTTGTATACAACATCATAATTCTAGTAATAACAAATGGCGTCTCTGACACGAATTGAACAAATCCATTTGAAACACCGACGTTCCATTAACTTAAGAGTATGTTTTATATCATCTAATAAAATTTAATGTTTGTGCTCTTTGTTGTATGTCCATTAAAATTTATGGTTATTAAAAGTATTGAGACTTTGTCGCCTACTCCACCCTATGTAGGCTTATTGTCTTGGTTTTTTACAGCAATGGTGTCAAATTGTTTTTTGTAATCGGACCTTGCCTCTAGAAATTACATCTTACAAACAAACTTAACCTCTTTGTGATATTTAAATTGACTACAAAACAATGTACAATACTGCATACAATATGCATTGCACAAATCATCAACACTATTCTGACCAATTCCCTAATTCTCTGTGTCGTGGGATCGAGTCTCTTTGGAAGTAAAGAAAACAAAGGCTTTTAAAACTAGGTAGGTACCTACATACAATAAAAAAAAAAGATCTTTATAAATAAAAATCAATTGTCGCATGTAGTCCTAAGTTCATCACTTGAGACCGTAATTGATCGTAAAACATGACAAGAACAAGGATCGTACGAAAGAAAATTTTTAGAAAATCGACCGAGAAAATCGAAAATTTGCACCCGTGCCGTGCGAAGCCGGAGCGAGTCGCCAGAAAAATACAAAATACCCACTGTTAAATTACACTGAACCTTTAGAAATAAATGAATAAACTTAACAAATAAGTTTACTGACAAACATTATAAATAAAAATAACTTCTTGAAATATTGTTCAACCAACCGTTTCTAAGTCAATATACCTCGCGTGTCAGGTAGACATTATAATGTTCGATTTTCCGTCAAATCGTTATAAGATCTTTATCGAGGCGATGAGCTCCTAAATTTAATTTTTAATTAAGTAAGCCTGTCTTTCTGAAGGTTTGAAGCCTTATTATCGGCCAGGATTTCATTTCCACGTCAAAGAATCCAAGTTTTGGCATCAATTTGATAGATTAATACGGTTTCTTTGATCCACCTCTGGTTTGCTGGCGATGATTGGCGAGATAAAGAGAAAAAAACTTATATATTAGGAACATTTTAAGCCTAGAAATTGTCAATGTCATTAATTTCAATTCGACTTCTAAAAGGCACTTTTGTACGGAAAATTGGAAGTCCCGCGGCTTAGTCCGCGTAGATTTCGTACTTCCCATACAAACTCAATACCCATAGACCCCCTTTAAGGGGTAATTAAAAAAAACTAACACTTCAAACTTAATTATTACTTAGGCAACTAGATTCAATTTGTTTTTCTCTATTGTAAATGGCGTTCAAAAGTGCAAAAGTCTAATTGAAATGAATGATTTCACCTTTGACTTAGGTTAGCGTTCGTAAGTTATAGTAACAACAAGAAATAAAAAAAAATCGTACAATCGGTACTCCCCCCTTTTCACTCCCTTAGGGATTCAATTCCCAAAAATCCTTTGTCAGTGCTCGCTTACAGCATGAAAGGAAGCGATGTGCAAAATTTCACGTTCCCAGTTCCAGTAGTTCTTTACGTCATGTGTCAGTCAGTCAGATTCTCCCTTTTTTTTATTTTATACTAGCTTCTGTCAGCAACTTTGTTCGTATTGCTTTTTTTCACTCGTGTTAAGTTTGTCTTTGGCTACTGCTCCTGAATGTATAAAAGAATAATTATCACTGTATACGGTACGGTGCCGGAACTGTGACTTCACTGATATGTGTGAATCAATCTTTAAACGACACGATAATCTGACGTCACGGCATGGTGAGAACGCGGTTTAGGATACCTTACTATTTAAACCAAAAACCGTTACGTAACTAATCAACACACTCAAACGTAACTTCGTCTTCACATTCCCTATGAGGTAAATAATACGAAATCAAAAGAATCTAGGGTAGAGATAAACTACTTTAACATGGCGCGCCTCTCCATATTTGTATTTTAATGTGTGTAGTCACATCCGTATGAAAGAGTTTGTACCTATGTAGTTGAAAGTAATCGTTTTCAGTAGTAGGCCGACAGATTTGTTTGTCAACTAATCATAAATAGCTGACCGCGCAAGACAACGTACCTGTAATTTTCATAGAATATGTCAGTGCAGCGCTATACTAGTAATAGAGTGATTAATGACGCCGCTAGTCTAGCAACAAATCGCTGATTTGTTTTTGTTTCGGGAACCGCCTCAGTACGCACACATGTTGCGAGTCTTTTAAATACTTTCACAAACATTTTCAAACGTTTTGAATTGTGGAGGGGCACGCCATGTTATTGTAGTTTATCTCTAAACGTAAACAACAGATTGCAATGCTTAACAGAGTCCTCATCGGGTAAATGTTCTTATTTGTTGAATGCTCCGCGGGCGCCTCATAGGCGAGCAATTTGAATAATTTGATTAAGGACTACTGCAGACGTACCTACGATTTTTTTTCTCTCTAGATTAGTTGAATGTTTCATGTTGTGAAAAGGAGCTTATTAAAAAATGTGTAATTAAAAATTGTCTCATTGTTTTTTTTACTGGGTTTTATTTTTTTGAGTGTAACCCTAAATTTTATTTCTAAAATAAAAGTAGCCTTACTTCCCGTATCATCAGCTGTCTATCAGTGAAAGTCCCATCAAACCCGATTCAGCGCTTTCGGAGCTAATAATGAGATTTTTCTTTAATTTAAAATTTACTTGAATAAACTTTAATTCAATCATGCGGACAAATGCGCTGGCATAACCTGTAGCTGTAACCATTAGATATTGTAAAAAAAAAAATACTATAAGGCTGTTAGATCCGGGGTCGCGGGACGTCTTAACAGGATACCGTGGCCCCGGAACGCAAAGGGCTACAGAAGGAGCAGAGTGGTTTTTTAGTCAGTAAAAGTCTGACAGTCCCTTCCGCCCCACTCAGGGCGGAAGGACTCATTTGATGATTTTTACCACCCCAAAAAAAAGGCTGTATGGATAGCAACGAAGAATATTATCAAGGAAAACCTTGAAAAAGTTTCTTTAGTAGCGGGAAGTGCTTCATTTCCAATTTTGTTGTAGTGACATTGATAGAGCATGTTTGTAACTAATCAGTCATATGAGAAGTTAGAAAATTGGTTACTTTGACGTTGTAAATAAAAATACTGGCCGCTTGATCAAATATAAAATAACACTATGTCGCTAGATAATTACCAAAATATTTAGGTACTTATTATTATCTTTGACTGCCTCGTTGGTCTAGTGGTCGCAAAGCGCGACTGCTGAGCCTGAGGTCTTGGGTTAAATTCCCAGGTCGGACAAAGCGTTATTTTTCGATCATGAATATCTCAGTCTGTAGCAGCTTCGGAATCTGGATTTGTGCTCGGTTGATGGCAATAGGCTCGCCCCCTACTACGTGGGGCTTCGACCGCTTCACCGCCTACCGCGGCGGTGCGCGGATACTTATTGTTTGATTCAATATACGAAATCGTGAATATACTGTCTTTCAATCACTGTAGGTAGATTAAATATCGCGCTGCAAGTAGTAATCCCAAGTCCAGTGATCGCTACATAAATGGTGGAGGGGCCGAGCATCGATCCCAATACCGTACCTACATTACAAACAAAAAATCTCAAGTATCAGAATACATTACCATCTGAACACCAACAAAACATTTAGCAACAACTCATCGTTCGCGTAACACAAGCCTAAATACGACCCACCGACAAAGCATCAAGCATTTACAACCTTATCTCTTAAGAAATACGGCTTAAAACGCTGCTACCATTCATCCTTTTATAAATCTTTATCGATTGACAGTTCAAGATGTTTTCGATTCTATTTATCTGTACTTTGAAGTGTGTTCAATTTGATCTTTTATTACGTGAAAGCCAACTCGGTCTGTGTACTGGAATTCCCAATCGGGGAATCTATGTAGTTACTTAGATTGCGTTTTTACGCTTAGTAGATACGTAGATATAAGGATACGTTTACATTTTGCGAGTAGGTATTGTTACTGGTTTCCCTCGACGCAAAAGTGTTCCCTACTTTTTATTTTGTGGTTTGTTATTAGCAATCAGCACTATTTTCTGCTTTTTCCCACAACTGGACATAGAAGTACCTACGATTTTGAATGCAAATAAACCCCAATGTTTGTCACATTGAGGGGGCAAATCCCTATCTCTTAAAACAGTATTATTTTAATATTACTTTGTCTTACGCACTATTGGATTTTCAACGCTCAGCTCATCTCCGAGAGTTGAAAATCTAACAACAGAAATTACAATGTTTAAGAGATGGCTGTAGGCCCCCTGGTGGACAATTCTACTAACTTTTTTAAATGATCGCAATCTAATCTCAGTCATAACAATCTGTCAAAAATGCCTTCACTAAATTTAATTAATTTGGACATCAATTTATTGTCGCTGAGATGAAATTGCGACTATATTTTCAATGTTTTTAGTATAAGTGGCCTTCAGATGTTAATTGCAGCTTGTAATCAAACCAAATCTTGCTGCGGGTTGTATGTTACATTACTTTTCAAAAATCTTTGATTTTCGTAAATGATGTTCAAAGATGTCTTTTATTGGTGCTATCTAAAATATATAAATGATTAGACTTGACATGAACTTTGCAATGGTAAAGCATAATTAAACATTAATTAAAATTGATAACGGGTCATGTAATTAGTCTCAAATCCATAAAAATACAGCAAGATAAATGATGCTGTCAACCAAAAAAAATCAAACAAAAAATTATGTGTGACATAATTTTTTGTTTGATTTTTTTTGGATAATTTAAGAAGAAAAAAAAATTCAAAAAGTCTAATCGAACAACACACCAGCGAGTAACGAATTTATAAACAATAAAGCTAAATACTTCCCTTGAGGCATTACTGCGGGTGATTGCGTGCGTGTTTTACCAGGTCAATGACCTATAATATGCTAACGTAGCTAATTATAGCAATAAATAACAATTTGGGGCCGTTTTTTTTTGTTTCCGTGGAGATGCTATCGTTTATCCGTTGATGTTGATGATTAAATGATTGTATCTTTAAAATATTGTAATACCTTGTTATGTAAGATGTAATGACCCAGTGATTAAGATGCCCACCTCCCGTGCACAAGGCTTTGGGCATGGGCATTATTTTGGGCAAGTATCAATCATTATCATCATCATCTGCCTAGCCTTTACCCAACTATGTTGGGGTCGGCTTCCAGTCTAACCGGAAGCAGCTGAGTACCAGTATTTTACATGGAGCGACTGCCTATCTGACCTCCACAACCCAGTAACCGGCTAGTACGATACCCCTAGGTAAGACTGGTTGTCAGACTTTCAAGCTTCTGACGACTCGAGACGACTGTCAAAGATCCACGTATGACAGCCGGGACCAACAGCTTAACGTGCTTTCCGAGGCACGGAATGATGTGTGATGATGGCAAGTATCAATATGATTATTTCTTTTTCATTATATAGGTATACTTGCTAAGTTTCAGAGAAGCTCGTGGTTAAGTAATAACAGCCGTACGGGTCGATCCATCAGCTGAAGCTACGCTTGCCGCTTGCCGGGGTTGGTCCGTGGATGAGTGACCATCTTTACACATCGAAACTCCTGCGTGCGGAAAGCCCGTTAAGCTGTCATACGTGGATATTTGACAGTCGTTACGTGTCATCAGAAGCCCGAAAGTCTGACAGCCAGTCTAACCAAGGGGATCATTTTACTCAGTAACTGGGTTGTGGAGGTCAGATAGGTAGACGCTTTATGTAAAATACTGGTATTCAGCTACATCTTGTTAGACTGGATGCCGAACCCAACATAGTTGGGTAAAGGCTAGGCAGATGATACATCATCTGCCTAGCCTTGATGAGCCTAGTGATGTTCTAGACAAACTTAGGAAGTACAGTCCTAAGTTTGTCTAGAACATCACTGATATCGGTGCAAGAAAACATCGTAAGGAAACCTGAACCTATAATTCATATAAATCTGAAATCGGCAATCCGCCGAACATGTAACTTAGCTAATAATTTTTAATATTGTATTGTTGTCGACGATATAATCGCTTGCTCCATTCAGAAGCTAATTGAAGGGATCAAACGTTGGAACGATTGGATGCCGATAATCCTCCTTTGTTACTTTCAATACACTTTGTAACGTACAAAGTGAGTTAATGAGATTATGCCGCAACGTGGGATGGTAAAGTACTCGTATATTTATTTTTGTAAATGATTTAAAAATGGTTTGTATAAAAATGGTTGAATGAAAATCAATATAAAAATAATACCAGCCTAATATTGTCCCATTGCAGGGCAATGGCCTTTTATTATACAGAGAATACATGAGCATTGCTCACCACGCTTGCTCAGAGATGATTGGCGATTTTAGACACATAAATACATAAACTCACGCCTTTTTCCCATGGGGGTAGGCAGAAACCACAGAACGCCACCTGCTACGATCCTTACATACTCCTTAGATTCCTTAGATTTCTCCTTCTTCCTCCTTTCTTTCTTCCTTCCTTCCTTCCTTAGATTTTAGACTTACATTAATAATTCTAGATTTACCTCATGATGTTTTTTTGTCACCAATGTCAGTGATGCCCAAGATTGACTTACAAATTATTTGATGAATAGAAAAAATCACACTGGTACTTGCCCGGTTACCTTATAGGCTATATATACATCACGCTACGACCCACCGAAGCGGAGCAGTAATCATCACACGTGGACAAAATTGCGAGCAGAAATCAGTAATAATATATGAATAAAACAGATGACCAGTCCACATTAACCCTGAATTAAAAGACCTAGAAATCACGCGGAGACGTCTTTGCCCAAAGATGGGAAGTGCTTCCAGTTAGTAAGATTCTTATTTAAACTTATATAAAACATTTTAAACGAATGTTGAAAGCCCATTTCACAGTTTCCAGAGAGGATATTCACCAGATAAATTAGAAAATGGGACTAAATTAGTATGAAATTAGCTGTCAGATGACTTAACTGGAATTTATACGAAGTTGGTGCAACTGGTTATATATGATTAGTATACCGGCATTGCAGTAAACCTGGTTTATTTCGAGCTTATTTATTGAGGGTCTGGAACTAAGGCTATACAAAACATAATTATGGACTAAAATTACTATAGTTCTAGTCTATGTTATATTCAGAAACAGAAGATAATAGTAAGGGGTCAGCTCACAACAAGACACAAAAGTACAAGATGCATACTTTTTGGGATAACGGATACAATATGGAACTTTATTTAATACACAAAAAGGTTTACATTTCAGTGACAGAACTACAATACGCCCCACTACGGCGTGCGGCAGCTCGAGACGTTACGATGCGATTCGCGGCGCAACGCTGTGCTTTGCGTAACAACTGGTCTACCGCCACGTATTGCCTCACATGGTCTTGGTGTGCACTAACACTTAGTTAATACTAGCTTCAACCCGTAACTGTGTCCGTGTCGCAGTTAATATATTATCCCACGACAAAAAAATCTAGATTATAATCTATCTCTGTGTTAATTTTCATCTAGATCCGTTCAGCCGTTCTAGCGTCATTGAGTAACAAACATCCATCCAAGTCAGATTAATACTTTTTAACCGCAACGCGACGTAAATGCCGGTTATCGCAGATACAGAGGAAAAAGTCGGTTTTGTCCTTATTTAAATCCCAAGCCACCATGTCATGTTCGGTTCAGTGGTTCTGTCGTAATGAGGTTACAAACAGACAGGCAGAGTTACTTTAGCATTTATAACATATTAACCATGTTACATATAAGCACGTTTATGTATACAAATAAATAAAATTAATGTTTTGTGTACTTATAAATGCTTACACACGCACGAAAAATCTTTCTTTTTTTCTATCTGTCTGTCTTTGTTCCGGCTTATCTCCAAAACTGCTGGACCGATTCTGACTGGACTTTCACTGATAGATAACTGATGTCATAAGGAGTACTTTAGGCTACATTTATTTTAGAAAAAGGATTACACTTTATTTTATTATGTAAAATTGAGTACGTTTTTTAAAAAATATCTGATTTGGTTTTTTTACTCTCTTACAACAACTTGCACCTACCATGTTATCTCTTCACCAGCTTTGGTTCACTGTTAGAGAATGCTTAAGGCATTAAGTCCGCCTTTGTACTTTTGTTGCATAAAGTTTAAATAAATAAATTAGGATACCGTACAAAAAATCCTCTGATAACTAAAACACGAGCATGACCTAGTCTAGACCTAGTAGGTAATAAAATACCCAATATCGTGGTTCTTATTGCTATAGTTTTACATACTCCTTAGCTCAAAGTTAGATATAAAATCAGCAAGTTAAACCACGCTCTGGTTCAAATATACAACCTGTATGCATGCCAAAAAGCCTTGGCAGAATATAATGAAAGTTGATACGAGAGAGATAGCAATCATAGCATTGTAATAACTTGGTTAGAATGTGGACGATGTTAATAGAATAGTATGTGCTGTAATAAAAGTACACAAATAATGGTTAAAATAGCAGTAAAATGACTGGTCGCTGGAATTAAGCCAGTGGTCAGCAGAATGCTAGATGTGGCAATTTTTTTTGTGAGCACATTATAAAAAATATTTAATTTTGTAAATTTTAGTAAACTTCTGTTTTTTTAAACGACACACGTGTAAACTAATTCTACTAATTAAAATCTAATTATGCTTACAACCTAATAAAAACAAAGAACAATAAAAAATAACATTTTTATAGATTTCTCTATTTTTTTAATTAAATAGATTTAAACCACAATAAATGTCGCACTAAAAAACTATCTACAAAAAACAAAAAATAAATATGCAAAGAATCAACTGGACAAACCAAACCTAATCTGTTTCCTATAAAAAAAAACATAAGGCAACGTTTACGCACGTAGCGCTACGCCGTAGCCCCCTCTACGAATTCGTAGCAATCAACTACAAAGTAATGGTCGGATGCCATGTCAAAGGAATTCCATAAAATGTGCGGTAAAAATACAGTTTTTTAGTTCGGGGCCACAAAGTGAGCGACCGCAGTAGCAGAACTGTGTGATATTAAAAATATTCTGGATTTAAACGATGCAAAATTTCTCAAAGGACTTGAATTTCAGATGTACAGCAATCTTAAAGTCGTTTAAATTGTTGATATTTTTTAAACTTTCGAGATCAAAGGGTATAATAATCGTCCAGTGATTTAGGCCCTTGCCTCTCATGCATGAGGGGGGGTTTCATACAGGGCGAGTGATTGACACCAATGTGACTTTTTCAAGTCTGTGAGTGTTTTTTAGATGTACTTTCTAAGCCTATTTTGGACATCACTTACATCGGTGAAGGAAAAACATTGTGAGGAAACCTGAATTTATAATAAACTACCTGACTCGGTCACGCGTTGCTGAGGCTTGAAGTAAGTAAAGATATTGAGGTCAATAATCTAAATAAAAACTAAGTATCTTATCTTTTAAGTTTGACCAAATTACACACAGTAAGCCATATTTCATAAAAAATGGTTGAGTAGTTTAGGAGTCCGTCCCGGACAAACAACGTGACGCGTAATAATTATATATATTAAGATATACGCCTTAAGCAAGCGTGGTGATTAATGCTTGTGTCTTCTCTGTATGAGAAGAAACCTTTGCCTGCAGTCAGGATAATAAGTCCAGGATAATAGGTAGATATTATTAAGATTATTTAAGATGAAAACGCGGTATTGACAGTACACTGCGGTATAAATACGGCTGTTTTCGAAGCCACATCATTTGCCGAACGTAACGAATGGTGAAGAAATCTTAAGCGACGCTTTGCGTGATCGTACGCGTGGTCAATGGGAATTCGGCCAACAAACAAATTGTAACTTTGACTTCAAATTACGTTGTGTAAATATTATGTTTCGGATTTTTCTGTTCCATGTTTTTTTTTCCTTTCTTGTTTCTGGCTTGCGGCGATTAATATTTTAGCGGGTATCGGTTACTAATCAGTTTTCTGTAATAGGATCTTACAATACGACGTTTTGACTGTTGACTTTTTGTTAAGGAAAAGGTAAAAGTACGAGTTAAGTACGAGTCGGACTCGCACACAAAAAATTCCGTAACACCGTTAAATATTCTAAGTGAAAGTCAAATCCTTTTAACGTCATTTATCTAGTATTGTTGTTGTGCATTTATCGTATTGAATCTAGTTGCCGGCTATTTAACATAACATACAAAAAGTACACGTTACTTGTCATCATCATCTGCCTAGCCTTTTCCCAACTATGTTGGGGACGTTACTTGTATGAGGGCTTAATTTAATTTTTTTTGTTTGTTGTTATAGCGCCATTTTGTAATACACACCCTGTAAGTATTTCAAGTATCTGTTATGATCCAAAAAAATAGACATACCCTGTGACAGATGGACGGACAGAGAGCCGAGTCTTAGTAGGATTTCATTTGGCAACCTTTGGGTATGGAAACGCAAAAATTAGAAAGACCAATAATATTCAAAAAAATAGTGGGTATTTTTTAGATACAAGCTGTTTAAGAAGCTAATAAAATGTATGACGAATTTGACAGTACATACTTACAAAAAGACACTTCAGTGTACATGCAATAAGGTCTAAATTCGCTATTACTTTAACCAGTACTTAGAGGAGGCAGACAATCTAGGGCACAAACAACACAATGTAACGTATTTACATTCAAATTAAAAATCGAACTACATAACCAGTCGAGTTCTTTTTTCAAATCTAGATTCAAATACAATGGAATTCTGAGAAACAATTGTATTTCATATCAGTAACCCGATTTCCTATTTTATATCGTTCAGAATAAAATTGCATAATAATTTTGTATCCTTATAATTCTGCAAATGCCATTGCAACTAAGTACAAGCAATTTCGAGTCACGCAAAACTGTATTTAGGATGCATGTTGCATTTTTTTAGCTTGCAATATTCGTGGAAAATGTTATTACATTTTTAAATCACTCCCTCGTCTGCATAGAAGCCTTAATTTCTTTGTAATAAGCGAATATTTTCTTGTTGCTTGGATAAAGTTTTTTAACATGGCTTTTAGATATTTTAATTTGGAATCTTATATGATCAGACCGTTTATCTTTTATCTTTTTAATGTAAACTTTATGAGAGAAAGTTTGTTTTTAAAATTATTGCATTTTACGCTCGAACGATAAAAATTTGCACCTCTTCACCATCTGTGGTGGAAAACTAAGCAAATAGTCTGTATTATAATATACTTAATGCATAATAACGATATTATAATATAACATAAATATTATTATAATAACCTTGAGAGAGAGGACAGTAATAGGCCAGCCCATTACTTAATTAATATTTTTCATCGAAAATACTCTTTTTTTCGTTCAAATAAAGTTTTCGACAGACTTGACTGGTCGAATTAGCTATAAACACTAATCTTAAAATAATATCCCTGTCTTACAAAAAGATTTTTATATCTTCCCATTACTTTTTACAAAAGTACCCATAGTAAAGAAATTATGACGTCATCGTAAAATATTTAAGTGGTACCATTGTTTTAGGCGTAAAGTATTTTAGACAGGGTGAGAAAACCAGTTAAGGGTACATTTAAGATATATACTTGAGTTTATATAATTCATTTTCAAGTTGGTATTTTTAATTTATACATCCATACATAAACTCACGCCTTTAAGTTAAGTGGTATCGTTACTGGGTTACAGTTACTGGGTTGTGGAGGTCAGATAGGCAGTCGCTCCATGTAAAATACTGGTATTCAGCTGCATCCGGTTAGACTGGAAGCCGACCCCAACGTAGTTGGGAAAAGGCTAGACAGATGATGATGACATAATCTCACGCCTTTACCCCATAGGGGTAAGTAGAACCACAGAACGCCAGCTACTACGATCCTTACGTACCCCTTTCGAATCGTCCATGTTCATACATCTTAATTTAATTTATTTTCAATTAAATTATTCGAGCAAGTGCAGAGTATTATTGGAAACCTTGTGTGAAACCAAGCGTGTCCAGATCATAGCCTATGAGCTATCACAAAAAAATATCTAAGAAAACTAATAAAAAAAAATATCATCATCATCTGCCTAGCCTTTTCCCAATTATGCTGGGGTCGGCTTCCGAACAGCAGCAGCTGAATACCAGTATTTTACATGGAGCTACTGCCTATCTGACCTCCACAACCCAGTAACTGGTAAGACATGGTAAGACTGGTTGTCAGATTTCTGACAACGAGAGACTTCTGACGACCCGTAACAACTGTCAAAGATCCACGTATGACAGACAACGTGTTTTTCGAGGATAAAAATAAATATAAGGTAGAAAAAGAAAAAAAAAGTATATATTAACAACTGGACGACCATTCAGCCTTTAAAGTATCTTTTTTTTCTAGTCTTTTAAAAGACAACTGCGTCAACCTTAAATAAAAAAAAAACCTTAAAACTCCTTTACGCCTTTATTTTTCACGACACGAGACATAAAATTCATCACTAGGATTTTTACAATCCTATAAAATATCATTACGCTCTTCTTGAAGTTTGACCGAAGATTTTTTGGGGTCCTTAGCGGAATGGTGAAACTAAAAACGTTTTTGTAAAGGCTAAAGTTTTTTATTGCGGGTCGTTTCCCTGTTTAGGAAACACATTTGAACTACTCGTATTAAAGTTCTTACTTTTACTTTTGTCTTTTTTAAACATCGTGAGGATAATGAACTTATAGTTTACTAGCTTTTGTTCGCGACTTTGTCCGCGTGGGTTTTCGTTACGGATCTCAATTTTTTTTTAAATTATATATTGAACTCTAATTTTTTGAATTAAAAAATTGCCTTTATTACTCTCTGATAATGTAGCTTGCCGCAGGTGAAAGAATATCTAAATTCGGTTAAGAAGTTTCTGAGTTTATCCATCCATATGTAATATTATAAATGCGAAAGTAACTCTGTCTGTCTGTTACGCTTTCACGACTAAACCACTAAACCGATTTTGATGAAATTTGATACGGTGTAAATTTGAACCCCAAGAAAGAGCATAGGATATTTTTTAGTCTACGATAACCGACATTCACGCGGACGCAGTCGCGGAAAAAGCTAGTTAAAAAAAAAATACGAATCTTTGATCTTTAAGATATAAATTTAGATATGAGTTTGAAATCGTTCTGATTGCCCTGGTGATCAATGCTCGTGCCTTCCCTGTATGGGAAGAGGCCTTTGCCCTGCAATGGTACAGTAATAAGCTGGTATTATTATTATTTAGCGTTTCGTGACTGCTTTCTATTGTGAACAATCTGGAACTTTAGTTTAAGAAATATAAGAAAAATTGTTTGGCCGTATAAATGCTACAGAATCTTTCAATAATGCGTGTTCGACACGCACTTGGTCAATTTTCATTTCTTTATGTTTGGTACAATGGACTGAAATGAGAAAGTCTGACGCTATACATAGTTTTTCAGTGTATATTGATAGTGGAATTTTCTTCATTTGTTTTACAAGCTTTTATTTACCTTCACCTGTTCCGGTGACTCTAGCTAATCAAATCTTATACCTAAGTCCAATAAATTCGAGCCAGATGTTCATTTGAGCTGAAATTTTGCGTAATTGTGCAATTTGCATGACAGTGCAATATAATGATGTCACATAGGAACTTAATCAATTGCGTTTGAATCGCATGTTCAAATATTTGCCGGCTATTATAAAAAAAAATATTATATTTTACTTATATATGTCAATGTATTAATACTAAGCAACGGTACTGTCAGCAACAAAATTCGTTTAAACCTTTAATTTAAGAGGAATTACGGCATTGACGTACCATCAAGATAAAGTAAAGTCTTTGCTCATTACCTTAAATACTTAAAAACGGTGCGTCGTAGGTACTATTTTCTGTATATTTAGAGGATAATGTAAAAGTAACTGTTACAATTTTAATCGACTTTTTTCGCAGTGCGTACCAACGATTAATTTATAAAACCGCAAAAATACCTACCAATACATTATTATTCATTCAACGTATTTTTTGCTTTTTTCCCAAAAGGATAAAGATCATTTCACTTAGCTGAATAGAACCAGAAATCTACGTAACCTACCCCTTAACTTCCTAACGGATTTCATCGATTTGCTTCTCGATATCCATTTAAAAATCGGATCACGTAAGTAACAGTGAACTACGAGCAATTTGTAGGCAGTTACGCGAAACCTTAGGTTCTAAGACGTCAATATATCGTCTTAAGTGCCTTAGAAATTTATAGGCGCCGCCACATGTGATTGCTACCGTAAATATAATATATTATATATTTGAATAATGTCCCATCCGTTTCCGTCCCAGTGAGCGAGCGTTGGTATGTAACAAACAGGATATTGGTAAAACATATTGCTTGTATCAAGTCCCTTGGATTTTTTTATGCCTCATAAATAAAATTGTAATATTATTTTTATACCTGCCTCTTATTACGATAAGTTTATTTGCCCAAAAATATATATGAAAGGACTCGTAACGAAGATAAAAGTTATTTGCTCTTCCTATCATGGCAATATTTTATTTTGTTTTGGACCTGGGAAATTTCTAATTACGGAGATATTGAAGGTCAAAATTCCAACTGTATTTTTGCGAACACTGCCCATTAAAATACTTCTACCAGTCGTGTACTGTTGCATGCATCCGAAAGCACAATGAATAGCGTGCATTACATTACACAAATAGAATGATTTTTTATTCAATTAATAAAAATCAGTTCCCAGCAATAATTTTTGCTTAAAGTTAAGTAACTTTATTGGCAGTATGTGTAGTTAACTGCTATAAATATGTGTCTTTTTACAACCTCTATAAAGTGTTACTAATAAGAACATTTTCTGGCGTTAAAAGCAATACTTAGTAAAAATCGCTGTTAAAAAAGCAAATTTTAAATTTAGAAAAAAAATTGTATTCTATTTTTAAAGTTTACAAAATTGTGTTAGTTTACGAATAAAAAAAGCCCGTCTCTAATATCATGGAAACTGCAACTGTCATAGTTAGTAACTCGAAACTAAACTGTACATCTAGTTTTGCAATGTTTGTTGGAAACATAAACAAACTTTTGTTGTTCCATGTTTTTATTCTCACATGCACTATGTTAGTACGCTTGTTTCTTACAGGTAAATAACTAAAATAACAGAATATGCTACCATTTGCTTTATGATTACGGAACAACTAGGGAAGTTCCTAATGGAAAAAACCCAATAATACTTTTTACCTGACCGAGGAATCGAACCCAGGTCGACTCGACGACCACGAGAGCATCGAGGCAGTTTCTTAATAACTAAATATTTTTCTTCAGCAATCAGACCAGACAAGTTTAATAAAATAAAAACGACTTTTCATGGAAACATATTTCCTTTCTCGGAACCTGAAAACACTCAAAAGTAACAGATAATACAGAGATTGTAATCAGTTTTTGAGCAATTATTACAAAAGTTTGGAAACAAAAGTCGAAAGTTCGACTGTCAATAAACTTCAGTTTGTTAGCTCTCGCGTGTTCTTCGAGTTTTAATATGAGGAGTGTTTGAACTCATATGACGCAGGTGCACTTAGTGGAATGCAAATTATGTTTTATTTTTAGTTTGGTTAAAAAATGGCTGATGACGTCAAACGAAAGCTTCAAATGTTTTTTGAACATTCTGATTCCTATGTATAATTATGTTAGTGTCGTGTTGGCTCAATGGTTTAAGCACCCGCCTCTTATGCATGAGGTTGTGGGTTCGCAGCTAGGTATGGAGATATATCAATGTGTTTTTTTTTTATTTTATAAGTATACTTTATTCTTTCTAAGTTTATCTTGGACATGACTTTGATTAAAGTAAAAAATAAATAAATAAATGACTGACATTGGAGAAGAAAAACATCACAAGTAAACCAGGATTATCAATAAGTCTGAAATCGCCACTTTGAGCAAGCGTGGTGATTAATGCTTGTGCCTTCTCTGTCCTGCTGTTTGACAATAATAGTCTGGTAATAATACGCATATACGTAATTAATAACAAATCTTTATTCCATGAGACTATGATACTAATCTCATTTTTTTTATGTTTTTACATTGATATTTAAAAATGTATTATTGTGTAAATAAATAAATAAATAAATGGAATAATAATAAAGTTCACAAAAATCTACAGATGCTTTTTTTTGACAATCCCCAAAAATTACAGACAAAGCCGACGAGGTCAGAGAAAAGGTAGGTCCATGACCTTCATCCATCATCCACGTATTATCCCGGACGGATCAGGTGCAATCCCTGCTTGCAATGTTGTTGGAGTAGAACATAACAAAGTATTATGGGCTAAATTCGGACGGTTTCTGTGTTATGTTGTGGCCATTATTTACGCAAACCACACTCACTCGTATATCTTATAAAATATTATATAAGTATACCTACTAAGTATACATACATATATAAACCTCACGCCTGTAATTCCCGAAGGGTTAGGTAGAGGTGTACCCATGAGTTCACCTACATTTCGCCAGTTATGTTTAAGTCCCATGTAATAGGGGGCGAACTTGTTGCCATAAACCGGCCAGTCTAAGTACTAACTTAGTTCAAATATCTACAAACGAATGAGAAATTTAATGTTTCTGATGTAAAAATAAAAATAATCCAAATTCATTCATTCATTGTAAATTATTTAAAATCCAATTATATAAATGGCTCAATAACCATAATTTCTATAATGTTAATGATTTTTTAATTTGAATTGAATTTTGCTTTTTTGACTGCAAATTGAAGGCATGCTTTAATTGCATGCTTTAATTTTAAGCATAACATAATAAGATCTCATATTTTAAAATAACATCTTGTATACCATGTTTTATGCAAATAAATATATTCTATTCATAAATTCACAGGTATACGTTTTTTTTGCAAAGACATTTATGAAAAAGAAGTAGGTACGTCATATCAAAAATAGTAAGTAAATGTTACATACTTGGCCCTTTTTCTCCAGGAAACCTATAGGTATAATTAGGAATGAGTAAATAAATTTCTTTCTACCTAACAAACTTCTTGACAGTCAAAGGTCTAATTGAAATAACTAGTTGACTTTGAACGTCAAAAGCTACAAAGTGTTCATTTATACAGAACGTAGTAACATTTCCGATTCACAATCGCAAAATGATTATTCCAATTAGTGTTGAGTATTTTACAAGGAAGTGAACGTTCTCCTTTGATATTGTGAATTGGACTGTTTTATGATAACAAAATACATATACGAGACCGTTGTGGATTAAAAGAGGATATAGTAACAAATATAGAAAAGGGTTTGTTTAGATTTCGGTCATGTTGAGAGGATGAGTGCAAGACGCCCTAGGAAGACCTACGCTGACCTTATTGGTGAGGTTCTTCAAAACGGTCAGGAGCGCAGTACTCGTAACTGGCGTTGTTGTATGACGAGATGTATTATCGTGGATGAGGCGAAAGCAGTATGTAAGGATTGTAGCAGGTGGCGTTCTGTGGTTTCTACCTACCCCCATGGGAAAAAGGCGTGAGTTTATGTATGTATGTAATCACAAAAATAAAGGATGTAAATAGACACTGAACAAAGCCGAAAGTAACATGTTCTTCCCATTATTGGGATATTCGATATTCTTGTTACGGAAATGTTGAAGGTCAAAGTCACTACTGTTTTTTATTAAAAAAACCATTTTGAAATGTTCTAAGTAAACTTAACTTTGAATACCATGACCTCTGTACTGTTAGATGAAACATAAGCAGAGTGATTTTTCACACCAAAAGTAAAAGTCGTGACTGCCTTGTTGGTATAGTGGCCGATTCCAGGTCGGGAGAAGTGTTATTGGGTTTTTCCATCAAGAATTTCTCAGTAGCAGCTTCGGAGTCTGGATTTGTGCCCGGTTGATGGCAATAGGCTCGCCCTCTATTACATGGGACTTAAATATAACTGGTAAAATGTGGCTTACCTATGGGTCCACCTCTGCCTAATCCTTCGGCGATTACAGGAGTGATGTTATTTTAAGTAAAAGTCGTTTTCCAAAAATAATGTTTGCTCAGTATTGGTTAGTTTGATGGGCAGTTATATGCGTAGTTAACTGGTATGTCATTATGAATCTTTTTACACCACATTGTTATAGACTGTTCCCTGAGAAAGAATGACGCAATTATCTACGTGTAAAGCCTACAGGCGACCCGTCTAAAATATAGCGTTTCACGTGCCACCAATATTTCTGGGCAATAATTTTAATAATATAAATTCGTAACTTAAAACCGTAAAATTCCACGTTACGCTCATACGATGCGCCATTACGGTGGGAGCCCTCAATGTATCAAAAGGTCCATACCAATTTGTTCGCGTCACAAAATAGAAATTTACGTAAATTCGTCTAGAACGACGTGGGGCCACTCCAAAACGTATTCCGCTTATTCACTCGACATTCGCGCTACTTTATTGGAATTGTACCTTAAAAACCCTTTTCGTATCGAGTCCCTTACATATATGTAGATGCTTATTGAAACCTTTCCCTTTGTGTTGTAACGCGTGACGTTTTGTATAAGCTCTTTTTATACTCTTTCAGCAACTATTTACTGAGGCCTAGCAGTATACCTACGTAAATATATAGCCGCATTTCTATTTGAGTACAGAAAATAAGGTTGACGTAAGAGGAATGTCTTTAGTAAATGTTGTAGTCAGCACTAAGGATAAGTTTGGAAGCACCGACTTAAGGATTGTTTGGCAGTGAACCGTGTAATAGGGTTAACGCATTACGCTGGTGAAGCAAAATATTACAATAGATGATTATGTTAGGTTTGCGTAGATTACAATTTATTAGCCTTAATTGAAACAGTAACTCATTATTATATAGTATCTTCTGCAACACGACTGCGTAGATTTCGTCTACTTTTAGGGTGGATTCACATCTGACGGAAGATACGACGGACGTATCATCTTTAGTATGTTCGACGCACTAACGCATCATCGGTTATGTCACGTGTATGGTTGGATGTTTTATTATATTATATATTTGACTGTTCTGACGTTACGCGACCGATAATACGCGACGCATTTTTCGTCAGATATGTACCGACCCTAAGTTTACCTAGGCATTATTAACTTATAGGACCGATCACAATATAATCTCAGTCTGATCTGTCAAAAATGTCTATAATTGAAATCAATTAGAGACATTTTAAGAAATCGTTTCAAATTATAATCACTACTACAGTATGACTACACAGTACCTACTAATGGGTGCACCTCTGCCTAACACTTCGGGGATAACAGGCGTGATGTTATGTTATGTTAGGGTAGGATAGGATTGTGTTATTAAGGTTCATTTTGATAGGCTTGCTTTAGTTTTTTTCTTTTTTGGAAATATGAGCTTTGTGTACATCAATACAAGCTGGCAAAATGGATGTTTTATCCTCAATTGTTAGGAAATGTGTTCCTACTAAGCCGAGGCTCACCTCGTCACTACACCTCAGGGTATGTACTTTACCCTGTTTGGGTGCGCTACATACCCTGAGGTCAAGGTCCGTAGGGCCTGACACGATCGCACAAAATGAACGTAACGTAAATTTGATCGACTTTTTAATATGAAATACCTGTTCCCACATAAGTTGTATTAAGTTTGAAGGCTTTATTCATGTCAATGGGTGATAATAATTGTGCTTATCCTGTACAACTTATCCAAAATGTTATTTTATAATCGAATATTTATTTTGAAAATCGACTCCAATTGAATATTTTTACATTAGCGTGCTAGTGCTACACCTACTGTTCAATAATAATAATACCAGCTTATTATTGTCTCTCTGTCCTCTTCTTATACAGAGAAGGCACGAGCACCGATCGCTATGTTTGCTCAAAGCTGATTGGTGATTTTAGACGTTTATTAATTTTAAGTCCAGGTTTTCTCACAATGTTTTCCTTTTCCGACGTCAGTAATGTTTAAGATAAACTTAGAAATTACATATTAAATGGAAAAAAAATACACTGGTAAATGCCCGTGCCCTGTTGAGAACCCACAGCCTCATGCATGACTTAACCACTGGCTCATCACGAAAGGTTGTTCAATACATTAGGTAAAAATTAAAAAACCCTTGTCGTAGGCCATCTTGACCGATTTTGATCAAACATAGCTAAGAACACTCCCGATTAAACACTGTTCAAACAAAAAAACAACAAAATAAAAATCGGTTTATCCGTTTTGGAGCTACGATGCCACAGACATACACACACACTCTGTCACGTCAAACTTAAATCACCTTAAATCGCGTTGGGGGTTAAAAAGACATCTTTCTGATCAAATGGTCGCTGTTAGCATTCAACAAAAAGATAACCGCCTTCAAAAACTGCAAAATAAAAAATAACTTTAGTTTTGGAAGTCGGTGGCTTTGGTTTTGTTTTTTGTTATGTAGGTAAGTATTGCCACCGACTTCCAAAACTAAAGTTATTTTTTATTTTGTAGTTTTTGAAGGCGGTTATCTTTTTTTTTGTAAAAAAGCTTTTTATTTTTCACTTTTAGTGCTTGTGTATTAATGTTTAAAATCCTTACAAAATGCCCTTTCAAACAATACCTCACACGATGTAGGTATATAATTTTGGAAAGTGGTAGGTTGACGTACCCTCTCCCCCTTTCCTTCAGTTAGTCATCGACTACACGTATAAACAAAGCAATTTCACTTGTTACGATATTGCTGCTCCTATGAGGTGTGATCCTATGAGGAGTCCCATTCCATATCTCCGAAGTTCATCATCAGATCATGACAATATTTCTATGGGACCTACTCTTTCAAACAAAAAAGAATCATCCAAATCTATTCATAATTGGCTGAGAAATCAGGTAACATACATACAAAAAAAAAACATACGCGCCGAATTGAGAACCTCCTCCTTTTTGAAGTCGGTTGAAAATAATCATCAAGGCCATATTCCGATTCCTTGCTCAAAAAAACTATGTGCGTGACTATTCCAAACAACTTTATAATACTACAATTTCCTCCATACACGAGATCTTATCACCTCAGTTAGCCGGTAAGCTAATTGTCAAACGATTTGTCTATCGTGACCTACTTACAAACTGCGGTGTACGTGGGTACCTCGCCTGGGAATAAACTAATGTCGTGCCGCTGAATTTCTTCGTAATAAACTTTGGTACGTAATAGTTTTATGGTATAAGTAGTGGAGTAAGTAACTGTGAATAAAGTTTGGTTTAGTGCCGCAATATACCTTGTACGAAAATCGTTGTTGCCTGCTGTAATTGGCTTGTGTTTGGAAAAGTGCTGCGTTGTAATTTGTTTTTTACGTTTTGAAATCTTGTGCTCTAATTCCAATTGAGGGCTTTATAATAACAGCTGCACTGGTCAATCCATCAGGTTAAGCTACGCTTGCCGTGGTTTGTCCGTGGATGGGTGACCATCTTTACACACCGATACTCCTCCGTGCCTCAGAAAGCACGTTATGCGGCTGTCATAGTGGATCTTTGACAGTTGATGACACTTTTTCCTTACGTGACGATTTCTACCAGTTAACTCCTACCGCAAGCCACGTTAAGTAACATAAACTTCATTCCAAAAATCTTATCTCCATTGGATTTATCATAAAAAGCGCTGGCGCAACCTTGAACTTCCTTCAAGTAAATCCAGATGTTCACTTGTGTGCTTATAAATATTTAAAATGTTCACTTCATACATCCCCGTACCTCATTAAGCTCCCATAATTTATGTAGGTTCAGATAAAAGCAGCTGATTACTTAGCGAGGTAAAATATGCTTTCTAATAATATGGAGCACGGTACAAGTATATGTATTACTCCTCTTAGGTTTAGTATTTGTATTATTTTTAAGACGTTTCTTTTCTCGTATAGATTTATAATCACCAGTTTTTTTATTGTACCACTGCTAGGCTAAGGCTTCTTCTCATACAAAGAAGATATGAGCATTGATCACCATGCTTGCTCAAGGCGGATTGGCGATTCCAGACTTAAATTAATTCAGTCCAAGTTTCCTCACCATGTTTTCCTTCACCTTTGTCAGTGATTGATTAACCAATGTGAGCAGTATAATTCCTTGATGCAATAATGTCATTGACTTTCATTGCGACAACACGAAAAAATACAAAAAAATATTGTGTTATTTATGTTATCGAGCTGTCAAACTTATAAAACATATGCAGCAATGAATTGTTCATCTTATTCAAAATTCTTCGGATTGATATTGTAAGTTGTCACCCAATTAGCACATCCACCAGGATCAAATCCAGTCAGGGCGAATGCTGGCGTTGAACTCACTCAAAGTTCTATAGCCAGGTAGCTAATATATACTAATCATGTAGGTAGTCAAGAAACACGAAAAGGCGAAGAACTCCTTGTAATGTTAAGCAAGAACCACAGAAAACTTGCTTGTTTGTAACGTAACTTCGACTTTGTTATTAACATTATTAAGGTCTATTTCTGTTCTTAAGTTATCCTTAAAACTTTGTTTCAAATAAGCATTTTAGGGTTCGAATTTTCAGTTCTTGCTAATTCTTCTTCAAACTAGTTTTATTAATCTCATTTGCTTCAATTAGCAAAAGCAATGTAGCTTTATTTGTGGTAGATCTAACACTTAGATCAAATATCCATATCAGTTGAATTGTACTCGTATAAATTCCTTACCTTTTACATATTGAGAGGTGTTGAGCCTTCAAAGGGTTGTACCCTTTGATCGCTATGGGGTTCAAACGGGTTTAGTACTGTGGTGCATGACAGCTTCGGGTTGACAGCACGAGTAGCTCGTCAACAATGCTTTATCGTGGTCTCATTCAAACTTTGCGGAGAATTCACTGTGGATTCAGCATGAATGAAAACCGCAGCAGTGAATTTCGTACTGGCGCGGTTAATATAGTATTTGATAATAATGAATTTAGATTTAGGAAGTATTTGGTGGTTTTAGTCAAAGTCAAAGTCAACACTGCCTAACCCTTCGGGGATTACAGGCGTGATATTATATTTATGTGAGGTATTAGGTTTCTGTGAAATTATATTACGTAATGTGATTGGTGTCACATTCTTCTCTTTTGAAGTAAATTATTCTGTTAGACCATTTTCTTTAGGTGATGCACTCGCCTCTGATGTTAGGCTGTGGGTTCATGTGACTTTTTCAATTCATATGTACTTTCTAAGTATATCTTGGACATCACTGACATCGGTGTAGGAAACCATCGTCAAGAATCCTGGACTTTAGGTAATAGTCTGAAATTCAGTGGCGTGCCTAGGGGTCATAGCTAGGGGAAGCCCGACAGATTTTCAGGAAAAAAAAACCAATACAATTTTTCACGATCACACAGAACTTACACATAATTAATATAAGAGCCATCTATTAACATTATCGGCGCCACTGGGCTCGTCCAGTTCGACCGCAGATAGTAAAATCACAGACCAATAGATGGCGCAGAAATATGTATGATGTTGATAGAAAATAATATTTCTTTTAAATTTTTAACTTCGAGTTTAATGCGAGATATAAAAACATCAGCTATAGAATGAATAATATAATTTTGATGTTTATACAAATACTTGGATGGTTTACCGCCTTATTGTTGTTGTGTAAGTTCGTCTAAGATAAAATCGTATTAGAATCGTATCGTATTTAGATAGCAAAGATATGTACAGTTTTAAGAAATTGCCAATTTGCCACTTTAAAGTAGGTACAAGCTTTTTGATGTTCATAATACGCTAAATGACTCGCACACAATATCAACTAACCTCTGAAAAACGGCTTGAATGTTGTCAATACGTTAATTGTGATTAGAAATAACAACACATATCTAAACAATAACAATCAGGAGTAGGTATAAGTGAAATAACGAGACGATTTATCTCTAAAACTCAAAAGTATTTACCTTCCTGAGTAATGATTGCACACACTTAATCCTTCACAAGGAACAATTGCATGCGTTTCTGAATGCATGATATAAGAAACGTTAATCACAAGATAATCTAATCACAAACGTTAAAACAAATCTGAAAATGGATAAATAAACATCACAACAAAAATGCTCCGTGTCCGTAAACGACTCAAAACTTTGAAGTTTGAACCAAAACAAACCAACCATTCAATTCAAATCAGTCAGCATCTCACTCTCAGCAACTTCATGCTAGTTATAGCCAAAAGCCAGGCTTGCTTCTTCATACAAATCGGCGAAGGAATGAATGAATGATTTTAATATATTTTTCGCAATTTGTACTGGATGAGCAGTAATTCCGACAAGCCACATAAGAAGCCAACGCGTGCGGGCGGGATAGCAATATACACAGCGAGATTATCGATTTGCGAGCGTTATCAGCGTGAGTTTGGCAACGATGCGCGCGCCGTATTACGCGCGAAATTGAAAATGTTTATTCTTAAGAGACAATAATTTACCTACTATAATATACTTCAAAGGTGTTTTTATTAATTATATTAATCTCGAGTTTTTGATAGCAAGCCGGGCTTTTCGGCTTTTATGGAAGGCACGCCACTGCTGAAATTGCTTTGAGCAAGCGTAGTGATCAATGCTGATGCCTTCTCTATATGAGAAGAGGCCTTTGCCCTGTAGAGGGTAAATCAATAAGGCTGGTATTATTTTCTAAATTTGCTTCATGTTACTTGCTGTCAAAAAAAAGCTATATGATTAGAGTTTATTTTCCTTCGAGACACATTCTCGCACTAAAAGGCATTTCTTGTTTATCCTAACCAACATTAATCAGGAAATAACAGCCAACAAACAGCCAAATTGATAATTTAGGATGCCGCCGTATACTACACAAACAGAGGAAAGCTAAATAATAAATCTTAGTTGAACACAAACACAATTTTCAAGTTCACCGCAAGGTTATCACTCGATCTCGACATATTCGAGTCATTATTATCACAATGTTATAGAGTTTTGTGTTAATGGATTTTAGGTCTTATGTTGTTGGTTTTAGAGGTGATAATGTATGCAAACAATGAGATGTAGGTACCCTTTGCTTGGCGAGTTGTTTGTGAGCCGTAGTGCTCTCCCACGCGAATGCTCATTGCTTTTGCTTGGCGTAATTTATGAGAGGAGCGGATGTCAGGAAGGTTATGTAATGTGAGGAAAAATTTATGATTTTTTTTTATCATCATTAATCTTGGAAATCAGTTTACTAAGTAACTACATACTGAAACTGATATCAAATTCAAATCTTACTACTATTGAGTAAAATCTGAATGGATGGATGTTTGTTTCTCAATCACGCCAAAACGGCTGAACGTATCTGGATGTACACACATCAAAAGTGTCTAGGGATCAATATATTATTATTACCAAATACATCTTGATTCCTAGACACTTTTGATGTGTATATTTTGGCACAGAGATAGATTATAATCTGGAATAGCAAGAAGGATTTTTATCCCGGTAAAATGTATAAAAAATGTGTAATTTTACCCGACCTGGGAATCGCACCCAAGACCTCGACTCATGCTCAGAAGTCGCGCTTTGCAACCACTAGACCAACAAGGCAATCAAACCGACTTAATTTAAAAAGAAAATTTATAATTAGTTAAAAAAAAAATTAAATTTAATGCATAAATTATAATACCTAATATTAAAAAAGAACCATGACCCCTTATTACCCCGACCCCTCAGAACACCCGCGGCCGCTTATAATTTCGCTCCAAAACCCTAAACTAGACAACACAGAGGGTTTGTGGCTGGCGTTAATTAACTACTGACTGAAAACTTGTTACAATAGACTACAGTAATTTAGAAATTGTTAATAAACGTAGCGTTAAATGGTAATAACACTATAAGTTGTTTCCGAGGAAGTTGTGGGTTTTAAAGAACGAAATTAATTTAATTATAAGTTGGCTCTAAAATTCACACTGTTAGGCCGTTTGTCCACCGCCGCCGTCACCGGACCGTCACCGAGAACGAGATTATTTCGGGCCGAGTTTAAGATGACGTGACGGCGATCGTTTGTCAACCGTGCCGATATATCGGTGGCTCAGTCGTGTTTTGTATTGCCGTTGCCGGCACAGGTCACGCCGATCTACTCGAAACTCGGCGGCCGGGATGACGGTGCTCGGGTGACGGACTTGCGGTGGACACGCGGCTATAGTAGTCTATGTATCAGTACTTCGGCGCCGTCATCTCGTTCTTGTTGACGTTCCGGTGACGGCGGCGGTGGACAAACGGCCTTACTCGTGGAGATCAGAGGTTGATTCTACTAACTTTAGGAACGATCGCAATCTAATCTCAGTCGCAATCTGTCAAAACTGTCTTTAATTATCTTACGTTTTTTGACATTGATTGTCGCTGAGATGAGATTGCGATTAGATTTTGTGCAAATCATAGGAGTATGATGCTGCATAGATTTCATTTGGTGAAAAACTAAAAGCCGATTTTTCTAATTAACAACGTTTAAATATACCAAGTCGCAATCTCATCCAAGCGGTAAACAATGTAAAAAAAATGTGGGAAACTTTTTAATGATTTCAAAGTCACAAAAGTTTTAAACATAACATGCAAATTTTCTCTTCATACTTTCACGGGCTTAGGACCATCAAATGGGAAAGGTAAGTCGTAATCGGGAGTGAGGTATTAAATTCCACTAACTTTCCCATCGTCTGTTTATGGCAGATACGGACGCGATTATACATTAAAGTAAAAATTAACCGGGTTTCTGCTGAAATAAAGTATTTTTTTTTAAAGTTGTGTCTTGAAATTAATGTTTAATGGTGTCAAATATCCTATCACAATTAAATTTTACACTTTAACGAAGAACGGAAAACAACCCTGTCGTACAAGTTATAAAGCTCATTAGGTGCTCCAAAGCGTCAAGCGTAGGTATAATCGTTTGAAAATCTATCATTACTTGTGCTTAGTGATCCTTAAACCTGCACGTTATTGCTGTACGTGCTCTGTACTTGAAGTTCAGATCCTACAAGCAAGAAAAAAAACAATCTGAATAAATATTTGCTGCCATTTCTCTTCCTTCCTCATTATTTCCATAAACGAGGTTATAAGTTTGAAAATGGAACTTTTTCTGGGAAATAAACAAGAGATTTATGGTTTTATTGATAAGGGAAGGATTTAGGTAGGTCTTTGTTATTAGAGAAGATTGTATGTGAGTGAGAGAGTGAGTTTGAGTGATCAAAGTAGATAACGAGAAATATAAGACCAGGATACCTCACGATGATGACGATGATGAAGGAAAACATAGTCAGTGATGACCAAGATATTTATAGAGTACATTTAAATTAAAAAAGTCACATTGGAACTTGCCTTGTAACTTCATGCATGAGAGGCAGACGCCTTTCCCACTGGGCTATCACGGCATTCTCGTCACAAACGACAGCACCTTCTATAGTATCGTTAAATCTCTTTGAAGATAGACCAAATAAGAAAATTCCACATCACAAGAACAAAGTAACCATTAGGAAAACAATTGAAGCACTGAGCGCACGGCTGCTGAATGGAGAGGCGATATGGTGTGGACATGAACTCCTCCACAATTAAACCGAGCTAATTCTTTGAAAGCTTCGCGACGCCAAGACTTGGACGATAAAACAAGTGGTTTAAACTTAACCTGAATTCCCCTACTATGTGTGAGGTTATGGAATGGCAGTTGGCATAGGTATTCAAGAATTAGAAACCCGTGTTTGAGGTGTGATTCTGATGTTTGATTGTTTTATGAATGCATATTTTACATCGCACTAACTTCCTTATGTAAAAGCACGACACTTTTATGCGTTTAAAATTTATGGCTTAGCAGACGTTACTCATAACTAAAGCAACGTTTATCATAGGTAATCATATTTTTTTATTGACATGAAACACGGTTATACAAGCACAGATAGATGGTCAAGATTATAATGATTGTAATTTTTTCACCAAAGGTTAAACGAATTCCAATGACTATTAAGTAAGGTAACTTAATCAATCACTGCTGGGTTTGACAATACTGCTTAAATAATATTTGTCCTAACTATAAAATACCGATAACTTGCTTGCATTGACATTATGCTGTTTTGATGCTTTGGCAAAATTTATTTTATAATTAAGCATCTGTTTTGTTTTGTTAGGTTTTTTTTGTTCGTCATTTTCACTCCTGTTTTCTTTCATATCTTCCACTATTATGCCTTTACCAAATACTTCCATTAGTTGTGTCACTTTAATAACAACAGCCTTCTGATCTACCTTTATAAAGGTTGTAAAGAGACATATCACAACGCCGTTAACTAATGCTTATCAAACTTAGTAAGATTGAGCAAAATTATCGCTGAAAATGAATTTACTTTTGGTGTGAAAAATAACTTTTGCTTTAGTAGCATGTAGTGTAACGCACGCAAAACATGCATAATATATCACGCAATAATAGAAGAGTCGTGGGATATTTTAACTTTGGATAAAAAATTTATAACTAGTATTTGTAAAAAAACTTAAAGACTTTTAACATGTTCGTAATCTGGATTCCAGATATGGTTCAAAAATAAAAAAAACGCAATGATGATTACGTAGCTTTGGACGTCGTTAAATGTCTTTCTACACCTACCCTTCAGCAATTGACAACAAACAAATCCAAAAACGTTACAAACCAAATATAAATCCGAAACACGGGTGCAAATAAAAAGTATTTCCAATTTACCACTCAAAGATTTGTTGACGTAAACCAGTAGTAATGAAATTGAAGGTAATCCAATGGGTGGAGCGAGAATCGAGACGGAGGCAACGGGCCGTAATGCACTCCACGAAAACAGATAAGTGAGTCGAATCCAGTCTTATCCTAGAAAAGTAAAACATGAAGGAAATTGCATCGGCACAATTGTAAAGGTTTAGTTTATCGGGAAGGGTATTACTACATGTTCCTAGTTCTTTGTGAGAGAAAGTGGGTTAGTTTGTGAGATGTTGGGTTGTTATTCGGATATGGTTACCAATTTCAATATTTCTTATCTTTATGGGGTTTTTTTGGATTGTTTTTCTTTTGTTTTCTTCAAGTCTTTGTAGAAGTTATCACGTACAATCGTGTGAGTGAGTGTTTTTAGTATGAATACTTTTTTTTGAGCGTTCTAATCGAGATGCTCATCTTAGGGATAATCAATGTAGGTAGATTAGAGATATACTGACATATTGAGACTGAGATTAGATTGCGAGCGTTCCTAAAAGTTGGTAGAATTTTATTACTCCTCAGATCTTGTGGAAGTACAAGATGAGTATGATGATTTGCGGTTGATATTATTTTAGACAGTGATTTTGAAAGCTATAAGCTAAAGTATAAATAATAGAAAACTATGTATAGGTACATAGTCCTTCTTATCAATTTCGATAACTACGATTCCTCGATTATTTTTCCAACGTGTGCGCGCCGTATGAATTGGTAAATACTCGATCACAAATATCGCAAAAGAATAAAATCTATATAGAATAGAAAACCAAATGAAAGAAAATGGAAAAGGCATATCTAGACATACCAAAACATGACAGAATATTGGTCTAAATTCAATACAGCTAGAAGCAAAATCAAAGCCAATATGAATTTAGAAATCTGCAAAATACATTCAAATGCAACAGAAATTCCTATTACCATTCCATCACACGAGCTTTACATGAAACGTATTTCGTAATACTTTACAGCAACAGAGTCGTACGTTCATTTGAGAGACAGCCGGGCGTCCATTCAATACGGTCCGGCCGGCGAGATCAGATAAACTGCTATCTTCCTTCGCCACAGAAACTACACGCAATACAATTTTCCTATAAAAGCGAATATTCCGTTTCGTTTTTTTTTCGGAATAGCTCGGTGATTTTCGTATCTGATGGCTGTGTTACATATGTTAAAGCTGATTTGCCAGTGTTGGGTTGTCTGGTCGGTGTGAATGGAGTTTTGTGAGATGAGCAATAAGAGAAAATTTTGGGACGTTGCCACGTATTATTCAGAAATACGAAGTCGTTTTTTGGACTTCATAGGCTCCTGTTACCACTACTCACCTAATGATAAGAGTGATTATGTGTTTGATGATGGCACTTTCTTGGAAATTATAGCTTTTCGGAATCACAGAATCCGGAAAAGGGTATTTGTAAGTCAGCGTTATATCTCTATACTGTTTATTTCAACTTTATGCAACAAAAAGTACAAGCTTGCGAGTTTGAGCAAATGTACTTTTTAAGTACATAAAAATGAAAAGAGGCCTTTGCCTTGCAGTGGGACAATTGTGATTATTATTTAATCATTTATTTCAGACTGTGAATGTCCATATTATGTTAACAGCAGTGAACCTAAATCTATGTTAGTAATAAAAATAGTTTCCTAAAACAATTATCCATTTTAATTCCATTTAAATTAATAATCCAAATCAAACTAAATTACAATCAAATCAAAACTAAATTAAGTCAATAACAAATAAGATTAAGTTAATAAGCTGGAATAAGGTTTTTTCATACATCTAAAAATAAATTTTACAATTCTAGCATTTCATAAAACAACCTAAACCTAGACTCAAATTAGGTCGCACAGGCAGTTCCACAGAAAAAAAAACTCAGCGATTTTTTACATACATTTAAGCTCACGTCGAACTAAAACAGGGCCCACCATACTGGGCCTGCAGCTATTAAGGAGGCCATTCAAGTAGTGAAACGCAAAGCCACAAAGGGAGCAAGCTACTTAGAAAGCACTTACTTGTTCGCTTTCTTGGCATTCTTTCAGCTCTATTTGATACTACTTGGATGTAGTTCTTTTTTTATATAATTTTCGTTAACGTTGTTATCTTGTTGCGGTCAACTTGTAAGTTTACGTACTAAGCAAAGTACTCATCAGTTGGGTTAAGAGTGGGAGAATAAGTTTTGGTATATTTAATTAGTTTGACTTAGTCAAAGTCAAGTCAAATCATTTATTTCAATTAGGCCATTATAAGCCACTTTTGAACGTCATATACAAGAAAAAAAATTGAATCTAGTTGCCTATCCAAAAGGTAATCTTTTAAATCTTATAAAATCAATTTTTACACGTGAATGCAATGTACATTATATACCCTATAGATAATAATAATACCATCTATTAGAGCAATAGCGCACTAGCGGCCATGGCCGCCGCGGCCAGGCCGCTAGTGCGCTATTGCTCTTATTGTCCTACTGTAGTGCAAACGCTTCTTCTTATACAGAAGAAGCGTTTGCACTACAGAAGGCAGGAAAATTGATCACAAATGTCTTCTACATAGTATAAAACCTACTTATTCTTAAAACCTAACTTCTAAATCCGCCCCTGTACCATTTTACATAACTACTTACATCATGAATATAAAACTTAATAACTAAACATAATTAAAACACATAAATAAGCAAGCTTCAATGAAACGGTTTCATTAAAATATAATATTACTTACAAAGTTTCATTTTGCTGCACAAAAGGGGAATATAAAAACGGTAGCTATTAAGAAAGACTACTGGACAGACGAGCTTGATACCACAAAGAACAAGACGTTCTCCATTGCTACTTTGTATACTATCAGAGATACGGTCTCCAGTTTATTTGCAGCAATGAATAATTAATTTATATTTCGTTATACGAGTCTTGTGATTGTTACATTGTATGTAATAGTATTCAATTTACATGATAGCATTAGTTATGCTTGGTTCATCCTTGAGTTCGTTAATTGTAATGAAATGAAATGTCGTATGTTGATATGAAGACATTAAAGTAAATAACAATGTAAATAGTTATTTGAAGTGGGTTTACTTTAGCCAAAATGAAACAACCTACGTTAAAAAAAACCTAGTTTTGGAAGTAATTCCTATGGTTTTGGATATTTAACCGAAAACAATGGAAGTTAACAACTTTCAACCTTGTTCCTAAAGGGGTACATATCTGAATTTCCAAAATTAAAATATCTACTTTGTATGATCGAATGATCAGATAACCGAAGTACAATAATTATCTAAAATCTAACTATCGACAAACGCGTAACATCGAAAGACTTAAATATCGAAGTACCATAATATGGGATGGCAATCCAACATGACTATGTATATATATTATCATATACCAACGATTTAACGTGCTTTTAGGGGCACGAAAACACAAAAACAATAAAACAAAAAAATACGCAGTCTACATTTCGTTCATTACCAAGCTAGCTATTTTATTTTACAGGTAGTCTATAATAGGGAACGAACAACAGACAGCTGCTAATCAATTCCTTATCTCCCAATCCAAAAATCAACGGCCAAGCATGCAATTAACTTGTAAATACGTTCTTTCCCGATTACCCCGTCACTCCAGCGTTATCGCAGAGACAAATTACACTGTTCCTACTTCGGAACATCTTGCATAATTAGAGCAGCAATCTCCGGTTGACTCCCGCTACATACGATCGTCTGATAGCTTGCCTAATTGAAACTTGAATGCGCTGTTTATCTGGAAATTTTCCAGCGAAACACTTGGAAAGTAAAGAACTCGTTAGCCATGTTTTAGAGGATGGCACGGTTGAGTATTTTGTGAAAAAGAAATTTTAAGAAAATGCGTTGTCTTTTCTTTTATAGTAATTATTGCAAACGATTTCTTTCGTATCCTAAAATTAACTATCAAGAACGTCAAAACATATTATTTAAGTACTCCATTTTTATAGGATTAGATAAAAAAGTGGATTCCCTGTTGGAAACGAAGTTCCTGACACTCGTAAGAGACAAAGAAAAAGAGAAAGAGAGGGAAATTCGCCCAGAGTAGGAATAACGCTTTTTACTTACGTGACGATTGCTGTCAGTTAACTCCTAACACACGCCGCGATAACGTAGGTACTGAAAAGATATTGTATAAGTGTATTAAAGTCTTTATTTTGTGCGAGTCCTTAGTCTAAAGGTCAGAGTGGCATTGACTATATTATTGTGTCGTCCACGCTGTTTAAATATAATTTACTATTTTTATCACAAGGGGAGCACTTATCGTCCTTCGTTTATGATGTTGTTTTTTAAAGTATTTTTCCATATTAGTAATGGAGTTTGCTTGGTCAATAATGGAGTTCACTCAGAAGAAAAATGTAATAATCTCTCCCGAACGAATTACTGATGGTAGCCACTCTCAATTGAGAATCAAAGTTGATGACAAGCACTTTTGAATTGTCAAGGAGTCGGTTAGTTAGTCAGAAAGTTGAAGCTCGTTCCAAAACGTAGATAGGTGTTTATGAAGAAAAATAAGCGAGAAACTCCACTTACACTCTTCCACGGACTCTTCACGGACTAGACAAGTACGCAGAAGATATTATAGTGCACAAGTCTATGCGTAAACACAGATGCCCCCCTCCCACACAGATGAACCCTCTTCTTATAGTCCTTTGAAACGGTTATCCGACTCGACCAAAGATTAATCGGAGGCATGACCAACAGTTGATGGGGGTTCCACACCACCTACTGCCAATCTCCTCGTAGAATAATATATACGAAGTAAATTAAAATAGGAATCAGATATTTGTTTGTAGTAGGTATGTATCCACAATTAAACATACCTACATAGATACACTATTTTCAGATTTATAACAGGAAGGTTACAGGGTTTAAATTCAAAAGCACAAAAATAGTATAGCAATAATCTCGACATTCATAAAAAATCGGATTTCCATATCACTTCGGAAAATATTCCAAAATTTTCAAAATACACTGCATGTTGAGAATGCAAAATGTATCCCATTTCCTTTCGTTTGAATCTGGCTGCATATAAATAGGTACATCAGAAATGAAAATATTCGTTGTGATGGCGAGAAATGATTTTTTATGATGCAGTTGTAAGGTACCTACCTATCTGTTACAATATGGCCTATTTCCATTTGGATGGTGTAAATTGTAACGACATAAACCCATATTGATACAAAGATATGCATGAAAACATAACTCTGTCTTTGCTGTTGCGCATTTGGCTAACAAAATGAAGTCTATTTTTCTGTGTGGCAATTTAGTGCTGTAGTATACAAGTCTGCCATTATACAAATTGAATTTTTGGAACACAATTTTGGATAAAGACTTTTTATTAATAAAATTCCGCTCCAATGTTTAAATATGGATAATAACTGTATCTCAGTTTTATTCTTATTTAGATATCATCATACTATCTTTATTACAAGTTGGTATCCAAAATTAGGTATCTAATCGTGACCGAATTTTATGCACGGTGACTTAACTCAGTGGAAACCAGCCGAGTACGATATAGTACAACATAATAAGTGTGTGCGCAAACCCTTTTCCGTCATTCGTCTCTCATAGCCCAATGGGACTGCAATCCCACGCGACCTTGGAGAGGTCAGGTGCAGGATCAACGACTTTATGTACTTAGACATAAGGGAGGTTGTCACATCATCACATTTCCAAGCTCCGAGCTGCCTCTAAGAAATTCCTAATGGAAAAGCCCAATAATACTTCGCCCGACTTGAGAATCAAACCGAGAACCTAGGACTGGCACTTGACACCACAATACCAACAAGCCAGTCAAATTAACAAAGCAATAAAGTTCTTAAAGTCGACGAATAAATAAAAATCGTAAATATGGAATTAGATACTTTTATTTCCACTTTTATGGTGAAAATAAAAAATATATTATTTTCCAAAATTTTACTGACTCACAGTAATTCTTGGAAAGGCGAATTGGCAATTCAAGCAATATCCATTTATAAAATTTATTTCGTCAAATTATTAAACGTTCCTAGAATTTAACAAAAAAAATACAAGCTGTCATAGATAACTAATAAGTAGGTATTCAGACTTCACATCAAAGGTTTCTGACATAAAAACCAACACTTCACATTCTGCCGTTACTATATCGATTGCCAAAAAGACACGAACATCGGAAATTCTAATTATATGTTCAGAAACAAACCCCAAATTCGTTCCAAACTCGATTCATGAGTCAGCATCAAAAAAGTAGGACATCGAATTAATTTGAAAAGGCTCGAATGAGGGGCTTGTGTAACTTGGTCTTCTTCTCTCCCCGTCGACGCCTTGAATACGGAACAAAGCGTAGATCTTGAAGGGCAATGAGGGGTCTTCTTAAAATTGTAGGTGGAGGCAAATGAAGCTTGACGCGTCAATGGAGTGCGAAGTGTAATCAGTGGAACTACGCTATGTGCTTTACGCACATTAGCACATTGTTGATAAAACGACGCTATTTCTCATTGCTCTCCGATTCGGATTTTATTGTCTGTTGAGGTAAATTTCCTTTAGACCTAAGAGCTTTTAGGTGTAAATAATTGGGAAGCCAGAACTGAGATTTTTTATTTCGAGTAGATAGGTAGTGATTTTGTTTTTACAGAAAAAAACTGTATCCTGTGCAGCTATTTTTTATTTGTGTACAGGGTTATTTTTAAAACATCTATAACTATGTAGGACTAGATAACATTGCCAATATCATAAACAAAAACTTTTGTTCTATGAGTTTATTATTATAATATGTACATTTTAAAAGGCGTTTCCCAGTAATACGTTTGTGTAATGTTGCTTTGTTTTATTGGCAGTATGTGTAGTTAACGGGTATGAGATGTGTCTTTTTACACCCCATAATAACATAACATAACATCACGCCTGTTATCCCCGAAGGGTTAGGCAGAAGTGTACCCATTAGTACACCCACATTTCGCCAGTTATGTTTAAGTCCCATGTAATAGAGGGCGAGCCTATTGCAATCAACCGGGCACAAATCCAGACTTCGAGGCTGCTACTGAGAAATGTTCCTGATGGGAAAATCCAATAACACTTTGCCCGACCTGGGAATCGAACCCAAGACCTCATGCTCAGCAGTCGCGCTTTGCGACCACTAAACCAACGAGGCAGACCCCATAATATGTATGTTTATATTTATTATATTGTATCTGTAAATGTTTATCGTACCATAATATCCGACAAGCAAATTAACACAAACATATAACAACACTGAACATGTTACCAGTATAAATAAACACTTAAACGTTAATTTATATTAATATATCCCTCCGGATGAAGATAATTCGATCCAAGAGCATTGTAGTATGATGTAATTGGCTTAATTACAAAATACCTGTCCAGTGCGTCGTCTATAATTGCTATAATATATCTGAGTTTAAATTTCTATAGTAATTGGTTGGTTATTAATTAGATACTTATCAAATGTATTATGATTGTTAATTATGTAGATGAGTTTTTTGATATCACGGCCTTGCATTAATAAACGGCTCCTCAATTGGTCGGACCCCCGTTTAATTCCCATGGGGGATTGGAAAATTCTTTCTTATCGGATGCCTACGTTATATAAAGAACCCACCCTCCAAGTTTCAGGTCTCTAACATCAGCGGTTTAGGCTATGCATTGATCTGTCAGTCAGTCATTTAGTGCAAAGCATTTGGGGGGGTTTAAACCCCAAGGACTATAGACCATAGGCTACTTTATTCCGCGACTTCGTCTGCGGTCGCGTTAACCGACGCTTTTAGTTTCCATAATATCGAAGCGAATCTTGTTTGGTATCCGGAACCCGTAAAAGCCCCATAGTAGCTCAGTAGCATCTTGTATTACAATACTCCGTTACAAAGATATTATCTTATTTCAATTAATAACGTAATCCTGCCCGAATATAAGTTATTATCTTCTGCCTTTACCGCAAAATAAATAATGGGAGAATACCTATTTATTTCGAGACTAGCTACTGCCCGCGACATCGTTCGTTTTTTTTGTACCCGCGTTGAGTTTATACTTTTCCTCATAAATCTGGCTATCATATACAATAATTCGTTTTTTATAGGTATGTTGTGATAGCCCAGTTGTTAAGGCATTCGCCTCTTATGCATAAGATTGTCAGTTCGATTTGACATTTTTAATTTATATTATGTACTAGCTTTTGCCTGCGACTTCGTTCGCGTAAATGTCGGACCCCCATTCATCTTCTTAGAGGGTATATTTTAAAAAATCCTTTCTTAGCGGATGCCTACGTCATAACATTTACCTGCATGCCAAATTTCAGCCCGATCCGTCCAGTGGTTTGGGCTGTGCGTTGATAGATCACTATGTCAATCAGTCAGTCACCTTTGAGTTATATATATTTAGATTTTCTAAGTTTATCTTAAACATCACTGACGCGAACAAACCAGAGAATTTTATATGGGAACAAGTTATAGCGCCATCTGGTGGTCACTAGGAAAACCTTATTTCCTTGAGTGAAAAAACTCACTCTTAGCCCTCTGGCTTCTTCACGTCAGTGATGTTACTTATAATAAACTAGATGCTCTCTTAAACATCTTACGCTTGTTTTGGGAATTGCTATCATCCATACTCCTATACAACTTTCGTGTTGCATCACTTATTTTAATTTACAAAAGTGTATATCAATAAATAACAAACATTGCCATACAACGTGGCAATGCTGTCAGCCTTTTGGGCACTTGCCCTATTGACAGCGACGCGGACGAATTTTTTGATGCCCTATGGGGTTCCTTCGTTCTGTTTTTTGAAGTGAAAACTTCTTTAGCGGCGTTGAGCACTTTTTCTGTAATGGGTATAAAATATTAAACTCGCGTCAGGACACGTGCGCGTCAGGACACGTGACCTGATCGAAAAAGCGTAAGACGGATGGAGAGTAGACAGCTATCCCCTCTCTACGGCGCGGCGAAAATGTATGCCTGGGCCTACTGTTTCGTTTAAAAAGACAGCGCAGGGCGCTTGCGCGAATGTTCGTGTATGTTAAACGTAAACGTAAACGTTAATAATCAAGTTTTCACTTCTGCCGGCACTCCCGGAGTGCAACCGGTTTTTTTTTTTATAAATTGTACATATTTTATAGGTAATTACCTACTCTTTGTTTAGGTTAATTATTGTATATGGTTTTAAATGATTAAATCCTAATAACAAACATAAAAAAAAACATCATTCGATCAGCCGCAGATTAATTTGAAATAGCAGATTAATTAATTTAGATTAAACCCACTGATCCAATAAACACAAGGACAGTTCACATTATTACGGTGGTTGTTTTAAAGGGATATTCATTAACTGTTGTTTGTTAATCCATTGGTTTCTACTGTAAACACTCATCATTAAGGAGTTTGGGGAACAAAATTAATGTCTAAAATAAATACGAAAATGTTGAATAATTATTCCTTTGACTGCCTCGTTGGTGTAGTGGTCGCAAAGCGCGATTGCTAAGCATGAGGTATTGGGTTTGATTCCCAGGTCGGGCGAAGTGTTACTAGGTTTCCCCATCAGAAATTTCTCAGTAGTAGTCTCGGTGTCTGGATATTTGTGCCCGGTTGATGGCAATAGGCTTGCACCCTATTACATGGGACTTAAACATAACTGGCGAAATGTGGGTGTACTAATGGGTACAGCTCTGCCTAACCCTACGGGGATTACAGGCGTGATGTTATGTATGTTAAAACCAGCTTTTTTTTCTTCTGTTCATAAACCATTATGTTATAACTAGCCCATACTGTCCCACTGCTGGGCAATTCCTTCTATCAGTCGCATAATTCGTTCATAAACATTATTATAATCTTTAATCTGGATTCCATGAAAGGATAAAAATACGTTTACTACCGATCCAGTTTCTATCAATACGGAAAACTTCCGATGCCTATACAATATCCAATAAAGAAGTCTTGCTAGTTGTTTTAGGATTAAATAAATAAAAACATCAACCACTCCTCCCCAAGGGATTGGCGAAAACAAAAACAAGTTTGAAAACGACATCTTTTTGGCTTTTATTAAACAGGCGTCAATCATGGCTGCTTGTTTAATAAATGCTATAAACATTGTTTATCTTGACTTTCAATTGGTGTTTAAGTTATAAGAGGAAAGCCTTGGTGAACATTCCTAGTGGGAGGATGCGTTTTTTAAAAATGACTTTTTTTAAAGAAAGAAATATTATTTACATGTCAATAATAATTATAACCAAAAGAATGAATTTGATTTTCTATAAAACCACTTTTCCTGTACTTTAATCTGAGGGACAATTCTACTAACTTTTAGGAACGATCGCAATGTAATCTTAGTCTCAGTCTACCAAAAATGCCTTTAATTTACATATTAATAAAATAAAATAAAAAATAAAATAAAAAATAATATTTTTTTTTGACGTTTTTAATTAGAAGAATTGGCCCTGTTCCTATTTCTTTCTCATGTCCAGACCTCGTCGTCTATACGCAAACTATGTCTTAGGTTTTGTATAAAATATTCAAAAGAATAGTTGTCAACGATTTCATTTATTTTAACTAAAACTCTTTTTTTTTACTATTTTCTTTTTTTTTCTACTTTTTTTTAAATCTTGTAACCGATAATAATGCCTATAATATCCGTTCGTCCAACTTGCAGTTGGCCGGTTCTTTTCCTCCCTCTTATTTTAATGATGATTTGTTTTTTTTTTTTGCCAAAATAAATCCAATCCGCTTACTTCCCCAACATGCGCCTTGCAAAGGTCCATCCACCGTCGGGCGGGCCCGATAATGGCGGAGCTAAACACGACACTTATTGCCAAAATAAATCATCTACAACCCAACGTGTTGTTCAATCTATTTGTACAACAACCGTTATGTTATGAAGTTGTTTTTGTGTTGATTCGAATTGTTGTACAATATTTTTCTGATGGTATTGAAAAGTTCAGCTTTTTTCGCGTTTATTGATAAAGGGTTCCACTATTTAGAATTTCAATCTAACTACTGTTATCCTACTATACTACCGTAACCCTAAGATGGTGGGTTATGTTTTTCGAATGTATGCACAATATGTTTATTTCATCGGCACATTTATAAACGGCTTGATGAATTTTAGCTTGAGAGGTTTCTTATTATTCGACTTAGTTCTGAGAGTGACACTGTGTAGGTATATCAAAGTATAAGTATATCAAAGTTATAAAATTATAATGGCCAATTTTTGACGCCATTTTTTTGCATACATTGGTTGTCGCTAAGATGAGATTGCAAGTACATTTTGAACGTTTTAATTAGTAGCATAAGACTTCTACTTAGAATCTACCTAACCCATAGTCTTACACATCTCATTTATTATATATACTCTACTCAAATCCTCACACTAAATGGTAGATTAGAACCAACCAAATTTGCAAATGGAAGGATTTTTAAGTCATAAACGCGGATGAGGTCTAACTACGTACCAGCTAAACACCCGTGCGAGATAGACGCATCCAATTCCAGAGATTTATCTCCACGTATAACTTAGCTGGAATACTAAAAGTACTGGATAAGAAAAACTCAAACTGTTTGCAAATGTTTAATTGTATGGATGGCCATGTCAGAGGCAGTTTAGAAACTCTGACACTAGAGTGCGTGGGGTCGTAAGACTTTACTGCCCACACGATAAAGGAGGAGATTGTATGGATTTTCCGTTTTGTACATTTTTAAGTCAGTATTGCTAGACTTTATTATTTTATCTAACAACAATGATTTGATGATTTATCATGATGCCCCAATCTGCTGCTCATGTATATGTTGCGGCAAGTACATACCTTTTACATACATGTACCTACTTACCTTTTTCAATTCATCATAATTACTTTCTAGGTTTATCCTGAACAGTCGGTGGCGCGGCTAATGCGTAATACCGGGCTCCCGACTTATGGTAGCAGAAAGAAAATTGGGGTTTATTCCTTACAAAAAAAAAGGTTTATCTTGAACATCACTGACATTAGTGCAGGAAAAAGTTGTAAGAAAACCTGGACATAATTAAACATAAGTCTGAAATTGCTAATCTGCCTTAAGGTGATCAATGTTCGTGCCTAATCTGTATGTGAAGAGGCCTATGTCCTGCAGTGAGGCAATACTAGCATTGTTCAATGTTCAACACGCCGTACGAAGAATATTTTTAATTGTTATCATTGACAAATTACCGCAGTCATATCCAGTCCCAAACAATCCAAGTTTGAGTACTAACAATAAAATCCGTCTAAACCGTAAAATTTACCGTTCCTCCAATCCGCTGTAAAATGTCTGTTGCATTATACAAAGCGTATATATGTTGCATATATACTAACATTTTATTATGCATATCATATTATCGCCTTTCATTTTATTTGTGTACTTTAAGATAATTTTGCATATTCACAAAGTTATTTGTGTTCATAGTATATTTTGTTTGGCTTTACGTTTTCTATTTAATATTTTGTTTGTGTTTCTGAATATGATGTTGTTTTAAGTTTAAATTTATTACTGCTTACTTTAAACGCAGTAAATTAATAGTAATAATTTATTTTATGTTTGAGTAAGTAATATTTCACTATGGCGACATAATTTACAACATTTTTAGATTTTTTTGGCATTTTAATAATTTATGAAATTGACATTGACAGCTGAATTTAATCTAGGGTAACTCAGCCCATTAAAAAGAGAGACCACAGACCAATAACACCTTTCTAAAATTGATGAATAAAACATCAAAATCGTTTAAAAAGGTGCTATTGACCCCTATCTTAGTGCGCCTTTAGAAACAAAGGGCATACAAAATGTTCACAGCTCGGTTTACATTTTGAACATTTTCTCCAACCCTGTAATAACACCAGAACAGATAATATACGATTAGGCTCAAGGCGTCCACTGCTTGTATCAGCACAACTACCATTACTGTAATGCTCACACCCAGCAACATTCTACGACCAACCCAACCAACCAGCCAACCATTCAACCTACTTAAATACCCCTATTTTTTTTGTTCTCTTGGCTGTCTACCGTCCTGAGGAGGGTCGAGGGGTCTGTCAGACTCTTACTGACAAAAAACCACCCCGAGGTTTCCTTCCCACTTTACGTCAGGGATCTAGGGAACGGACGCGTTTTGCGTGATCCCCGACTGGTCTGCCTCTGCGGGCATCCTTAGGTCAGGGGGAGAAAGAGATGTTTGCCTCCCCCTGCGATATTATGGAGGGGCGCGCATGGAACACTATGCGCGGCAGCCTCAAGTCCGGTTGAATGGGGGGCGACAAACGTCCATTAAATACCCCCATAGATTAACTTGTAAATAACTCCAGCAAGTTTCTAATTTGCCTAAAATCAATCACTTCAGCATCTATCTATTCAAGTTTCAAAGGCAAATGTGTCTAAGCCTAAGTATCTACAAGATACTTGTAGTTAAGTCGATAACCGAAGGGTCTATCCGAAGCCCTCAAGGCTTGTTAATGAAGGCCCTTAACAAGCAAAGTTTTTTCGGGTACTGGCATCCGACCGGATAAGTCAAGTTTTTATTAAATTTTAAGATTAGATTATTAATTTTACGATGAATAATCAACGTGGATCAATTTCGAAGAAATTAACTTGCTACGCTGCTCTTTGATTCGCTGGCAAAGTATGTTTAGTTGGAACCAGTTTTACTCTCCATTTACTTATAAAAGTTCTTTGCGCTACAAAATAATTGAGATAAAATAAAATATTATTAGGATATTATTGTAATAATACTGCAATTGTTCTAATACTGCAGATATTCAATAATGAGCAAATCTATATTCAGAGTGCTATTCGGAAAAAAAAATCATTAATCAACAGAGTTAAGTGTAGCATACTGTTCATGCATTAATGACATCCTATTATAGCCCCACTGCAGAGCAAAGGCCTCTTGTCATACAAAGAAGACACGAGCATTGATCACCATGCTTGCTCAAGGCGGATTGGTAATTGCATTTTTTTTCCTCACGTAGTTCTCCTTGACCTATGTCAGTCATATCCCAGATACAACTTGGAAAGTGCATATAAATTGAGAAGATCACATTAGTACTTACCCGATATCGAACCCACAACCTCATGCATGAGAGGCAGGCGCGTTAACCACTGGGCCATCACGATATTCTTGCTTTAATTAAAGCTGAATCTCTGAAATTCCCTACACAGAGTAATCATGAAGTATTTTAAAATGCTCAAAGATACCAATCACACTACAAAAATGTACTTTGAAGCAAATAACCAATAGCCGTCCTCGTGTCACCTTCAGTAGCTCCGGTCGCCGCTAAGTAAACACGTCTCTAAGTAATTAATGAATTCACTTTGAGTTCCCTTGAGCTTTAGGTTCATTTTTGTACAGCACAGAATCTCAAACAAGCTTTCAAACCCAAAATCTAAGTTTACTATAGTAAACTTTAAATCGTTCTACATTAGCTTCAAAAATGTTTTCAGCTAACTGTTAAAACTTATGTATCTTGCGTATCAAGTTTAATATTAATATTTGTTCATTAATTTCGAAGATTGTGGATTTGAAAGTAAAGGGTTTCGATTTTTCAAATCGGTCAGATTATGTAAGTATTGGTCATTTACTAACTTTATTTTTTTGTTAGCCTGGTTTGTCCCACATACATAACATAACAACACGCCTGTCATCCCCGAAGGGTTAAGCAGAGGTGTGCCCATTAGTACACCCACATTAGTTATGTTTTAGTCCCTTAAGGGGCGAGCTTATTGCTATCAACCGGGCACAAATCCAGACACCGAGTCTGCTACTGAGAAATTCCTGGTAGAAAAACTCAAAAACACTTTGCCCGACCTGTAAATCGAACCAAAGACCTCATGCTCAGCAGTTACGCTTTGTGACCACTAAACCAACGAGACAGTCCCACTCCTGGGCGAAGGCCTCCCTCTCTCCACTCCCTTCCTCCAAAAACATTAACTGCATATTAGCGTAGCATAAGAATATAACGTTTCAACAACCGGGATATAAGCTTCATTCCGAGAGAAGCATTGTTTTCTTCATCTAAAAACAATGTGTCAAAAAAAAAATGTGACATCAAAAAACCCCTCCGCATACTTCGTCTGGTAATATACCCAAAATATTATGTTCATCTCCATTGTCAATTTCCATTTAAAGAAGTGAACAATACATTCAAAAATAATGCACATTCAAACACATTTACAGTCCAGAAACCAAATTAAATAAAAAATAGCGGTTCATTAATTTCTCTTGAACAATTCATTTTACAAAGCAGGTGAAGGGCGTTTCGGTTTTCGGAAGTGAGGGTACTCTTAAATTATGCACGCCAGTTCACTTGTGTCGGTCCACGCGTTCTGGATGTTTGTGGTTTGTTTTATTTCAGACATGTAATTATCATGTGAGGTTACAAATAATTGAATAGGCAGACAGGGTCAACGCGGGAACAGATCAAAATCCAATTATCTTTTGCGAAATAAACAATTCAAAATATTTGAGCGTAATAGCAACCGACATTATATAATCTAAGTAGCAACCATGGTAGAAAGGGAAACGGTACATAGTGGTTCATTTGTTTATTTATTAGCTGTATCCCGCATTTTTGAGGACTGTTTCGCCCCCGTAGGCCATAGCGTGATGTTATTGAACCTTACAAAGACCATAAACGAAAAGATTTTTTGATTCTGACTGATAGTTCGACAGATTTACGCGTACATAAACAAATATTAGAAAATACAGGTTTAATGTAGCACTACAATAACAAATTCACAAATAAATTCATAGATTTCAGAATAAGATTAATATTTACGTGATAATTTACAGGTGTACTGTAGGTACACTGCCATGCCATTATGAATATTTTTATCAACTTAATATGAGTCAGTTTGCCTTACTCTAGTTAAAGAATATCCGACCGAATCACTGTTCCCTACTTGACCATGCTTCTTCTCTGACCCAGTGTTTAAAAAAAGCAATTTGTAATTGATCTATTGTATTGATATGTTGGCCATAATATGATATTTCTCAATAGCATCATGGAGTCTGGGTTTGTGGCTAAAAGCCTCCACTAACTGCCCTGTAGACTGGTTAATCTTTTTGAAAGCATGAGCTAGTATTGAGATAGAAAATAAGTAGTACTTAATGTTTTAATTTGGAGATAGACTACGCCATACACATTACTTTTATTACCTTTTCAACCAAAAAACTTAATCAAGACTCAAAAATTAAACTATTTAATTAAAACCATATTTCGTTGAGAATCAGGCTCAATATCAACCAACGAGCAATGTATAAAAACTCGTTGAGTTTTCAATTATACTCAGAAGTACAATGAAGACGTTCTCGCCTGTCCCGAATGATGGAGGTCGATGTGAAAACGCTGACATAGAATAAGAAATTGGTGTAGATGCGACCCTTTTACGCCTTCCTTTTGTGCGTTCGTCGATTTCGTTTCATCAGCGATCCCCACCTTGCTAAGAGACTTTGGGCTCACCAAAGACTCTTGCGGACATACCGAGCAGTTTAAGAGATATCTGTTTTTGGAGGGAGGTGGGCTGGATGGGCCAGATACCGAACCACCTAAGAAAGAAGAATACCTTGCTAGTACTATAATCTTGCTAGTAGTCTACACAATGCAAATGGATTCATTTGACCATGTTGAACAGCTGTCAGAATAAAAGTGATTGTCATTAAAAATCTTTTTCTTCTTACGACCTTATCTCATCTTTATTTGGGATCAACTCTCCTAGCCGTTCTTCTCCAAGGCTTTTTTTTCGGTGTCGCTTTTTTGTCGGTCGGACCCTACCATTTCAGTCGTGTTTCTGCTAATTTATTTTGTATCGGTCATACTTTGAAAGTTCCTCTGATAGTATAAAGGCTTGATTGATTGATTGGGTTGTAATGATTGCCATTACAAATGAGTTGTGAAATATAAATTTTCACGATAATAAGCGCAGAGCTCATCCCAATGTTCACAGTGTACGATGCATATTCCGCACCAAAAATATTTTACACATTCAAAATGCGTTTGGAACGACAGTTTCGCTTCTATAAATTCTTATTCTATGATGCTGTTGGACTAAGAATATAATGGGGATCAAGGACTTGGGAACGACTCGGTGATTTTTTATTTGACAGCCTTTTTGGGTTATAATTTGATTTAATCTAAAAAGAGATAACCCACAAGATGGGATAAGATTGTGAACTGTAATACCATTGATATTATAAGGATGATGTTGGAGTCTTAAAGCAACACAAAGAACACAATATTTGCATAACTTCAGACTGCTATGTTACTTTTTATTTTTAATGTTTTTATTATTATTAAATTCTTCTAACTTATAGGAATAAATATGTACAATATTATGGCAAATTTTTGTGGCAACGCAGGGAGACTTTAGGTTCGGTTCACATCTGACGGAATATACGTCGAACGTATCGTCTTTAGTATGGTCGACGCACAAACGCATCATCGGTTATGTGTGTATGGTTGGATATCTTATTATCTATTTGACGGTTTCTGCGTTACGCGACTGACGATACGCGGCGTATCTTCCGTCAGATGTGAACCGACCTTTACACTGACCTTATTGGTGAGGAAAATGGCCTGAGTTTATGTATGTAATTATGGTTGTAATGTTCGTGTTACAACTACACATGGGTACCTACAAGATGAGAGTTAATAGTTGCTTTACACCTCATCATTATTAATTGCACGATAAAAATCAACTACAAGTATCTAGATTACATCTATAACAAAAAAAAAGAGAAAACGCTGTTCATTAATTCGTATCAGGAAAATGACATTTATAAAAAAAACAATAAAAACTAATTTCCATATTATTTTCATCCTTAACTGCGTATTCAAGAACAGTAACGCACAATGTAATCTCAACCTTATTACAAGATCACAGAATTCATATTGCGTAGCAAGCGTAAGAATATTGAGAAAATGGAAAGTAAGAAAGTACAGTCACGGACAGTTCTAACATTTGCTGTGTATGCGTTGAATTGTGAATTGGTGAATACAAGGCAAATTGGCGTAAAAAATAAAATAACATACTGCGCATAGCTATATCAAATATCCTCTATGCAGTATTTGGGAAAAACGACAAAAAACATTTTGTTGTTCCGAGTTAGACTACCATTGTTAGTTGGTTTAGAAAAATTCTTGATATTTTTATTATTTTGATGGTTTTTGAGGATTTCAGAATTTTTGAACGGATTTATTTATCTGGCCATTTTATGTAGGTACAGCATAATGCATAGGATAGCAGGTTTACATAAATACCAAACTAAGCTGAAACTTACATGTTGTTCCCTTTATTCCGATCATTATTTTGTTCTGGATCACACCCGGGAACCTTTTGGTTTCGAAAATATTGAAAGTCAAAGTCTTCAGAAAGGTCAGGTGCGCAGTACTCGTAACTGCCGCCGCGTGCTAATATGATGAGGTGTAGGAACGTGGAGGAAGCGAAAGGAGTATGTGAGGATAGCAGGTGGCGTTGTATGGTTTCTGCCTAACTCCATGGGAAAAAGGCGTGAGTTTATGAGTTAAATAAAAATTATTTCCCAGCGAGCTAGATAATTTATGCTCAGTGTGACCTATGCTTAGTTAGAGGTGATACAATCTGTCCTTATACTCTCCGTATTTTTATTTTCATAAAACTTGTTTTAATCTACAAAACCACAATCACTTACACACTCTTCACAAAACTTATTTTCAAGACCGAAAATATTAGAAGACGTAACACAAAACCATAGCTACATATTTACTTTTTTTTCTACCATTCCAGCTTTCCTAAAGTTACAATTTATCTAAAAAGTTTTGCTCCTTGACATGCCTATGAGAATATATTGAAAGTTTGTTCAAAGTGCGAATAACCATAACAATTTGTTTTTACTTAGAACAAGACGAGCTGAGGGCTAAAAGTTTTCGAAGTAGGTACTCTAAGGGCCATTTGCACCAAAATACTTAACTCGGAGTTAGTTGCTAACACGAGGTTAAATTAATTATGTACGACATATTGTATCTTAATCCAGTGTTCAGCTGACGCTGTGTTAAATTTTTGGCACAAGTGGACTAAGGCATGCTTTAGGTAGAGATTCAGTTAAGCAGGTAAACAAGTTTAGTATATTCAGCTCAAACTAATTAAAAATCTAGCTAATCACAATCTCATCTCTTGATTCTGATTAAGACTGAGATTATTATTGCAATCATTCCTCAAGAGCATTTACGCTGTGCGGCATTTCATACAATATTTCAAGTCCGTATTTTTTCGAAATGAATGACCCGATTTTCATGAAACTTCCTACACATAAGCAGGATACATAGGTCTAAAAAAATATCAGAGAACAATGTCGAAAAATTGTGTTACGATTAAATTCGACCGATTTTAAGTTTTCCGCAGAAACAGAGATCTAATGTGCCTATACACTATGTAACAAAAACCCTGTCAGATCAGTGTGGCCGTTGATCAGTTTTTATGTTTTATTTTAATTTAATTACTTCTTCTTTCTTCTTTTTTTTTTTCACTGGGGAAAAATAATAATCTCAAATCCATTAAATGGTTACGTACACTACCGTCCAAAAGTTTGGAAGCAACAAGGTAAAATCAAATAAAACAAAAGAAAGCCATCTAAATATGTTTGTATTGATTTTAAATAATAAAATAGACTAAAACTAAATTAAAAAACATAAAAATTTAACATACAATATGAAAATTCAATAAAATTTTAGCTTCATCGAAGTTTAACATTTTCTTATATTATCTTCTCGTATATTCTAGGCATTCTATTAATTCATTTCTTAATATAATGTTAATCTATCTTATTCCATTCGCTCTTTAATAGTATCCACAAATGTTTTGAACTCGTAGGAGATCAATTTTTCACTCTTCTATCGAATTCATCCCAAACAAGTTCAATGGGAGAACGAGATGGCCATTGCATGATTTTTAAAAATCGTTTTATCTTTTTTCTTGTTCAATAAGTTCTGGCACAGTTTAGACGAATGTGTAGGGTCATTTTTTTGTTGAAAAACTAATCCAGGACCAGTCCAATAGGTATGGCGGCATCCTAAAGAATTTTCCAATAGCTTTCCTTGTTTAGTTTTCCGCTTATTCTCACAAGATTTCCGGGTTTACCGTTGCCAAAACACCTGCAAACCATGACATTACCACTACCCTGTTTGATAGAAGGCACTGTACATGCTTCTGAAGCCCTGTCTTATTTTGGCCGGCGGTCAAAAACACGTCTACTGATCTGAAAATCTAACACTTTGATTCGTCACTCCAAAGGACATTTTCCCATCGCTCTATTGTCCAGTTTTTATGCGCCTTTGCCTATTCTGGTCTATTATTGTTATACCGAATTGTTCGTTTCGGTTTTGAGCAGCAACACATCCTTTTAGTCCCGCGGACAGTAGACGTCTCTTAACTTACAGGTGGTATTGAAATGAGTGTTTCTCGCGTATCATTCAGAGCTGCGGTAATTTGTGGTGCAGTAAGCGTCGCATTCGTTAAGAAAGAACTCTGATGACCTTATCCTCTTGATTTGTAGTTGATATGGGCGTGCCAGACCTTTTTCTATCTTAGTTTTTACCAGTACCATGTTTCCTAGCAAGGGTGTAGTAGACGCATTTACAAGAAATTCCGAGATCTACTACGATTTGGCGTTCACTGTATCTTTCCTCACGTAGAGTACAAATAGTGCTTCGCTGTTCAAGTGTAATTTGCGTGCGTTTTGCCATTTTTAAAACAAAAAATACAATCAACGCAGTGGTCGATATCCTTCGAATACAGACAATGTTAAAATCACAACCTTCGCGTACCAATGCTTAAGTACGACTAAATAAGGTCCAAAAAAGATAAAACTACAAAATATTTTTATTAAAACCACGCCATTGCATTAAAGGAAGCACCCGACGTATAATGTAATAAAACGCGTGTTTCGTCAAAATCAAGAAATTTGTTAAAACTTGATGAATGTGCAATGATAATCCTTTTGTTTTGTGTAAACTATCGTAAAAGGTCATAAGCCTTTATTTTATTGCTAATTTATATCGCACTTATTCGGCAAATTTTTGTTTTGTTTAAAAACAGAAGTGCTTCCAAACTTTTGGACGGTAGTGTATATGAGTACGCAGTACGATGCCGAATAATACCCTTAAGGATCGGACAGGGTTTTTGTTACAGGCTGTATAGCTGGTAAAACATAAGTTACAATCTATACTTAATATTATAAAGCTGCAGTGTTTGTTTGTTTGTTTGTTTGAACGCGCTAATCTCTGGAACTACTGGTCCGATTTGAAAAATTATTTCAGTGTTAGATAGATTAGTTATCGAGGAAGGCTATAGGCTATATACCATCACGCTACGACCTACGGGAGCGGAGCAGTAACCAAAGACGCGGGTGTAACCGCGGCGGACAGCTAGTGTTCCTATATAGCTGGTAAAACATAAGCTACAATATTACCTAAAGCTACATTACTTTGTTATTTGCCAGTGAGCCCTAAAGTTTAGACAGTTAGTCTGTATCTTGGGAATTGGGATACGATGAGTAGAGACTAGAGACGTGATTTCAGGCCCTTACCTACATAGAAAAATAAAGGACGCGCGTATTTCCAATAAATTGATTGATAAAAACGAGGTCGGAACTTTGACCTTCTAAGCATTGTACAAGAGGTGTAAACGCTTCTAAAAAAAATAAGTGTGAATGATTTTAAAATTCCAAAATTCATGGATGTTTGTTACTCAATCACGCCAGAATGGCTGAACGGATTTGGATGAAATTTTGCTCAAAGATGAATTATAGTCTGGAATAGCACATAAGTTTTTTATCCCGGTTGTTGAGGAAAAATATTTTTATTTTATTATTTTTAACTACTGTTTTATATTCATCTTCATTGTGATCACATTGACATGTAGAATCAACAAGAATAATGTAACCAGGATTTTGTAAAAACCTAATTTAAAAGAGTGCCGTGGAGTTTCTTGCTCGTTCTTCTCCATAGAGGCCCACCTCCGTTTTGGAACGAGCAACTAGCTTCAACTTTCGGACTAACTGACCGACTCCTTGACAATTCAAAAGTACCTGTAATGGTCTAATTGAAATAAATGTTTTGACTTTGACTTGACTTTGACGCTGCCGAAGGCGCGGGCAGAAGCTACGAAATTAATAATTGAGCTGTCAATCCATAGCATCGTGGTATGACAGCTCGAACAGACCGATTGTACCTACACTCAACACACGTACGCCTCACCGATACCCACAAAGCTATTCAATAAGCAACGTAGCAAGTTAAGCCAGTCACGATCTAGAGTGACCGACACAACTATCCAGCCCTGAGGGTCCGTCCATTAAATTAATGATTATGTACAAGGCCCAGTCTCCGAACTGTTGTCGTTATTTGCACGTGGTCGAAGACGGTTAGCATGTGTACGTAATGGGCCGGACAGCGATTTGGATGTTAAGTAGGAGAAAACATGTGTTTTGGGGTTAGATAGTGTTTTGTTTTTTTGGAAATAGTGATTTATTCGAAATTCGAATTTTATTTTTTTAGGTGTGCCTGATTGGTTCTGTCTTTTGAAAAGAGTTCTTATCTCTTGTCGTGCAAGAGAATGCATCAAGACAGTGGAAAGTGAATTCTTGCATATCAGTATAATAAGGCAATGATAAAGTCCATTCCCACGTTGGCTCTGACCTGTACAGGTACCTACTTACAAAAACGCAATTGAAAAAAAACAAAATGATTCATGTTTAATGATGTCAACGAAGAAAACTAAAATCTTCACATCCTCAAGCCAACCTACGTCAAAAATTTAACTTAGAGTTGATTGCTAACACGAAGCTAAATTATGACGTACATAATGGGCCCGTGTTATCAAATAATCCGGAGTTTAAAGAAATTTGGTAATTTGCAAAGTTAAAAGATGATGACAACGGACTCGCATCTAATTTCACACGAGTAGTTGAGTATATTACAACCATTATCCATCATCAGTTTAACAATACATCTGCTGACCCTCAAACGGTTACGTCTAAACTTAAATCTGTCCACACTAAAGCCACAGCCTAGGAGTATGGACATAATCCGCAGTTGATCAACGGGGCGAATACGTGACGTCACGAGTTCGCGACGTCACGACCTCTTCCGTTCATGTGACTTGTTTGACGTGGAGAGCAGAGAATTATGATGTATAGTCAGCAGTAGAAGTAATTTATAGCCTTATATGTAGGTACTTCATTATTGTTCATTCTAGTAGTTTTTTTATCAACTATGTTTATTTGGAAGATTGTGATAATAATACATTAAATCAAATCAAAAACATTTATTTAAATTTTTTTTTTCAACGGTACCAATGTCACGGACGTCATCGCTTAGATAAGAAATAGTATAAGGATTGATTAAAATAAAGATCATTTTGAAATTAGGGTTTAATGATACATTGTGAGTCGATTAAGGTTGTTTTTATTATCCCTTAGTGTTAGGAAGTACAGCAATCTAGAATCTAAGTACGTTAGGACATAAGAAAACCTTATAGGTGATTTTGTAGGTATACTGTCAACAAAGTCAAAGTCAGACAAAGTCAGCATTCGCTAAAAGACAATATTCTAGCCAATCATCTTATTTGTATAATGTTCTAAACAATGAGCTCGACATCTATTCAGTAACTTACCGCGAGTGTAAAAACACTTTGACTAAATGGCTAAAATCAAAGACTTATGACGAGGTGGAAAATATGATACATTCGACAAGAATGTAATTATAACCCACATGAAGACTAAGGTTGTTATGCAGTTAATGGAAAATGGTGTCCCACATCATTTTCCGATCCCAAGACCAGTCGTAGGGTTAACTCGCAACTTGCAACACCGAACCATGAAAATGTTTCCCCTTTATACCTTATTTTGAAAATGTCTACTTCTTCAAAATTTCTAACTACTCTTACTCTTGACACACACGCACGAACTCACCCCCACACACCCCCACACGCACCCCCATACACAAACACATCCCCAATTGCTAGCGCGCATAAACATGTTTCTCTCATCCATAATATTTTATTTTACTATTTTAAATAATTATAAGAATACCTTGTGTAACCTCTTAAATAACTTCTGCAATAAATGTAACTTGGGAAGGGCGGAGCACCCTGACACAAGCAAATAATTTGCTTAAAAGGAGGCTCCAAATTGTAACTAGCGTAAGTTTTTTAAGCCGCCAATAAACATTTTTGAATTTTGAATTTTTTTTTGAACTGTGAATAATTTAGGGTAAACAAGTCAGTAACTATTTTAGCATGATATTAGACTACTCAATTAAGATAGAATCACAGGGTTTAGTTAAGTTTTTGTTGAAATTGTTTAATTCCTTTGTTTACTCAAGGTCAATATATATAACTACACATACACCTAAGTATATGTAGAGCAAACGTAGGGATAGGATTGGTGGAAAGATTTTTGTTTGTGAACCGCCCGCCACTACGTCCACCTACGGTCTGAGAGAATAAATTAAGCGCGGCTGAGAGCCGCAGCGTAGTCTCGCAGTAGCCCTCTGACAAGGTGTTACTCTGCCCGTCCGCGTAGCGAAAAGTGTTTTTTAGTGTTTCTTAGTATTGCTAGATTGTCATTACCTTTTGCTTTGTTTTTCAAGTTTTTATTAGTCTTTGTTAGTAGTTCAGTTTAAAGTCACTATTGTTAGCTAAATTAAATCAGATTAAATCCAGTGAGAAAAACCTATGTTTCATTTAAATACAGTCCACCTTGATAGCTGGTCCTTCGAGCCGGATCGTGAACAGTGAACAATAGTGAACAGTGAACGATAGTGAACTGGACTAGTGAACCTAACTGTGATACTAGGATCTGGGTAACGTCTAGACGTTAATTAGTGCCGCCGCCCGATCCTAATAACTAGACAGTGCCGAATCGAACAGTGTTGATCTGAATTAGAAGACAAGATCGAATCAAGCATGGTGGTCACCCGTAGCCAGTCAGACTTGGCTGAGGTGGAGGAACAGAAACGTGTCCAGGAGCGAGAAGCCGCACGCCGCAGAGATGAAGAGCGGATTGAGAGAGAGCGACTTCGAAGAGTCTCCTTGGACCCGCCAGCCTCGCCTTATTCAAGGCCAACAGAAGTAAGTGTGGCTGGACCTTCTGGAACCCAGACAATGGCTACCACGCAACCACGAGTGAGATCGCCCACACGATCATTGAGGTCACACCGATCGACCACTAGCGTGACAACACGGCTGCGGCTAGCGGAATTAAACGCCGCAGAGAAGTTGGCCGTCATACAAAAGAAACAATTAGAGATGGACGCGGACATGAAAAGGAAGCAACTAGAGATGGACGCGGACATAATAAAGAAGCGACTGGCTGCCGAAGTGTCTGCTATCCAAGACGAGGAAAGCGACATGGAAGAACACCACCAAAAGGTGGACGAGTGATTAAGAAGGAACCCGCTCGATTCACGGGGGGAGGAAGAGGCAGCAAGAGGCAACAGAGACGAACCACGGCAAATCAGATTTGAGACGCCTCGAGCGCGGTCACCGACGCCGACCAGAACCCGAAATAGTATCGAGCTATTGACCGCTAGTCTTGAGAAGATGGCTAGACCTAGGCCACGTCATATCGACTTGCCAACCTTCACTGGAGCCGCCAACGAGTGGTTGCCTTTTAAAGCGGCCTTTAGAGACTCGACACTTATGTACCAGATCACAGCCGCAGAGAACATACATAGGCTGAGGAGCTGCCTTAAGGGAGAGGCAAGAGACGCAGTTGCTGCGTTGTTGCACACAGCCACCGATCCAGAGGATGTGATGAAAACTTTGGAACAGTGTTTCGGGCGACCCGAGGTAATTATTGACCGAGCCTTGGAAGATCTTAAGAAACTCCCGAAACCCGGTGCATCGGCAGCCGACCTCAACAGCTTCGCTGTGAAACTGCAGAATATTATTTGTGTGTTGAAGACTATAGATCGAAGAGGTTATCTATTTAATCCGCTGCTAACAAGGGAAGTGCTGGACAAACTGAGTCCCCATCTACGATCCCGTTGGTGCGACTACGCCTACGATAATGAAGGTACGACCGACCCTGAAATTGTTGTGATATCCCGATTCTTAATGAGGGAGGCAGACAGGGCCTTAAAATACACTTACGCCCCGTCTACATGTGCTACCGCAAGTCAAAAGAGGGAGACGCGACCCGTCGTAACTCAGAAGAAGAAGGCGACGGTATACACTACTGTCGACGGGACGAATGAAGAAAAGAAAGAAAAGTGTTTGTGCTGTGATGGTGATCACGAAGTACCTAAATGTGCAAAGTTCCTGAAGATGACTGTCGATGAAAGATGGGAATGGGCGCGCACTGCAAAGGTATGTTTCAAGTGTGTGACAAAGCGCCATCGACGCGAGCATTGCCGAGCAAAACGATGTGGCGAAGGAACGTGCAGCCGTCCGCATCATGCGTTGCTGCACAAAGAACGTGAGACAAAAGAGACGTCGCAGACTGAAAAACCAGATAAAGCGACCGACGCCGAGAACTTACAACCAAAAGAATCGGTGATGACCGTCTCCGCGCCAAGCAAAGCATCGCAGCGAGTATTATTGAAGATGTGTCCCGTGATATTAAAGGGGCCCGGCGGGCAAGTGTCGACGTTCGCCTTAATGGATGAAGGCTCAACAATATCGCTCATCGACGAAGAATTGACGCGCCGTATACAAGTGACTGGGCCGGTCTCCACTTTACGCATACAAGGCGTGAACTCACAACAACGCGAGGAATATAGCCAGGAGGTCAAGCTACAGATACGCGGCCAGAGCGGTGAATTTCAGGAATTGCGAGCACGAACAATGAAAGACCTACGGCTTCATGGTCAAACGGTGGACAAGTCGATGTTAAGTAACTATCCACATCTCCAGGACATACAAAGAGACGCGTTCTTTGAAGAAGCCACACCAAAGGTGTTGATAGGTGCCGATAATTGGCACCTAATAGTCACGCGTGAATTACGCATGGGCAAAAGGAGCGAGCCCGCAGCTTCGTACACTCAGCTAGGATGGGTGATCCATGGGACTGCACCGCGCGCAACGCTGAAGAAACAAGAGGGACAAGTTGTGCTTCATCTATTCGATGTGTCTGCATCAAGGCAGACAGACGATGTACGTCGTATAGAAGAATTGATTAAATCACACTTCAGGATTGATGCCCTCGGAGTCTCTTTGGCAAAGAAGATCAAACCAGAAGATCAGAAAGCGATTGACACGGTTCAGGGCACCTTGAGAAAAGTCGGTGATCACTTCGAAGTCGGGTTACCATGGCGTGATGAAGATGCTACGATGCCCAACAACTACAACTGTGCCTTCAGAAGATTGAAGACAATTGAAAGGAAGATGGATTTATCGCCAAGCTTCGCAGCACAGTACAGCGCTCTGGTTAAAAACCTATTAGACAAAAGGTACGCCCAGGAGTGCAATGGAACAGAAGACAAAAGTAAGAGAGTATGGTACCTGCCGCACTTCCCGGTCGTCAATCCAAATAAGCCAGGGAAGATGCGGCTGGTGTTCGACGCCGCACACCGATATAGTGGAGTGTGCCTGAATGATTACCTACTGGAGGGACCTGATCTCTTGAAGTCACTGCCAGGGATCCTGTTCAGGTTTAGAGAGCGCCCAGTAGCCGTCACTGCAGACATACAGGAAATGTTTCTTCAAGTGAAGATAAGAGAGCAAGACCAAGCTGCGCAGATGTTCCTATGGCGAGGTGAGGAACGCACTAGGCCACCGAAGAAATACAAAATGACTTCAATGATCTTCGGAGCTTCGTGTTCACCCTTCATCGCACACTCAGTACGAGATGCAAATGCGAGATTGTACGCTCGAGAATACCCTAACGCCGTGCAAGCTATAACGTCAAGTCATTACATGGATGATTATGTAGACAGCTTTGCGACCGAAGGCGAAGCGATCAAGACATCGAGTGAAGTGATCAAGATTCACCAGAATGCGCATTTTAATTTGAGGGGATGGTGCTCGAATAAACACAATGTGCTGAAGAGCATTACACTGGAAAAGCAGGCACACGACACAGAAGTGAAACTCGGACAAAGAGAAGAGAACACAGACAAAACTCTGGGTTTACTGTGGCAAACAGGCTCAGACGAGTTAGGTTTTAACACGGGAATGAGTCGGTTGGCACCCGAAGTGAAGACTAGAGACAGAGTACCGACGAAGCGAGAAGCCCTTGGAGCTGTAATGGCAGTCTATGATCCTATGGGCCTCATCAGTCACTTCACAGTTGCCGGAAAAGTCTTGCTCCAGAACCTGTGGAGGCAAGACATAGGATGGGACGAAGCAATCCCAGAGCAAGACGCGCAGAATTTCGAAGAGTGGATGCAAAGCTTGAATGAAGTGACGAAGCTACGCATACCCAGGTGGTACGGCAAGGGCTCGGACGACCTTATGGACCTGCACGTATTCTGCGACGCCAGTGAGCAAGCTTACGCAGCGACAGCCTATTGGAGGATCCAGAAGTCAGACGGAAGAGTAGACGTGAGGCTGGTCGCTGCAAAGGCACGCGTGGCCCCTTTGAAGCCTGTAACTGTCCCGCGACTGGAGTTGCAAGCGGCAGTGATCGGCGCACGACTCGCGGAAACAATATTAAGAGAGCACCGAGATAAGCCTAGAAATGTGACTTATTGGTCAGACTCTCAAACCGTTTTACGATGGATCGAAAAGGACGCGTTAAAGTACACACCGTTTGTGGCGCATCGCCTGGGAGAGATTGCGGAGTTAACTAACGCCAGCCAGTGGAGATGGGTACCTACCGAGCATAACGTGGCAGACGACGCCACACGCCCTAAATATACCACACACATGAAGCCAGACGACAGATGGTTCACCGGCCCCGCATTTTTATACGACAACGAGGAGTCCTGGCCGAAGGAGAAGGTCAAAGATGACACCGCCAACGACGAAGTAACCTATGTGGCAGTTAAAGAAGAAAGAGAATGTCCATCTCACCTGCCCGACATAAGAAGGTTCTCTTCATACGAAAAGCTACTACGAGCAACCGCTGTGCCCTTCCTGTTCAAGGAAAAATGCAAGGACAGGACCAGCCAGATGACCGTCGACCTTATAGAGAAGGCCGAGAAACTATGGCTAAAACAAGCACAGCTCGAAGACTACGCCGAAGAGATACAGCTACTCCAGAAGGGGAAGCCGGTACCCAAGTCCAGCAGTCTATATAAGCTGGACCCTTATCTAGAAGATCAAATCCTTAAAGTCAGAGGAAGGATCGGACATGCAGCTGTAACGGAGACGAAGAAGACGCCAGTGATCCTGCACGGCAAACATCCGTTCACGCGGCTACTGGTAGAGGAAGCACATCGCAGAGCCGGTCACGCTAACAATGAACGCGTGATTAATGAGTTGCGGCAACGATATTGGGTGGTCAATCTACGCCCCACGGTACGAGCGATCGCTCAACGATGCCAGCTCTGCCGCGTCAGGAAGGCCACACCGGTGAAACCGACTCCAGGGGATCTACCCCTAGAACGCTTAATGGAGACGCAGCGACCCTTTACGCACTGCGGAACCGATTATTTCGGACCGATGACTGTAGTAATCGGAAGAAGACATGAAAAACGATGGGGAGCCTTGTTTACCTGCCTAACCACGAGGGCAGTTCATCTAGAATTGGTGTCGAGTTTATCTACCGACTCGGCTCTAATGGCGATACGACGGATGGCTGCGCGAAGGGGTTGGCCCAGTGTCATGTATTCAGACAATGGCACCAACTTCAGGGGAGCGGACGCCGAGCTACGCATGGCTTACAAGGAATGGGCCAAAGACTTCGCTCACTTTGGGCTAGAGCACCGAATGAGGTGGAAATTCATCCCACCAGGGGCGCCGCATATGGGGGGAGCGTGGGAACGCCTAGTACGCTCCGTAAAGACAGCACTGGGGGCGACCCTGCATCTCAGAGCACTGAAGGAAGAAGTGTTGCTGACGCTGTTGACAGAGGCCGAGCACTCAATTAACTCCCGGCCTCTGACCCATGTCTCTGTGGATCCCAAGGATCCGGAGGCAATCACACCTAATCATTTTCTTATTGGAACCTCCTCAGGTCTTCCCTGTACCGGGCCTTGTGAGGAGGCCAGCCGCAAACACTGGAGGGCTGCCCAAGCGCTCGCCGACCATTTCTGGCGGCGCTGGGTGGACGAGTACCTGCCGACGCTGGTGCCCAGGGGGGCATCTGACGATCAACGACGGCCCCTTCGAGTCGGCGACCTGGTCATCATCATCGACCCCACACTGCCACGAGGAACGTGGCCCCGAGGCGTCGTGGAAACCACATACGTCGGTCCAGACGGCAAGGTGCGGTCGGCGGACATCAGAACTCCGGCGGGCGTCCTACGGCGCCCAGTCACGAAGCTCGCCGTCCTCTGCGTGGAGGATAAGGCTACGGTAGCCCTGCGCCGGGGGGAGGATGTCACGGACGTCATCGCTTAGATAAGAAATAGTATAAGGATTGATTAAAATAAAGATCATTTTGAAATTAGGGTTTAATGATACATTGTGAGTCGATTAAGGTTGTTTTTATTATCCCTTAGTGTTAGGAAGTACAGCAATCTAGAATCTAAGTACGTTAGGACATAAGAAAACCTTATAGGTGATTTTGTAGGTATACTGTGAATAATTTAGGGTAAACAAGTCAGTAACTATTTTAGCATGATATTAGACTACTCAATTAAGATAGAATCACAGGGTTTAGTTAAGTTTTTGTTGAAATTGTTTAATTCCTTTGTTTACTCAAGGTCAATATATATAACTACACATACACCTAAGTATATGTAGAGCAAACGTAGGGATAGGATTGGTGGAAAGATTTTTGTTTGTGAACCGCCCGCCACTACGTCCACCTACGGTCTGAGAGAATAAATTAAGCGCGGCTGAGAGCCGCAGCGTAGTCTCGCAGTAGCCCTCTGACAAGGTGTTACTCTGCCCGTCCGCGTAGCGAAAAGTGTTTTTTAGTGTTTCTTAGTATTGCTAGATTGTCATTACCTTTTGCTTTGTTTTTCAAGTTTTTATTAGTCTTTGTTAGTAGTTCAGTTTAAAGTCACTATTGTTAGCTAAATTAAATCAGATTAAATCCAGTGAGAAAAACCTATGTTTCATTTAAATACAGTCCACCTTGATAACCAATGCCAAACCATGAATTATGTGTTTGTTTCCGAATTGCTATACTTTTTTGGCCGCAAGCGCAAAAGCTTCATCATTAGCATCTGGCACAAGAAGATACTTATAGAAAAAAGTATAACAGATAACAAAAGTAGTTTTCTATCTTGAATTTCATCTATGCCCAGACTATCAAGAACAATATATCTTTTTCATAATCTCACATAACCATTTCGTATACAAACATATCACAAAACAATAACAAATAACTCTCCTATGTAAGAAATGAATGTTAGCAATAACACAAAATAGTTGTTACAGGTATGTTACAACTATTTTCCTTATTTGTATCAAGCGAGGGGAACGGAATAATTTCACGTAGGTACAGTCAGCAACAAAAGTCGATTAACATTTATGATTTTTAAATCCTAATTATTAAGTACAATATTAAAAGTAAAACGCAATGAATATAAAATTAAGATGAAATAAACCCTTAGCTATTGCCTGAAATTCTGGAAGCCTGTACATTATGTGTTTAGTGTCTGTTTAAATAATATAATAAAGTAACATTGTTAATCGACTTTTGTTGCTGACTGTACGTGTAAGAGGAAATAAAATTGTACGGAACAATGGTACCCAGTTGGAAACGAATTTATACTACACTACATATTACGGAAAATTAATGTGCCCCACTCTAGTTGTTGACATTACAAGTCTTTCACATCCCTCGAGGGAGTAGTGCGACTGCTTTTTTTTTTGTAGCTAGTAACACTGTTGTTACACTAGAGCTGACGTAATTGCGTTAAGTTTTTAAACTTTAATTATTCTTTTGTTTGGAGACTGACTATGTTTGTTTTTGTAGACTGTGGTGTTGGGTATTCGAATTTTAAATTCAAATTCAAGTGTCAAAATTTTACTCAATTGATAGAATTAATAATTTACTACGAAACTAAAGTGTTTTGATACTTCAGGTAGCCGACCAAAAACAAAAGTAAGTTTAAAAATATACATTTATATTTATGTCTTTTTGATACAAGGCAATGTAGATGAGTCTTGTACTACAATTATTTATAATAATCATATTTTTCATAACAATGTAAAGCGGTTTCTTTGTTCTTACGTAACATCTAAATCTAAAGTATAATATACATAATGGTAAATGAAATAGGTGAGTACAAAATCGACATTGTTTGAGCAATTACTAAAAATCTAATATTAAAGTAGGTACCTATTCTACCCGAACGAGAAAACAAATAGTACCAAAACAAAGTAACCTAAATCACAAAAACACTCAACAATACAATAACAATACTTCAGCACTCAAGTTCAACGTTTGATATATGATATTACAAAACTTTATATACAAGAACATCCATAGAATATAAACATCACGCCTGTAATCCCCGAAGGGTTAGGCAGAGGTGTACCCATTAGTTCACCCACATTTCGCCAGTGTTCAAGTCCCATGTAATAGGGGGCGAGCCTATTGCCATCAACCGAGCACAAATCCAGACTCCGAGGCTGTTACTGAAAAATTTTTGAAGGAAAAACTAAATGACACTTTGCCCGGCATGAGAATTGAACCCAAGACCTCATGCTCAACAGTCGCGCTTTGCAACCGCTAGACCAACGCACTATGGGACCAAACCGTATTTTCCATCTCGAAAATGGTTTTGGCGAAAGTCGTATATTCATAGATTTTTTTAGGGTTTAATACTCTTAAAGGATGGAACTTACGAATAAATCTCAAAAAAAAAAAAAACTTAGTTTTACGTTTATAAACTGAACCTCAAACATTGGGTATAAATATTTTCGTGCCAATTAAATTAGCGTTAAGGAAGTTCAACACAAAATTATTCGGAAGTTTTCCAAGGAAGTATGTTAGTGTTATACATCATAAGAAAGCTTAGAATGTACACTTTCCAACCACGTTCGGTTTTTGTACAAAAATATTTTCGTTTTTTTTTTTTTTTTTTTAGTGAAGTAAATAAAATTTCGTTTTTGTTTATTTCAATTGGAGTTTTCATTGTTGCCGAAAGCTGCCGGTGTCAAGTTAATCACTCTTGTAGATACCTTACCTATTCAGTAATATGTGGATTGAATAAAAACTTGCGCGTTTTTTGCGCAAGGGTGATTTAGAAGCAATAATGTCAATCAGGGGAAAATAAAAAAATCTCCGAAAATTACGTTCTTCTTTTTTATTATGAAATATTATATTTAATTGTTATATTTTGATGTCTATCTTGTTTTTTTTTTATTTCTGTTATAGAAGCATATATTTACAAATTAATAGACTACTATTATATTTGAAAGAATCTTCCCATGGCACTTTTGTTTTCGGTGGTCACCTTAACCACAAGTATGATAAACTATATTGCTACGGAAGTTCTATTTATTTATTAGATATTGCAGACCAATTTCATTAGAATTTGCAAAAGAAACACCTGAAAAAACTACAGCAGTTGTCAGTGAAATTGAAGCCAAAATTAATCAATTGATTCCAACTCTTGTGTCAATAGACAACAAAGTCATCGAAGTTAAACATCAACTGTTTATGACAATGATTGATGGGAAAGTTGCTCAAGTGTTAACAAACACATCAGCCAGTGCTACCTGCACTGTTTGCGGAGCAACTCCCAGACAAATGAATGATCTTTTAAAAGTTACAACGAGAGTTGAGAATGAAAATGCGTTTAAATACGGATTGTCGACACTACACGCATGGATAAGATTTATGGAAATGATCCTCCATATTTCTTACAATTTAGGTTTTGAGAAATGTTCTGCAACAACTCCAGAAAACAAGCAACTTAAAGAAGACAAGAAAAAATATGTCCAAAAACGTTTCCGAGAAGTGCTTGGTTTGCACATTGATAAACCACGTCAAGGTTCCGGTAACAGCAATGACGGAAATACGGCAAGGAGATTTTTCCAAAATTACCAATGTTCTGCAGAGATAACCGGAATTGATGAAGAATTGATTAAGAGATTATATGTAATTCTTCAAACTATGTCATCGGGATACCCTATAAACGCAGAAAAATTCGGCCAGTATACATTGATTACCGCGCAATTATATGTAAGCAAATATAACTGGTACTACATGCCATCTTCGGTCCATAAAGTACTTATACATGGTGCTAAAATAATAGAGCATTATGCAGTTTTGCCTATAGGACAATTATCCGAAGATGCCCAGGAAGCCCGAAATAAAGATTACAAGAAATATAGGTTACATCACGCTAGGAAGTGTTCCAGATCAGCAACAAACGAAGACGTTCTGCATATTTTATTATATACATCTGATCCTTATATATCTAGCTTGAATAAACCAAGTTTTCTAATATCCAAAGAATTGTTTGACGAAGTTAAAGAATTGTTAGAAATAAAAGGTGATGAATAGTATAAGTGCTAAAATTTTTAATTTTTTTATCATGTAATGTTTGTTTAATAATAATAATTAAGTTTTAAACTTATTTTAAGCAAAAGTGTAACTTTTACTGCTATTTTAATGTTACTGTATAATTTTTTGCATGAAATTTCGTATAACTGTAACTTTGTAATTTTTTTACTAAAAATATTTAATTTTTAAAATGTTGATGTTTAATTTCTTTTATTGCCTAGATATTCAGAAATACGCAAAAAAAAATTCAAGGAGAAAAATCACAAAACAACAGAGTTATCGATTTTTGAGATGGAAAACACCGATTGGTCCCATAGTGCAACGAGGCAGATTATTTTCATGTTTGATGTGAATAACCACATCAAACACATCTGGGTCATACTCAGAAAAAGTGTACATTTTAAATTTGTAACTAAACTGATAGGTAACGATACTGAGAATCTCCGTCACGAAACTGATGTCATAAGGTATAGTACACATGGATTGGGCGAATAAAACACGTGATTATATTTGGCTAATCAGTCATATAAGTTTGTTTGTTTGTTACCTTTTCACGCCTAAACTACTGAACCGGTCATCCTAAAATTTCGCATATACTTTGTCAGGTGTACAAAAACAGACATAGGGTACTTTTACTGAGGAAAACAACAATAACGTTCTTATGAGAATAGGTGGCGCCACATGTCTTTCGAATATTGATTTACTTATATTATTATAAAACCTTGAGGAGTTATGAGATAACAAACACAAAAAAAAAACTTCTTTTTTTTAAGTAGGTTACAAGTGTATGAATTTGTATGTGCGCGAACTACCCTCACTTCAAAATCTTTATCCAAATTACGTGACGGTAATAATAATTACAATTTAAGTACTTTTCGTCTTTGTGAACTAAGCTTAACAATTTCTCAGTTTCGTAACGTAACGCAAAATAACGAAAATGAGAATAAAATCTGAGAAACTTTAACCTCTACAAATATTTTAAAGTAAACCACGTGTATACTATGTCATCACTGAGCGTATTCGTTAAGATAATACATAAAAATAGAAAATAACATAATAAGTAAACAAAAAATATAATAAACTTAGCACAATAATAGTCGTTTATCACCCTGAGGATTTTTTTGTAAATACCTATTCACTTGATAGATCTCGACTTCACGACTACCGAGAAAACGTAAAGGCTGCCGCGACAGTGACTTTCACGTAAGTTGTAGTGTCGCCAGAATAGGAAAAAGTATTTATTAAAATAAAGTATTTTTTTCCAATATTTCATTGCGTGTACTAACCCTGAGTAACAAAACTTCATAATTTTGGGACAAAGTTATTTAAATAAAAATAAATTCTTCTCTAGATGATTGATGAATATACTTGGTCCTATTTAGTTACTTGATTCATCAAGAATAATATAGCCACAGTTTATGTAAAATAAAGCTATGAATATTCGTAACAATTCATATCTGAAAATGTGTAATCGTCATTGGGACACGAAAAAAATGTATGGAGAAATTTTTTACAATGTTTTGACATTCAAAAAAAATACTCTTTTAATGAAAATTAAAGTTAAAATAGCATATAAATCTATTCTTTATTACACTAACATAAAAATTTGAGGGTAAAAAAGGAAACATTGTCATAATTTGGATATTTACTTTAATATGAAGTAGTGGGACAAGAAAAGATACCAAATGTACACTTTTTCTGAGTATGACCCATCTGGCGAAATGTGGGTGCATTAAGGGCGCGCCAAAAGCCAGCAAACTTTTATAATTCACCCGCGCGCTCCGTGTTAAGTGTTTTATCGTAATAACTCCAAAAATAAAAGGAATTACCTAACATGCCTAGACAAAACCCTCACTCATGTATAAATATAACTAATTATCCGTCATCTAAATCTAAAAAAACAAAAAATTAGAGGCTACTTCGTGATGTTTTTCTATCGAGAAAATGTTATTATTTTATGTTTTTGATCAATGAGAACCCTCGAAAATAACATGTAGTTTTCATACATTTGTATTTTAAGCCTAGAAATCTAGAATATTGTTCATGTAAAATAAAAAAAAGATTGGTAATTTTGCATACTCATCATCATCATCCACAGCCCGTCTTCACCCACTGCTGGGTATAGGCCTCTCTTTTTTTGTGCCAAGCTCCACGGTCTTGCGCCAGCCTCATCCAGGGCACTCCCGCAATGGCAACAATGTCGTCTGCCCATCTCGCCGCCGGACGACCAACACTTCTTTTCCCATTTCTTGGACGCCACTCTGTCACAGCTTTACTCCACCTGCCGTCACCGCGCCTTGCCAGGTGTCCTGCCCAACTCCATTTGAGTTCCATAACTCGATTGCCAATATCGAATACCTTCGTTCGTCTTCGGATTTCGACGTTTGGAACTCGGTCTATTAATTTTATGCCGAGCATGGAACGCTCCATGGCTCTCTGTGCTACTCTGAGTCTGTACACAGCCTCCTGTGAGAGCGTCCACGTCTCAGCACCGTACGTCATGGTGGGCAGAACACACTGATTATAGAGACGGGTCTTCAGGCATTGTGGAATTTTGGCTGATTTCAGGATGTCGTCCAATTTGCTGAATGCACCCCACCCTAGCTGAATTCTTCTCGAAATCTCCGCTGTTTGGTGTTCCTTGCCAAAGGAAAGAATATGGCCAAGATAGACACAACGGTCAACCTTCTCCAACCTTTCACTTCCAACCTTGACAGAAGGATTTGAATTGCAGGAGAAGTTTGCCATAATCTTCGTCTTCGCCATATTCATCCTAAGTCCTACTTCGAAAGAGGCATTATAAAGATTTTGAAGCATCTTCTGGAGATCCTCGAAGTTTTCAGAAAATACCACTAGGTCATCTGCAAATCTTAAGTGAGACAGGTAAGCACCATTGATGTTAACACCGCAGTAGTCCCAATCTAATGTTTTAATGACGTCTTCAAGAACTGCTGTGAAGAGTTTCGGTGAAATGGTGTCGCCCTGTCTCACTCCCCGCTTGATTGGTACGGGTTTGGATAGGGTGTGCATGCGAACCTGCAGAGTGGCCATGGTGTACAGTTCCCGTAGCACATCCACGTAGCGGGAATTGATGTGGCAGCGATGGAGAGCGTGGAACACAGCCCAATGTTCAACACTGTCAAAAGCCTTTTTGTAATCGACGAAAGCCATGCACAGGGGTCGGTTGTATTCTTGGCACTTCTCCATCAGCTGCTTTACCGTGTGGATATGGTCGATCGTCGAATATCCGCTACGGAAACCGGCCTGCTCGATGGGCTGGGCTTCGTCAAGCTCTCGGGTAAGCCGAGTTGTAAGGATTTTCGTAAAAAGCTTGTAAATTTGGGAAAGGAGACTAATGGGACGATAGTTTGCTAGTTTTGAAACGTCTCCTTTTTTGTGGATGATGGTGACTATAGCGTTCTTCCATGGTTCTGGAGTACGGACATCATATACAACCCTATTAAAAAGTTCCACGAGGACCTTTTGAACTGGTTCACCACCCGCTTGTAGCAGTTCAACAGTAATTCCATCTTCGCCAGGAGACTTATCTGTTTTCATGTCACAAAGAGCTTTTATGACCTCGCAGCGTAAAATTATATATTTGCATCGTATTTTGCATACTACCCACTCTTAATGGGTACACCCATTAGTGCATCCACATTTCGCCAGTTGTGTTTAAGTCATGTAATGGGGGGCGAACCTATTTCTCCGAGGTTGCTACTAAGAAATTCCTGACGGAAAAACCGAATAACACCAACCATAAAACACTTATTTTGTATCCGACACTATCTGCGTCAATAAATTGTGGTCCAGTAAAATTTTTAGTATAAAAATGTCCTTATCTTCACAAACACGACTGTCTGATCGGAACTTCACGTGCGGAATGCAATTTCCTTTTAGATTCAATTACACATGCCGTGCGATTCGGCATTTCGTTATTGCTAGCATAGTATTTGCATGTTTATGTCTCTGTTTTGATTGTAAGACTGGATACGTTTTGTTCGACGTTTAATACGTGGTATATGCCATGTTTTTATACCTGTGAACATTTTTATATGTGTGTAGCTAGGGGTTGGGAATATTTTCTGTTTATTAGAAAGCCAATTCAACTTATTAAAAACTTTCATTTAGTTATAGTCTCATGTCTGTAATTATGCATTTTCGATAAATTGAGGCTGAGATTAGATTGCGATCACTCATTTAAGTTAGTTGTCAAAAAAATTAACGTCATATTTTGTTAAGAAACATCATCACGCCTTCAAATGTTTGTTTGTTTGCATAATAGGCTCCGAAACTACTGAACCGATTTGAAAAATTCTTTCACTGTTGGGAAGCTACACTATCCCCGGGTGACTTAGGCTATATTATATTTTCAAAAAGTTAGGGATCCGTAAGGAAAATCACGCGAACGAAGTCGCGGGGAGAGTGCTAGTTACACACTTAGAATTTCTTCTGTATCGAGGGTGCGTAACATATTAACTTCCATACAGACCTGTACGCCATACACATATTTGTTCCGTGCAGTAATCAAACCCGCGATACGCAACGCGGCAGCCAATCACTCAGCCACTGTACCAATCGTGTTGTCTGTTATATCGATTGCAAAATCAATAACCTTAACAAATCGTTTTACAAATCACAGCACCAAAAATAATTTCCAGTTATTTGATTTCTAACACCAACAGTAATCCAACATGGCCGGTGTAGGATTTATACAGGCCGACTCAGCGCAAGACCGAGCCGATGTGATTTGCGGGCTAGGACGTAAGCAGAATTTGATTGGATGTCCGACATGCTGACAGCAGTGACGCTTGTAGGCAAGGTACCTATTCGATTTAGGATTTGATATGAGTGATGCTTGATTGTTTATATTTGGTTGAATATTTCTGATCATCATGATACCAGCCTATTATTGTCCCACTGCAGAGTGCTAAGTGTGAGTTTTTTCACTCAATTTCGATTGCGAGCGCGTTAGAATGTTTTATAGGAAAAAGTTGTAGCGCCATCTGGTCACTAGGAAAACCTTATTTCCCATACAAAATACTAACGCGCTCGAAATCGAACGTGAGTGAAAAAACTCACTCTTAGCACTCTGAGCATACAGACAAAGCACGAGCATTGATCTCCACGCTTGCTCAAGGCGGATTGGCGATTTCAGACTTTTAATTATTATGGTTTCAGTCTGCAGCTTTTTCGCGTGATATCATATTATATACTTTCCTCTGGAATCTGGCTATAATAGAGAAAAAGATTATCTAATCCCACTGGTAGTTTCAGAGATTATTGCGTTTAAAAAACACAAACAAACAAAAAAATATTTTCGATTTTATTATATTAGCATAGATAAGTGCAGGATTCAAACGGCTATGCAGGATCATTAATTATGCTAAAATACATATTCATAACACTTTGTATGGCCCCCACATCTGGGCAAAATGCCCATTGCAATGGCCATAATAGTTAATTTCCGTACATTTATTTCCCTATTATTATGTCTAAGAACCTTATGTTATTGTCATAACCATCACGATTCCTTTGTGAGACAAGGACTGAGCTATACGAAGTTGCAGCCATCTCGTTCTTTCCCCAAAACAATGGTCGTGGAATACTCCATAGCACGGCCCTTGAGACTTATAGGATTACCTCTATTGCCAAAATAAAGGAAGATTTTCTTCTATTTCCGTGACGATTGCCAATACATTTGGCAGTTTAATATTCATGAAACATTTCAGAACAGGTTGCTATGTTCTCGTATGAGCAGATTCAAAATAATCGGCTTGTGTACATAGGGCTTTTTTCTTTTATTTATTATTTTGGTTACCGGAAACTGAGGTTGTTTTTTTAAGAGTTTAAAAAAATATGAATGTATTTTTTCGTTCTGGTTTCCGAGTAAAGTTACTCAAACAGATTTTTAAGAAAAATCTTGATGCGTTCATTGTTAAATCATTTATAAGCTTGTGTGGTTTGACTTTGAAATGCTTTGACTTTGACTCTGGTAATTTAATTGTGATAAATTACTAGTTTAATTTTGTCTTAATGATTGGTTTTGTACACTAGAATCCGAGCGGAGATTAGAAGGAACTCACAGATGTACTTAGCTATCTTCTAAGTATCCCACGAAACTCTGTAACAGTCGCGTATTAGCTGCAGTAGCGCGTTCAAAATTCCAGAACAGTTTAAAGTCCCATGCATCAATAATTGACCATTGGTCGAAGTCCTAAAACTGGAATTCCAGAGACCCGCACAGTTAAATCGCTCTGGGCTTACAAAAGTCACATTGGCCTGAAAAGCCGCAACCATTCGAGTAATTAGAGACCTCCAATAATTACCAAGACCTACGAATCTCCATTCAGTACCTACTGAGGCCATGTTAATGCATTGCATGTGACCCACAAACGTGAATAGATGCACCAATTAATGCTAGTAGGGGACACGGTACGAAACGTTACGCGAATGGCACTCTGATACATTGGGAATTGGAAATGTTCTGTTCCAACAATATTGCAGTTCTATGCAATCACTCTGATGAAGTTAGTTGTGTACTATAAAGTTCTATTCGTTTATGGACGGTCGTTTTAGTATGGGCATTGGTGTTTCACAAATAACGTTTTACTGTTATCGTATCACGGCGATCTTGGAGATGACTTTTATAATATCCTCAATCTTCTATAGCTTCTTGCCGCAACTTCGTCTACGTACACTTCAGAATTAAACCAAAGTCTTAGATTGTTCCATGGGAACCCAAGAACGGGATAAAAATTATCCTATGTGGTAATTGTGTGCCAATTCCTTTTCATCCGCTCAAAGCGTGGACGAGTAGCAAATATCCGTATTGGATTTTAAATCGTGGTGCTAGGCAACTGGGCTTTTCCTAATTCATTTGTGCCTATTGACCTAGCTCTGTTGTCTTCTCTGTATCTGCATATAGGTAGGTTTTTTCTTACTCCTCCGCTGTTTCTTCATGGGATTCAAGGCCGTTGAATCGTTTCTCCAAAACTTGTCGAGTTTACTGCCTAGTTGTTGCCTTGGCATTAATCTGGTTGTTGCCATCGTTGATTTTTGCTTACAGAAGTTGGATATAAAGGTTTTGGATGATGATGGTGGATGTTATTTACATCCACCATCAAGCTAAAATACCCTGACGAAACCCCTCATTGTCTGTATCTAGCTTGCAGAGATCATAAGCTCTTCAGTCGCTTTTGCTCAAACCAGAAGCTAAATCGTAGCTAGAACCACACATACGATGCTAAAGAGAATTCGTTATGTGCTTGAAAATAGGGCGTTGCAGGAAACCACTTGCAATTAACTACCCCTACACTTGCGATAAGTAGACGAGGGATGCCGTGCAGACCTGAGATCTGCACGTCAACGCAACCCTCACTTTTTCACGTACAGCCTCGGTTAAGAGGGAACTAATTGTATTAAGCTATGCAAGATTACAGTTACTGTGATTTGCATTTGCATCCTACTATTATTATACAAGATTCTATGCTTAAAAACTACGGGTCAGTTTTTAATGTTCTATACTTGAATGATAACCATTTTGATTATATTACAGAATTTTAAATAGCCGGAAAAAACTAAATCGATATTTATTTATTTATTAAACGTGCATTAAGCACGTTTAAAAATACATTGTACAAAGGCGAACTTAATGCCTTAGGCACTTTCCACAAGTCTACCGAGTTAGTGCAGTGCGGCCCAATGCTTAATCTGATATTATGTGTTTATGAAAATATTCCATTCCACGGTTGACGGCATTTATTGCCATCAACCGGGCACAAATCCAGACTCCGAGGCTGCTATTGAGAAATTCCTGATAGAAAAACCCAATAACACTGGGAATGGAACCCAAAATCTCATGCTCAGCAGTGCGAGCACCAGACCAGAGGCATTACTACTAACGTGTGGTAATTATAATGTACAGTAAAATATAGGAATCGGAAAAGTATACCAATAGAATTAACGCAGTGTCTCACAACATAACTTTACTATTGATTCATCGAACATTGTACGCAACATTTAACAAATTACATCACATCTGACGTTTGGAAGCGCCACGCATCCATCAATCGGGTATCGGTCGGGGCTATTTATCATCAAAACGATCTATTTATCATGGGCCGGGCTATAAACTTATAATTACTACGCAGTGATTATAAAACTTTTGGGTACGCCTCGTTGTTGATGTTTGTATGTATACCCAACCGTTGTATGCGTAGATATTCGTTTTTGCCAATGTTAATGATTTTGAAAATGTCCTGGGTATGGTTTATTATGAAAAATGTCGTGATGTGCAAGTTTGTTTGAAACCGGACTTTTTCAATTCAATTTTTTTTTTAGGATATCTTGGACGTCACTGACATCGATGTAGAAAAATATCGTGAGGAAACCTGGACTCATAAAATTAATATAGGTCTGAAATCGTGTGGTTATGGAGTTGTATAACCATACTAATAATTATGAATGCGAAAGTAACTGTTTGTCTGTTACGTTTTCACTACTAAATCGCTGAACCGATTTTGATGAAATTTGGGTACTTTTTGTCGGCGTCCGCCATAACCGACATTTACGTGGACGTGGCCGCAGGCAAAAATTTAGTATTTTAAAATCATGTTAATCTGCAACCTGAATTTATTATTGGACGTCCAACGCTGTTCTTTTTTTTAAAACGCTTGTTTTTCAAATTTGTTCATTCCACACTAGTAGTTTTTTATCGTGCTTCAAAAATGTGCCGCTATATTTTGATATCAAACTATATATTTGATTTACTGTTACTTAAATTACTGTGACCCATTTCCCGGTTTAACTTTTAAAACGAATGCACTATATTTTATTCAGTTCTGCAAATGTCATTTATATCACGAAAGTTATACCTACCTATCCTGAAATTGATTGATTCCATTCAATTAACGAACAATGCGAGGAATTCAATAAGAATTAACGATACCCAGCGGGATAAAAAGCGATGACAAAACGATAAGTTCGCATTTTTTTCTCTGCATTCCATTGCTGTTCATGAGTAGTTTTTTCCGTATCTTTAATAGTTTCTTTTAACAAAAGCAGCATTGTATACTAAAGTGGGGGTTAAAGTTTTGGTTGGTGAATTATAGTGGTGGGTTCTCTGGTTTTTTGGTTTGCGGCCAGTACGGAATCAATAGCCAGGCATTTATCTAGGTTAATCGGTTTGTGTTTTCGATAATTGTCGCGTTCATTTTAATGGCGAAATCGACGAATAGGAAAGATAATGTATCTACCGTATTGCCCAGAGTTGCTTTATGCAGATTATTGCCCAACTGTAATTTTGTTTGTCGAGTTATTAATGTCGTATTTCGAACGAAATATGTATCTTCTTGGTAAATATTGCGTAGTATGTGTATCGGAATACAAATATTAAAAGTAAATTCTAAAAAGGGTAAGTTTGCCAAAACGAACCAAATCACTTTAAATTTTTTGTCATTTTGCTAGAAATTTTAATGATTTTGGATATTTGACGTTAATTAAATGGTAAAGCTAAAGCTTTGGGTTTTTGGCTTATATAAGTAGTAAACTGTTACTGCTGGATAGTAATGTAACACTTTTCACATACTAAATTAGATTTACTTAGAAGGACGAAAAAACCAGGACTTAAGTTTCGTAACAAGAACAATGGACAAGTAATCAATCGAAATCAAATCAGTCAACTATAGAAAACACCAAAATAATTATAATTATAGGGAACTAGCTTTTGCTCGCGTCTACGTCCGCGTAAATGTCAGTTATCGCGGACGCAGACAAAGTCGCGGATCAAAAAGTAGCTTAAGCCCTTCCTTGGGGTTCAAACTTACCCCGTTTTAAATTTCATCAAAATAGGTTCAGTGGTTTAGTTGATAAAGCATAACAGAGAGACAAACAGAAAAACAGAGTTACTTTCGCATTTATAATATAAGTAGTGACAGCCCTTGTAGCGGTTTGTCAAATCGTTCTATTTTTAAAAGGAGTTTATCTCACAGGAATATTGAAAAATAAAATAAGTTTCGATATGGCTAAACCAGCCAGAGTTAACAGTAAATTAATTACCAGACTGGCGAGAAATTGTAACATCGCAAAATAGCCATTAAATTGTAGTGAAAAAAAAAACTCAGCGACATTGATATGTACCTGGAGCAGATAAAAAATAAACTGTTTCACAAGTGCCTAGTGAAAGCTTTTAACTAAATTGTATTTTTATTTAAATTCTGAATACCTAGTGTGTTTTATTTCAGCACTTAAAGCTATTAAAGACACGGGAACGAATGCTCTTTACATAAATTTTCTCATTCATTTAAGAGTGGGATATGAGGAGTCTTAGTTAACTTTTTTATGCAAATCCTTTTGAGTGATTATTTAAAAATAATACGTGGTTATACAATTTTGGTTCTAATTTTCGGTTTTGCGTAGAGTAAATTAGTTGCAATTTTTTTTGTTGCTGATTCGAAGTTTTCGGAACACCAATCTTGTGTTTTAAAGTTAATCATCATCGAAGTAATGGAGGGAGGCTTTTGCCCAGCAGTGGGACAGTGTAGGGTAATTATAATAACAATAAAAAATAATTTGAAGTTAGATGTTTTATGACAAGCTTTTATTTATTATTACTTTTTTTCATTTTACCTGTCTCTGTGTCTGTAAACAAATCTTAAATGTTTTTGTCTTATTTCCCGGTGTTCGATTGAAATAAAATTTTGTAGATTTAATAAACAAAAAAATCTCAGAAAAATACTCACTTTTAAGAAAAATAATAAATTAAACTCTATTATGTCCGTTTTATTACTAATTTTGTTCTTTAGTCACTTTTTTCTATGTAGGTACTCACGAAATATTTTCTTTTTAAACATTAAATTGTGTTTATTTCATTATCAAAGCTTTATTTCGTTATAACCAGTCCAGTCATCGCTTACATTTTTATTCATTAATTATTTAGATATCTTCCGGGATAACACTGCAGTCACAATGCTGCTTGACACAAACGCCCCCTCCCTCTGGTCCTGTTTTCTTGTCCATATTGTGGCAATGACGCTGACATCCATAGAAGTCGCAAAAGCCTCGACGTGCTCTGAGCCAGGGAGCAGTCCCAAGGATGGCCAAATCGTCTCCTGGAAGATAAAATATCAAACTGTTAGTTCATTTTCAATTAATGTATTCATATTCATTTATTTTCATACCATAATGCGTATAATAGATGTTACATATGGTTTAAAGCTGAGGTACAGTTATGCACACTATTAGGACACAGCAATAACACATGTAATGAAACATGCCAAACAAGAAATAATGCAATTATGTTAATTATTTGTCTTCTTATGTAATTTGAGCATTTTGTGTTTTTACTTTTGGTTACGTATTTTTTTATTTTTCAATTTTTTCTTGATGACTCTTACTTTTAATGTCTATTTGTTATTGTAAATGTTATTGTTTCAATTTTGTGAAATGTAGAAAGTTCTACAGGGTGACTCAGATTAGGACGTCCATACGAAAATTTTGGACTCCTCTCTTCTTGGACAATCCAAATCATCCCCATTAGTGTTCTACGTTTTTTTGCGGTTTAGGAGCTAGACGACATTTTAATATTTTTTGGGATATTCTTCTTTATATCAGATTTCGTAGATTTTCTTTATTTGGTGTAAAAAAATCACTTATTATGGTAGTGCGCAATGTAACTTACACGAAGCATTGTGCTTACAGGTGCATACAATAGTGCAGGGATCATAAAGGTACTTGAAATTTAATTAACATTCCAAGCTTGGTTTCGTTAAAAAGCGTTGAAAATAGTTGGAACTTTAACCTTTAACATGTCCAAAACCAAAAGGTTCCCAGACATGGTCCCTAACAAAATTGAGGTATTTAAAGTTTAATAGGAATCATTTCATGCTTGCTTTCGTTTAAAAATATAGGAATTAGTTGCCACCGTTCAATATCTCTATAACCAGAAGGTTCCCAGATATATAGTAACAAAAAAAATATATCGAAATGCTTATCTGCCTAGCCTTTTCCCAACTACGTTGGGGTCGGCTTCCAGTCTAACCGGATGCAGCTGAGTACCAGTATTTTACATGAATGGCTTATAAGAACATGTAACTTTCGGCTTCGTTAAGTCAGTTTTTTTCCACCCGTTTTAAGTTTAGAAAGTTTAGTAGAAAAAAAAAACTTACCCGGATTCAAGCTACTGGCCGAAACAAAAGCTATGAAAGCTGCTAATAAGGCGAACACAAGAAAATACTTCATCTTGTTACCTCTTGAACCAATTAACTGGCATATTCGGGCTTCCACCACCTTTATATATACATCATGGAAGAATCAGCCATATAAGAAACCAATTTAAAAATGTTTATTGTGAAACCATTTGCGGAATAAATTTAAACTTTACTGCACTTGAAATAAGGTTTAATTGGCGGCCAGTTGTCTGTAATATCTAAATTTTATGACCGATAAGATTAGGTTTCCTTCATATCTATAAAGTTTTGCATTTCAATATATTATTATTACTATTATTACATTTTGGGACAGCATTTGGAAAAAAAAATTTTAAAATAGGAAAGGGTTTACTTAATTAATACTAATCATAATAAAATTATGACTTCAAGTCATTAATAAAGGTAATCTATATTTTAATCGTTTCTATCCCTTATCAAGACATTATTGTATGTATATAACTCGCGTCATTAAGGAAACACTTCTGTTACGCATTCACGACTAAACTACTGAACCGATTTATAACACGGTATGTTTGAACCCCAAGTAAGGCCAAGCTACTTTTTATTCCACGACTTCGTCTTCATCCGCGATAACCAACATTTACGCGGGCGAAGATGCGGGCAAAAGCTACATAACATAACATCACGCCTGTAATTCCCGAAGGGTTAGGCAGAGTAGTACATCATTAGTACACCAACATTTCGCCAGTTATGTTAAAGTCTCATGTAATAGGGAGTGAGCCTATTGCCATCAACCGGGCATAAATCCAGACAAAAACAAAAGCTAGTTCTAATTTATTTATCACCTCATTTTTTTCTCTGTTTAAGTTTTATACTATGTGAGGTTAAGATATTGTGACTACAGCTTTACAATGCAATATAATTTACCAATAAACAAGATCAACAAGTCACTTTGTTATTTAATTTTTTTTTTTAAACTAAGATTTATGGATGTGTTAAACTTTTTGTTTTGATTCAAAAGGTTAAGGAAAATTGTGTTTTGTTTATGCATTTGGTTAGCACCTAACATTGGTACCTATGGACAAATAAAATAAGGAAAAAAAAACATTTTTACAATTTTTGTCTGTCTGTCTGTTTGTTCCGGTTTAATCTCTGAAACGGCTGGACCGATTTTGACGCGGCTTTCACTGGCAGATAACTGATGTAATAAGGAGTAACCAAGGCTTTTATTTTAGGAAAAAGATTAGGGTTCCACGCAAAAAAATAAAACCTCGCAGAAAACCGGCATTCACGCACAAAATAAGGTTGGTCAAAGTCAAAGTCAAAGTCAAATCATTTATTTCAATTAGACCATTAAAAGGCACTTTTGAACGTCGATATAGCTAAACCAAGCAGAATCTGAACAATACCTCTATACACCCTAAACCTTAGGCAAAAGCAGACGTAATATTATGTTTTCCAAGAAATTGTACCAGAAATTAAGCAGTATGTAATACTGATGACTTGTGACGGGTGAACGGTAATGGGGTACTGACATGGAAGAGCCCAACATCTGTGTGGTTCCCTAAGATTTGTTTACTAACTCATTTGGGTGACGGTTCAAGGACTACCGTTATGTAAGTGGTATCTAAAGTAATTAATGTTTTTTGTTTTTTTTTGGTATTACTTTTTTTTTTCTAATAACGAAATTTATTTACACTTAAACATAAAACCTTAAAGTAAATGTAAAATATGTACAAATTATTAAAAAAAAAGAAGGCAAAAAGGAGACCTCATAGGGCAACAAAAAATTCGTCCGCGTCGCTGTCAATGGGGCAAGTGCCCAAAAGGCTGACAGCATTGCCACGTTGTATAGCAATGCTGATTCTTTGGCCTAAGAAAAGGCCAGCCCTCTGGTCATGTGAAGAGTCGACCAGTCGCTTTGCGATGTCCCGAAAAACAAGGTGAGCGCTCGGACCCCATGGCCCCAGTGTTTCAACCCCAAACGGCTCAAATACATAACTTCCAAGAAGGTTGTTATATTTGCGTCGCTTGAGGTTTTCGGCACCAGCAGCGGTAGCCCCAGCACAGCACGTCGTGCTAGGAAGGTGAATGAATGTTTTTTGTTATTCTACATACCTACTTAGTATTATGTTCATTTTGAGTAATAGTCGTGCCGATTCCCTTGTTGATAATAGTAATAATACCAGTTTATTATTGTCCTACTACAGGGTTAAGGCTTGATCACCACGCTTACTCAAGGCGGATTGACGATTTCAGACTAAGAACAAGTCCAGGTTTCCTCACGATATTTTTCCTTCATAGATGTTAGTGATGTCCAAGAAAAACTTTAGAAAGTAAATACTTATATAGCTGGGTTTTGGATACGCATACTGCCAAAAAACGACAGACACCCACATAAAAAAATAGAGTAACCAACAAATATATAAAATACAAACCTAACCTAAGTAGATCATCCCATAGCCATAAACAAATTCAACAAAAAAAAAACTAAGTACCAAGGTACTAATTTCCGTCATCTATTTCCTTACTTCAACTGAATGTATAAAGTATGTTAGCCTACCAAACATTATCATCAATCTACTACCACTACTCTGGTATATTTTCCTCCTCTCCTGACCTTGAGAACGATCCTTTGTAACCTTCACTTAGCAAGAAACAATGGTTTCATTCATTTGTTTTGAGAAACTGACCAATCAGGAACCAGGAAAATTAACTACTAATGGTCAGCGCTCATCGGCAGCGGCCTGGTCGCGAACCGTCACCTTTTTATCTTGTCTTTAAAAAAATATTTTAACACACAAGATTTAAAGCACTAAATTGAATGGCAAATGCACGGCTCGGACACAGCTGTGTGTCGGACCCAGATAAAGATCTTAGATAAAATGTTAATTAAATTTAAAAGTACCTAGGTTATACAAATTAAAGAGACACTGAATTCCCCACAGCATAAAATAAAATTACATTCAGTCTATAAAATTAAACCATTTTTGACACTACTTACTTATCCTACCCACACCATTTGGAATCAATACACTGTAACGTTGTACTTTGCTAGCTCTAAGAATAGGTTAGAAATTTAAACTACATTAAAATATAATTAATTTTACATAAAACATTCTACGGAACCCAAAAATTAAATGTTTACGCGAGGGTCCTCGTATCTATTGCGCTTACGCATCTCCAAACGAGTTAAAAACCGGTTGTGCAGCGCGCGACCGTTTGGCTCACCTCGGGTTTATTCGTAAAATTCAACGGACAGACCACTTAGCGGCATCAGACGTGACGGCTGTGTCACACGCTCTCAGATGACCTACATTTGAAACGTACTGACGTACCTAACCAATAATACTTATTTGTGCTAAAAACAATTCTAATCGGAAATCCCGCTGGGGTAAGTTTCCATGCATTGCTTAATTAAGTGCTTCTGTTGTAAGGTGTTTCTTCTTTCTAAATCTCTGTCTAGAAGCAGCTGTTCTATTTCCTTTGTCTGCTGGGACACTGTGACCTTTGGACCCGGCTACGTGGTCCAAACTCTGCTAACGCTTGCCTTGTGTCTGCGCTTCCAGGATTTATGTTCCACCTTAGACCTCGCTTCGCAACCTTCTACCTGGCGGCGAGTGGAAGACCAGACCTGATCCTAGTCTGGAACTACCTGGGTCCTGCTGAAGACCTAGAGGCGCAACCTGGGAAGAGCAGGGCCATCGGCAGAGCTGCACCACGGTTCAGGCCAGTGTTCCCAGTGTACCTACTACCTATCTCAAAGTCTGGACGTGAATAGGGCAACAGAAGTTGGCTTAAATAAAGTATACAATTCTACCAATTTGTGTACTTTATTTGGACCCCTACCTACCTACCTGCCGGCCGGGCTGACTACCAGGTCCATAAGTGCCGCAGTGGCGCCCTTACCGTGGTTTCTGTTCCCTGATCACGTCTAGATTTTAGACTAGATTTCTGGTCAGCTGCTAAATAGTCTGTTACATACATCATAATAATATTATTGTGAACGAGACGGTGACTCAGCGAACTGGTACGTACTTAATCATAATATTACACTGTATTCTATTCCTTTTCTTTTCTATTCATGTATTTACTGAGTGTGTCTCTTATTTTATTGTCTTATGTTCATTGTTAACTGTTGCGTATTGTATAGGTACGTTACTTTTGGAAAGCACATAACGGTTAAGATTATAAAGAAAAATCTACCTACATTTTTTTAATATTATTAGTGTACAGTAAAAAATTTAATGTTACTGCAAATTGAAAACTATTATTGTAAATTACGACTAATTACAGCTTCTTTGCTAACTATTTCTAAATAGTTAAATACTACTATTAATTATTGTGATACGTAACAGTTCGCACAATTCTTTCTTCCTTACTTTTCTGTTCTATTATTTTAAATTTTTATTTTCACCTACCCACTCATTTTTTTTTTTTCTTCACATTTAATTTTATTTATATTCATTTTTCATCACCTCATCGTAGTTAAGTTGGTAGTACTTCTAGTTGTAAAGAACACCATTTCATTTGCTATCTAGTAATTGGTAACCTACTGCTGTTTTCATTTTCATAATTTCCGCACTTTAAGCGTCATGGAAACCTACCCAATTAAATTCTTTTTGCTAAACAAAAATGAATTGTCGTACGAGGTGCTTATTAGAGGCGAGGAACCTGCGTCAACGGTACTTGGACTCCGTAAACAAATCAATAAACTTACACCTATTATTCCTACTACTGACATTTGTGAATCGGGCATAGAACCGGACGTTGACATTTCGGGTGCTAGCTCATCACTAAACGAGCTATTATCACGCGTAAAGAATCTCGAGGATAAGTTCGATAATAATCTCTTCGAACGTGCTAGGGCTTTATGTAATCACCTATATCACCGTATAAAACGTTTAGATGGTTCTGATCCTAGATATGCAGAAAAAATAAAATCATTTACAAAAAACATAATTGCACTTTCGGCTAAATTAACTGCTATAAATAAATCTGCTAATCCAACCACGAGCTGTGAGCCAGTAGCAGAAGTTGTTCATCCAATGGCATCTAGTGATGTTCCGCCTAACGTGTCGATACATTGTGACCGTTCGCATATTAGTGATTTACAAAAACTTAAGTATAATGGTAAATCTTGCGTACACGCCTTTATACAGAGAGTGAAGGAGTACAGGACGGCTAGGAACATATCTTCCGCTAAATTGTTAGCTTATGCCACGGAAATATTTACGGGTGATGCGTTGCAGTGGTACCGTAGCATCAGATCCTCTGTGTCTACGTGGGAGGAACTTGTAGCAGTCCTGGTTGAGGATTTCAGTCAGTTTGACTATGACTACCGACTTCTGTCTGAGATTCGGCAACGCACTCAAGGCGATACTGAGGCCATCACAATCTATTTTGCTAAAATGAAAGAATTATTCTCCAGGCTTAGTAAAGATATATCGGAACAAGAAAAACTAGAGATCCTACTACATAATATTCGACCTTGTTATGCTAGTGTGCTGGCTTCTAACTCATCATCAATCAATTCTATAGACAGCTTAAAAACAATCTGCAGGAACTTTGAAAGAATACAGTCCTTAACTTCTCAATTTAGAGAACCTCCTAGAGTGACAGGTGAAACCTTAGCTCCTGATCTTGCCTTCTCAAAATTTGATGACTCTAATTCAAATAAACCTAAATACTACAGTCAACATAGATATAATAATAAATATAATAACAATCCTGATAATAATTCAGCTAACACTAAAACTAATTTTAAAAATCAACATGGTAATAATAATTCTTATCACTTTAATAAAAAACCAAACACTAGTGTAGCTGCTATAACACAGTCTAGTTCAAATACAAAAACGGTTTTCTGTCCACGTTGTCGTAACTCTGATCATCCCTTGAGTCAATGTAAAGCAGAGAGGTACCCTATTTGTTTTAAATGTGGAACTAAAAATGTAAAATATCCTGATTGCCTTAAGTGTCATACAAAATCAAATTCAAAAAACTAACTACTGAAGATTGTTGTAATATAAACGACAAAACTAAAACTAAAAGTTCTAAAAACTTTGATGAAAACGATTGGCAAAATTGGCTATCAACTGTTAAAACTTTCTTTTCAAGCTATTTTGTTACAACAATCTTCGATGAAAAACCTATAGATGATATACGTCCCTACGCAACTGTACAGGTAGGTAATATCACATTGTGTGGATTACTGGACTCTGGCTCAGCAGCAACTATTCTAGGTAACAATTGTCTTGAATATCTAAAATCTATCGGCCTAGCTTTTCATAAAGACCTAAAAACCTTCACTGCTGCAGGAGGCGGAAATTTACCTACTATTGGTTATGTTAATTTACCCGTGACGTTCGAAAAACAGTATCATATTTTAAAGGCTTATGTTATACCTACTATAAAAACCAATCTCATTCTCGGTGTCGATTTTTGGACAAAATTTAATCTCTTTCCAAAATATTCTAATTCTATTTCACTACATAGTTTGTCTAATTGCCCAACTAATGTAAACACGGTCTCTAAAGCTGATAGTATGTTACATTCCTACAATGAACTTACTGAAAATCAACGAGTTACCGCTGATAATGTCATCGATCAGTTTAAGGATATTTCTACAGAAAAGTGTGGTTTAGGTAGAACTAATCTAGTCTCGCATCATATTGATACTGGAGATTCCTTACCTATTAGGCAAAGATACTACCGCGTTTCTCCAGAGAAGCAACGTATCTTATCTGAAGAATTGGATGAAATGCTAGCGCTAGGTGTGGTTGAAGAATGCGAGAGCCCTTGGTCTTCACCTGTCTTACTTATACCTAAAAAAGATGGCAAGCTTAGGTTCTGTCTAGATAGCAGGAAGCTAAACTCGGTGACTAAAAAGGATGCCTACAAGTTACCCTACATATCTGAGATTCTGGACAACCTGAAAAATGCTAAATACCTAAGTAGTATAGACCTATCTAAAGCCTTCTGGCAGATTCCAATCTCTGAAACTGACCGTAACAAAACTGCGTTCTACATTCCGCATCGTGGTACCTTCAGATTTGTCACTATGCCATTCGGGTTGACAAATTCACCGGCTACACAACAAAGATTAGTTGATACCTTATTCTATGGACCTGAATTTGAAAACTCAGTATTTGTCTATATAGATGATATTGTAGTGGCTAGTTCAGATTTTGAAACTCATATTTCTCTACTTCTGAAAGTTCATAAAAAACTAAAAATGGCTAACTTAACTATTAACCTCGAAAAATCAGTTTTCTTCCGTAATGAACTTAAATACCTAGGCTATGTGATCAACTCTGAAGGTCTTCATGTTGATCCTTCTAAAATTGATACTATTGTCAATTACCCTACACCTACAAATAAAAAAGAAGTTAAGCGATTTTTAGGTATAGCTTCGTGGTACCGGAAGTTTGTCCCTAACTTTAGCTCGATTGCTGGTCCGTTAAATAAATTAACTTCTACTAATAAAAAAACTAATCCTTTTGCTTGGACTACCCAAGCTGAAGAGTCCTTTAATAAATTAAGAGAATTACTAGTTTCTGCCCCTATTCTATCTTGCCCTAATTTTAATCTTCCCTTTCAAGTGCATACTGATGCTAGCGACTATGGTGTTGGAGGTATGCTAACCCAAACCACAGAAGGAGTTGAACACCCTATTGCCTACTATAGTAGAACTTTGACTGGACCCGAAAGGAACTATAGCATTACGGAGCGTGAAGCTTTGGCTGTTTTAGTAGCTTTGGAACACTGGAGATGCTATCTTGATAATGGTTTAAAGTTTGTCGTCTACACTGACCATTCCGCTCTCAAGTGGTTCCTAAATCTAAGCAACCCATCTGGACGGTTAGCTCGCTGGGGTGTCCGTCTATCGGCTTTTAATTTTGAAATTAAACACAGGCGTGGCGTTGATAATGTTATCCCTGATGCATTGTCGCGTTCATGTAAAATTTCGGCAATAGATTCCAATAATATTCAACCAAACACTAATGATCAGTGGTACTTAAATATATTTCATGGCTGTCAAAATTCTCCCACATCATTTCCTAATTACCTAATTAAAAATAATCGTTTATTCCGATATACAAAAACTAATAACCCTTTACATAAGGAGTTCGAGTGGAAAGAAGTAATCCCTGCTGAGTTGAGACAAGCTATTGTGCTCGAAAACCACTCGGACCCAACAGCTGGTCATTTTGGAATATTTAAAACCTTTAAACGTTTAAGCCGCAGTTATTTCTGGCCTGGTATGCATGCAGAAGTTGTAAAAGCTGTCACTTCTTGCGATACTTGCATCGCGCACAAACACCAAAATCACGCGATTCTAGGTGAAATGGGTAGACCTAAACATTGCACTAGACCTTTCCAAGTAATTAGCATAGACCTAGTAGGACCCCTACCTCCTACTAGGAAACTAAACACCTTTATTCTAGTTGTTACTTGTTGTTTTAGTAAGTATTGCTTACTATTTCCAATCAAGCGCGCTACCGCTGAAATTGTTACTAAATTACTGGAGGAACATGTATTTCTAATACATGGCATCCCTTCCACTGTTATTTTGGATAATGGTAAACAATTTGTAAGCACCACGCTAAAACAAATGCTGGAAAAATATAAAGTCCCTAAACTGCATTTTACGCCTAAATATTCACCACATGTAAACACAGTAGAACGTTATAATAAGACGATAATGACTGCCATTTCCACGTTCATCTCTAACGATCAACGTATTTGGGATATACTAGTACCTAAAATACAATTCGCTGTGAATTGTTCCGTAAATGAAGTTACGGGCTACACCCCTTCATTTCTTGTATACGGGCGTGAATTAGTAACTTGCGGTACGCATTATATCGATACTGATACTGATGATGACTTAACTTTTCAACCACGCGATTCCTACGCGGAGAACATAGGTGTCCTATCTTCCATCTTTAATAAAGTTCAGTCACTACTTCTACAAGCTCACAGTCGTAATTGTCAACATTACAACTTACGCCGGAAACCGGCAGAATTTAATGTTGGTGACGTGGTGTGGAGAAAGACGTTTTACCTTAGTGACAAGAACAAATATTTTACTAAAAAGTTAGCACCGAAATTTATAAAATGTAGAATAATCGGTAAAAAGTCTCCTCTTGTCTACGAGTTAGCCGATATGTCTGGAAAACCACTAGGTTCCTGGCATATCAAAGATATTAAAATCACAAATTATAAAACATAATAATTATAATAAGCTAATAAATCTAACCTAGTCTTAATAGTAACATCATATCTACTTAACTTATGTATTAAATATTTTATTAGTTTTTAATTTTTACATACAAACTTACCAACGAGAACAATTGATACTACATAATTGTTACTCTGTTTGTTAGGGTCACAAGTCATAAACTAAAAGACTTTCAGACGGTATGATACATTATATGTAAGCGTGAAGTATGAATGTTAGCCTGAACGTATTAGTAAGTTTGCAGTTGGTAGTGTTAGCGGATTTTTTCTATTCTAAGTACGAAAAATCCTTCACTTTGCGGCGGGGTACTGTAACGTTGTACTTTGCTAGCTCTAAGAATAGGTTAGAAATTTAAACTACATTAAAATATAATTAATTTTACATAAAACATTCTACGGAACCCAAAAATTAAATGTTTACGCGAGGGTCCTCGTATCTATTGCGCTTACGCATCTCCAAACGAGTTAAAAACCGGTTGTGCAGCGCGCGACCGTTTGGCTCACCTCGGGTTTATTCGTAAAATTCAACGGACAGACCACTTAGCGGCATCAGACGTGACGGCTGTGTCACACGCTCTCAGATGACCTACATTTGAAACGTACTGACGTACCTAACCAATAATACTTATTTGTGCTAAAAACAATTCTAATCGGAAATCCCGCTGGGGTAAGTTTCCATGCATTGCTTAATTAAGTGCTTCTGTTGTAAGGTGTTTCTTCTTTCTAAATCTCTGTCTAGAAGCAGCTGTTCTATTTCCTTTGTCTGCTGGGACACTGTGACCTTTGGACCCGGCTACGTGGTCCAAACTCTGCTAACGCTTGCCTTGTGTCTGCGCTTCCAGGATTTATGTTCCACCTTAGACCTCGCTTCGCAACCTTCTACCTGGCGGCGAGTGGAAGACCAGACCTGATCCTAGTCTGGAACTACCTGGGTCCTGCTGAAGACCTAGAGGCGCAACCTGGGAAGAGCAGGGCCATCGGCAGAGCTGCACCACGGTTCAGGCCAGTGTTCCCAGTGTACCTACTACCTATCTCAAAGTCTGGACGTGAATAGGGCAACAGAAGTTGGCTTAAATAAAGTATACAATTCTACCAATTTGTGTACTTTATTTGGACCCCTACCTACCTACCTGCCGGCCGGGCTGACTACCAGGTCCATAAGTGCCGCAACACGAACACTCTCATTTTAATTACCCGCAGTTGTATCATAAAACTTAAGTGCTATTTAAATGGGGTGTTAATATTCAATAACAGTATAATAGTTGAAGCTATAGAAACGGAAATGTTGCCAAACTAAAATATTTTGTATTTAAAAATTATCATGATGTTTGGTACTAAAAGTTTTATCCGTACCTATTCAATTTAATATCTACGAGTATGTTCTTCTGAAAGCATTCATAAAGTCTCAGAAAAAATATTACCTACAGCCGCTGTAAAACTAATCTGGCCAAATGGGGCATTCTTCGCCCATCCCAAACGGAGTGCCAGTGTGGAGCACCATCACAGGACATGCGTCGCCTCCCGTCGTGCACAACCACCTGCACTATCCAAGACCTTTATAAGGCCAATGACAGAGCTTTTGAGAGAACATTTGAGTCAATCGACACGAAAAGAAGAAAAAGACCCTGTAGATTATTTCTAAGAGCAAGCAAACCGTATACCTACCCGTTGTAAATACTTTCATAGATTTTTTTTTCAACCAGCGACGTTACAACGGGGTTTACATTTTAAATTGGTTAAAGTTTGCGTTGCGATAACACCCTTCTACCGTATATAATAGGCACCATTTTGGATTATCAAAAGTTGGCCAAAACACCGTCTTCAACTGTAACTCTTCATTAACAGCTTTTACTTCATTACCACAATTTTGGCAATATTACGTATATACTATAATAAAAATTTCATAAAATTAAGTACTAGCTTCTGCACACAACTTGGTTCACATGGATGTCATGAATACCATAATACATATCTCTATATGACACTCGACGAAAATGTAATTCAATCTCAAACCTCTTACAAACCAACAAACAAACAATTTTACTCTCTTTCCCTCTTTTATTTTTAATCGCATTACCCAATAGGGTAGATGACACCACCAATCAATTGACGTATTTTTTATGACCTGTCAAAACGCGATTCTCCCATAGATTTTGTATAACAAAACTCAACTGTGACGTCACTTTTGTGCAGACTCAATTGACTAACTATTTATTAATTTGAAAGCAGTTAAAAATCCAATTTTACAGTGATTTGAAAATTAATCAGGTTTTCAGGGCCAAAATAAAGTGTTTCTTTATAGAAGTTATGTCTTGGAATTATTGGTTAATAGTGTCATCTACCCAATTGAAAAACAAATTAATATAATAGACAATAACATTGGTACGGATTTTCTACTTTTTAAAACCATTCAAAAATAATTTGATTTTATACAAAAAAAATCTTCACATTATAAACTAAATGAATTTTCTTTATGTGTGTATTAAAAATACGACTGAACTTTAAAGAGAGGAACGTATTCGTGACGGCACTCTCTAAGTGTAAAAATTTTAATTACACGAACCTAAATGAGGGTAGAACATTCATTAAACGTGGAATCTCAGAAACATAATTTCGGGAATGTTTTTAATATAATAGTTGTAAATTTTGCTATGTGAGGTGAGAGCTATGTTGTCTCGAATGCTTGGGTTGCTTCGGTAAACAAACCATAGGTTGGATTCTATTGTTTCTGGGAACTGTATGGGGTGTCTGGAAATAATGACCGACACTTAAACACTTTCCCAAGAAATATTTTTTTTAACGAATATCTGATCGATCAATCTCTTTCCATACGTTTGAACGAAAAAATAATAATGCATTGTAAAAGATGTATGTTTACAAGAAATAGAAAGATTGATGATGATATAGAAAGAAGAATAAATGCGGTAAATAAAGTGAATAGTGTTGTGACCTTTACATACATTCATACATAAACTCACGCCTTTTTCCCATAGTAGTAGGCCGAAACCACAGAACGCCACTTGCTACGTTCCTTACATACTCCTTTCGCCTTGTCCACGTTCATACATCTAGTCATACAGACACGCCGGGTACGAGTACTGCGCACCAGACCTTTCTGAAGAACCTCACCAATAAGGTCAGTGTAAGTATTTTAGGGCATCACCGCCCTACGTTGCCACTCACATCTGCCATATTGATTCCTTTTGTTAATCACCTTTCACTCATCCTCTCAACATGACCGAACCATCCAAGCATACTCTTTTCAATCCTTGACACTACATCCTCTTTTAAAATGTGTATTTCTTTGAAAATTAATTAATACCTTGTGTCCTTCATTTTAAAATAGAACTTCCGAAATAAACACTGACGGCTTTGTTAAGTGTATTCTTAAACCAATTTGTTCAACTGTACACAGCCAAGTATAGAGTTCCACTTACTTAGTGTACCTATTTTAGTTCTGTCTTTTAATATGTCTAAACCTCAGGTTTGTGGTAGGCACTGTACATCAATTAGTTTAAATTGATTTGGTTTCTTAATAAACCTTTGTTTCGGTCTGTTAGTAAACCAATTATCTTCTAAATTAAACAGTGGTTTACTATATTTACTATTAAACAAACATAATAGTAGCTTTGTTTGTTGAAGACTGTTTATTAGATGTGTATACAATGATGGAGTGTTTTGGAACATTATTAAGTAACATTGTAATCATGAAGTATAAGGGGGTCTGTAAAAAGACACTGAACGGAGCCGAAAGTTACTTATTCTTCTCATCATCTTCTCATGTTCTTCTCATGCTAAAAAATAGATTGACTGCTCATTTCACGTAAAACCGAGGGTTTTTTTTACAGAACTTACTACTGATCACATTTTACTTTAACTACAACAACTTGACTGCCTCATTGGTGTAGTGATCTCAAAGCACCACTGCTGAGTATGAGGTCTTAGGTTTGATTCCCAGGTCAGGCAAAGTGTTAATTGGTTTTTTCATCAAGAATTTATCAGTAGCAGCCTTGAAGTCTGGATTTGTGCCCGGTTGATGGCAATAGGCTCGCCCCTTATTACATGGGACTTAAAACATAACTGGCGAAATGTGGATGTACTAATGGGTACACCTCTGCCTAACACTTCAGGGATTACAGGCGAGTTGTTATGTACTAACTATTTACCTCCAACACACACAAGTGATCCACGTATTAAAATAAAATGAAACACAAACACAGTACAGACGATGTTGTAAGTATTCCAACGGGACCAAAGGATACCTGACTCACCTCCACAATTGGACATTACCGTAGAAATTGCTCCTTTAAATTCCAAATGCATTGCGGTTTCAATATAACGCTCGTACTCAGGCTAGCTAATGGCGAATTACTGAATGTAATGTATTGAGTACCGTAACGTAGGTAAGCTCTTGTTGGACCACTAAACTTGAGTGCTGAAGTTGTTTTTAGTGTTTGTTAATAGGATAATAAGTTATACAAGTCAAGCAAATAATAGCTTTAACACTTATGTCGTAAAAGCTTCCCAACATTTTGTGTAAGGAAACTAAGATCTTAGAGACGTCGGATCTACGTCATTTTAGGATAGCTGAAATTTTGAGAATAGATGGAGTATTTCAGCCATTTTAAAATGAATGAATTTCTAACTATTCTGGGATTTTGGCCCGATAGGATCAATTAGTATCTTCAAGAATATGAACGAAAAACAAAATGATATCACAAAAATTAATTTTATTGTCTTATTTGTTATTTTAGTAGTCCTAACATATAATTATGCCAACAATAATTATTAGTATTACCAAAACATTAATATGAATAAAAATATACCTTAATCAAACAATGTAGCGGGTCTTGTAGATCTTCACTTATGCATTTCACTTAATACTAACAACAGCAACGACACAACTAAAACAATACAACAACAGACCACAACAACATCTGTATAACATCTAGTTATATACATAACTCTGCCAGTACCAAAAACAAAGTTAAACCAAACACCAGTATTGACTAAAACTTTAGTGTTGTAAACTAAATGACACATACGATCTTAGTAATTGAGTCGCTAAATCAATCCCTAATTGGAATACACGAACTCAACTAAGATCAGATCTATAAAGTTAGTATCACAGTAGAGTAATCCGTAATTAATACAAACCAATAGCCTGTTTACAATGCCGTGGGGCACAGATCAATGATTGATTCAAAGAATAAGATGTGACATCTACAAAGGGCAATAATTCTACTTATGACAAACGTTTATAATGTAGTCGCAATTTCATCTTAGCGACGATCAATGTTACAAAATATGTAAGAGGAATTTTTGACAGACAAATTAGATTGCGATCGTTTCTAAAAGTTAGTAGAATTGTCCTACTAGACTAAGGTAGTAAGGTACGGTACAAAACCAACATAAAAAAAAATTGACACCTGGTTGATTCTGTAAATAATTATCTTCCTTGGTATTCACCAAGATTAGATGAAGTGACCTTATGGTGAGATGCTGTCCTTGATGCCAGGATTTGCCAACTCATGTCACTCTCAATTCACCTAAACTCACTGAGATTTTTACAGTACTGCACCGCTAGTATATTAATTAAAGTTGAAATGAATTTAAACTACTCTTTTTTATAGACTGGTGCGTATAAAAAGAATTAGTTTCTAGTAGCAAAATGTAACTTAATGTAATCCTAAAAATAAATAAATATACTTATAAATAGATTTAATATAAATCCCAGAAGAGGACTATCAATACTTGAGGTATAAACTTATACATTAGAGAAACAAATGAGAAACGGAGGCGTTCATCATACCTTTTCACTTACTCACTATACTGTGCGAGTGAAATAGCAGATTCTTTGCCATTGCCATTTTAAATTTGTTTTTTAAATAACGCAAGTAGATAAACTTGTACACAACAACATGAAATCAAACATTTCCTCTACACAATAACAAACACATCCCGTCAATATATTAGTTGACACATCTCCTTGTGACTTGATCTATAACATCCGATTGTCGCAAACACGACGAACGGTTGCATCAATCATGTAGCGTAGCAGCCACCTGTCGATCTCTCGCAATGCATCTTCATCAGAAACGAGACGTTTACTAATCTGTCCTTAATCTGATACAACGATCTATTGGTGGTTATAATCTCAGATGTGATAAAGGGTTGTACTGTGTACTATAAATTAATTTTAATTTTATTAATATTAAAATGTTACATAACATCACGCCTATAATCCCCAAAGGGTTTGGCAGGGGTGTACCTTTAAAGATTTAATTTAATTTATGAACTGTTGAATGTCGTGAGGTAAAATATTAGTCTGACACCAACAATTCAACTTGAGCAAGCTTGTTCAACGCTCGTGCCTTCTCTGCACAAGAAGAGACCTTTACCCTGCAATGAAATAATAATAGGCTGGTATTAATAATATAATATTCATTATAATATGTAATGTAATCCCCGAAGGGCTAAGCAGAGATGTACCCATTAGTACACCCACATTTCGCCAGTTATGTTTAAGTCACATGTAATAGGTGGCGAGCCTATTGCCATCAACTGGGCAAAAATCCAGATTCCGAGGCTGCTACTGAGAAATTCCTAATGGAATAACCCAATAACACTTTGCCCGACCGAATGGAAATCGAAGTCAGCCGTCGCGCTTTGCGACGACTAGACGTGGTAGTCAGCAGTCAAGTTATTGAGAACAACAGCTATATATTCAGCTATAGCTGGCAATCCTGTTTACTTAACTCTTTTGTTGACAGTATTACCAAGAATGATGACCATAGCAAAGTTTTATTACACAAAAACCCTTGTCCAACAGTAAAATGCTCTAAATAATTTTTATTTTGTAATTTTGTAAAGTAACGCTTTCTCTCAAATAAAGAGTCTGCAAAACTTTACAACCCCAGCATCCGTTGTTTCAACATAAAAACGTAGTAACCATATTCAATAACCCTAAGGCGCTTTACACATAGAGCAACTATTGCAGCAACTGGCAACTAGCTGTTTACATAATATTTTAATTGGGCTGCGCACATAATATAGTAACTCGAGTTAATAATATAGTAGTCGAGTTTCGAGTTCCGGCGATCGTCAACAGTTTTCAGTTGCTGTAATCGATGACTAAATTAGTTCCTAATTGCCGCAACTAGCAATAGTTAAATATTATACTGGTTTTTAATGTTGCCGGTTTCCTAAACCGTCAATCGCAACGCGTCGGGCGATTTCACACCCTCCCTCCCTCTCCCTGTGCCCGGCAATGCCAGTGTCGCTACGGCAACGGCATACTTACGGCAACTCGGCTATGAAAGTTGCTCACAGATTGCTATAAAGTTGCGGCAACTATCATCTTTAACAGGATTTTTTTAAAGTGTTGATAGTTGCCTCAACTTAAGTTGCTCCATGTGCAAAGCGCCTAAACTGAAATTCAGAACTTGTTTTACTGACCAGGACATTCTACTAGGTCTAAATGACCGAGATTGAACCCTAGGTCAAAGAGATTTCAGACAGATGGCATAAAGGTTATATGCTATGCGAATACGTAATAGGTAGGCAATGCTAGACAGATTTCTGAATGCGAATAGTTATTGATCGAGTGAATAAATATTACGTGCATAGAAAAGATTCGTTATACTTCGTCAAGCGTGATTTGGAATTTTACTTTGAGTTGATTGGACTATATGAATATTTAAATTTCGAATATATCCCCGGTTACATATCATCATGCCTATAATCCCTGAAGGGTTAGGCAGAGGTGCACCCATTAGTACACCCACATTACACCCACACCCTATAAAAAATAGACCCACGTATTTATATTTAACAATACGAAAAACATAGTTCTTGTATGGAGGCACCCCCTTAAATTTTTACATTTATTTTCTTTTATTTTTGGGAAAAAGGCATGAGTTTAGCAGCCATAGTAATACACACTCAGTGAAAATTTCAACTCTTTCTTCTTGCTCTTTCTCTCTTTGGTTTATGAGATACAGCCCAATGACAGACATAAGGACAAACGGATGGACAGCGAAGGCTTAGTAATACCCCCGTATTGGCACCATTCGGGTAGGTTACGTAACCCAAAAAAAACTCACGTTATTATTGCAGTAAATGATTTTCATAAAAATACGCTTTTGTGAAACCTCATTTTTTCAAAGAGCATTACTAACTAGAGTAATACTTTTAATAATATTAACTTTTAATTTGTTAAGTGATTACAAACATCCAATGAAAACAAAGTAAGTAATTGAATCTATTTATTATTGCAATGAAAATGCCTCAATTTTATTAAATTGAGTTATGTATCTGACATTTATGACATTCAAATAAATAATAAATTCTTTACTATTTGTAGATCAATAACTATGAAACATTATGCGTACTACGTATATTATTAAATGCGAAAGTTTGGATGGATGGATGACTATTACTAAATCACGCCAGAACGGCTAAACAGATCTTGATTAAAATAGTCTGGAACAAATGGGCTTCTTTTTATCCCGGAAGATGTACGATTCCTGTGGTATAATATATTAAATTTAACGTTGACAAAATCGCTGGCGGAAACTACTAATTTAAATATGAATTTTCTTTTGTCTTTTTGTACCTAAAAGAAAGTTGGCGCACACTAGAATATTTTGCGATTATTTTGCTATATATTTGCTGTGCGTTTACAAACATAATTATAAAGTCTTCTTTATATTTTTTTTTTTAATTTCTTGAGCACCAAAGGTATGAAATTCCCATTTGAGTGGTGCTCTAACACAAGTTAAAATATTGATTAGTGCTCAATGCATAGGTGCTCAAACGGGAATGCTTCCAACTTTTTTGTTTCTCTTAATAGTCTCACTGCAAAGGCTTCTTCTTAATTCAAAATATTATTTGCCCTTCTTTCTGCCGCATTCGAAAAGCAATACTAAATCTTTAACTATAGATCTTAATTCACCATCTAGCACTCATATACCGTGCTACATACGTATGAAATCAGAAAAATAAATCACATCATAAACTTTGAAGCAATATCTGTATCTTCCTTCAAACCAACAATTATTATCTACTGCAACTTAAATACATCCCACTTTATAGCAAAGACGAAGATGTAATTAAATGAAAAAGAATTAAGAATTTTCTTCCTACTTTCTGCGTTCTCCGTTTCAAGTTTTAATTGCCCTCCATTGCACAAGTTGAGAAATTAATATGTTTCAAGGGACTTTAATTTCTGGACATTGTTCAGAAGACGTCTTTTTGTCTTGATTTAGTGTATTTGCGTCGCTGTTCATGTTCGTGCACGGGCGCTGTCAGTTAGGATTGGTTATCTCAAGAGTACCCACTCTTAAAGTATAATAAGTAAGCAAAATTACCAATCTTTTATTTTATTTTACATAAACAATTCTAGATTTCTAGGCTTAAAATACAAATGTATGAAAACTACATGATATTTTCTAGGGTTTTCATTGATCAAAAACATAAAATAATAACATTTTCTCGATAGAAAAACATCACGAAGTAGCCTCTAATTTTTTGTTTTTTCGATTTATACACGATATTATAATGACTAATTTGACGAAAATTTGATAATTAGTTATATTTATACATAAGTGAGGGTTTTGTCTAGGCATTTTAGGTAATTCCTTTTATTTTTGGAGTTATTACGATACAACACTTAACACGGGGCGCGCGGGTGAATTATAAAAGTTTGCTGGCTTTTGGCGCGCCCTTAAATGCCATGGCTTACATCTTTATAGTTATTATTTTTTCATACCCATCTCCATTGTTTTCACATAAATCGTTATCCTAATCCGTGATATATATAAAGTTGTGTGAAAGCGAAGGGTTTACTCACTGACTAAAAAACTCGAAAAATACTTGACCTATGAAGCTGTTTGGCAAATAGAACACATCAGCTAAGTACAGATTTTGCGACAAGGCTGATCTATGGCGGTCTTAGAATTTCACGCGAAAGTAGTCGATTACAAAAGTTAGTCTTCTATACAAATAAATAAATTAAAAGTGTCTGTTTGCAATTTCAAAATAACATCTTTTTACTAAATGCACATGAATGTTTACACAGTACTCAAACCAAACATAATTATATCTAAAAATGTTTGCCAGTTTGTCTGTTCCGGCTAATCTCCAAAACGGCTGGATTGATTTTTAAGGGAGTTTTTCTACTCATATAGCTCCATTATTAGAAGAAACTTTTATTTTATTTTAGACAAAGAATTAAAGTTCCTCGCAGAAAAAAGAAAACTCGCAGGGCTAGAGTTGATTAGAACTAAACACTAATTCCATACAATCAGCTTCGTTTGTTTGTTACGTGCTTAGTTTTTCTCAACGGCCATTGCACGTAAAATATTGAAATTGGTATCGCTTATTTTTCCTTGACCTGAAGTGTAAGGTACTAATGGCCGATTTCCTCACTTTGGTCGCGGTGTGTCGAATTTTCCTCGGCCTTATTAGATTTTGAGAAAAATATTTCCGACATCGTTTTTTCTTGGTTAAAACAAAACTTTTATACAAAATACATGAGATTATACAAAATTTTTAGGAAAAGATTTTTTTATAACTTTAAATCATGATTTAATCATCTATTTCTATTTTAAATATGAGTAAATAGATGATGAGATTGATAATTCAAATTACAGATCTCATCATAATTCTTAAAGTAAACAATAAAACAGTTCACAATGAATAATGTATACAGGGTCATTGAAAATTTACCCGAAACCTGAAAAAGGGTCATTGTACTCATCATTATGAACAACTTTTACTATGGGACCAACCTTGAAATCATGAATAATTTTCAATGACCCTGTTTAAATAAAACCTAAGTCAGGTTAGTTACACCATTTATGACTCAAGAACCCTTTATTTTGTATTATTATTTGTTGTTATAGCGGCAATAGAAATACACACTGTGTCAAAATTTCAACTATCTACCTATGACGGTTCATGAGATACAGCCTGCTGGAAGACGGATAGACAGCGGACGCTTAGTCAATAGGTTCCCGTTGGCACCCTCCAGGTACAGTCAGCAAAACAGATAGGTATGCAGGGTCGTCTGATATAGTTGAAGTTTTCTAAGAAACCGATGGATGTTTTTGACTGAAACTTAATCTAAGTAAAGAACTATTTATTATCTACGTTTTAAATTATATTACATTCGAAAACATCCATCGGTTTCTAAGAAAACTTCAACTATATCTGAAGACCCAGCATACCTATCAGTTTTGCTGACTGTACATAACCCTAAAGAGTTTAAACTAGGTTCAAATAAATTTGATACTTGAAGACAATGGTGTCTTCCCGTAACGATATGTAGAAGCGCTTACTGACGTAATTTACGATGCAAGCAGTAGCCAACAGCGGGATATAATAAGTTAGATGAGCTCAAGCAGATGCACTGCGGCATGTTCAAAATATGGTTATTACTTGGTGTGAGTTAGGAGCGAATAGCGGGAGTGGGGTGTTACGTGTGTATTGATAATATTAGGTTAAGCGTGTACAGTAGCGGTCATAAGTGGAATAGCAATCTCACAAAGCAGTAGCCACACAGCAGTAGTACATTTTTAACCTACGACCTTTCGACGTCGTGTTCGAATTCTGAGGTGTTCGTAGGTTCTGTGTTAAAACATAATCACTTTCCACACAGATGTAGGTACGGCCTGTACCGCGTGTTCACAGCAATTCAAACCTTAGCATGCTACTGCACTTATGACCGCTTACTGTACTAACAATATCGTTCCTTATTGTCAATACCGATTGAAAGTGCGGGTTCAAGTACTAATGTGACTTTTTCAATTCATGTATCTCAGTAGCGATTACAATTATATTAGACGTTTTCATAATTGGTATGTGTTTGTGACATTATCGAAATATCTTTGTGTAGTTGTAGGTGATCACTTATATGACAATATTTTATAATAGATATTAACCCACTCACCCTTATGTACCAGCCAATATACCATCTACGAAGATATAATCTATACGTAAACAGCTCAAGTATCTAATAAATATCATTATGTTTACTGCAGCAAATTGTCTAAATATCGCAGAATTTGAAAAGAAGCAATTTAACAATTTGATAACAAGAGTTTTCGCTAAAAACTTAACTCACAATAAAATTGTGTCAAACGTAATGGACCCGTGTTGGAACTAACTCAGAATTAGAGATAGCCTTGGCTAACACAAGTGGGCCTCAGAGTATAAAAGTACCACTTAGCAACAAAACCTTGTACATAGTTCGGTCATAGACAGTTCGCCTTACCCACTACTCATACCAACCAATCTATCCAAGGATCAAACGCAAAAATTCCTACCCTACCTTTTTACATTCACCTTCCCAAGTTCATAGTTAACGTCAGCAACTCGATTGGAAGTACAGTCAACCAAGCTACTTGGTACACAGGCAACTCCAAAAAAAGTTTTATTGGGTTTTTCTATTAAGAATTTTCATTTTAGCAGACGGTGTTTGGTAGTTGGCGGTATGACATCCCCGTTTCTCGAAAAGCACGTAAAAACTGCACCTGATCTCTCTCCGATCGCCTCGGATTGCCGTCCCGTCGGACTATGAGAGTGAGAATAGAAATAGTGCACCTGTGTTTGTCTCTGTTGCGTACTTTACTAGTCACCTTTGAAATACGCCGCCGAAGCCGATATTCGGTCTAGAGGATTATTTATTTTAGAAGGCACCTAGAACTTGAAGGAGGGACGTATACTATAACTTACTGACTAATAAGCTGGCCCGATAGGGAATGTTACCATGGCGATACAATATCTTGACTATTACCGCACTGAGGATTTCTGGCTATCATACAGAAATATTTCCTTGATTCATCCTTTTCAAAAGTTTTTCATAGTCGGGCTTTAGTTTTTAACACAATTTTATGCGTGAACTGAATAATCAACTCTTATTCATTACTCTCTTTAGCACCCATGTAATAAACTAAAAGATGTCATAAGCTTGTTACACAAACACGAATATTGTCAGTGTAAAAGTAATATGAACATTTGTGCCTGTACACGAAATAGCTTGTTCGAGTGTACATGTTGTCACGTCGCAAATTGAAGAATGCTAAAGGTGTGCGCCTTAGTAGGAAAAGGGTCGCATTCCAAGCGAGCTCGGGATACCAGGAGATAGTTAATTCCATAGCATTCCGATACGGAAAATATTCATATTTTATTGATTTTGAACTACTTATGTATCTACTTTTTGTGTGAAGTACGATATTATTTTGTGTAGGTATGTGAATATTATTGTATCTTCGATTTGAATAGTTTTAAGGTTTATCTTTTATGACGATCAATAATTGTTATCAATAATTGCACGGCCGATCTTATAAAGGCCGAAAGTCATATGTTCTTCCCATTAATGTGATTATTTTGTGGCGTAAATAGGTAAGCATCCCGGTAGTATTTTCCCTGGATAGTCCACTACTAAATATAAAATCCAAAACCGACTTACTTATTTACTAATGCGTCTTTCTCATTACTCCACAAAAGGAAACACAAGTTAAATGTACTTAGTGACCTCACGACGTATTATCACAGAAATGTCAAATGTCTTATTATTATTATCAAAGTGTGAATACCATAAGCTACCACATTATTGTCAGGATATTAAACTATGTGAAGCATCTTGAAGGTTTCGACACCTTTAGTTCGACACCTTATGTTGTTAAGTAATTAAGTTAAGTAAATAACTTCACGAGCGAAACGCCCGTGAAATACGACAAGACGGGTTATATTCGTACGTAAAAACTTTGTTTTAATAATTTATTTAGCCATAATAATTCCTAAAATTTTAAAAAACAAAAATTTCTACTACATTTTTAGGAATAGTCGCAATCTAATGTCAGTCTCAATCTGTCAAAAATGCCTTTAATTTACCTTCATCTTTTGACATTCATGAGATTGTAATTACATATTAAGAGCAATAGCGCACTAGCGGCCCCGGCCGCAGCGGCCAGGCCGCGGCGGCCATCGAGATACATACCTTAGTATGAAATCGCCACAGAGCGCGCGCACCTGGCCGCACGCGGCCAGCGGCCAAACCGTGCGGCCAGGTGCGCGCGCTCTGTGGCGATTTCATACTAAAGTATGTATCTCGATGGCCGCCGCGGCCTGGCCGCTGCGGCCAAGCCGCTAGTGCGCTACGGGTCTAAGGTTTTTATACTTAGTCTAGGCTTTCTATAATTGACAATCTGTATGCCTGTAATGAAAACTGAACACTATGCAAATTTCAAATGCAGTCTTACCGATATTGAGAAAAAAGCCTTTGTGATAGATGGACAAAAATTGATCAAACATCCATACAACATACAGCTGAAGAGTTGGGACACATGGGACTTAAACATAACTGGCAAAATGTGGGTGTAATAATGGCGGGTACTACTCTGCCTAACCCTTCGGGGATTATAGGCGTAATGTTATGCTGAAGAATTTGTTTGAACGCAACTAACCTCCAGAACTACTGGTCCTGATTCTAAAAATTATTTCCCGAATAGGAAACTACGTTATTTTTTTAGTGCTACAGGCTTTACTTTGTCGACAAAACCTAGTGTAAAAATAAACTAGTTGCTAGGTAGCAGGACTCAAAGATTAATTATAACTAAACCCATTTTATAGTATGCAAAGCATCTAAGCCTATTTACATTATGTGTATAGTGCGAATATTTCGCTAGTAACTTGTCCCATATTGGTCTCTCGGTTGCTTATTCCAGCGTCACTGAGATATGGCCAAACTTTCTCATGTGCTCCACAAAACTAGCCCCTATTTACAAGTCCCAAACCGTGGGTCCTTTAAAGAAACCAGTCCAAAACGTTTGAGCAATAATTTATTCGGATAAACCTTGAAACAAACATTAAAATAATTGTTAATACCAGCCTGTAATTTTCCCATAGCTGGCAAAATTTGGGTGTACTATGGGTACAGCTCTGCCTAACCCTTCGGGCATTATAGGTGTGATGTTATGTAATGTAATTGTCCTACACCAGGGCAAAGGCTCTTGCTCCATTGGCGATTCAGAGTTACTTAATTATAGTCCACGTTTCTTCACGATGTTTTTCTTTACTGATATCAGTGATTTCGAAGATAAATTTAGAAAGTCTACATGAATTGAAAAAGTCACATTAGTACTTGGCCTGTAGCGAACAGAAAGCTTACACATGTGATTTGAGGGCCTTAACGACTAGGCCATCACGAAATTTGACAAATAGTTTAAACAAAATAATGAACTCCAAAAAATTGTACTAAAATTTAACAGTTCCAAGAACAATAATATTTCGGTAAATTGAAATTGTTAAAAGTTTATCGTTTAATAGGTCAACGATTCAGTTATGTTTAAGAACTAGTTATATTTGAGCTCTGTCGTGTTTCAAAAGACTTGGACGCAGAGGTCTAAACAATAAATTGCTTTATGTTCACAGATATAGCGTGATAATTTATATAAACCTGGCTAAGCTTTGATGTCTTTGAAATTATTTTACGCCGTATTAAATGCCTACCTCGGGTTTTACTAAATAACACAGAATTTTGTGAAGTTATAATACACCTAACCGAATTTCGGTTCGGTGGCCAATCACAACGGAGACTATAGCCAAGTAGGTACGCAAGAAATATTATATAATAGTTCACAAATGTCTGCCTCGTTGGTCTAGTGGCCGCAAAGCGTGTCTGCTAAGCATGAGGTCTTGGGTTCGATTCCCAGGGTAGGGCAAAGTGTTATTGGATTTTTTCCATCAGGAATTTCTCAGTAATTTGTGCCCGATTGATGGCATTGGGTTCTTCCCCTACTACATGGGACTTAAACATAACTGGCGAAATGTGGGTGTAGGTACTAATGGGTACACCTCTGCCTAACCTTTCAGGGATTACAGGCGTGATGTTATGTATGCACAAATGTGTGCGCAAATAAACGCAAAAGAGTGATTTCTGTATATTTTTGTGTGCAATTGACACAAAAATAAACAGAAAATACCTTTTTGCATAGATATGGCAAGTCTACAAATACAGGTCAATGGTTTAATCCATTACGCAAACAAAAAAAAACCAATTGCATATTTCCACCATGAATACATTCGTTGACTCTCATAAAGTTGCTACATTTCACGAGTGCGCTCCAATCATTACAATTTAAACCATAAGCCAACGACATAAAGGTCACATGACATGCACTCGTGTATTGTAAAGACTATACCTGCAAAAATGTCACACTTGACCCAGAAATATCAGCAACAAGAAATAATTAATTAAAGCGGTACATTTTCTGCGCTTCAGCTCTTTGGAGGTGACGACACTTTATACAAGGTCCAGTTTAGCATCCTTCACAAAATTTCAGTAGATTGTCTTAAAATCCATACTACCTAATATTATACAGCATGTAACAAAAACCCTGTCCGATCCTTAAGGGTATTATTCGGCATCGTACTGCGTACATATATACGTAACCATTTAATGGATTTGAGATTATAATTTTTCCCTAGTGAAAAAAAAAAGAAGAAAGAAGAAGTACTTAATTAAATTAAAATAAAACATAAAAACTGATCAACGGTAACACTGATCTGACAGGGTTTTTGTTACATAGTGTAGATGCAATAGTAACTAAATGCGCAAGGTTACTCATCACGAAATATTGAAAACCGCTTGACGTATAGAGATGAAATTTGGCAAGGAGGTAGTATATAGTTAGTAGACGTCCGCAAAGAAAGGTTTTTTTTAATTCAACCCCCAAAACGATGAAATGGGGTTCCAAAGTTAACGTAGAAAAACTTAGGAGAAATGTAGGAGTAAACTTAGTTACCCGAATGTAACGCGAGCGAAGCAGGGCAGGCATAAGCTAGTAGTCAAATAAAATTATGATGTCATTAATTAATAAACATTAAATGTTTTAGTAGTTTGTGTTTCAAAATGCAGCTTTTTCAAAGAACAGAATCGCCGAGATAACCAGTTCAAATTCGAAAATCAAAAACTGTAAAAAATAAATCGTATTTAATTTAGTATTGATTCGTATCAACACAGTTAGCTCCTTGAGTTTGAGGATGCAATACTGCAGCTCGTAGAAAACTTGAGTAATCCAGTTCATTCCGCAGATGACCGGAGCGCACGCAGACGACCCACTTTTCCGATTATGCCAGATTTAATTAGAATTGAATAGGGAGCTGGATTTTCTGCAAATAGTCGTTTGTTGGTGGCATTTTTTATTGGGATAGACTGGATTGGTTTCATATGTACTTTCTAAAGTTTATCTTAGACATCGCTGTCATCGTTCGGGGCCTCGGAAAGTACGTTAAGCCGTTGGTTCGGGCTGTCACGTATGGATCTTTGGCAGTCGTTACGGCTCGTCAGAAGCCCGAAAGTCTGACAACCAGTCTTAGCAAGGGGTATCATATCACCCAGTTACTGGGCTGTGAAGGTCAGACAGGCAGTCGCTCCGTGTAAAACATCATCTGGTTAGACTGGAAGCCGACCTCAAATTATATACCTATAACTTTTAAATTGCCAATACCCCTTCAGCAAGCATGGTGATCAATGCTCATGCCTTCTCTGTACGAGAAGAGACTTTTGCTCTGCAGTGGGACAATAATTGGTGGCTGGTAACAATATTAAAAAAAAGTTTCTATAAAGGTTAGTGTTAAGTCATAATTTTCTTTTTTTTTTAATTTTTAACACAGTGTTAGTAATTGACTTCTATTTCGTTGCAATAAGGTTCATTATTCAAGTCGTTATGAAAACCATTTAAAATCCGTAGGGTAAGTAATATTTTATTATCCACCATCACCCATCAAAATTATAGCAGAAGTAAAAAATACCCACGCAATTTAAAAGCTCCGAATAACAATGGACTAAAAAATGTTCGACTCAATTTAAACGCTTTTAGATTAAAAATATTCCCGAAGTCGTTTAGATTTAATTATGAACTCTATTCTAAAGTAATTAAAGTACACATTTTTGTCAGATAAAGAATTTTATTCGTAGACCTCACGAATAAAAAGTGTATTAAAATGATTACGGGCATTAAAACAAACAAAATTCATCCCGGGAGTGAAAATATACGGCGAGGCATCAAAAATATGGACACAAAAACAATTTTATCTTCGTTCGTTAGCAAATTGTGTTCATTTGATTAACATTTGTCTGCTTTTTTTAGCTATGTAGGTATAATAATTGGACCACAAAATTTTATGACCTTAAAGTGAGAGTATGAAATAGGAATATATATCTTATTGTATTGTATTTAAGAGCTATCTAAGAAAGTCAAATGTGATGCGTAGGCATTTTGCTACGCTGGCGTAGGCGGCGTAGCCATTATGTTTGCTACGTCGCCGTGTTGTAGCAGCATAATAATACGAACCTTGAGGCTTTGTACCCAAAGGGTCCAAACGGAGTACTATTACTCTGACTCATCCATCAGTTTGTCTGTACAGATAATTAAAATTAAACAAAATAAAAAATATACATAAGATACACGAAACGTGTTTTTTTAGAGCTTTTGGCGCGATCTTAATATTGCATTATCATAAAATCGTACGTACAATTTATTGTACGGAACCCTTGGTGTGTGAGTTGGACTCGCACTTAAACGGTTCTTTAACTTTATTATACACTAGCTTTTGCCCGCGACTACGTCCGCGTGGAACTTGTTTATATCGTAGTTGCATACAAACTTCCACCCCCCTTTCCACCACCTTACGGGGTGATTTCCGGGATATAAACTATCCTATGTCCTTCCTCGTATCTTAAACTATCTCCATGCCAAATTTCATCAAAATCGATTCAGCGGTTTAAGCGTGAAGAGGTAACAGACAGACAGACAGACAGACACATTTTCGCATTTATAATATTAGTATGGATAATTAAGCCTCATTTAGACGATGCAAGAAATATCGTGCGATTTGACGTACATTGCGGGACCGCGCGGCTGTCATGTCAAAAGTGACTGATCATTGACGAAAATGTACCACAACTTGCACGATATTTCTCGCACCGTCTAAATCAGCCTTTACTTGAGTACAGTTCAAAAAAATATTTACCAGTCAAGATATCAATACGGGACTTAACGTTAAAGGAAAAATGTCAAACTTATCTACATCATTAAAAATCACCATAACCAACAGAATAACCTTAATCACATAGAAAGCTCTTTTACACGCATCGTCAAACCCACAGCAAATAAACATCAGTAATATAACGAAGCAATAAAATAAAAAGTGGTAACACAGCCAGTCATATAACAGTTTGTCAAATATACCTGGGCTTGTAAAAGTTTTATAGACAATAAATTGCCATTAGTTGCAGACACCACAGCTATAACTCTTCGCGAACTGTTGTGGTGGCTTCAACCCGGTCATTATTGGTTTTAGGGTGTTAATAACTTTGAATATGAACTACATTTTGCTACACTGTGGCACCTGTATAGCAGGAGCTATAGAGTAGCAAAATGTAGCTCTTTTAGCTGCTATGAAAGTGTGTTAAAAGATATTTGTATTTTGGTATACTGTCTTTTCTACACTGTAACATATGTAACACGAATCCGATTTTTTATTTATAAGGTTCAAGATCGTGCTATTTTCAGGAAAAAGTACAAATTAATATATCCTACTCTTTTATTCAAATGTACCAATGTGACTTTAAATTCATATGTACTTTCTAAAGTTTATCTTATTTTTTTAACTGACTTCAAAAAAAGGAGGAGGTTATCAATGCGACTGTATTTTTTTTTCATGTTTTTTAGCTCCTAACTTGCGACTGGGTGAACCGATTTTCATGATTCTTTTTTATTTGAAAGCTGGTGCTTCCCGTGTGATCCCATTGTCACCATTTCAATATCTGATAATGAACTTCGGAGATATGGAATGGAACTCCTCACAGAATCACAGCAGCAATATCGTAACAAGTGAAATTGCTTTGTTTATACGTGTAGTCAATGACTGACTGAAGGAAAAGGGGGGGGTACGTCAACCCCCCTCCTACCAGTTTCCACAATTAAATATATCGTGTGAGGTATTGTTTGAAAGGGCTTTTTGTAAGGATTTCAAACATTAATACACAAGCACTAAAAAGTGAAAAATAAAAAGCTTTTTTACAAAAAAAGATAACCGCCTTCAGAAACTACAAAATAAAAATAACTTTAGTTTTGGAAGTCGGTGGCAATACTTACCTAGGTACATATCAAAAAACAAAACCAAAGCCGCCGACTTCCAAAACTAAAGTTATTTTTATTTTGTAGTTTCTGAAGGCGGTTATCTTTTTTTGTAAAAAAGCTTTTTTTTATAAATGCATTACAGAATATTGTTATAAACTATTATTTGTTATTGCCAAAAATTATACGTTGGTTATAAATAGAAAATATCAGCTGTTCCACACAAAAGTGCAACATCTACATAGTCAAAATGAATGGAACCAAATATGGTAACGTTGGGGGGTCTAAAATCAAGTCCCATTTCAACCCGAATATTCTTTCTCACCAAACCAGTCCCAACCTTAATAAAACTAACGCGATCGATATTGCCTCACTCAATATTCATATCTTAACCCGTTACTATATTTGTCACCTCATGAATTTTTTGCAGCATAAATAAATAAAAGTCTACCTCAACGTACCTAAATGTCATATCAAATAAACTTTATTGCTGCATGAAATGGCTATGCAATATTCATAGAATATTCAGTAGCTTATGAATTTTTTAACGACAGATACATTTTCCTACGATTTTCTCATTAATGTTGTAGAGACGGATGAAATATAAATGTGATAGAATTTCAAGATGAAATGTTAAATATTCTAGACTATTAACGTTGTTACTAAACGAGTTCTAGCTGTAGTCCATCTGTTGAAACTTGAAGCCAGTTATTGTATTTTGAACTTTATTTCGTTAAGGGTAAAGTTCTTAATATAAAAACTGAGGAATCTAAGTTGTTTATTTCTTTGGAATACAATTCGAAATACGATAAATGGTTTAAAGGTTGAACTAAAATTAGAACTCATTTTGTAATTATTAATATTATTTATTCGGTATCTTGGACAATATGATTCAATAATAATATTGAGATGGCTAAAATAAGAACAATACTACCCTAAAGGCCTCTTCTCATACAAAGAAGGTACGAGCATTGATCGCCACACCTGTACAAGGCGGATGAAACGAATAATGTTTTTATATAAAAATAGCAACATGTATTTAAATACCAGTCGTATTGTTTGAGAACAATCTCCATGTGAAATAATTTGCAAAAAAACCGAAATGTTATCCCTCAACATATTCTTTTTGCCTTCAATCAAAAAATGGCTTACGCCCATAAAAAGTTTAGTACCATCGATATAGATCGCTTTACGTTCCTCGCTATAATAAATAACATTAGACTCGACGTACTATCAGACGACTAAATCTCACTTATATCTCACACTGGTTTATTTTTCAATCTCACAAAGCTATCATCTTACTGCGAAGTTGAACGAAGTAAATTATGAGTGCCTTTATAAAGCCGCGTATAGACACCGCGAGGCATACGCCGCGAATTGTTTGTTACACATCAACGAATCGCCTATCAAATTCGTCGCAGTGACGTATGCTCTCGTACTTTTTCGGCTGTTTGTCGCATTCGCAACGTGTGACGTTACCTAAATATACAAACGCGCGACTGAATTGTATTGATTAAGTATCGCTACTATAGCTAAAACTGCTTGATTGAGTCCTCGTCTGCGGGTACAGGGGCTCGAGGGGTAGGACGAGAACGGGGACCGAGGAGGTGCTGGCAGGGGCTCGTAGCGTGATACACAAGCGGCGAAATATGCACTGTACAATTTTTTTTATTTATTTATTATGGGATAGTAAACAGCTATACAGTATAAATACGGCACGTTGATAAAAAAAAGGACTGTTAACAATATTGTGGCCCATTACATTATCCGTATATTACAAAACAAAATATGGGTGCCACTAAATGAGCACTAGAATGAATGCTGTTCTGTGAAGTCATAGCGGTATGTATTATTTATTTATTAGGTTTAAAAAACCTGTTATAATAAATGCACGGTAGATAAATAAAATAGTTCAATGTTAGTTAAATAATAATTTAAAATCTAGGTGTATTGTTTCACCAATGTTTTCAAAATAGAAAACATTGTGAAATTAATTAATACAGAACATTGTATATTCTAATTAAATTTCTGACACGTTTTGAATAGTTTATTACAATGTAATATGCGAACCAAATTTAGTTTATATAAAATTAGATTAACCGTGCCCCCGGCCTCGCACATCATAATATGGACGTTTATATTCTAAAATCTAGTAAAACTATACGAAATTTGAATTAAGAGAATCCCACGAAATACGTATTAGTAGTTCTTGAGTTGTTATTGCATAACATTTACACATTCTACGCTTCGTTTCGCTTCGTATATTAGGAATTGATAGATAAGGTACACTGTAATTTCTATGAATATCTCTACTTAAGTCTACGATACTCCTAAAGATATTTCATGCATAAAAGTGATGCCAAAGGGAATTTAATTTATATTTAATTTATATTATCACCGTTGGAGTACAAGAATATGAAAGTTATTAACTTTTCTATTACACGTAATTGTACCTTTTTTTAATATAATACATTTAAATATTCAAGGCATTCTCTTTATGCCATTTATAAAATTGCTTTAATTTACAAAGGCCAATTTCAAACGTTCTACCGGTCAAATGCTTGTACGTACCAACAAGATAAGCTGCCTATATGTTATTAAAATGATATTTACGAAAAATTATTAATTAACAAAAGAGCAACCAGTCAGAACATGATTGGTTGACTGAATTATCAACAATCAAAATCGCTCCGCCTACACGCTGATGTTTGTCAATTTGTCAAATTTATTTTTCGTTACAACATACACGCATACATATACACGCTTACATCACGCCTGAAAGCCCCGATGTTAGGCAGAGGTTTAATAAAATGTCATAAGAGGTGAGCCTATTGCCATCAACCGGGCACAAATCCAGATTCTGCTAGGCTGCTTCTGAGAAATTCCTGATAGGAAAACCCCAATGACACTTTGCCCGAACTAGGAATCAAACCCAAGACCTCATGCTCGAGACAGTCAAAGAAGACAAGGAAGTCGAAGAACTTTCAGTTAAGAGACAAAAACAACCATTTAATGTACTCTAAACTTTTTAAAATTATCGAGACATTATTGAAAGAATTCTTTTTTTTTTTGTTTTTCTATTCTATTCAGTAATACCAGTACAAATTCAAGATATTCATTGTAACCTCAACAACAATTGGAATAACAGTCCCTAAACTTCAACGAAGCGTACACCCAATTTCAGTAACATAATAGCGTTTACGCGTCTAACAATAGGTCCTGATTTGCAAGCTTGTACCACAAACTAGATCAGTACAAAAGGTCTGCTCTCTATAGCGACTGAAATTGCGCGCACGCATAAGCCTTATCACACAGTGCCGTTCGCGGAACGAAATGAAAGCCTCTTTGCCCGCGGACTCGTAGATCGGATCGCGCGTCATTCGGATTTTGTTAGATCCGATTCTCTGAAATCTGTGAGAAATTGACGGAAGACGAGGGATTAGGGAGACAATTCTAGTAACTTGTCAGATTGTTTCAATTCTAATCTCAATCTAACAAAAATACCACTGTCCACTATGTTACCTACATTTCGAAAATGTGTTTCGTTGAAATAAGATTATAACTTGATTTTAGACATTTTTAATTACGAGAATTGGCCTTGAGATTTTGCGTTTGTACGTTACACAATATACATAAAGTTCATTATACAATATCTTTAAATGATTTTCCAACGAACTGTTTGGTGTTGTTAATATTGAGGTTCAGGCGCAGCAAGTTCAAGCGTGTACATTTTGATCTCTGTACGTTTACCTCTATGTATGCGCACGTTTGTTTTCAATCGTGTTTGGAGTCAGCCTTCTGTATCTATCTATTTAATGCCTAGGTATACTATGATATTACTTCAACTACGAGCTTCTAATCAGTCTGTCGCAGTCCATTGTCCACGCTACAGGGAAGGTCTCAACATTAGCAGCCACGATACTCGATCTGCATCGTTGTTATTGGGGTGGTTTAAAATAGTCTTTATGAGTACGATATCAATTTATCTAGAAAGTTAACGCTGCTACCGTCTTGCTGATTGGCAAATATTTAACTGATATGGTTCTCATGTGATCCGACCATTCAAATAAACTGTACGGGCTTAAAAGAGACAAGCTTACTATACAAATTTTTATCTGTGTTTTCTTTCAAATTAAGTAGTCAGCTGGGAAACACCGACCTCATCAAGTATAAAACAAGTAGGTACTTATAAAAGTAATATGTTTACGTTTTTTTGTCCTAATAACTTCATTATTTAATCAAACAACATTAATATTACGCTATACTCGTACACTTAGCCCGAATACGAAAATGATTATTATTCGCAAAATTAATGGTACATTTTCGATATTAGATATTTGTATTTCATAATTATAATTTAGGTTCACTATCGTGCTATCTTCATTAGCTAGTTCTAGGTACTACAACGGGATGATAATACCACCGATACCTTCGTTGTCTTTGTATGTTTTAAGCCCTCATATTTGAGGTCTTTTACTTCGATTGATATCTGAAGCAGAGCTTCCAAACATTTCAATCCTTTTGTAAGCCTATTTTGTTGAATGTTACTAAAACTGAATTATACTGCAATGAAAGCCTTATTTGGCCCATTCTCGCCTACTCCACCATACAATACGTCCGCCTTTCAGTCACACATTGTGCTAGCAACAATACTCCGAATAACACTAAACTTCAGGGACATAAACGTTCAACTAGACCCAATTTCAGTAACGCAATAGCGGTTAACACGTATAACAATAGAGTCTGATTTGTGAGCTGGTACACCACAACGCATGACCACAAATATCGCTCCCTATTGTCAGAAGCTCGGGGGAATATCTTGATTGGAACACTGTTATAAATGCGTAGAACTAATCGATGGTTTAATAGTGTGGTGGATATGGAATATTAAATTGGTGTTTATAGGAGTTTGACTGAAGATTATTAGTTGTGTCAGAGTAAGAATGTTCTAGATCTGTGCTAAATCTTCTTATAAATGTATAAGCGGTCATATTTATTTATTTATTTAAACTTTATGCAACAAAAAAAGGTACAAAAGCGGACTTAATGACTTAGGCATTCTCTACCAGTCAATCAAAGGTGGTGAAGAGATAACATGGCAGGTGCAAAACATTCTACAAGAGTAAAAAACACTCATCACGAAATATCGAAAACCGCTTGCCGTATAAAGATGAAAGGCAGAAAGGTGGTTTATAGTTAATAGACGTTCGCTAAGAAAGGATTGTTCCAAAGTCACCCCTTAAGGGGATGAAATGGGCGTCCAAAGTTTGCATGGAGAAATCAACATTGGCGCAGACGAAGTCGCAGGCAGCTAGTCTACAATATTATTTAAATATCTACCCTAAATTGTGTACGTGCAAAGGCCGTCCATTTACAAACTTTTGTTTTCCTTAATGTGGGTCAAACCTTTCGATAGAGGTCAAACTCCCTCTACCTTACCTTGGCTATGTTTATATTAATCGAGTGAGTCAAAATATATTTTTAAATGAAATGATAAAAAAATAGGTAGCAGCTTTTATCAAAATCGGTTCAGCGAATCGAAAGTGTAACAGACAGAGCCACTAACGCGTTTATAACATTACTAGCACTCTTCCCGCGACTTCGTCTGCGTGATTTTTCTTAAAGAAAGAAAGAAAGAAAGAAAAACCTTTTATTCACGTGAGAGTGACGCACAATACAAAACAATCCGGACGGACGGATTCCGGTTTTCGGTTTCCTTACGGATTCCTAATTTTTTTAAATATAATATAGCCCATGTCACCCGGAGATTGTGTAGCTTCCCAACAGTAAAAGAATTTTTCAAATCGGTTCAGTAGTTTCGGAGCCTATTCAATGCAAACAAACAAATAATCAAATCTTTCCTCTTTATAATATTATTGGTATAGATTAGTAATTAGTTTATTAGTATGGACTAACTTTTAGTCTAATTAAATCGAGACACACGTATAAAAGTTTTATAGATTTTATTATATTTAAGTTTATTTGGAATAAACGCTTCGTCCTTGACTACATAACTACAACAACCAAGGCAAACGATAAGCATAGCAAGTTAAAATTCTCACGCCGACGAAAGCCGTGACCAATTATTTTTATTTTTATTTCCCAAAACTGAAAAGCAACGGTTTCAAAACCCCAAATCAACGCAATACAAAGGCCGAATATCCCGACTCGTAATTCAGAGGTGTCAAAAAATCTGTCATAGCTCACGAACAAAAAGGTATGATTCGTAAAAAACACGTAGAGTAGTAAATTCAATTTTGTCGGTACAAAAATGCAGATAGGCCAGAAACAGGCTGCCTCGTTAGTGAAGTCCAAAAATATTTTTAATTTTCCTTCCGACGTTTCTGTTGCGGCCATTGTGACCTCAGTTCAATTCAAATTCGAATTTACATTTTAGAACAGTGGGAATAAGAATAATTTTACCGTGACCGTTTGAAAAGTATTATAGTCTAAGATCGCAGAGTCACCAGATCTACGTTATTTTAGCATGGCTGAAATTTTGAGAAAACATAGAGAGAGAGAGAGAGAGAGTAGAGAGAGAGAGAGAGAGTAGAGTTAATGGTATTACGTATTTGCTAGTACGCATACCATTGTACTAAATGGAAAGTAGTGTCACATTATGTACTTTTTAATTATATAATCTATCTACCTATCTATTATTCTTTGACTGCTTTGTTGGTCTAGTGGTCGCAAAGCACGACTGCTGAACATAAGGACTTAGGTTCGAATCCCAGGTCGGGCAAAGTGTTATTGGGTTTTTCCATCAAGAATTTCTCAGTACAGCCTCGGAGTCCGAATTTGTGCTCGGTTGATGGCTATTATATAGGCTTGCCCTCTATTACATGGGACTTAAACATAACTGGCGAAATATGGGTATATGTACCTCTGCCTAACCCTTTGGGGATTACTACAGGCGTGATGTAATGTTATGCTATCTATTCTCAAAATTTTTAAAATGCTGAAATGACGTAGATGTGGCGACACTGATATCTCAGTACATTTGGCTGTATACAGACAGGTTTTTTTTTTTGAGGTGGTAAAAATCATCAAATGAGTCCTTCCGTCCTGGGCGGGGCGGAAGGGACTGTCAGACTTTTACTGACTAAAAAACCACCCTGTTCCTTCTGTTGCCCTTTACGTTCCGGGGCCACGGTATCCTGTTAAGACGTCCCGCAACCCCGGCAGGCGTTTGGCCCCGTTGGGGGGCCCCGTCCCTGTGCTGACAGCTCTTTGAGGCGCGCGCGAACAGTACGCGCCGTCGACCCGGGCATGGTCCTTGATCGGACGGCGAGCTACCCATTACTCGCCGTCCGCAAGCCCGCGCCTACGGTGGCCGGATGTCGCCTCGCGACGTCCGACGCCCTGGGCGTCTCCCGCGGCGGCTGGGGCGTGAGGTGGAGGGTGTTGTTCTCTCCCTCACGCGGCCCGCCTCCTCCTTCGCTAGCATTACTGCTTCGCAGAAGGAGGTGACTGCATCCCATTCCCTCTCGCCCCGGAGCATGGCCTGAACCAGGCCCGGGCGCGAGAGGTCGCCGCCGCCTATCGCCTCCGTGAGGACACGGCGATGCTCTGCCCAAGCTGGGCAGACCTGCACCGTATGCTCCACCGTGTCCTCCGGGCGGTCCACACAGTGGTGACACCCGGGCGTTTCCTCCCGTGCAATCCGACACAGGAACCTCCCGAAACAACCGTGTCCGGTGAGGACCTGCGTCAGCCGGAAGGTGAGGACGCCGTGGCGCCTCTCTAGCCACTCCTCAAAGAGGGGTCTTACCGCCGCGATTGCAGCGTGCCCCGCAACCCCAGCGTATACAGACAGCTGTGTTGGCGGTAGTGCTACGTTTGTCATTTTGGAATTCAGCTATCGAGTTTTAAATATTTTAGTTAAAACTTTGATTTATTCATGCATATGATTTGATCGGAAGCAGTATGATAAACTATTTTAGACTGCGTCATTTCTTCATTTTGTACTATTCGAGTATATTTGCATGTCAAATATTATTATTTAAGGTAGGTAGTACAGGCCTGCCTCGTTGGTCGCAAAGCGCGACTACTGAGCATGATACCAAAGTCATATTTGATTTTTCCATCAGGAAATTCTTATTAACAGCCTCGGAGTCCGGATTTGTGCCTGGTTGATGGCAATAGGCTCGCCCCCTATTACATGGAACATAAACATAACTGGCGAAATGTGGGTGTACTAATGGGCACAGCTCTGCCTAACACTTTGGGGATTACAGGCGTGATGTTAAAGTTTTGTTGAACCCTCATACATGAGAGGTGGGCGCCTTGATCACTGGACATCACGACGTTTTTCATTATTTTTCAAACCAATCTATTTCTTTACTAACCCAATCCTTTCGAATAAAAAAAACAAAATATAGTTTCATCCATTCCAAAATAAGAATTGGCATCGTATGAGAAACATTACGTAAACGCGAACTTTGCGTAAATTGTACGCAGAGGCGTCGGTCGGAATACTCAATGCTAGAGTAACACGCATAACGACTGCTTCCGAAGAAAATTATGTAACATACGGTTCTGGTGTAATTTTTCTTAGAACAAGTTAGAATTGAGTAGGCAGAGGTAGGTATGTTAATTCGTTCCGCTTAAGGACGTGAATTTTGATGGAAATTTCAGAATAACATAACATAAAATCAAGCCTGTAATCCCCGAAAGGTTAGGCAGAGGTGTAGGTACCTATTATTATAGGTACTTACCCACATTTCGACAGTTGCCTAATGCTATAACCGGGCACAAATCCAGACTCCGAGGCTGCTACTGAGAAATTCCTGATGAACAATCCAGTAAAACTTTGCCCGACCTGGAAATCGAACCCAAGACCTCGTGCTCAGCAGTCGCTCAAAATCTACACCTAAAATGTGACACGGTATTACTGTAAAGTTTATATCACCATTTTGAAGTAGAAGGAGACTAAAGTTTATTTCTCTTAAGATTTTTCTTTGTATCTTTCCAGACGCTAATAAATGTGTTTAAAAGAAACAAAAGATGCACTTTATTTTCAGACAAAAAACGAAGATATAATGCAAGGAGGGATAATAAAGAATTGTTAGGTGAATGCACCTAAAAAACGTACGTAACTCAAATAATAATGTACTATTTTTAATATTTTTGTTAAATAGGCTAAATGCATAGTATTCGACGGCCATTTTGTTTCATTTAACATTTCAACATGGCAGCTTTGTTTTATAAATAAATCATACCTGCTTAAAATAGATACGAGTACTTGTATTGATTCAGACATTCAAAGAACGACATTTCACGTTCCTGTTTGTATGCTTGACTAACGATTTTACAACCTATAAACGATGAAAGGAATATTAAAATGTACACTAGCACTCATACGATCTCATTTCCTATCAAGCAAACACGAACATTCTATTTATCAGTTCTTACGTTCGATATCGTAGCCATAACAAGAAAACTTTTCTACTTGTACTAAGAACTTCCAATAAATCTAGTCGAACTATTTCTGAGAAACGAAATTAACGTTCAAGGACGTCCGGTCATGGAATAAATAGGATTAATATGTAATGATAATGTCGTTTCGTAATTATAAAACTTATTTGACATTAAAAGCTTCGGATGAAATACTTACCATACTCTGTAGTAATCAAACGTCCCGTTGGACATTTTAAACTGACTTCAAATAAATGACTCCCTCGACTACCTCGTTGGTATAGTGGTCACAAAGCGCGACAGCTGAGAATGAGGTCTTAGGTTCGATTCCCAGGTCGGGCAAGTGATAATGGGTTTTTCCATCACACATTTCTCAGTAGCAGCCTCAGAGTCTGGATTTGTGCCCGGATAATGGTAACAGGCTCGCCCCCTATCGACTCTTTGTAAATTATTTATGATGTGGTTATTGTACGTATAACGTAAACAAAATCATCGGTCCCAAAGAAAATGGTTCAAGTTCAAGTAGTTTTAGTTATGCCAGTGAATTTAAGTTCTTTATCGTGTACTTCTGCCTACGCCTTTTACGCAAAATATATCCTATGATACAAAGAAATAGTGTAGCTTTAAGCTATTAAGTTATACGTACAAAGAGAGCCTCCTCATTTTCGTCGATAAAAAAATATAGCGATACTTGATTCAATAAGTAAGTCTTAAAACAAATAAAAAAGGACCTACTTGATTTTTTTTGAAGCTGATTACTGCTACTGAGGTATTGTTAATCTTAAAAGCTGTTTTCTATTGTTCCTGTGAGTTAAATGGAAATCTTTCATAAGAAGAGAAAGACAGAAAGTAATTATAACACAGTCATGACACATAGCATGAAGCTCTAAGGCAGATTTATACTCCAATCTCGCACTCACAGTCGCTTCTCGATTCAACCTTAGATATTTCTTATTGATGATGTAAGTTGAAAGCTTAGAGCGATTTTTTGCGATATACTGGTAGAGTTTTGACTTTAGTGTCAGAATAAACCTCTAGCTATGAATGTTGATCTGGAGATATTTACTCAAGAACTATAAAATTATAACAATAATAATATAATTGAAACTGAATTTCGGCGGTTAATTTTAACTTAGTTTAGCCGAGGACGCTATACTTATATAAGCATCATATAAAACAAAGGCACCCACTGCTAGGCCTAGGGTATCCCCAAGGATTTCCAAACGAACCAGTCCTGTACATTACAACGAGATTCACTAGGTCATCGGTCTATCTTGTAGGGGCCTGCCAACCTTATCTGTCTTCCAGTGCGCGGCCACTACTCCAAAACCTTTGGAAATACACTTGTAGCATCTATTCCACAGCTTCTCTAGTTTTTATCAGACAGGGTATCAAACATCACCTTTTCATTTTTTTTTCAGATTGATGATTTAATTTTTTTAAATAGCTATGATCAACAGTTTGTCTGTAATAATATGGTCCTGCAATTATTTATGCCGCATTATTCAATCATTCTGCAATTCTTGAATAATTGCAGGTCCAATTATTACAGACAAAATGTTCTTCATCAATCTTTGTTCATGATGATTCTTTAATAGTTACAACAGGCGCCTTCTATACAGTTAATCTAAATAGCTTATTGACCAATCAGACGATCTGGGGGCCTACCACCATCTCTTAAAACAATATTAATTTAATATTACTTTGCCTTACGCACTGTTTGATTTTCAACGCTCGGATTAACGCCGAGAGTTGAAAACCCAACAACAGAAATTACAAAGTAATATTAAAATAATATTGTTTTAAGAGATGGGTGTAGGCCCCCTGATTACTCATAAAAACGTTCTTTAATTTTTTCTAAAATTCTCCCCGCTACCGCTTCCAAATTGTTACCACCCCAAAAGCAGTATCTATTCAGAGGTGCCGACTCTCAGGTAGGTTTCGGACTTATCTCTCCCGTGAATAATGCCCCGGAGCGGTGATCGACGACTGACGACATTTCAGGATCGCGACACTTTCCTCCGGTCCCCGGATTTTTACTAATACCGGTATGGGACGGGAATAAACTTTGTTTTGTTGACGTCTGTGTTTCGTCGGCTTGTTTTTCTAGGCATACTGTTTTATTTTGTAGACTGTACTTAAGCTTTTAGAAATAAATGTAGCGAGGTGGTATCTACTGATTCTTTACAAGTAAATCAAATTGAAGTGTTTGTGTTTCAAAATGACATCATCCGGCCACCGTAGGCGCGGGCTTGCGGACGGCGAGTAATGGGGAGCTCGCCGTCCGATCAAGGACCATGCCCGGGTCGACGGCGCGTTCTGTTCGCGTGCGCCTCAAAGAGCTGTCAGCACAGGGACGGGGCCCCCAACGGGGCCAAACGCGTGCCGGGGTTGCGGGACGTCTTAACAGGATACCATGGCCCCGGAACGTAAAGGGCAACAGAAGGAACATGGTGGTTTTTTAGTCAGTAAAAGTCTGACAGTCCCTTCCGCCCCACCCAGGGCGGAAGGACTCATTTGATGATTTTTACCACCTCAAAAAAAAATCATCATCATCATTATCATATCAGCCGAACGACATCTACTGCAGCTGGATACAGGCCTCCCTTAAAGATGGCCACAATAGCTTATCCAGCTGTTTTCCGCTTCCTCTACCATGTCGTCGACCCACCCCGTGGGGGGGCTTCCCGCACTGTGCCGTGCTTTAAAATAACAGCTTATTATTAAATGCATATGAATATTTACACGGTATGTATGTTTGTTCTGGCTAACCACCGAAGCGGCTGGAACGATTTCACGTAACTTGTACTGGCAGTTAGTTGCTGTTAAAAGGAGTTACTTAGGCTACTTTTAATTTGTAGATGTACACTTAGGTACTGTTTACACGTATTCACTGTAACCACTAAAAGCTTATTTTATTTCCCGTATTTCCTTTAATGTTGTATTTTTTATACCATGTTATATAACTGGGTTTAAAAAAAAATAAGTGGTAAACAACTTTTCTCGCTGACTGTACTAAAAGGTTACATAATAATAGAATTCATAAGGATTTATAAGGATGGTCCGCCGAAGGTTGATGGTTCCAAGGGTCATCGGCTATCCGCTTATACCGCAGAAACCCTTTCGTAGTATTGACCTTGACCTAACGTCGCATCGTAAAGATGGGAAACGTTTTCCGATTCGTTGCACATCCCTATGACCTCGTACGAAGTACATCAACTTGACCAAAATATAGTTTACTATAAAAATGTTGATAGTCTAGATTAATGTTATGTGATAAATGTTGTTGTCTCCGCCTCGTTGGTTTAGTGGTCGCGAAGCGCGTTTGCTGTGCTTGAGGTGTTGGGTTCGATTCCCAGGCCGGGCAAAGTGTTATTTGGTTTTTCCATCAGGAAATTCTCACTAGCAGAGTCGGAGTCTGGTTTTGTGCCCAGTCGATGGCAATAGGTTCGCCCCCTATTACATGGGACTTAAACATAACTGGCGAAATGTGGGTGTACTAATGTGGGTGGTGTGTAAGACCACACACCACTCACTCCGTACACGGTACCACTTACGTGTGTATAAACTATATGTAAGTATAAAAGCACCAAAAACAAGCAACATTAAAAAATCGGCAGTCGTCTTTTGTTTCAAATCGGGCTCTTATCCGAATTCAAAAAAGGAAAAATCTCGTTAATGACATTCATTTCCTTACCCTCTTTTTCCGCCGTGACCTTCACCATCATCCTTATCTTTGTGGTCTACCTCAGTCAATCCCCCTCCCTCTATCTTCCCCTTTAAAATTCCCAGAGAAAATTACAAAATAAAATCTGTAGCCACCATTGAAAAACGTTTTTGACGTCATCAACACTCAAATTCAAACTTCACCTAAATTTTATTCACTCTGTTCGAATTCAAACTTTAAACTGACGTGGTTAAATTCAATTTCGTTTGAAACTTTGTCGGATTAACCCAACAGAGTAAATTTTTTGCAACATTAAAGAATTTCTGCATTTGACATCTCTTTGTTGTCGCTACGTTCGAAGTTCTTTGTCGCTCAATATCTACAAATAGACTATGCATTGTACTTTATATTTTATATCGGTCCGTTTCATTTGGAACCTGCTGTTCACTAATACAAATAAATGGTTCAATGAAGATTAAAAATACAATCAATAAATTTTTTAGGTAAAAAAATAATGTTGCTCCGAAACTTCCTACGCATAAGCAGAAAACATAGATCTAAAAAGTTACCAGAGAACATTTTCGAAATGTCTTATTTTAATATATTATAATTTAATGATAACAAAATTTATTTCAATAAGATTAATATTTACATTTTTTACAAGCTTAATAACAAAAATATTAAAAAAAACAACCTGAATTAGAAAATAAAAAAAAGAAATTAAATAAAACTAAATGGCATCAAAAAATTCATCCGCATCGCCGTCCACTGGAAATGTACCCAAAAGACTGGCCGCATTGCCACGTTGGATGGCAATGCTTAATCTCTGGCCAAGGTAATAACCAGCTTTTGGGTCACGGGAAGTATCAACCAACCGTTATTATTTTTATAAGAAAAGATAATTGGAAATCTGGCTGTAACACAATTTTTCGAAAATGTTCTTAACTTACAACTTTTTAGACCTAGGTGGGAGCTTTTCGTATGAAGGATTTGGATTTCCCTTAATGTTGCCATATTAGAACAAAACTGCGAATAGATCAAATTAATAATCTGAATTAATTTCGAATTTAAAGTTTACGAATAGAACAGACAACACCAGAAACTCCACCAATAGAATCTTAAACAAGAAAAACAAAACTCCATTACTTACTTAAAACTTGAACAAAAGTATTACAAAAACATTCGCGGGTCAAACTGGTTCACAGGTTCGAAACCCTCAAAATTATGCAAATCCTTGTAACTACGTTGACGAGTTGAATTTTTAATTTCTAAAGAAAACTTTGACAATGACAATGGAATTAGAATGACCCCGCAGGTAGACGAGGGGTTAAAATATGGTTTTATTCTTGTGTTTTAAAGAGAAAATTTTAATTACATCATGGTGGAGAAACTAGAGGGAATAAATTGAAGTTTTTGATTACGTAGAGTTTCCGTTACGTGCCTCGAAAAGTACGTTAAGCCGTTGGTCCCGGCTGTCATACGTGGATTTTTGTATTGTTTGTAAACGCATCCACGATACAGGAAAAATTACTAGTGTAGGACAACGTTTTGTATAGAAACAGTCAGAAAAATAAACCACTTTTGTTGAAGTAACCATGAATTTACATGACAGCTAATTACACACTAATTAAATTTCTACATAGATCAACTTTGACAAACAAACATAGATTTATAATACATGTTATGCTAACTAAACTAGCACGAGTAGGTAGATAGGTACTTACAGTTAGCAGAACTTATCTCATTAAAAATAACGGTTAACGTTAAAAATAACGCTATAGTTACCGTTATTTTATAAGTTTAAAACATGGAGTCAACTTACAAAACGCGTAATACGAGTATTAAAAATTCCGGAATATTTTTGCTCCACTTTGAATTTTATTCATATAAAGGAATTTTCCATATTTATATGAAGAATTTAGTTTTACGTACTTGCTTGTGGATCTAAATTCTTGATAGAAAACTTAGTTGGAAAACTGTTACTGCACAGTTTTAGTAGAAAAGTTTAAGGGAAGTATATTCATGGGGAAAATTTGGTTAGAACGAGTAAATGTTCGGAGATATTATTTCGGTCTTGCACCTTTCTTTTTACGGGTCGATGAACATTTTGAAAGCGGTACTGCACCGCCAAACTTGGCGACATCTGTCGCCGCAACGCAGTTTAGAACGTGTATCGCACCGCATATTCTGGTTAGGCTACGAATAATGGACATCTCGTGCAGTGCGGCTTCGCAAAGCCATGCTCAGCGGCGCGTTGCGTTGCGTTACCGCGTGACCCGCCCTAACCAGTTACTAATAATAATATAAGACTATTAACTACGACTAAGACTAATAATATAAGATTATTATTTCATTTATATACACACATCAAAAGTGTCTAGGGATCAACATATATTTTTGCAATAACTTTTCTCCTGATTGATATTAATTAAAATTTTCTTTAAGGATTCATCAAATAAAGTGTTTTCGTATGTCACAGTAACGATAAACCAAGTCACCTTTGCATTAATAAAGAAATTTGCCATTTTCCTAATAAAGGGATTTTTGACATTTGAACCACTAACACAAAAGTTCGAAAAAAAGACTGAAATAACAGTTTTGTTTAAAATTTTATTGGGTAACTTCAACAATTAATAATCCGTGTTTCTACCGCGAACACTAACAACACAAGAACATCGGTTTGGCATACTCAAAATGAGTTCATCCAAATCACGCTGTGGAATGGCCGCCCATGTTCGTTGCAACAACAAAAAAAGGTCTTCTTGCGACTGGATACCCTCCATATTCGGCAGAGCTCTTCTCTGTAGCATATCCCATGCATGCTCAATCGGATTTAAGTCTGGCGACTGAGCAGGCCAGGGCAGGACATTGATGTTAGCTGCGGCGAGAGTCTGTCTTACAACTCTTGCGGTGTGCGGTCGTGCATTATCATGCATTAACTGAAATAAGGGACCGATTTGCACTTGTAGAGGAACGATGACGTCTGATACAATCGTCTCAGCATAAATTTGAGCGTTGAGGTTGCCTCCCCAACCAGCAATTCAGTCCTATTATTTCAGCTCATAACTCTAAAAAGCTCTATAAACGATTTATTAAGGTTTTAGCGGTGCCAGAGTGTTGTATAAAAGCGTTCGACAGTACATTATTGCTCTATATGCTTATAGAGCTAAAAATACCTATAAACAAAGGATGTAAACGTTTACTACGCCATTTTATACAACCGTTATAGTCAAGTACTATAGCAAGTTCTAATATAACTATTACATAATTATATTGCTCTATAAAATTGTTAACAGGTGCCTTTATTTATCTGGTTAGCGTAATAAGGGTTCCAATAGTAGTTGCAATAGTAGTTTCGTTATAGCAGTGATGAACACTCAACTAAAGGGCGATATTGTGAGATTGTGGATAATCAGATCGCTGCTATAGTACGTGTGCGTTTAGTAGCCACAAAGACTTTACAATAGAGTGTTTTTGTGATGTAGTCTAATTTCAGATCACGCTAATAGAACGTAAGTGTACTATAATAGTTTTTAGATGCATATTATAATTTTATCGATAAGCATATCACACAGACACTATAATAGTGCAGAATCATTGTATAACATTTTTTTTGGTGCCTAGCAATGCGCTTGTTAGTATTATAAATCACTACAGTGACGCAAAAGTTGCACATACACGTAGATAAATGTTTATATTAAATGACAGTTAAGTCCCAAAAAGGATTATTGGCTCGCTTTTACAACAATATTCAGACATTTTGATACGGAATTAATGTGTCGTGCATTCTTACCGGAAACGGTTCCGTACAAAATGTGTCTTACAAAGATAATATTTCTGAAGACTTGCTGGGCTTATTGTGTGAACAAAATTTGTAGATTTTATAATTAGAGTTGCTTTATTAAAAAAAAAATATGCATGAGAATGTTATTTAATTGCAAAGCCGACATTAATCGGAAGGATAATGGTCATAAATAGCCATAAATTCGCAACCTCGACACCAGAAAAATAATTCATTTAATAATTGGGCCATATTTTTTTATATATTTATAATTAAGTTTTTTTTTGGCTATCGAAAAATTCGTCTTCAGAAAAATAGTAAAAAAGAACACTGCGTTTTATGTGTATATCATGCTCACACAGAACCCCAATTTTAGGTTGAATCCACGATGACTGACAGTGAAAACATTATCACGGCAAGTACTATAATGGCTCTTAGAATGTCGAAATCATTTTATATGATAAATATTTTAGTAAAAGCTCAACAATTCGAGGGGGCACTTTAAATTCATGGTAAACCTATCCCTAGTTTATCAGTAAAGCTGCAGTCGCACATCATTTCCACCGTAATAGACTAATATTATAATAACAAAATAAAATCAGATTGCTTTTATCCTTTTGTAAAATTATTTTAATTATTTTTTGCACTCTGCACTATTAAGAATGTAAAATAATGAATAGTGAATGAAAATGTGATGTAAAGGAAAATAAACTCTTGTATAGTATGAAAAAGTACTATAAAAGGTCCTACAGTAGCCAGTACATCATTATTTTGAGACCTGCATCACTGTTACATAGATTTTATTGGACTGTTTCGTCCTTTGGAACACTGTAATAAAATTATTTTGTCACTGAAAAGAGATATAATTGCGCCACTTCCGAAGAAAAGATACGTTCTTTGGGGTTTTATAGGACCAAGGACAGTTTTTTCTAAAACGTTCTATGGTCTTTTATAGTACTAGTTTTTGCTGCTTGGGTCTGATCCAAATCAACTCAGTTCTTCCGCCGATCCAAATACCCGCCCATACCATGATGGTTCCACCACTATAAGGATTGACTTACTGGCAGGATTTTAATCGCTGTTGGCGTCCAGGGGTTCTCCAGTGTCGTATACGTCTTGTATCCGGTCTCATACCAAAACGAGACTCATCAGAAAAGCACACGAAACGCCATTGTTCTTCTGCCCAATTTCTGTGTTCAAGAGCCCATTGATATCGAATCCTACGATTGTGCATTGCTATAGGTGGTACCCGTAGCGGTCTTCGGGAATGAAGGTTCACTTCATGCAAGCGGTTTCTGACTGTTTGGTCGCTAATTAAGTTCCCTGAAGAGTGATGAAGCCTCACGGCTAACATCATGGAGGTTATTGTTGGAGCTCTTCGAGTTAAGATTTGAATGTATCGGTCTTGTCTCCGTGTGGTGCAGCGATACCGTCCTCCATGGCGCTCAGCCACGGTACCAGTGCTTCGGTAACGTGTCCAAAGTCGACTGATAACACTCTGACTTGTATTCAGAGCTAAAGCCACAGTACGTTGCCGGGAACCAGCTTCTATCATTCCCACGGCTCTGAGCATTTCTTCCCTGCTAAAATGACGTCGCCGCTCCATAATAACGTTGGTTTTAATCAGTAGTAGGGAAACAGTAGCACTAATAATGTCTTCAATGCGTTGTATGTTTTTATAGGGAAAATATTGACAGCTGATTTTCATCTTTTACTCGAATTTGATTCACAGTTCCTGATTCAAATTATGAAATGCACCAAAAAGGATCCATATAAATTTATAAAATCATAAATTTATTACAAAGCCACATCTCAATCTCAAGAAATCCGCATAAAAATGCTTGATCCCTAGACACTTTTAATGTGTTTATTTAACGTGATGGCGTATTATAATGTCGCGATGGCCCAGTGGTGAAGGCGCCCGCCTCTCATGCATAAGGTTGCGGGTTCGATACAAGTACCAATGTGACTTTTTAAATTCTTTTATACTTTTTAGTTTATCTTGGACATCACTGACATCGGTGAAAATAACATTGTGTAGAAACCCGGACTATTTAATATTATTCTGAAATCGTTAATCCGCCTTAAACTATCCATGGTGATCAAGGCCTTTGCTCTGCCTTATAATATGTTTTTATGAAATCACGTAGTATAAAATGTAACATTCTTCAAAGCCTGTATATTGAAAGTTATTAATTAACGTTTATCCCTTATCAATAGCGATAATTATGGTCTCTTGTAGTTCAAAGCAGCCTTCGTTGATATCAAAAACAGTATCTTATACTATGTCTGGTATCGTTCCTTTAGTAAAAGGTACATTCAGACTACAACTAAAAATAGATCTCAAAGGTACACATGACGAGACCTGAATTAAACATTCTCGTTTCAGGGGAACAGTTTGTCTAGTAGAACTTTAACTGAACCAACATAATCTAGCCTAAGCAAATTCAACCTTTTTGTAATACATATCTACGTTATTTTAGCTTGAAAATATTCAGTTCTAAAAGTAATGGTATAATTCCATCTATATATATAAAAGAAAGTCGTGTTAGTTACACTATTTATAACTCAAGAACGGCTGAACCGATTTGGATGAAAATTGGTGGGGAGGTAGCTTAAAACCAGGAGACGGACATAGGATACATTTTATCTTTTATTTTTTAGGGTGTCATAAAATCGATTATTGACAATTCGGGGTTATTACAATTACAACAAAGTTACGATTACCTAAGGAAAATAGTACTAGGGTGTCATAAAATCAAGGGTATCTATTTTGTACTAGGTATGGGGTAGGGTATCGGTATTGTAGAAGTGGGGGTATCGGTAGGATAGGGGTAGGGGTATCGGTTGGGTAGGGGAAGGATACTACGCGAACGAAGTCGCGGTGGGTCAGCTAGTATGGAATAAAAGAAAGCTGAAAGTTACATGTTCTTTAGTTGTACTATTTTTTTTCGATAAATATCGTCATGACTTCGGTCTTGCTTTCGTCCTACTGCATACCTATATTTTGTACCAGCTTATGCCCGCGATTCCGTTCCGTTCGCATGAATGATTTTGGCACGAAACCCTTTTTTTCTAAAATAGAAGTAGCCTATGTTACTCCTTATAATATCAGCTATCTTCCAGTGAAAGTTCCGTCAAAATCGGTCTAGCCGTTCCGGAGATTATTCGAAACACACACAGACAATATTTTTAGAATTGTTTTTTTTTTTGTGTAAGTGCCATGTAAACATTTATATTTATTTTGTAACAAGCCATAGGTGTAGATAGATGTACTACTATTTAGTTGAACTCCTACACTGACTCCATGACATGCCTTTCAATCGCTAATTAATCCATTTGCATTTAGTAATACTGAATAAGCAAAGGCCGACGCTGGCCTTTGTTCGAACCGTTTGGTTGTGTGCTTAGCATCGTTTTGCGAGGAAAGCTGTGGCTAGTGACGTCATAAGCGGGGTATAGTAGTGACAGCAAGGAGGTGTTCGGTAAATAACTGCCATATAAGGCTTACAGCAGAAAACTTCAGTTCCCTAAAATGCTGTAGGTATACATGGATTGAAGTAGAAATTTTGTGTTTACTTACTCCTCCGCTATTCTTTTCTGATTATTTTGTTGCAGGATCCAAGAGAATTTAATCGTTGCTCCAGGACTTGTCGAGCTTCATTGCCTGGCGGTCTGTTGATTCTGGCTTTCAAGAGTAGTGAGAAATAGTTTAGTAGGTTTGACCCAAAAAAAAGTTCATGTATTGATAGTAGGCAACGTTATTAGCGAAACAAGTGATACTTCAAAACCAAATTCATAGAAGTTTGTATATGGCCCAGGGGTTAATGCGCCCGCCTTTCATGCATGAGGTTGTTTCGATATCGAGCAAGTATCAATGTGACTTTTCCTATTTACTGTACTTTCTTATTTTATTTTAGAGATCACTGACATCGATGAAGAAAAAACATCGTGAGGAAACCTAGACTTAAAAATCATACCAAAAAAAAAAAACATTTTTAAAAACAAGCTTCCATTTAAAAAAAAATTACAATATTGATTATTGGACATTTCATTTCATTTCATTTCAAAGTACAGTAAATAGGAAAAGTCACATTGATACTTGCTCGATATCGAAACCACAACCTCATGCATGAAAGGCGGGCGCATTAACCCCTGGGCCATATTAGTTAGTATTAGTTTTGGTGACAATACAATGGTATTGTCACCAAAACTAAAGGTGTATGCAAAACAAATGGTCGAAAAATGGTTTGCAAAATTTTGAAAGCTTAAACTTATTTACATACATACTTACATACGAACAGTGCAAGCTAAATAAAAGCTTGTAAAAATTAACATAAGTCTAAAGTGGCCAATCCTTGAACAAGCATGGTGATCAATGCTCGTACCTTCTCTGTATGAGAAGAGGCCATTGCCAGGGCCATTTATTATTATTATTTTGTAGAGCGGCCTTCGGCCCGTGATTATTAAATTAATAGGTATTAAAAGGTGTACCTACTGGTTAAGCGTCAAAATCAAAATACGAATTGCTATGGTCGAACAAATTCACCTTCAATAATTGCGTGACCCACTTTGACTTTACTTTTAAACAAAATGTATGAAAATATCCTACCGAAAATCTTCTAACAAGAAGAACTATGTAACAGCTCTGCCGTAGCTGTGTTGTGCCGAGATAGTGTTCACAGCTCGCGATATTTACTTCACTAAATGCATTGAGCTCGCTATTCTTGCTATAAAGGGCGCCATTCATAGCGCTTCAATATGCGACTTTCAAATGGCAGCGATTTTGAATGTCAGTCGTTGAAAAATCTGTGTTGGGTATGGCACTTTCGAAAGGATTGTGTCGAGACGAAATATTTTTTTCTTTTCAGTGGTTTGGTTTGTAATGTTGTTTCGAGTGACTGCGATTATAACAGCGTGTTACATTTAAATAAAAAGTTGTCAAAAAATTATGACAAGGAGCATTATCGAAGTTATTTGCGCAGAGTTCAGAATTTAGTCAAAATCCTTAATGTTATTGCAACACCAAAATAAGATAAAAGTTCCTATGTGTTAAGCTAAATACCTATGTGTGCTTTTCAGTTAATTTTGTTCAGATTCAAAAAGAGTAACAAACATCTATCCATCCCTCCTCACAAACTTTGAATGTTCTTTGATGTTTCGAATATATTAATAATATATTTTTTTAAATATATTTTCTATAATACCTACAAGTAAAGTATCTAAGTAGTAGTACTTACTACTACTAATGAGCACACCTCTGCCTAACCCTTCGAAGTACAGGCGTGATGTTATTTAATGCAAAGTATCTCAATCTTTATGAAACTGTCGTAGATCTACATTGTACCAAGAAACATTCAAAAAATCTAGCAGAATTTTTGAATGTTTTTCATTGAAATATTTTTTTTTTTTTTTTGTTATATGATGTATCCCAATAAGGTAACAACATAAAAAATACAATCTAGCTTAATACTAAAGCTAATGAGTAATTTAATTCTAACTTAATTTGCTAGGAAGAGTAAACCTAAGAATGTGTCCATTAACACTTTTCTTATTGTCTCTATTAAGGGGAAGACACTTTGTTCTTGTGTTCTTTATGGGTAGCACTCACTTCACTACATTAAACTAACACTTCACTAAACTAACTCAAAAGGTTTTGTCCTTTTTAGTCTTCTCACTATGTCCGTGTTATCGAGGAGCTGGATAGCCTCGACGTTCACATGATGATGAAGCCTTCGTTCATGAGCTTCGGCGTTCTTTTTAATTATGTTTGTGACGAGGTCTACCTTGAGGTCCCGATGAAGGTCGTCATTTCTAATGTACCAGGGCGCATTGACGATTCCTCTGAGTACTTTGTTTTGGAATCGTTGAATAATTTTGATATTACTTTGTTTAGTACAGCCCCAAAGCTGAATACCATAAGTCCATACAGGCATGAGGACTTGTTTGTACAAAAGTATTTTGTTTTGTACTGACAGCGAGGAATGTTTTCCAATCAGCCAGTACATTGTCTTGTAGCGAAGCTCTAGCTCGCCGCGTTTCTTTTTAACATGAGCTTTCCAGCGAAGCTTTGTGTCTAGTGTCATGCCTAGGTACTTGGCTGTATTTTCGTGCGGTATGACATGGTTGTTTATGTATACCGGATGATAATTTGGCTTTTTATTTGTGAAGTCTATGTGAACGGATTTCGTTTCATTGAGTTTCACTCGCCATTTTTTTGTCCAGTCAAAGATAGTATTGACGGCTGTTTGAACTTTTTCCACTGCTTCTTCTTGAGTGACACCTGTGGCCATTATAGCTGTGTCATCCGCAAATGTTGCAATGGTGTTGTTTTCTAACTCAGGAATATCGCAAGTGTACAATAAGTACAAGACGGGACCTAGGACACTTCCTTGCGGTACTCCAGCTGTTATCGACTTAAGTTCTGAATATGCATCATCTTGTCTTACTCTAAACTTACGCTGTGATAGGTAAGACTCTAAGATATCAGCAAACTGTTTTGGGAGCATGTTCCTTAGTTTTCTAATAAGCCCTTTGTGCCAAACTTTATCGAATGCTTGCGCTACGTCCAGGAAGACCGTTGAGCAAACTTTGTTTTCTTCTAAGGCCTTTTCTATAATGTTGGTAATCCTGTGTACTTGGTCTATTGTCGAATGTTTTTCCCTAAATCCAAATTGGTAGTCAGGGATTAAATTTCTTTCTTCGATGATGGGTTTTAGCCGTTTCAAGAGAAGCTTTTCGAATAATTTTGACATGATCGGCAGCAGAGAGATCGGCCTATATGATGTGGTTTCGTGAGGTGGTTTACCAGGCTTTGGTATCATTATAACTTCGGCAACTTTCCACAGATCAGGCACAGACTTAAGCCTGAACGTAGCATTGATAAGAGTTGTAAGTTTTACGATGGCTTTACGTGGGAGGTTTTTAAGAACTTCTCCAGTAATAAGATCGTAGCCAGGTGCTTTCTTTAGTCTAAGGCGCTTGATTTCGTTGAAAACTTCTCTAGGTGTTACAAATTTTATTTCTTGTTCATCATCATTTGGTGTTTCATCTAACAAGGCGCAGTCTTCATTTTCTTCATTCGGCTTAAAAATGAGTTCCAAATGTTGTGCAAACCTTATAGCTTTTTGCTCGTTGCTTATTGCCCACCGCCCGTTAATATCTTTGATAAGTGGGATATGCATAATTGGCTTCTTAAAACTTTTTGTAGATTTCCATAGGGAGTAATCTGTCGTGCGATCGCTGGTTAATTGATTAAGATAATTGCTCATTGATTCATTTTTGAACTTCTGAATTGCATTCCTTAGTTGTTTTGTAAGGTTGTTCAGAAGCCTTTTATCTTGTGGAAATCTTGTTTGTTGCCATAATCGTCTCTGTCGCCTCTTTTCGGCTATGAGTTTTGTAATTTCTGCTGGGTAGTAGGTTAATCTATTTTTTAACTTGAATGTAGGTGTGTTTTTCCAGGCGCATTGTTGTATTTGATTAATGAATTGACGGATATCCCGATCCAGGTCTTCTGGCTTCTTTAGTGGAACTTTTAAATCTATTATAGAGTCCAAGTCTATTTTAAAGCTTGCCCAATCAGTGTTCTTATTTACTAATGTGGGGTAGTTTTCTTTCAACATTAAAGACTCACTTACAGTGAGTATTATAGGTGAGTGATCTGAGCTCATATCATAACCTTCTTCAATGCGGAGAAGATTTGGTGATAGATTTTTATATCTAAAAAAGTCAATGAGATCTGGAATCTTGTTTGGGTCAGTAGGCCAATAAGTAGGCTTACCTGTTGATAAAGCTTTGCATTGTGTTTCTTCAATTGCGCACAGTAGCTCTCTTCCTTTGGTTGTGGTCAGTCTAGATCCCCAAAATGTATTTTTAGCGTTAAAATTGCCTCCCAATATAAATCTATTTCCAAGACCGTTTAGAAAGGTCATGTATTGATCTTTTTTTACAGAATATCTAGGTGGACAGTATATGGCTGATATGGACACAGGGCAATATTTCGTTTTGACACAGACAGCCACTGCTTGGATTTCTTCTTTTTCATATTTGAGTTGTTCATATAAGAAATATATTCTCCTTTATAATAACTGCACTACCACCTCTTGATGTGTTATTGGGATGCAATGCATGGTATACTTTATAACCTTTAATTTGAATATGAGATTCTTTAGTGAAATGTGACTCTGATATAAGGCACACATCAATACTTTCCATATTTAGGACAGCCGTAAGTTCATTCTGATGTTTGAGCAGTCCATTGGCATTCCAAGCCATAATTCTTAATATGTTAGCCATTTATGATGTTTTTTTATTGTTTGGTAGCTGCTTTAGTGCTACCTTCAAGCTTCTTCAGCCTTTCATCAAAATTAGTTAAAAGATTTATGATTTTATTAATCTTTTCATCCATGTTAGGGCTCACTGGTTTCATATGTGATTGTGGCGGTGGTTGGGCTCCTTTCGTCATTTGTGCATACGATACACTTTTAGTAACTGGCTTGATGACACTAGGTCTTTTGTCTCCGTTTGCACTTGGACGCTGAGAGTTTGTTGGTACCGCTACATTCTTTCTAGTATTTTTATCTTTAATATTTTGAAGCTCTTTATAGCTACTATGCATCCTCTATAGTTAGCAGGGTGAGGCTCACCACAGTGAACACATTTTGGCTTTGCTTCTGCTGGTTTATTGCAGTCTCTGGTTAGGTGCTTGCCTGTACACTTCACACACCGTGGTTCTTTAGAACAGTATTTCTGTGTGTGGCCATATGCTTGACACCTTTTGCATTGAGGGATTAGCTTTGATGTTTTTAACTGAAATAATTACGAAACTTTTATTTTCAACGTCTGCCCGTGAATGTCCAAATAAAAAGCCTTTTGTGGAACGACGAGTACAATGAAGTGAATATTTTAATGTTACTTTCTCAGTCTTTCGTGAATGCAACTTTGTAAAATTACTTACACCGGCGAAATGGGTGAAATAAATTACCTAGATACCTTTAAGTTCAGACACTCTTCTTTTATTTTAGACGCTTCTCTTTTGAACTGAATTCTTGTCAACAAGTGAAACTGTAATTAAAGGTGCTTATAAACGTGCAACGCTTTTACAGCAATATATTCATTCATATATTATATTTATATCTTATTATATATAACACGTTGTTTGTCCGGGATGGACTCCTAAACTACTCAACCATTTTTTATGAAATATGGCTTACTGTGTGTAATTTGGTCAAACTTAAAAGATAGGATAGTTTTTATCTCGATTGACCTCAATATCTTTACTTACTTCAAGCCACAGCAACGCGTGGTCGTGTCATCTAGCATTATATATATTTGCATCCTCGTAAAATTCGAAAACGTTATTGATTCTCATAACGAATCAAAAATAAAATAAATATATTTTTTAGTAGGTAGGTAGGTACGTGATTTTTTATTTCGAACTAGCCAGCAGCAAGATGGCTTTAGGCAGGCGGGGCGATGAACCCGCACATACACAGCGATATAGTCGTGCGACACTGCTTACCGCGTACGCAACGGGGCGATTCTGCTCTTTAAAAGAGGTGTATTCTCAAGTTATTTGATGATTTCCCATTAAAGAGGGCATTACTTACTTAATAGACTGCACATTTAAGTAGGCCACTGCAAACATAACGTAACAAAATGGGGCAATATACATCCCACTGATATCCAGTACAAGTGCGGTGCTTCCAATCAAACGATGGTTTACTACAGTGCCTAAAGTGCCTCTACACCTGCACTTTAGAGGACACTAAAAACACTTCTGATGCCGCAATAAACGTAGCCACAGACTAGCTTTAAGAACATTAAAAAAGGGGTTAATCTAGTATTTTAAATTACTGTTATCTAGTATTTAAGCACTATTTAAATTAGGATCGGATAATACTTATGACATCACTGGCAATATATTGCAACTAAACATTATTGGGTAATTACGACCCATTCAGAAGCATCCTAAGGTAAGCGAATTCCATTTCTCAAAAACCTCTTGGCTCGCTTCTTCTGACAGCTATTTCAAGACTGAGGATAAACACAAAGGTAAACATTGTCTCGACCGCAATCAAACCATCTGACACCTAAACAGACTCTTGTCAGGGCTTCTAAACTTGTTGAACCTAAATTGTTTCAAATTCTGTATTGCTTATAATATTTCAAAGTGACCTGCCAAAGTCGAAAGTAGGTCAAATATAAATATAAGACGCGGTTGTAAAGTATTTTGTGCTTCTGAGTTGTAACCAAACTATAAAGCTTTGTTAGCACTCATTATCTGTAACTGTGTTTATAATACAGAAACTGAGTCACTACTTAAGTAATTAATATACCAGGCTCAAAATCAAACTGTTAAGATGCATGGCAATCGGAGGTCTAGTACGACCGTGCTTAGGTAAAAGTCTTTGACTCGGAGTTCTAATTGGCAATAGGACTAGGTATCTAAAAGCATTTTGTTTTAAATACACATACATACATACATAAACTCACGCCTTTCTCCCTTGGGGTTAGGCAGAAACCACAGAACGCCACATGCTACTATCCTTACATACTCCTACTCATACTCCTTGTTTTAAATATACACGACAAGCCACATTACAATATGCGAAACGGATAGGTATTTCTTAATTAAAAAAATTTCAATCGTTTACCTGATGAAGGTACCTGTAGTTTATAGTTAGCACCTGCATTCTTGACGACCATCTACATAGATAGTCAATAATATAAGGTAGGTACGACCTTCTTTATATCATCGACAAACATTATCCTTCGGGAAATGATAGGCATACTGCAACTTAAACTTGTGACAATATCTCTTAATTTCCAAGGGACTCGAAAATTAGACCGATCAGTAAATTCGGCGCCGAACCAGCGAAACAAAGAAGCTTACTTATCATGCCGTTTCACTCGCTACAGAGCGAGTGAGATGACAAAATAAGCGCCGCCATTTTGAATTCCTCTCACAAATGGTATAGGATTAAAATAAATCAATTTTTATTTTTTTTAATCCCTCTTCCATTCAAAGTTACTAGGCCAAAGCGATCATTGAAGTGACCCAATTTATCCATATTTATACTGTTTGTAAGTAACAGCTTTTTAAAAAACATTTTTATTTCTTATTTCTGTCCGTCTGTTTGTTTCGACTAATCTCCTAAATAGCTTAACCAATTTTGTCGAGACTTCTGGTTAAGTCCCGCAAAAATCGGTCCAGTCGTTCTAATATCTGCTAGAGCAATACTGATGTTATAAGGACAACTTGACAACTTGTTACAAGGAGGGGTAACTTAGACAACTTTCTTTAACATACATACATAAACTCACGCCTTTTTCCCATGGGGGTAGGCAGAAACCACAGAACGCCACCTGTTACGATCCTTACATACTCTCTTCGCCTCATCCACGTTCATACATCTCGTTATACAAGCACGCCGGTACTTTTTTTTGGGAAAAGAATTAGGTTTCCGCGCAAAATATAAAGCCTAGTAATAACCGTCATTTAAGGGAACAAAGTCGCGGGTTTGAGCTAGCTATCAATAATTTTCACATACAAGTGATAGGCTTGCAAAGCCCCAACGCAAGGGGTCTCAGTTAATCCGATGATAGGTTTTCTCATTCTCGCCTATACTATCCTTTGATAGCACATTTTAATTTATGCGGGTTGCCATAAATTAATAATATCATATCGTAAATCCAATTGCTAAAACTTAGTTATTAACGCAGTGTTTTTGCTCCGAAACGTGATTAGATTTTGAATTAATTGCCAACGAAAGTTTTTGTAAAAGATAATACGTAGTTTTGATAGTCTTTTGTTTTGGTCCTTTAAGTTTTATGTTTTTTTTTAAGGATTTTTCTTTTAATTTAAACGGGGTTTTGGCCAAATAGGGCATTATACACCCATCCCAAACGCAGTGCCAGTGTAAAGCACCATCATAGGACATGCGTCACCAAAACCAGCCAGTTGAAAGTTCTTTCTTTCTTTCTTTTTACCTCCTCAGTTGCCCGTTGTGCACATCCACCTGCATTATCCATGATTTAAACGAGGCCTCTGATAGAGCTGTACAGGTTGCTGAATACTGGTCGGACAAAATTTAATTTAAATCAATCGATTTTAAAAGAAAAAGAATATTTGTTTTTTTTTTACAAAAACTGAGAGAAGAGAGAAATTTTGACTCGGGTTGATTAGTTTTGACGGAACTAACAAAAAAGTAAGGTTGAGCAAAGACGTACTGATCCACGCGTCATGTTCGTGAACGAACGCCGTCAGTTGAGATTGGTCTTAACTGCCATGGCTTTCATCTTTATTGTTATTATTATTTTATTGCTTTATATTTATCTTCATTGTTTTCTTATCCTTGACAATTCAAAATTGCCTGTAAATGGTTTAATTTAAATAAATGCTTTGACTTTAAATGTCAACAAAATTTAATACCAGCTTCCTAAATCAAACTACTGTTCAATATTTATTAGCGTTTCGTATACTTCTTGCAGAGAAACTATAAGTTTTACTCATAGCTCTGTTTATGTTAAACTTGGTTGAATTCTGTGAGAATTCCTGCACCTGTGACATTAACTTTATTAATTTAGTACGTACAGTCGCGTACAGTTGGACTGTGAAACTAATAACCTGCAGGTATTCCTTGGAAAAATGCCAATAACTAAGTACGTATAGCTTGCTTTTGTTCAAAGATTTTTGGCCAAAAATGCGATATCAATTTTCTTGAAGTCGCAGCCATAATAACTATGTTTACAAAAGGGAAAACTAATTGATTGCACTTTTGAGACTTTGAGAGATTGCCTAAAGATTTTTGGCCAAAAAAACTTAGTTTACTTTGCGATTTGAAGAAAATTGAAAATTGTAACTATGTATTTTCAATTTTCTTGAAATTTTCAGACTATGTTCCATAATATGCTGAAGTATCCCAATTGTCCGTTCACCTGCACCCTTGAGGACCTGTGCAACGCCTCTGACGAGGCAGTAAACGTGGCGACCTACTGGGCACAAATAGTGTAATATATTATAGATATATCAGCAATATGAAAAGAAGAAGAACCACATGTTGCTCAAAATTGCGACCAATGGTCGTTAATAGATTCTATCGTCAATAGCAACTTTGACTACGGCGACCAAAAAATTCATGTTCTATAGAAGTTGGTCAAAACACCTTGAGAAACTTTCGCTCAACAGCTGGGTCAAGAGTCAGATGCAGAAGGCGGTTGTCTTGGACACGGCACGCATAGTGAGGAGGTTCCTCTCTTTGGATCCCTAACCGCCGGTAGCTTGGGTTTTACCACCTCGTTGCGGGCGGAGCACTATTTTTATACATATTTTTGTTTTATAAACTATATTATTTGTAATATTTATATAAGGAAAATATGTAAAAAAAATATGTTAAAATAAAGAATGTGGAGAAATAAACATACACGAAACAGATGAAAGGCAGTTAAATATTAAGTTATCTGCCTATTGTTCCACATAAGAGAGGATCGCTTTTGAACGTATCGTACTCATTACAAATTATAATAAATTCGCCTCTTTGTTAAATCCTACCTTAATATGCGATCAGGCAATTATTGTAGGGTGACACCGTTACACACAAAATGAGCGTAATTTGTTAATTTTTTTGGGTGCAAGCTATTTGAAAAAATATTTTAACGAACAAGAAATTGGGAAATTGTGAAAAGGACTACTTACTTACTTGTTGTACCTAGTTATTTGCGAGAATATTAATGTAAGCATTTTAAAGTTTCTTTCTATGAATATTGGTATTTCAATAAGATTAAATTAGAAAATACAATGTAAAATTAGAACGAAAACTTTAATTTACTTTATTCCACACCGTATCATTCAATATGCTTTTGCTTATACTTAAATTAAAAAACAAAACAAAACATTCACCCATTAGGTAGATTCAAAACAAAAGACAAACCTACAAAGCCCCAATTTTGTTCAACCATTGTCGAACCAGGAATGTCCCACGTAAACATGATACATGCTCACAGTACTTCGACGGTTCACAGAAAACCATTGTTACAGCAAAAGGCCGGAGTTCAAAAGGATAGAATGTACCCACAATTCTATATGAACGAATAATGTAGCGTACATCACGGTTCTAAATCATTTACAAAAGACGAAGGTTACTTATCTGAGAGAGATGTGTCTAGAGAGATATGTGACCCAACTATGACGTTTCAATGTTGAATCTTTTGTGAAAAACTTTGTTTTATATTCAGATTTTATGAGGTTTGCTTTGTTTGATGTTATGAAAATGTTTGATTTCTTTCTCTTTATTTGTCTTATGTTTGAAGCTAAAACTTCAGAAAAACGTGTTTTGAAAACGTTTGATATTAAATTGTGATAAGTAAGTGTGTTTTGCAACAGTACCTACTTGTGTGTGTTAAATGTTAAATATTTCAATTACTATTTTAAACTATTTCATTATAATAAATTGTATTTAGTAATTCAGTAAAAATCCCAACCATTATAAATCATCATTTATCTAGAAAGGAATAAGATCGAATTTCGTTTGCAGCGGTCAGTGTCAATGGAGACTAGAGGAGTAGGCAGGAGATATTACTGTGCACAAGCGTAGGTTCCTAAACACAGATGCACTCTCTCTTCAGTCACTTTCATAGTTCGGTGGAACGGCTATCCGACACGATTGGGGAGCGCAGGACCAACGGCTTTACCGTGCTTTTCAAGACACGGAGGTTTTACACCATTAACTTCCAAACTCGGGACCGCTACTGAGAATTTTCTAATGGAGAAAAGTCAAAGTCAAAAGTCAAAGTCAAAACATTTATTTCAATTAAACCATTTACAGGCACTTTTGAATAGTCAAGGAGTCTGTCAGTGCGTCCGAAAGTTGAAGCTTCTCGTTCCAAAACGGAGGTAGACCTAACGAGCAAGAAACTCCACGGCACTCTTTTAAATTAGGGTTTCCAATATCACTTTACCGACTTGGTAATCAAACCCAGCTCCCATAATCGGAAGTCGTGTTTGCGACTGTGAGAGCAACGAGGTAGAGAATATAGTATCAGAGTCTTCGACTGAGGTCCTAAATGACATAATTCTGCCAAAACATCTTCTTAATATTTTGGTAGATACTCAAAAATCTAAAACAAATATAAATTTCAAGTTCATAGATTTACACTTTGAAGATATACCATGAGATATTACAGCAGGGTAAAAGTGTAAATCATTGCCAATCTTTTGTTTACGAGCGAGATAACCGACGCCGCGGCGCGCCGCCCGTGCTACGCTCACGACGCGCCGCCATTTTAAGTTTTATCAAGCGAATTGGTTTATGCTCTCATGTTGTGTGGTATATGATTAAATTATTTTAAGCTTCTCTGCTCTGAAGAGGAAAATTTCTGTATTTTTCGTTGTATATACTAGGGATTAAACGATAAGATAAGCCTTTAATATAAATCTGATTTATATGCAGGTTTTTCATCAAGTGCAAAACCTGCATAGTGTTTTTTTTTATGCATACATACAAAATAACTAAGGATCTAGATATTTTCTGTCGATTAAGTAAAAGTTTAAGAAATATTATATTCTTGAATAGAGAAACGTATGGTTTTCGAAGTCACAACTTTTTGCTTACTTGTCCTAAAGTCATGACGTTGGGCTTTTAATACATCATCCTATAACGTTATTCTGCATCATTTGGTTTAAATAAGAATTGGTAGATTCTCCAAGAATTTGGTAAATCAAAATAAGACACAAAATCTTCTTTATTTACTTTTACATAATTATATAATATCAATGTTAGGCAGAGGTGTGCCCATTACTACACCCACATTTCGCTAGTTATGTTTAAGTCCTATGCAAAAAGGGGCGAGACTATTGCCATTAACCGGGTACAAATCGAGACTCCGAAGGTGCTAATGAGAAATTCCGGATGGAAAACCCAATAACACTTTGCTCGACCTGGGAATCAAACCCAAGACCTCATGCTCAGCTATCGCGCTTTGTGACCACTACACCAACTTGGCAGTTACTTTACTTTTATTTTTTGTTAAATCTATTTTGCTCCTAATTTATTAACTCAATGTGTTCTAGCTTAAACTTATTTATGGGGGATTTGAGTTGACGACCCAAATGCCGCGCGCTTCCGCCATCTTTGTTCAAGGTCACCGGTTGATTTCATGCCAAGACTTAAGTATGTTTGCTTGGCCTAGAAAATAAAGACTGCTCGTGACGCCAAGACACATATTATTTCTTATAAAGAAATATGAAAGTAATGCGTCTTTTATTTTTATATGTCAAGTTTTGGCTAATGAGATCAATCGTTACCCCCGAGAAGCTAGGGAGAGGAAGGTTAAATTTAAACACAGGTAGTATATAAGACCTGTCAATTCGTAGTATCGATCAAACTATTAAAATTATTAAGTTCTATTTTGATTTATAATACCGAATGGCTATGTAAAGAAAAAGTTACAGAAATATATAAAAAATACAGTTCCGTAGTACATAACGGAATTATAACCACTTTTTTTTGTGCACGGTGGAAATCCTCAAGGGTTTCCTCCATTGTGGGGGTGATGGAGGGGCCTCTTACCGGCTAAAACTCTCTCTCTACTTATGGCCGGGAGTTCGGGATTCGCATAAGCATTCACCGCTCCCCAGGCAGAACTCGAACCACTGTTTCTCAGCGGGTCTCTCTTCCCCATGCAGCCGTTCCCATAAAGGCCGCAATTATTATAATAACTTGGTGAGAACTGAGTTCGAATTTCGAACATTACGTACAGTATGCAGTGTTTAAACATACAACTTCCTACTCGGCTGCTCAACAAACTACCTATTAGGCTTAAATATCCGATTTAAACACTCAAAAACATAAATATTTCATCAAATGACGGTAAAACTGTTTAAATTTATTCCAGAACATTCTAAATTTACTGCTGATCCAAGGAAATAAAGCGAATGAAATCTAAAACCTAATTTCGTTAATTGGCTCTCGGATTTCGTCGCTAATCTATGGACACTTAGAGACTCATTTACGGATTAATTGCGTAGACTGTTATTTTGGAGTAGGTGACGAATCTGTCCTGTGTTGTATATGTTTACCTATCTTTTTTCTTTCTCATGATAGTTGCAATTGGGATACTACTTTTTAGACACATATGTTTGTTTTTGGTTCTTCAGAAAGGTCACGTGCGCAGTACTCGTAACTGGCGTGCTTATACCCAGATATACATAATTTAAGCAAAGATCACACAGATATAGAAAAAAATCTTCTAAACCTAAGTTTGCTACTAAGTTTATATAAAATGCCGTAGGTAGGGTCTAGACGCCCATAATCTGTGAATAAGATCCTTAACAACGCCCCCCTTTTGCTGGTCTTTGCACCCCACTTGGTTTGCACTCCCCGCACTTTGAAAACCCCTGTTTTAAAGCGACAACCTTCTTCAATTCGCCAAACATGAGTCTCTGAACTACACCTGAGTACTGTCAACTCATTTCCTTTGTCAACTCCGACAAAGTAGATAAACTTGTTTGTAAATACACAAACAAAGAAATTGGATTGCGTTTGCGTTAAGTTTTCTTTACAATTGTTATGTACCTACTTTGTGTTTTGTTTATTAAGCTAGGTATACACTTGCCGGTAACTTGCACGAAAGTATGCAAGTAGATTGCCTTGCCATTATGTTGTAAGAATTTCTGATTGGTCTAAATGAAATAATTTATTTCAATTAGACCATTAAGATGCAAAATACGTCATATCACGCCGCATCACGTCGTTATATCGGTTTTAACGTCATAATTATGCAAGAAAAAATAATTAACCCTTCCAAAATTTAGTTTCGGTTGGAGAAGAATGGGCAAGAAACTCTATATTTACTTATTTTAGATTAATGTTTAAGATTATTTTGTATCTACGTGGATCTTTGACAGTCGTTACGAGTCGTCAGAAGCTTGAAAGTCTGACAACCAGTCTTACCTAGGGGTATCGTATTACCCAGTTACTGGGCTGTGGAGGTCAGATAGGCAGTCGCTCCATGTAAAATACTGGTACTCAGCTGCATCCGGTTATACTGGAAGCCGACCCCAACATAGTTGGGAAAAGGCTAGGCAGATGATGTTTAACATTATTTTGTATACAGGATTATGAATACAATTTGCCTTACATAAAAAAAAAAATACTATATATAATAATTATAAAATACCTACCTACAAAGTAATACAAATTAAGAAAAAGCCATAATGGCATGTATGTGACTTCACATTCTTTTGTACAAGTTGCTGAAATGTGCATTCCTAGCTTTATTTTACTGGTTCTTTTCCTCAACATTTTTATTTAGTACCGTAGGTAATAGGTAGGTACATCGAAATGAAATATTACGTTTATAAAAAAATATAACTGTTTTAATACAAAGTCTCGCTATATTATAATCAAATGACCTGCAGTGCTTTTTTTTTTAGGTGGTAAAAATCATCAAATGACTCCTTCCGCCCTGGGTGGGGCGGAAGGGACTGTCAGACTTTTACTGACTAAAAAACCACCCTGTTCCTTCTGTTGCCCTTTACGTTCCGGGGCCACGGTATCCTGTTAAGACGTCCCGCAACCCCGGCACACCTGCAATGCTGCTGTCATTTTGAAGTCTTAAACAACATGTTGGGGCTTCAGGGTATGTGAATGAAACTCCCGAATCGAGGTAGTGGTTGTTTACTCCCTTAAACTATCCTTTTACAATATAAAAAGCGGAGCGTGCAAAAATGATGTCGGTACAATTTTTCAAGTAAAAATAATAATATTGGTGACGGTACATGTAAAATAACTCGTTCAACGCCTAGTCTTTTAAATTAGCAAAACACAGCGCGCACTGAACGTCTACACATTTGTACAGGCGTGAACATCCTCCCCCCGTTGAAACACCAGAGTTTCAACCTGCAAGTAGTTCCTCTTCGGTTGGTAAAGGGCAGATGCGAACCAGGGGGCGCCGTATAATGCCTCTCGTCGTGTTTATATCGGCTACTCTTGAAATCCCGTCTGGTCCTGGGAAGAGCCGTACAATGCGCCCAAGCCTCCAACATAGGGGTGGGACGCCATCTTCTTGCAGAAGGACCATGTCACCAATTTTGACTGCGTCAGTGTTGGTCTTCCACTTACGGCGATGTTGCAACTCGGCGATATACTCGTGTTGCTAGCTCCGCCAAAAATGTTGGTATATTTGCTGCAGCCTGGCATAACGCTGCAGATTGGTTGAGTGGCAATCCGCCAAAGCCGGTTCAGGTAGAGCGGTGAGGGCTCGACCAATCAAAAAGTGCCCAGGAGTGAGGCAATGGAAATCGTTAGGAGAGGTGGACAAGGGACAGAGAGGTCTACTATTTAAAACGGCTTCTACCTGAGCGAAGAGAGTTTGCAGTTCTTCAAAACTTAAATGAGAATTTCCCATTACTCGCCTAATATGAAATTTTGCTGAACGGATACCGGCCTCAAAAATGCCGCCAAAATGAGGAGCGTAAGCTGGTGAAAAGTAAAACTGAATGCCTTCCGAACATGCAAAATCAGATAACTCGTTTTGATTAATCTTAAAAAAATCATGAAGTTCTTTAGCTCCTGCGACAAAGTTGCGTCCATTGTCGCAGAATACTTCCGCTGGCCTGCCTCTTCGCGACACAAACCTTCTAAAGGTCATAATGAAAGCGTCCTTTGATAGATCGCTCACGGCTTCGAGGTGCGAAATTTTATATCGCAGGCATATGAAAAAACAAAGATAGCACTTGACCAACGAAGCACCACGGCCCTTTCGATTTACAATAAGGAATGGCCCAGCGAAATCTATTCCCACTGTGCGAAATGGGAAATTCGGCATAACGCGTTGTGAGGGCAAATGTCCCATCATTGGTGCAATAGTCTTGCCCTGCAGGCGTCTACACCTGGAGCAGTTATGAAAAACACGTCTAGCCAAATTTCTGCCGTTAATCGGCCAAACGTATTCCCTAACAACGGCCAACAACAATTGTGGACCAGCATGTAGTCCGCGTTTATGTTCGTACTCGAAGATCAATTTGGTAAAATGATGCGAAGCATGCAGGAGAATAGGGTGTTTTTTATTATAATTATAGTCAGATGAACCTAATCGGCCACCAACACGAATGACCTTGTCGTCACTTAAAAATGGAGTCAATGATAAAATACTTGATTTAGCACTTAAAACCTTGTTGTTACTTAATAAATTATATTCACAGAAGAAGGATTCTTGCTGTGCCAGACGACACAAATGAAGAAAGGAATTATTTAATTCATCAAGAGTAAGAATTCCGAGAACCTTATCCTTATCAGGTTTTAAATTATTAATGAATCTTAGCACATAAGCGAAAGAACGTTTTATTTTGGTTAAATTGGAAAAAGATTTAAAATTAATTATAGGTTTGTTCGGAGTAACTACATGATTCATAGTACAGGTAGGTTTAGTTTCCGGTAAGTCATTTGTATTAAATTTATTAGGGTTTAAGGTAGGCCAATTACTTTCAGGCTCCGTGAGGAATGAAGGCCCTGACCACCATAGCTTGGTGCTGCTGAGCTTATCTGGACTAATTCCTCTAGATATGAAGTCTGCGGGATTGGCAGATGTGGGCACATAGCGCCACGCGGATGCATCTGTTAGCTCACAGATCTCCGCAATCCTATTAGCAACAAATGTTTTTAAATTTATAAAACTGGTATGGAGCCAGGCTAGCACTACTGATGAATCACACCAATGTACTTGATGCTGAACTTCATATCTCAGTGACTTCCTGACAGCCTTGCACAATCTTGCTGCCAGCAACGCAGCGCACAATTCTAGACGAGGAATAGTGGTGCCTTTAATCGGAGCTACCTTGGATTTGGAACAAAGCAGATTGACTGTGACCTCGTTTGCTTCATTAACAGAACGTAAATAAATGCAAGCACCATATGCATGTTGTGAAGAATCACTAAACGAATGTAATTCCACAGAGGCGGCTTCACTACAGAGAACGCGTCGTGGAACTTCTAAAACTAAAAGTGAAGGTAAAGACTGCATAAACTTGTTCCAGTCCTTTTGAACTTCATCTGGAACTGGAGAGTCCCAAGATAAATTATGCAGCCACAGTTGTTGCAATAACATTTTCATTTTTATAACACACGGACTAATTAGTCCTAAAGGGTCAAAGATTTTAAAAAGCGATGATAGAAGAGATCTTTTAGTTATTTTATTGTTACCAGAAGGTGGGCATTTGATAGGGAAATGTAACTGGTCGGTTGATGGGTTCCATCCCATGCCTAATGTACTAGTGGACTCACTTATTAAAAGGTTATCGTCAGATTGCGTATGCGAGTCGAACAATGATGGTAAGTTAGTCTTAAACTTACGAAGATTAAAGCATCCCTTCTTTAACTCTTCAGTTACAGATCGGTGAATATAACGTAGGGCATCCTCACTTTCAGAACCGGTGATGAGATCGTCCACGAAGAAATCATGTTGAATTATGTCCTTAACCACAGGATCAGAAGATTCTTCACCAATCTGCCATAGGCACCGAGTGCTCAAGTAGCTGGAACTTGCCATTCCGTAAGTAACAGTACCTAACTGAAGCGTTTTGATGGGCAAAGACTCATCCTCTCTCCATAAAATGAGTTGAAGATTGCGGTCCACCTCGTGGACACGGACTTGACGGTACATCTTCTCGACGTCACCAGTGAGGAGGAACCTATGTTGTCGAGCTCTTATTAAAATGGAGAAAAGCGAGTCCTGCATATTAGGCCCAACCATGAGGATGTCATTGACAGATTGACCCGAGGAAGTAGGAGCCGAACCATCGAATACGACTCTAATTTTTGTGGATTCACTACTGTCTTTGAAAACAGCGTGATGGCAGAGGAAATAAGATGTAGAGGGTATAGGTACAGCGGACTCTGAAAGGTGACCTAAGTCTACGTATTCACGCATAAATTCAACGTATTGGGATTTCACATGTGGTTGCTTGCGAAATCGCCTTTCTAAATTTAACAAGCGTTTTTTAGCTAGTGAATAGGATTCACCCAGACAATCAGGTGTATCTTTTAAGGGTAAACTAACTGAGAATCTACCGGTTTTTAAACGTAGGGTGTGCGATAAAAAATGTGTTTCGCATGCCTTCTCGCTATGACTCATAAGTGGTTTAGCTTGGGGAACATTTTCCAAGTCCCAGAATTTTGATAGTTCTTGATGTATTTCAGCAACAGACGACGCATATGAAACAACTGAATGATTAGAATTTATATTATTATCAATTTCCTTCAAATTATTGCTCGTGGGTAAGTTAAAATACATAGGACCTGAAACCAACCAACCAAAATTGGAACTTCTCAATACAGGTGAATTGAGACCGAGAGAGAGTTGATCGCGGCCAATAATGTCCCAGAAAATGTCAGCACCGATGACAACATCAACAGGCGCTGGTTGGTGGAAGTAAGGGTCCGCTAAAAAGTAATCATTAGAAATATTAAGTTTTTTAACGTCTACGGGTATTCTAGGAATGTTACCGGTCAATACTGGCAACACTAGAAAAGAAGAAGTGATGGTGAAATGCTTCATCAAAGATTTCAATTGAACCACACAAGTTTCTGTGGCCTGTGTAGTGGTTTTGTTGCCTATGCCAATTATATTGACATGCAAAGTGGTGGTCGGCTCTAAAAGCAGTTTTGTTTTAAGAGATTGAGTAATAAACGACGATTGACTACCGCAATCCAAAAGAGCACGAACCTTCTGTGTTTGTTTGGTAGTAGGATTAGCTACCTCAATATAAGCAGTAGACAGCAAAACTTGATGATTGTTTTGATTCGAGAAATTGACTATAGTGTCGTCAGTCACGTCAGGTGAAATGGTGACAACACTAGAAATATTTTTGTTACTAGATTGTTTGTGTAAGAGTCTATTGTGCCTTGTATTGCACATGCGACACGGATGCATGCGACAATTACGTGCAGAATGACCAGACCTTAAGCAGTTGTGACAAAGCTTCAATCTTCCTACTTCACTGATACGGTCATCCACGCTCTTAGCCAAAAAAGTGGGACAATCATAAAGGCGATGATTACCGTTACACACACCGCAAGATAAATCAGAAGTATTACTGGTTTCACTATTTGTAATGTATGACTGATGAGATTTTATTTTATTACTAGAATCTATAGGCTTTGGCGTTGTTTGAATTTTAGGTTTAGAGTATGGATGGCTGCTATTTATTGACTCAAGCACATCAGCGCGATCAGTAAGGAACTTGAAAAACTGTTGTAAGTTAGGTATGTTAGTATCCAGAGTGCCCCGGTATTCTTCCCACTTGGCTTTGGTGTGGCTATCAAGTTTAGGACTCAATATATGAATGAGTAAAATATCCCAGTCACGTGAACCTAGACCGAGACTAGTTAAAGCGCGTAAGTTTTTATTAACATGATCCACAAGGAATCGTAACGATTTATCAGACTCGCTTGTGATTGGTTTTACGTATAACAAAGAATTTATATGATGAGTTATTAATTGTCGTGCATTGTCATATCTGTCAATTAATAATTTCCAAGCACACGCATAATTTGCGCTAGATACCTCTAAGTTGGCAATAATGCGCGCTGCATCGCCGGTCAAGTACGAAATGAGATAATGAAATTTGTGAATGGGAGCGATGCGGTCATTATTATGTACTATAGATAAGAATGTGTCACGAAACTCAAGCCAACGAAAACAAGACCCGTCGAACTTAGCAACTTGAATTTGGGGTAATTTAAAACCAATATCAAAATGATCGTGATTGCAAGGACCTGCAGTTGTCTGACTTGAATTTAAATCCTTGTAATTACTTTCATCATGACGGTTCGAGTTATGTTTTTGAGTAATACTTTGAGCAATTGCAATATTAGAAATAAATAGTTGTTCGATAGTATCGCGTTCGTCAATCTCATTAGATAAATTGTCGGAGTTTAATACTTCTATCTGATTTTGCAAGTCATCAAAACGGCTGTAGATAGATTCAAATTTGTTTAATTTTAATGTTAACTCGGCTAACTCGATCTGAGTAAGCGCTTCTTTAGAGGTAATATTTGATAAAAAGTTTCTAAATTTAGTTATTTGACCTTTTATGGAACTGCGTTTCACTAAAAGATCCTGTAATTCTTGAGGATTGTTTGTGCTAGATTCACCTCCATAATCTTTACCCATTGTGAACACTAATCGGATTAAATAAACAAATTGATTCCAAGTAGGTTTGATTGTGGAAATATACAGACACAAACTAGGTAATAACTAAAAACTTAGCTCACGCTCCTCGCCTAACGTCACCTGAGGCCGGCCCGTCGGCGCCGCAGTGGGTAGGGCTCCGCTCCGGTCGGGGTGACACGGCAGGCGGCCCGAAGATGCAGTCGCCGGAGAAAACGGCCTGGAATGTTCGGCGATGTGGGTGAAATATATGCTAATAGTAGTAGTTATAAGCCTGTTGGGAAACACGACTATATAACTATGCTGTTTTAAACTAATTGTGGATAGATTTACTAAGGGTAATACGGTTTTTTACTGTTATGTACGGGTATAAAAGGTAAGAGTGATTAGGTAACAGGGAATTCAAGGAAAATGGGCACTTAGCTGCATTGGCCGAGGCTGCGGTACGATGCTGATCGCTATCCGGCGGTGGCTGCAATGGCTGGTACACCTCCAGGAACCCAGGTATGATATTTGGTCTTGATGTAAAATAGCTGCGGCGCAATGGGTACACCGGCCGCACGGGTCGTATGTTGAAATATCGAATATTTGCAGGTTTTGTCCACGGTCGCCAGATGTTGGGGCTTCAGGGTATGTGAATGAAACTCCCGAATCGAGGTAGTGGTTGTTTACTCCCTTAAACTATCCTTTTACAATACAATATGTCGTTTTGCATCCTCGTCAAAATTTAGGAGGTTGTCATAAAAGTCATAAATAATCAATTAAAATTACGAGACCTGAATAATAATAATAACACCCTTTTTTATTAGTTGTTAAAATTTAATCGTATTTCAGAATAATCCATAACTTGAAATTGGAGAATCACTCTCTGCGCTTTAGCCGCCAATTGTCTCTGTGTGCGTGAGTGTATGTGAGTCCCTTAGATTGTCGTGAGTATCTACGGTCAGCTGATTAATAAAACGTTAGTTTTGCTTATTACGTTTTATTGCAAATTGCAGATTTTATTAACCTTAGATGTTAATTAATAACACTTGTTTTTATTATTAAGATCTAAGAATACGTACTAGGATTTATCTACTTATCTACGTTATCAGCTGATTGATAAAATGTTAGTACTTATTGCCATTTTGCTTTATTCTGTTTTATTGCAAATCTACCGATTTTGCTAAGAATACATACCTACTAGGATTTAGGTACAACCTGAGACGTTTTGCTAGGCTGTGGCACATTTATTTGTTGTGAGCGCGGGATTTAGGATAAGTACTTGCTGCCGGCGGCGGCGCGGCGGCGGGACGCTCTTGGCGCATTGTAGGTAAATTCATGATTTATGAGTACCTAATTATTAGTAATGATTTTGTTTTTATTTGTAGATTAAATTGGTTGATTTTAAATTTCCCTTCCTACTTTAACGGGCTGAGGACCGACAAAAATACCTACCTTAGTAGGTATTTTTGTGTGCTTGCCCGTGGCTCTCGCTGGAAGTACTCCAGGATATCTTCCTGCAAGGCGACAGGCAGACCTTCACTGCCGCGAGCTTGAGCATGTCGGGGTACGTCAAACTGCCGAAAATCCCGCAGTCTCTGTGTAGCAGACAGCATAACGCTCTGCGTTGGCGGTTCCCTATTGGGAAACCGTTCTGCGAACATCCGGATGGCTCCACTGATGGCATCACAATCACATAATTCACGTATACGACCAAGCGCACCGAGCGAAATTTGCGATACACTCACGGCCGGCGGCGAAATCACTTGAACTAATTTAATAATTTTTTTGCGTTGCGCCGGGCGCCCGGGCGCGGGAGTGGGGCACCACAGGGAGAGGGGTGCGCGGGCGGCGTCTATTGTGTTGTGGTTTTATCGTTTGCGATTCTTTGTGTGTGTGCGCGCGGTCAGCGATCCTAAACCTAGTCTTAAGATGGGCCGCATTTTCACCGGGGTGGTTTACTGATTTCCGTAAATAAGAAAACATTAAAAAAAAAACACCTACCTATTTTATTATTGATTCGGGTCTAGAATCACTAGCATAGTTACCTCCTTGAATTTGACGAGGATGCAAAACGACACATTGTATAAAAAGCGGAGCGTGCAAAAATGATGTCGGTACAATTTTTCAAGTAAAAATAATAATATTGGTGACGGTACATGTAAAATAACTCGTTCAACGCCTAGTCTTTTAAATTAGCAAAACACAGCGCGCACTGAACGTCTACACATTTGTACAGGCGTGAACACAACATTTTATATAACCGCCCGCGTTGAAATAAGTTATTTGGCAGAAATTAAGCCTCAAGATTAGTGACAATACTTATTACGTCAAATTGAATACACCAAATTATGTTTTGCAGGTTACCTACGCTCTGTCGGTACAGGTATTTTTTTAAAAGCTGTCGGTACAGCTATTTTTTTAAGTGATCATGGATTTAAAGTTTTTTTTTAAAGATGTGAGTTGATACGAGTTTTAAAGTTACGTTTTTAAGTGGTAATCTAGAGTTTTAGATTACCACTTAAAAATGTCACCTTAGAACCATTTCAAACGCAATTTTTCACACAAAAAAAATCTTTACACAAAGCGAGCGGGAACGCATCCAATAAACATCATTGTCGCATTCAATACCAGTGCACAAACAGATGTACACACACAGGAAAACCTTTACATAGAACAAACGAAAGTCGCCTTTGTGCATCTCCTACAATTCCGCGCGGTTAAGTGCAAAATATTTATTCTGGCATCCAAGTAAGGGATTCAATGTGGTAAAATAAATTGTGGAACTTTTGTGTGTGGGCTAAATCTATTGGCCTGGTGTGTACACGTTTTTACTTGTTAAAAAGAAAGAAATGAAAAAAGAGCCTCACTTTAATTAAAGGTGTTATCTATTTCATGAATTTTTAAATATTTAATAATACATAATGATGGAGTTATTACTGTAACTTTCATGTAATTAATAGCTAGTAACTTTTCAAAGACATATAAAATATTTTTATTATTGAGGAAGTCAAAGCATTTTATTTCAATCAAACCATTTATATCTGTCAAATTGTCAAGGTGACGGCCAGTTAGGCAAAAAATTGAAGCTAGTTGCTCGTATTAAAACATATGTTTCCTTGTATGGAGAAGGACAAGTAAGAAACTCCACGGGCACTCTTTTCAATGTTGTTTTTACAAAATTCTAGTGAATATGCTGTAGGTACCTACAGTAAATTAAAACCTTCACTTTAAAAATAACCTTCACAAAACAGTTAACAACAAACTACAACGAAGTAGATTTTACAAACTTAAAAGGACCGTTTCCATTGTTAAGTCCAAGGAACACAAGAATCGTATTAAGTTAAGAAAAGCCGTGATCTCGTGAAGATTTGATGGGATTTCATCAAGATGAGATAGACTTTGTTCTAGGTAATGTGATCTACTTGCAAAAGCATAATGTAGTAAGATTGTTTTATATCTAGAAGAGGAGAAAAATGAAAATAATATACCATAACAAAAATAAATACAAAAATGTACAATAAAGGTCGTATGGATCATTTTTGGGACTAAAGTATTTGTTGACTATCGTCACATATTATAAATACTTTTTTTATACCATACGCTTGAAAAGGGGTTATTGTACCCATACATAATATAATAATGCCAGCCCACTGCAGAAGGTCTCTTCTGTATAGAAAAGGCACGAGCATTGATCACCCACTTGCTTAAGGCAGATTAACAATTTCAGCCTTACATTAATTATAAATAAAGGTTTCCTCACGATGTTTTCATTCACCGATGTCAGTGACGTCCAAGATAAATTTAGAAAGTACATGAATTGAAGAAGTCACATTAACCCGTTGTAACTACTCATCATGTTTAAAATAATATAGGTAATCAAAATGGACAAAGAACAAAACAATGGACATAATTTTCCATTTATCTAAATTTAGCAAACAACATAAAAATAATCCATTCTATTATTTCTTTACAAACAACTAAGAGCGCGCGGACTTTCACTCTCTATATTTGCTATTTCCACAGACTCTGCAACTCTTATTTTTCAATTTACGTAGTCGCCCATCGCAGTAAAACAAACCTTAAGATAGTAAACTTTCCCCACAAACTGATAAAGAATCTAATTTATACCTTTGCTGGGAAAATTTCTAAGAGAACTTTAAGAGAAAAGATCGCACCTACTGTTGATTTGGCGAATGAATTATACTGATTACGATGCAATATATAAAGTTGTTATCTTAGTTATTAATGTTGGCCAAATATTTTGGAAACCAGGTGTATTTATTTTATTGTTTTAGGGTAAGAATATAAGTAATATTCTAGGCAGTGTTTGGAAAGTAACTATTTATTATAAAAGAAAAAGTTTTGTTACAAAATAAACATAATTTTGTAAAAAATATATTATGATAGCCACTTTGCCTCACTCTAATTGGGTTTCGTTCTAACAAAATTATTAACAAAAGTTCTCCCATTATTGAAAGTAATTAAATATCAATTTTGGTTATTTAACATTGATTAATTAAAAATCTATTTTAAACATAGGTTTGGGACGTACCTACACTGACCTCCTATTGCTAGGTTGTAAAGTACGGTCGGGGTCATAAGTGGAGTAGCAATCTACAAAGCAAATCGATTGACGCTTTGGTTAAACTTACGACCTTTCGACGTCGTGTGCGAATTTTGAGGTGTACGTAGGTAGTGTGTTATTACGTTCTAAAGTGCCTTATAATGGCTTAATTAAATATATGATTTGACTTTGACTTTAACTTTGAATACATCACTTATACACACAGATGTAGGTACAGCCTGTACCGCGTGTTCACAGCAATTCAAACCTTAGCATGCTACTGCACTTATGACCCCGACCGTACCTAAAACATTTAGCATATTGAGTTAGTTTCATCATAATCATACCAGCCGTAGAACGTCCACTGCTGAACATAGGCCTTCCCTACAGATTTCCAATAGGACCGGATGGAAGCAGCTTGCATCCAGAGCGATCACGTGGTCTTCGTCAGATCGTCTGACCACCTTAAAGGTGGACGTTTCACGCTACTTGAGTTAGTTTGATGTTTTTAATTTAATTATTAAAAGATTGTAGGGGTAGGTATTATTTATGCCAGAGGTTTAATTCCTTTTTTATTACCATTTGTTTTTTATAGATTTATTTATTACGTCAGTAAATATTGTACATAAGTATAATACCTATGTTATGAAACCAAAAACAGATTACAAATGTCATTCAGAGTATATTCTAAGAAAAAGAAATCTCAATAACAACACTGACTCAGTACTACCATAATTCCTAATTAGGAAGAACGTCAGGTAATTTCGCGTGACCAATTAAAAGTGGCAAAAGTGGTCCGCTAATTATTCGCCATCCCACAATGCATTAAGAAAAAGAGGGATGAATAATTTTCGGGACAATTATAAATCTGTTCAGTCGCGCGAAACTAATTTATATTGTCAAGGGAGAAAATGTATGGACATTTTAAGAAAGTAAGGAATCATTGTTTTGGACGAAGATCCGGGGAAGAATAAAATGACGCAATTTGAATCAATTAAAAAATGTAATAAATTAACTGTATATTACTAAATTAATTGAATTGGAACATGAGTATGCCATGTTCCAATTCAATTCATTTATTTCTGTTGTGCGTGTTGTATAAAAAAAAATGTTTATTATAGGTTCTATAAAACTTGATTACAATTATTATTGCTAGACTGCTATTTATTACGATGTGGCAAGGCGGAGGTATGTAAGCGACTAGCGAGTACGGCGCTGTCATTCCCTTATTATGACAAATACAATTCAGCAAATCGCATCGCTAGGGTTGCTACATTTCTTTTCTTTGAGAGTTCAACCTGTCCCTCTCGATTGGGACTTTTCGTTTTCAAGAACAAAATATGAAGAATACATCATAACATCACGCCTGTAATCCTCGAAGGGTTAGGCAGAGATGTACCATTGGTGCACCCACAATTTCTATATAATACAAATGTTTCGTATGTAACAGACAGATAACCAATTCTACTAATTAAAATTTAGTCGCAATCTGAATGCCAAAACACATAAGTAAACTATCTGACTCGGCCACGCATTGCTGTGGCTCAAAATTGCGATAAAAATATATTGAGGTCAATAATCGAGATAAAAACTATCCTATCTTTTAAGTTTGACCAAATTACACACATTAAGCCATATTTCATAAAAAATGGTTGAGTATTTTCGGAAGTCCATCCCGGACAAACAACGTGACGCATAATTTATATATATTAAGATTAGAGGCATTTTATACAGATTGAGACTGAGATTAGATTGCGATTGTTCCTAAAAGTTAGTAGACTTGCCCCCCTGATATATATACCTACCTGCTGTTTAAACCTCAAATCAAGAGTTAAGAAACTCAATATTCCATACTTATCCACAATATTACTCCTTCAACTATTCTAAGATCTGCTCTGACATTATCTCAAAATATTTCATATTCCCCCTAGATATGACACGTTCTCCAAGGATATTCAGTACCAATTCACTCATAGCCGGTATTATGAGGAATCTATAGACTTGGAGTCTACGCGCAGTAGTAAGCCTGGATATTAAATTCTCCGTCAAGTTACGATACAGATTTATTCGTGTGCGGAATCGGTATGCGACGTTCATGTTCCAATTTCTATTACAATTTAAACTAGTATAACATTCATAGTGAATTTGAAGTCTGAAGTTACTGTATAAGCTAAGTCATAGGAAAATTAGAATCGTCTATATATTATTTTTACTAGCATTTAGCCGCAACTTCGTCCGTGTAACTGCCTCGTTGGTCTAGTGGTCGTAAAGCGCGACTGCTAAACGTGAGGTCTTGGGTTCGATTCCCAGGTCGGGCAAAGTGTTATTGGGTTTTTCATGAGGAATTTCTTAATAGCAGCCTCGGAGTCTGGATTTGTGCCCGGTTAATGGCAATGGGCTCGCCCCCTATTACATGGGACTTAGACATAACTGGTGAAATGTGGGGTGTACTAATGGGTACACCTCTGCCTAACCCTTCGGGGATTACCGGCGTGATGTTATGCATTTCTCCGCCAATAAAATTTGAAGACTTCTTTTTTATTCGAAAACTTATTAGTCTCATATTTACATCGTGAAGATCTCTTATAAGTTCACAACTAACGAAATAACAAATACCTGTACCAAATCACAACTAAACAAAACAGTTCACAGCTCAGCAAACAAGACAATACAACGATAAACACGATTACAAAAACAACATTGGATTCTGCTAAACTTGTACCATAAAAAAATATACACCAAGAGTCCTGGCTGAATTGGCAACGTCATGTTATACGCACTATTTTATTTTACTACAACATTCAAGCGGCGGCGTGAAGTGTAAACGGCCCTCCTTCTGCTGAAAATTTCATATTTTCAGGAGTTTATGTTTACGTTTTGTTGTTTTTTGACTGTGAAATAAAACAACAGGCACGTTTTAGTTGTGTTCTTAAATATTTTTACTTGAATTTCTGTACGTAGTCGTTCGGAGAAAAACAATATTGCTGATGTAAAACTTTTTTCTGTTTTAAAATATTTCACGCACTAATTTATGACAAAAATTTATCATGATTAAAACTTTTTGTAAACATTTGAAATGGTAATCTCTTAGCATTTTGACTGCGACATTATTACATACATCAAAAAACTCACGCCTTTTTCCCATAGGGGTAGGTAGAAACCACACAACGCCACCTGCTACGATCCTTCCTTTCGCCACAATACACTACACAATAATACACAATTATTATTTCTTTAAATTTAAAACTGTATGTCCTATGTTGCAATTTTATTATTCATTTTCATGTCGTGTTTGAACTTCGAAGCGTTTCCAGAAACTCTGGCCACAAAATGTCGACAGTATTTCAGTATATTCCAGTATTTATGATCTGCGTATGTAAAGCCTTTACACAAAGTTTATTTTTCTTTTTATACAGAATTTTCCATTCAACTCGACAAAAATTCTGTCTTTTTCATGTAATAATAACAATTATAATACCTTTTTTTTCTGCACTCATGTGTTATTGTTTCCCTTCGTAAGACCTTTTTAATGAAGGGATTGGTTTCCAAAAACTCATGACCGCCTTCTTTAAAATATCAAATAATAAAAATAAGCCACAAAATACAGCTTTAAAAGATAATCACATAATAACATCACGCCTGTAATCCCAGAAGGGTTAGGCAGAGGTGTACTCAATAATACACCCATATTTCGACAGTTATGTTTATGTTACAAGTAATAGGGGGCGAACCTATTGCCATAAACCGGGCACAAATCCAGACTTCGAGGCTGCTACTGAGAAATTCCTGAAAAAAATTAGGAACTAAATTATGTCAAACATATGCCTTTACAAATACGGCATATCCGAATTCCTTTTACAATACCTATATACATGCAAAAACAGTCGTTCGATCACCACTGACAAACAAGATTAGAGGTTGATTTATACCGACGACTTATTCTGATAACAGCTTTCCTTCTTTTGACGTAAACAACGGCCCGATTGTTCATTTGAGGCTTACAAAACTAACAGAGGGGCCAATAAAAATAATACACACTGACATCTTAACATCCCTTTCTTCCTTATGTAGGATTCTGTGAGCTGGAAAGAGTGAACTATAGTTTTCTCGCTCTTGCTGTACGGTTTCCTGTAGGCACATTGGTCACCAGTGATTCCTGTTTTCAGTAATAGTAGACGACACCTAATTGTTATGCCTAAATATTAAATAGTTACCTACATTACAGTGAGCAATGTTTTTTTTAAAGAAAAATGTTTCACGTATCACTGAGCGCCTGCCGCTCAAGTTACGGCTACTCTTCGGATCGCCGAGTAAATTGACAAATACTGAAGTGAGTAAACTGACAGACAAGTGTACAAAATTAAGATTTTAAAGCCTAGGAGTGTCTAAGTGGGAAACAAATGTTAAATATAAGGGGTTGCTTATGTATCTCCTAACTTTACGCATTACCTAGGCGTAGCTTAACCTAAAGTTAGTAAAAGCGGACTTAAATTCGAAAGTTAACTTATTTCTAGACGATGTCAACAATATTTATTTATTTTACTTTAACGGTTGTAACCAATTACAGAATTAATAAACAAAACTTAAAATGGAAGACAGAATAATAAAACATAAGTTTAGGTACAGTTAACAAAAGAGATAGGTATGCAGGGTCGTTAGATATAGTTGGAGTTTTCTTTGAAACCAATGGATGTTTTCAAATGTAATTTAAAAAGTAGAAAATAAATGAGCCATTAATTAAGTAAGGTTACAAACGAAAACATCTATCGGTTTCTAAGAAAACTTCAACTATATCTGACGACCCTGCATACCTATCTCTTTTGTTGACTGTACCTACTCATCACTTTCATAAATAATATTCTTTGATTTTTTTAGTTTTTGTTTTTATAAATATGTATGATAGTTTATAAGGTATATATATTATGGGTCTTTGTTACCTGAATTAAATGAATAAATAAATAAATAATAATAAATTCCTCTCACAGTACTTCAGACATACCAATTATGTACCTATATATCGCTGACCAATGCGGCTACATTTAATGTAAGCGTGGAGGTTCTATAACTTCGTTATGTCTATGGATTTAGAACTAGGGGAGGTCAGTGAGGTGATTCGTCAGTTTTGTTTTGATAGATGCTTTGGTTACTTTGTGTAGGACGACTTTGCGTAGGACGGGTTTGGACAGGTCTTTAGAAATGCTGATCTAGGTTTAGGAGTGTGTTACTAAGTCAACACAATGACCTGAATTGAGGAAAACAAGTAGCGAGGTAGAATAGAGAGATTAATTAGTTTTGAAATGTGATATCTCTTATTTATGAGGTTGTGGGTTCGAATTCGTCGAAGAAGATTGTGACTTTTTCAATTCATATGTACTTTCTAAGTTTATCTTAGACATCGCTGACATCGTCCCGTACCTCGGAAAGCACGTTAAGCCGTTGGTCCCTGCTGTAATACGATGATCTTTGACAGTCGTAACGGGTCGTCAGAAGCCCGAAAGTCTGACTACTAGTCTTACCAAGGGGTATCGTATTACCCAGTTACTGGGTTGTGAATGTCAAATAGACAGTCACTCCATGTAAAATACTGGTATTCAGCTGCATCCGGTTAGACTGGGAAAAGGCTAGGCAGATGAATCAGTTTTAAAGTATTGTGAGCAAAATATTTATGTACAGTAAGGCCCTTTTTTAACATGCAGACGATCACGGTACTGGCGTTATGCCGTGTAAAGAAGAAATGTATGAGCTACAATGAGAGTTTTCACAAGGCACGGTGACTGCGGGTCGCCCGTCTCATACATTTCTATTTCACAAGGCTACCGTGCCGTGACCATATGCATGTGAAAAAGGCCTAAGAGTTAAAGATAGGCCCTTTCTATTTATGCGTTTCGCACTAACTGTAGACACGTACAGTACTCAGTGCGACACCCGTGCCACGCATGACAGCAGTACGACCGGGGTCAGATGCAGGACTAACGGCTTTACGTGCTTTCCGAGGATCTGTGGTGTCACACCATCAACTCCGGGATGCTACTGAGAAATTCCTAATGGAAAAATCCAATGACACTTTTCGCCCGACCTGGGAGCAGTACCTACGCTCAGCAGTCGAGACAAGAGCGGCAAGCTCAGCAGAGACCAACGGGGCAGCCAAGTATGTACCATAAGTATTTTCTATTTACCGCCCAATTTTAAACGTCAACCAATCATCGATTACATCAAACATTCCCGTACAGTTCCAAACCTAAACATGCTTATACATGCTGTTCGTACTTTTATCAGTTTTATACGCTCACACAGCGCGACGGAATCTAATTACTGTGCCTCTGTCGCCGTGTTGACGTTCACCGTTTTTATTCACCCCTTACATGCGTCGAATTGCGATTGAGGTCGGTTTCGTACCAGTCCTGTGCGGAAAAAAAACACTAATTTTATTTTCAGTACTTCGTGGAGTTAGTTATTCGTTTTCGTTAGTTTTTGTTGCTATGGCGATTGGAACAAGAAAATTGTCAGCATACTGGAATTGGATTTTCAATTACTTGAAGATCTTTATTTATCTTCGAGTGTTTTTCTGTTTCTTTTTCAGGCTATCCAGATCGGAAAGATAGACCTCAAAACGAGTAAAACTATTCTTTTTTAACCTAAATATTGTTACTAGCTTCTGCTTGCGAATTCGTTTGCGTGGAATCTAAAAACACCCTTAATTCGGCACAAAATTCATCTCTAGCTGACAGTTCCTTCCTATAAATTACCTACCTAACAAATTTCAGCTACAAAGGTCAAGTACATTTCGGGATTTCGTGTTTAGTCAGAAAGTGAATGAGTGACCTTTCGCTTTTATCTGTCTGTATCAGTCTGAATGTTTTAAGTACAGGTCAAAGTCTTTCAATTTGTTTCTATTTAAGGCTATTTGAGGTTAATCTTTATCGAAGGAGTCTAGTTCATCTTGCCAACTTCACCTTGGCCAGTTGTGATGTCGCTTGCTATGTGGAGGGATTAGTTTGTGTGTTTAGCCCAATAAATCGTCTGACATTCCATTTTAGCATGGCAGCTATTTGTGTGACATTAGCATTTTTTCAGATAGAACGGATGGTATGTCTTAACCTGGCCTTCGGGTTTGATACCTAGAATACTCCGTTCTATATTAGCTCTATAGCAAACTGCAAGCATGGATCTGAACGAGTCTTCTCTTAAGAGACAGAGTGAGGTGCCAATGATTGCATATAGATAAATATTATTTACCTATATGCAATGTTTGTGAAAAGTTTTTCCCTCGACTTGGTCTATGTAGTCTTCAGAATGATCCTATATTTATTAAGCTAAATTGATATCTATGTATAGGAGTACGAATTATCAAAACTCAATAAATATCCAACCATCCTTACAAACTTTTGCGTTTATAATTAGGAAGTAGGATTAATATGAGACAAAAAGAAAATACAGAAATAAATTCTGTTCAATACGTTAATTTGGACATACTACCATTCCAAAATCAAAAGGCTCAAGTCCTATTTATTATTTGTAAAGACGGTACAATTTTCTTCACTGAGAGTTCGTATTCAATTAGGTATTTGATTTGATCTATACAGTATTAAATCTGAAAGTAGAATGCTCTTGATCATGGTTACCATGGAGTAAATAATAAATGGAGTGCCAATATTATCTGTTCACTGTGTCAGCCGACTTTATGAGCAAAACATATGGGTAATGATTCTTGTTACGGATTGTATTACTAAACATATGAGCTTAGTACTGGCATGCTAACGTAAACTTTCGAAATTCCAATCTTAATCAGTCGATTTTCGCATTGGAAATTCGAGTACCCTATTATCGTGCGAAGCGCGTATTTCTAAATTAAAAATCGATTGAATTTACGTTACATTTAGTTTGCTAGTCCCTCTGGTTCATGATAGTAATATTTTAAAAGTTCGGTTCTAAAGTCATAAAGCTTGCTACACAATTAAACGGGTCCGATATACGGTTCAGTATTTTCCTTAATCCATTGTCCAAGATTGACTAGTGTTATTGTCCAAATATACCGACTCACTTAAGTGTGTAACATGCCTAAATGATCGCCAAATATTACATATTATATTCGTTCAATATCGACTCAGAAAATACTTTTGACTTTCGGGTCAAATGTGACTTTTGATACTCCATTCTTATTACTCAACGATGTTTACCTTACAGTGTTTCTATTTTTGTCATGGGACGAAAACAATTTTATTACTTTGCCATCTTTGACAGATTTTCGACCTTGAGTGAAATATTGAATCACAGTTTTGTGAGAAATCAGTTCAGTTACTGTGGAAATTAAGACGTAACTCAATATCATCTACTTCAGTTTCGATATTGATAAATTAATGAATTTACTTTGTATCTACACACATCAAAAGTGTCTAGGGATCAATATATTATTATTACCAAATACATCTTGATCCCTAGACACTTTTGATGTGTATATTTTGTTCATTATTTTTAATTGTCATCATCTGCCTAGCCTTTTCCCAACTATATTGGGGTCGGCTTCCAGTCTAACCGAATGCAGCTGAGTACCAGTATTTTACATGGAGCGACTGCCTATCTGACCTCCACAACCCAGTAACTGGGTAATACGATACCCCTAGGTAAGACTGGTTGTCAGACTTTCAAGCTTCTGACGACTCGTAACGACTGTCAAAGATCCACGTATGATAGCCGGGACCAACAGTTTAACGTGCTTTCCGAGGCACGGAATGATGTCAGTAATGTCTAAGATAAACTTTAGAAAGGACATATGAATTAAAAAAAGTCACATGCATAAGAGGCGGGCGCCTTAACCGCTAGGCCATCACGACTTGCGACTTATTTTTAATTGTATTTTGAATAATTGGATTAAAAAAGGATGTAGTGACAATGATTGAAAAGTGTATGCTTAGATGAGAGGATCATGTTGAGAGGATGAGTGCAAAGTGGGTAAACAAAAGGAATTTATATGGCAGATATTAGTGGTAACGCAGGGCCGGCCTAGGAAGACCTACACTGACCTTTTTTGGTAAGGTTCTTCAGAATAGTCAGATACGCAGAACTCCGGCGTGCTTGTATGACGAAATGTATGGACGTGGACGAGGCGTAAGGGGTATGTAAGGATCATAGCGGGTGGTTTCTCCATACCCCTATGGGAAAAAGGCGTGAGTTTATGTGAGTATTTTCAAATAAAAGCGTTAACGTTTCATGAATTAGACTTACTATCGTAACAGACTTCTCATATACAATTCAAATACTTAATGAATTCGAGCGGCGTTTATTTATTTTCGACTATGAGGTAAATATAACTATGGAAACAGTAATATAACAGAAAGCCTATTCCCGATATTAAGACGTTCGAAATGTAGTCGCAATCTCATCTCAGAGATACTCAGTGTGAAAATCTTCTAAAAAAAATTGGTTAATTAGAGGCATTTTTGACATATAGAGTTTGAGAGTCGAATGTGAGCGCTCCTAAAAGTTATTAAAAACCCCTCTGTTTTTGTATAGTTAGACTCATTTGTCAAAATTACCCCAAAGTCTAAATTACCCAGCTCGACTTTAATTATACTTTTAAGTTCAGAAAACGCACAAACAAAATAATAACCACAAACTTTGCGAAAGCGAAGCCTAAGAAAACGATGTTAATCGCAAAACTTGAAAATGTTACTTTTCAATTAGCAACTTAGATACAAGGTAGCTAATGGATTTGTGTAGAGACTTGAGGAACGCTTGTGCTACAGACATCGTACATAAAATATGAGGGTGGAAAATACTTGGCACTTGGCACCACTTTCCCTAAATGCATAATCGTCTTGCCGTTGCGTACTTCCCAAAAGTTACGCGGTAATGCAAGAGTTTAGTTGAACGTCGAAATAATTCTGAATATAATGTACTAGCTGTCCGCCGCGGTTACACCCGCGTCTTTGGTTACTGCTCCGCTCCCGTAGGTCGTAGCGTGATGGTATATAGCCTATAGCCTTCCTCGATAACTAATCTATCTAACACTAAAAGAATTTTTCAAATCGGACCAGTAGTTCCAGAGATTAGCGCGTTCAAACAAACAAACAAACAAACTCTGCAGCTTTATAATATTAGTATAGATATATAGTATAGATATTCATTTCGTTACATAATCTTCCATTTTTAACGTCTTTAACGGCACAGGTTTGCAATCAAAAAATATTAAGACCAATAATTGAGATAAAAACTATCCTATCTTTCAAGTTGGATCAAACTGCACACGGTGTGCAAAGATTAAAAATCGGTTAAGTAGTTTAGGAATTCATCTCGGACAAACAACGTGACGCGTAATTTATATATCTTAAGATTTATAATTGTGTTTTGTATAATTATCTTGTTATTTTATTTCTATACCCATATAATTCCTTAAAAAATAACTTTAGCCCCGAGTCTGCATATTTTTGTACATGACTGACTAGTCCGAGGACTAAACTGTATATTGCGCCACTTTGTAGTGGCGCAATATACAGTCCAGTTCACTACATAAATCCTTTCATTTGCTCCATCACGGCCTATCGTACACAATAAGAAATAAACACAAAATGAATAACAACCTACACACAACGATCAAGTTACAAGATAAATTGAGCAACTTAAGACAACAAAAGTATTCGAAGCCTTCATTCAAAATGATTCATTTAATAAACCTTACACGGACGGAGGAGGCTTTAATAAATTCTTACTGAAATCCCTACAAAGATGTTTTCCTTAAATATAATCAAGGATGCTGAGCAACGGACCGCCAACACAATGGCGGAATTATTAAGGCAGACTATTACAATTTCCTTAGATGCTGTTATTAATTTAATGTGTTTTTTTTGTAAGTGTCGTTTTTGAAACGAAGGTCCTGCTGACAGAAATCGACACGTAAGGAAAAAGCGTTATACTCTTCCAGGTAACCTTCCCTTTCTTTCTCTTTCTATTTTATATACGGGTGTAATTAATGTGTGTGAATATCAAGATTTTAAATTGAAGACTCCAAGACACAACTTCTCTAAAAAAAAACTCATTATTTTAGGGCTGAAAACTAGATTTTTTTTTATTCACCTGCAAAATTAGTTTTATTTCGCTTTGAAATCTTCAAATAAGTGACGTCATAGGTTGCTATTGTTAAAAAAAAAACATAAAGGGGAATCGCGTTGATACATGCAGCTTATAAAAAGTTCTTCAATGGATTGATCGTATCCGCTACGCAATTCAGTTCACCAAACACAGCAGTTCATGCGCGTTTGTCGATTTGTCACTTTTTCTTTTTGTTTTTTGACTAGTGAAAGTATCAAAATTTTCACTAACCAGATGTAAGTATCAAAATTAAATATAAGTATAAAGACCTGCGCATAACGACCACCATAAACGCATTAAACTAATGGGAAATGGGACGCCTTAACCCATTTGTGGTCATAAATGGCGATAAAGGAATTACCTACAAAGGTTAACGCTCTCTGCTAAATACAACAAACTGTAATCCCAACCTGTTTAAAAAGCTTGTGCGATACGTCAATAATATTACCTTGCGTTTGAACAAAAAAAAAACAAAAAAATATCGTCCTAAGTCAAAATAGTCGTTCATAGTTTGATTTAGGAAGGATTTTTCCATAGTCAGAGAACTCCTATAATTTTTATAAATATTGCGATTTCACAGCTTTCGTATAGAAATTATGTCAAGTTGACACATTCTCTATGGGTGAGCCAAGTGCTCACCTTGTTTATCGGGACATTGCCAAGCGGATTTTTTATTTAAAACATGAGTTGGCCTATAGTCGACTCTTTACGAGACCAGAAGGCTGGCTTTTTCTTCGGCAACAGAATCAGCATTACCATACAACGTCAAGGTCATCAGTCGTTTAGGTACTCGTCCCATTGACAGCATTATATTGGATTTTTTTTTTGTGACAAGCCTCTCGCACTGTTCCCAAACCACTGCAGCTCCTGAAAGCCAGAATCAACAGTGGCGACCACCAGAAAAGCGCCAAGGCAATAAAGCTCGAAAAGTCCCTTAGAAACGATTCAACTGTCGTTGGTTTCTCAAAAATATTAATCAGAAAATTATTTCCACTTCCCTCCAAATAAGCAGGAGACAGAACAGAACTATGGTATTGGCATATACCATGAAATCGTCCATATTTGGTGTAAGCGCAACGTAGGTACAGTCAACAAAAGAGATCAGGGTCCAAGGTCGTCAGATATAGTTGAAGTATTTTTAGAAACCAATGGATGTCTTCGATTGAAACTTAATTAATGAACTCTTTATTATCTTCTTTTTAAATTAAATTACATTTGAAAACATCCATCGGTTTCTAAGAAAACTTTAACGATATTAGACGACCCTGCATGCCTTTCTCTTTTGTTCACCAAACATCTAACTTGTTGACTCACTGCTCCCCAATTTGCATATCCAGACGAATTGTAAACAAACACCTCACAATATATTGTGCTCCCAACTTGGACAAACGGATGGAACTTTGGTAATTAGATGTCTTGCAATGTAACTGTACCCATTTGTTATAGTTTACATAACATAACATCACGCCTGTAATCCCAGAAGGAGTAGGCAGAGGTGTTACCATTAGTATACTCACATATTGCCAGTTATGTTTAAGTCCCATGTAAGAAGGGGTGAGCCAATTGTAATCAACTGGTCCCAAATTGAGACTCTGAGGCTACTACTGAGGAATTCCTGTTGGAAAACCCAATAACACTTTACGCGACCTGGAAATCGAACCCTAGACCTCATGCTCAGCGATCGCGCTTTGCGACCACTAGACCAACGAGGGAGTCGTGGCAGTTGTTATAGTTTAATCCTAACTAATATTATAAATGCGAAAGTAACTCTGTCTGTCTGTCTTTCTGTCTTTCTGTCTGTCTGTCTGTCTGTCTGTCTTTTCTTCACGCCTAAACTACTGAACCGATTTGTGTGAAATTTGGTACAGGGTAAGTGTGAACCCCAACAAAGGACATAGGCTACTTTTTATTCGACTTCGACTTCGACTTCGTCTGCGTCCGCGATAACCGACATATACGCGGATGAAGTCGCGGGCAAAAGCTAGTACTATATAAACAACGTACATAGTAATAATACCAGCCTATTATAGTTCCACTGTAGGGCAAAGGCTTCTTCCCATACAGAGAAGGCCAGAGCATTGATCACCACGCTTGGTTAAGGCGGATTGGCGATTTCAAACTTATGTTAATTATAAGTCCAGGGTTTCTTTGGAACAAAGTTCCTTGACGTGTCTTGCGGTAGAAGAAGCAGAAATCGTCACGTAAGGTCAAAGTCAAAGTCAAAGTTAAAACATTTATTTCAATTAGACTATTTACAGGCACTTTTGAATTGTCAAGGAGTCGGTCAGTTAGACCGAAAGTTGAAGCTAGTTGCTCGTTTCAAAACGGAGGTAGCCCTCTATGGAGAAAAACGAGCAAAAAACTCCACGGCACTCTTTTAAAAGCAAAGAGCAAGGAAAAAGCGTTATATGACCTTTCAAACCGACTGGTATTTCCAGAGATTGAGACGTTTAAACAAGCAAAACTAAACTCTAAAGCTTTATTATATTATCTAGTATAGATCAAATCACCTCCATATATCAAAGCAAGCACTTCGCATCAATCAATTACATAAATATAGCTATCGTTTGGCGCGATGCGAAATTCCCATTTGCATAGTAATAGTACAGGCGAGCCCTTAATAATGTTTAACCGATGTACTGGTATGGCCAGAAACTAGCAACGTCGATAAAATAGCTCTCATGAATATTAAAAAGTTTAAAATTGAGGTTGTGGAGACTCGTTGAGCTACGTTCAGCTCTCGCTAAGCTACGTTCATTTCTCGCTTAGCTACGTCAGAGAGTGACTGCGTATGTTTTTCATGTAACCTTCTTTTTAATCCCAACTTATATTATTACTTAAATAAATGCGATAGTAAGTTTGTTTGTTAGCTTTCTACGCCTAAACCACTGAACCGATCATCCTGAAATTTTGCATATACGTTGTCAGGTGCACAGATATGGACATAGGGTACCTTTCATACCGAAAAAAGGTTCCCGAGGGAAATAACAATAACGTTCTTATGATGATAGATGGTGCCACATGTCTTTTGAATCATAATTGAATAATTTTAAACTAGTGAAGCCGCAGGCGAAAGCTAGTCTAATATAATTCTAAACCATAGGGATGCCAACGGAATCCTATTAGGTACTAAGGCTTTGCTGTCTCTCCGTCTGTCACAGGACTGTTTCTCTCGAACCGTAGTAGATAGATAGGTACTTGAAATTTTTACAGAATGTGTATCCGGCAAACTTGTCGATTTTACTGTCAATAGAGATGTTCACACAAAACAATCTGTGGTTCCGTACAAAAATGGACTATAAGACAATTTTAATAATAATAATAATCATTTTATTTTAAATTTCACAGACTCATAACATTAAATAATTATTTATACACACAGTCACATTAAAAAATTAAATATAGAATAAAATATAAAAATCATTCATACATTATTTTTTTAATGTTTCGTGCAGCATATAAATAGCATATATTTCAAGTTTCAGGTTTAGTCCCTTAATCAAAAGTTATTCATTTCCATTAGTATTATCACCGTATGAAACATGTGCATTTAATTAAAAGTCAGCCTATATATTACTAGCAACGGTTCGTTATCCGTCAGCCGAACTGTTCGTAAATTGATATAGAAACCGAACACAAATAATTCTGCCACAATTTCAATAACAGCTTTGTATGTGTATATCTATATGTAAATACTTAACAACACCATATAATAGTAATTCACGGGACTAATTTGACCGCTACCAACATATTATCCCGTTACTAATTCTCTCCTAATCATAGTCGCATTCAATGAGCCTGTGTGAATGACATCAATCGGTGATTATCTCAACGTGAATAGATATTCAATATTGGTACAGGCAACGATGCATACAATATTAGGGTTGAACAACACTCCTAATAGGCCTAGAGTTCGTGTAATGACTTCATCTAACTACCCATCTTCAATATTACAAAGCTGAAGAGTTTGTTTGTTTGATTGTTTGTTTGGTTGAACGCGTTAATCTCAGGAACTACTGGTTCGAATTGAAAAAATATTTTTGTGTTGAATAGTCCATTTATCGCTTTTTTTGTCGCTCAGCGTGCGATGGAGAGGGCAATGCTCGGAGTTTCTCTGAGGGACAGAATACGTAATGAAGTCATCCGTCAGAGAACTAAAGTCACCGACATTGCTCGCAAAATGAGTGCGCTGAAGTGGAAGTGGGCCGGCCATGTCTGCAGACGGACAGACGGTCGGTGGAGCAGACACGTGTTAGAGTGGAGACCACGTTTAGGCAAACGTAGTGTGGGACGCCCTGCTGCACGGTGGACCGACGATTTAAAGAAGGTGGCAGGCAGCGGATGGATGCCATACGAGGGCTGCCCAAGACCGGGATGGCTGGCGCTCTTTAGAGGTCTACGTTCAGCAGTGGACGGCCATAGGCTGATATGATGATGATGATGAGTCCATTTATCGAGGAAGGCTATAGCGTGATGTTATATAGCCTATAGGCTATATAACATCACGCTAGGTACCCACGGGAGCGGAGCAGTAACCAAAGACGTCACTAAACGCGGGTAACAATAACCACGCGGTCGAAGCCGTGGGCAGAAGCTAGTACTTGATATTTCCTCAGATTTCTGGGTAGATACGAACTTGGGTAGTAAAGGGTAGATTGCTAGCAGTCACGTCTAGCTCTGGGTCACGTGACCCGCAAAGTAACAAGTTTGTAATACTTTGTAAACTTCGGAGATTTAATTGGCGGACTAGTTTGCTTTTGAACTGAAATAAAATTAGAATGCGGAAGTTTGGCGAACGTTTTGTTATTTTGCTCAAATATGGAGCTATTTTGTCACCTTCTTGAGATATTGTGAGAACAACAGTATTTACGTAGTCAACAGATGTATTAATAGACTAAGGGCTGATTTTGTATTAGTTAGATATTATCCGAAGAATAAATATGACAGATTGACATATTTTTCACACAATAATGAAACACTGCTGAGAATGAGGTCTTGGGTTCCATCAAGAATTTCTAAGTAGCAGTGTCGAAATCTGGATTTGTACCCGGTTGATGGCAATAGGCTCGCCCCCTATTACATTGGACTTAAACTAAACTGGCGAAATGTGGGTGTACAAATGGGTACATCTCTGCCTAACCCTTCGGAGATTACAGGCGTGATGTTATGTTATGTTAAATATGACAAATTGATTTTTTTTATGCCGTTTTGTTTTAGTTTCTCTTTTTATTTTCTTATTCTAGTTGTTTTTTTATTATTATATGACAGATTGACATATTTTCCATACAAAAATGAAGGTGGCGATTCAATACCAACCGGGGTGCAGAAGAATGGACTGAGCCACCTCGTAGCTACTCCAACCAAATGTTAGTGTAACACCATGGGGTTTTATTCGGTAGAAGTCCGATACACCGCTCCACCTTCCCCGAGGCGGAAGCAGTTCATCCTCATGTACTGCTTCCGCCCCCGAAGAAAAAACAAAAAACAATAGCGGTCATTGTGGCTATCTTTAGGGGAGGCTTATATCCAGCAGACGTCGTTCTGCTGAAAAAGTCAAAGTCAAAGTCAAAGTCAAAGTCAAAGTCAAATCATTTATTTCAATTAGGCCATTACAAGGCACTTTTGAACGTCAAATACAAAAGAAAAAGGGATTGAATCTAGTTGCCCCTTCCAAAAGGTAGCTTTGTATGGAGAAGAATGGGCAAGAAACTCCATACGTACCTACTCTTTTAAAATCAATGTTTACAATATTTGCATACAAAATTATACATGGCACGTGAATGCAATGTACCTTATATAGAAACTACTAAATCATAACACTTAAAAAGTATTACAAATCAAGAATTTAAGGTTAAAAATGTTTAAATATACATAGTGTTCACGTGTATATAACGATGATGAGCTTAAGGCGACTGTCATCCTACCTGATCATGGCAATTGGAATCAACTCACCTTAAAATCACTTACATCCACCGAGAGAATTTTAAGAGAACATTTTGTCCTGCAAACCTAATTTCTGCAGCTCACTTCTTCATTCCATCTAAGACAAGAACTCGATCTACATTAGTATCACGTTTCCAATAGCTTGACACTGTGTGTTATTCGGTTCATAAATTCTACAAGCCGTGAGTAATAGAGTCACTTGTGTCAGGTTCGTCGACGGCATACATTATGTGGGTTTGCCGTGATACACTGTGACGGAATACATAACTATAGTATAGAATAACCAAGTTACTTTTACATTGGTAACATCTCTTATTACAATGCCATAAAGTTTGAATTTAATTGAGTCGAAGATTTTTTAAAGTTGGTGATATCTAGTTCTCTGAATGGTGCTTAGTGACGTGCTAAATACATATTATAATAACTAGTTCTGTTGTGGAAGTGTATATCGTAACATTTAGGTATGTGTCATTTTCTTGATTGATGGTTTTCCTAAAAAAATCTAGATGGGTGAGCTTTTATAAGGACAAAATGACAATACAGACGTCATATACAACATTATTCTATACTAGAACATTTTCGAAATGTCTTATTTAGGTAAAGATAATTGGAAGTAATCTGTTTCTATGGAAATCTTAAATTCGCTGGAATTCAGCTGAAACACAACTAACAACTTAGTTAATAACTTTTGAGACCTATGTATCCTGCTTATACGTAGGAAGTTTCATTAAAATCGATTCATTTATTTCGAATAAGGACTTGAGTGTTTGTATGAAATGCTGTATGGCGTAAACGCTCTTAATTCGTATTTAGAATCACGGGAAACCGCTGGATGCTGGCAGCACAGGACCGGTCATTGTGGCTATCTTTAGGAAAGGCCTATGTCCAGCAGTGGACGTCGTTTGGCTGATATGATGATGAGAACTTCTATCTCCTTGAATATGATGGGGATCGAAAACAGCACCTTGTATATTGTCAAAAAGTTTCATATATTTACGAAAACAAATATTGACCCGCATGGCTACGCGTGTGTGGTTTCGTACCTAATAGCATCAGCTTGGAATGCTGCCCACTTCGTTAACAAAAAGATCGTGAAAACAAATTTTATTAAAGTTTTTATACCCGAATTTGTTTCGATTAAGGAATTTGTTGATTCTGATTAGCTTGGCTTGAAATGGATCTTTAATAACTTATTCTTTTTTATTTATTCACAGAATTTTTATTGAACTCTCTTTTGATAGGGTGTGACATTAATAATTAAGGAGGTATCCAAATATTTCCGTCCGACATCTAACTGTTGGACTAAAGGATTGTAAAAGTCAAAAGATAGGATTAAAGATGATCATTTCTACGATTTTCTTTTTACTAAGTATGTGTAAACTAATTTGCATCACAGACAATAATATAGGATCAATATAGGATTGTTTTTTAAGGAATGCATTGAATTATAAAACACGGAATCCGATCAAAGCACCCAGCCAGCCACCAATTTATATAGAGACTAGCCAAGCAAATAGGAAAGCACAAACCTTTCCTTCAGTCATAGTCCAATGGCACAGCAAAGCGACACGAACAGGAAGAAATCAGTAACAGAACCAACGACTCATGCACGCATGCTTTTCAAAGCACGGGAGTGTCACACAATCAACTTCCAATCTCAGGGCTGCCACAGAGAAATTTCTTATGGAAAAACCTCATAATACCTTGCTCGACTTCAGATTGTATCTAGCATAAGCAGTCGCACTTACGACCACAAGATCAACGAAATAGTCAAATTATTCTGTAGTTATGGTATGACCACATAATACTATATTCTCTAGATCTCTCCTGAAACTGTCACACCTACACCGCCTGTGGTAGATGAACTCTGCATTAGGCATCGTCCAATGACTCGAATGATGCAGACAGCTTGTCAACCACAAATACACTAACAATGCATTGATTAATCTTGATTAGTTTAAGTACTATTCTGATACGTAGGTATATGTATAGACTAGCTTCTGCTAGCGACTTCGTTTGCATAAACTTCAGAATTATGCCAAAGTTCTAAATTATCTCACGGGATCACAAAAATGGGTTATGTCTTATGTGTTAGGTTACGTCATGTGTGCCAAATTTTAGGTAATTCCGCTCAGCTGTTTAAGAAAGAAAGAGTAACAAACATCCATCCATTCTCACACATTTTCGTGTTTATAATAGTACTTAGTATGATGAAGCAAGGTTGGAAAAGATGAGTATATAACTAACTTGGTAACTGTAGTACTTTTCTGTGAAAATCTCTAAGCTTGGGGTAAGCTGTTTACACTAAGGGCTCATTTACGGAGACGCGGGGCGACAAGCGGCGCGAAAATTAGTACGTCAAAAATCGCTTCTCCGTAAACGCACTCATACAGCGCCATATGTTTGAATACAGTACGGGCCGCGCCGCACAACGCGACGCGCGACGCCCCGCGTCTCCGTAAATGAGACCTTAGCATCGTGGGATGCACCTAAAGAACAGTACATCCGCTCGATGGAAACTTTGTCATAATATACCGGTTGCACGATACTTCTTGTACAAGACTTGTATTACATAAATGTCTAGTACATAATTAACAATAAAAAAAAACAATAACTGCTTTTACAATTTAGTAATCATTTCCTCTGATACAAAACAGAACCTTGTATTCATATACAATAATCTTTCCATTGGCTTTGGCTGACACTTGTGTCACCAACACAAACAACGCGTTTTTCCTTTCTCGTCGTAGTGTCGGACTTAGAACCGACATGTCGGGAAACCCTGAAAGCTTTATGTATGGAATTTTCGTCAAACAACATTGACATCGCTGCGCTGGCGTATCGAATATCGTGACACGGACAAACATAAAGGGTAGCCTTGGAGAGGAATTGCGGGTCACATAAACCGTTTTCGTCTTGGCGTTGGTGTATTTGGCCAATATTGGTAACACATTAAAATCCTGATAGGTAAAATGTTTAATTTGTGCTTGCTGTTCATTCTGACTGTAAATTAGTTCTGAGGGCCAATATTGGTCTCACATTTACCTCGTTGTACTTATTAACTGCTTTGGTTAAGGGTTTCTGGACAAAAACATTTAAGTATCGGAGTGTATCCATTACTACACACACATTTCGCCAGTTATGTTTAAGTCCCATGTAGTAGGGAGGGGGCGAGCTTATTGCCATCAACCGGGCACAAAACCAGACTCCAAAACTGCTGCTGAGAAATCCCTGATGGAAAAATCCAATAACACTTTGCCCGACCTGGAAATCGAACCCAAGACCTTATACTCCAATAAACCAGTAAACAACAAAATGCTTATGTTCAAAAAGCAAGGCCTATGCCTGTAATTACATCTTTAAAATCGAAACATAACAACACTGCTTTGCGACACAAAAAGATTCAGTAAAATTTTCTTCGTACTATCAATAAATCTTAGAAAGTCTTCTAAGGTATCCAATCTACAAACAAAGCAGTCAATCATGAAAGCAAATCTTTGCACCAATAGCAGTGACCGCAATGTCTACCGGATTCCTGTTTGCTTACACTAACATTCACGACTGGCATACGGAATACATTATAGCTATTTGTATGTGTCTGGAATTGACTTCATCAATAGACAATTTTGTTAATGCTGTGTGTTTCCGGGGAGTATCATCAACTGTAGGTAATCGCTTTTTCCCAACTATTGGGTTGTCTTACCAGAATATCAGTGTTTTATTTTTTTATACAATTATACAATTTATTACAATCAAGTACTATGCATCATACATGGCTATTTGAACGGTGATCCCCAAATAGACCAATAGTCTGTATCTTGGGGTTCAGAGTTGTACATTTGCATTATACAAAAAGACGTACATGGTGATTATTAACTAAATCAAACTAAAACTGAAGTTAACGCATTAAAGTTAAAATAAGTAAAATATAATAAAGAGTGAATAAAAGTAAAATTAAATTGCTGTTTTTATATGGGGTGTAAAAAGACATCACATACGCTGACCTTATCGGTGAGGTTCTTCAAAAAGGTCAGGTGTGCAGTACTCGTAATCGGCGTGCTTGTATGATGAGATTTCTGAACGTGGACGGGGCGACAAGAGTATGAGAATCGTAGCAGGTGGCGTTCTGTGGTTGCCGCCTACGCCCATGGGAAAAAGGCATGAGTTTATGTATGTATGTATGCACATACCCCTTAACCACGCTTGCTGGGAAACGACTTTTATTTTTGGTGTGAAAAATTTCTGTATAGTACCATGACTAATGTTATGTAACACGTAAATTGCTGTGCTTATGTGTACATAAAACAGCACAGTGGTCGTCAGGTTCAGTAAGAACATTTAAAACTTGTTCTCGTAAAAAAAAAGTTAGAAAAATGTTGCAACTTCGATTTTATTTAACGCGGTCGACGTCGCGAACGTAGTGAACCAGGTGTAAGTACCAAAAGGATCGAAATCTGAAGTATCTACCGCAAAAAAAACTTTGAAAATGGAGATATACCCTTCTCTAAACTACCTCAACTAATTACCAGCAACACTTCTCCTTACCATTAGATTACAGCAAAAGCTATTCATTCATAAATTCTAGCTAAGAACCTGACTTCGGTCGAAACAAAAAGCTACGAGCATACAGCTATATATAACGCTGATCTGCTGCCCTACCATGAACTCTTATTGCGATCCAAAAACTGAATTGTTCTTCAAATAAGTCAATATAACGCATCAATTTATGTCATTTATTGACGTATTTTCTCTTATCGCGATCCAAAAATTGAACTGTTCTTCAAATACGTCAATATAACGCATAAATTGATGCGTTATATTGACTTATTTGAAGAACAATTCAGTTTTTGGATCGCAATAAGAGTTCATGGTAGGGCAGCTGAACTAATTCTTGAATGTATGCCAAGTCGGACCACGATTTTCGCTGACCTTATACATAGTGTGGCCCAATTTCGGTGATGCAAGTTGCAAATATATATAGTGAATATTTTTGTGTCCGTATTTGTATTTCGAACTCAATCAATCTGCCAAGCCTTTTCTCAACTATGTCGGGATCGGCTTCCAGTCTAACCAGCATAAACTCACGCCTTTTTCCCATGGGGGTAGGCAGAAACTACAGAACGCCACCTGCTACGATCCTTACCTTTAACCAGATGCAGCTGAATATCAGTATTTTACATGGAGCGACTGCCTATCTGACCTTCCAACACAGTAACTGCGAAATACGTATGTGTTGATTATACCTTGTGGAGTTTTTTGTTACGTAATCTGGGATGTATAAAGATGAAACAAAATAATTATCATAATGAGTTTTGACATTTTGTTTTTTATTTGGAACCAGCATAACCTCGTAACGTCTTTAATTACTGCTCACTCCAGTGGGTCATAGCGCAATGTTATATAGACTATAACTTCCTTCGATAAACGCGCTATACAACGTTAAATATATTTTTCCAATTGATTTTTTTTAGTGTAGTGTTATTGTGTTTTAAATCAGGAATTTCTCAGTAGCGGCCTCGGAGTCTAGATTTGTGCCCGGTTGATAGAAATAGGCTCGCCTTCTATTACATGGGACTTAAACATAACTGGCGAAATGTGGGTGTGCTAATGGGTATAATATACCTCTGCCTAACTCTTTTTTTTTTCAAATATTATGTTCCTGAGATTAGCATTTCCAAACAAACAAACTCTTTAGCTTTATTATATTATAGTTTTAATAAATTGTTTCTGTTTTTTTATGTAAATTAACATTAAAGGCCATCTCGTCTTTAAAAAAAAACAATAAAACAACCAATTTAATTTAAAAATAGAACGAATTTACCTGAACCGTATTCAAAGTGACCTCACAAATAAATCACGACAAACAAGTTTATTGACACTGAACTGCATTTTCACAAACAGTTTCATTTAATAAAAAAAAAAGTATTTGAAAAAGGAATTTCCATTTACAATTGGATTTCAGGGCTACACGTTTTCATTAAATTGAGCAGGGACAAAAATAAAATTCGCCACCCTTCTATTTCGGAGTCATTGGCATCAAGACTACTTGCACATTGAAATAGATTCGATCGTTTGAAGTTCGTTCACGTATTTTCTCCTATCTACCAAAAATACCTCGCATTTACTCAGTTATAATACATTCCGATCATATAAAACAACCCTAAAACGAACTCGATCAATCTTTGGGAGTGTGAGTTTCTAAATGCAATAAAATAATATCTATAAGTAGGTATATTAAAATATAAGTATAAGTATACGTCGCGATGGCCCAGTGGTTGCCAGTACCAATGTGACTTTTTCAATTTATATGTACTTTCTAAGACTTCTTTATCTTGGACCTTATTGACATCGGAAAAGGGAAACATCGTGAGGAAACCTGGACTTATAGTTATACTAGCTTTTGCCTGCGACTAAGTCCACGTGGAACTTGTTTATATCGTACTTGCATACAAACTTCCACCCCCCTTTTCACCGCCTTAGGGGGTAATTTCCGGGATAAAAACTATCTATGTCCTTCCTCGGATCTTAAACTACCTCCATGCCAAATTTCATCACAATCGGTTCAGCGGTTTAAGCGTGAAGAGGTAACATACAGACAGACACACTTTCGCATTTATAATATTAGTATGGATAAGTCTAAAATCATCAATCCACCTGCAGCAAGAGTGATGATCAATGCTTTTCTTGAATCATTAAGAATGTCAGTTCACCTCAGTCACCTTCTAGACAAAAAAAAAACTAAATTCGGTTCAGACGTTTGGAAGCTACGATGGTACAGACAGACACAGATCAGGATAAATATTATGCAGTGGTACGGAACCCTCTGTGTGCGAGTTCGACTGGCCCTTCACTGAATTTTCAAACAACCATACCATACCATACCAGATATTACAAGATTATCTTACTTCAATAATCCAAAGTCCACACTATTCTAAAACTAAGTCCCAACACTACTCCCTCAGTCATTAACTAAGTCTTGCATTTTGGACCAACACTTGAGTTTAAGCCCTTTAAGTAATGAACTCCGAGCTGTTACAGGGATTAAGCAAAAGGAATATTTAGAATTGTTTTAAGAGAGAATTATCCTAAAAGAATGCTTTAGTAAATTGTACCCACCGAACTGGATCCCGTCAAACAACTATGTTCGCTAAAATGTTTACGTGTAGTTTATTTACGGGATTAACTTGGCTTGCTGAAGGATTACAAAGGTTTGTTTTGAATAGTTTTTCTACGGTTCTTTTAGTTTTGCCGCCTTCAATCGCCTTTTGCGTCCCTTCGGTCATTTATAGGTAACCAACCGAGGACAATCAATGGGGGTTGACCACTTTTCGACCTTATTACTAAAGGCGTAAGGCTGAAAGGTGGTTTTGTACATGCAATTTTATGGTGGTCATCTTGGTTTTTTAGTTGTTTTTTGGTCAGTCCCAAATGTTTCTGAGTTCCAAATAAAATACTTAAAAAACACTGCCTCGTTGGTCTAGTGGTCGTAAAGCACGACTGCTGAGCATGAGGTCTTGGGTTCGATTCCCACGTAGGGCAAAGGGTTTTTTCTTCAGTAATTTCTCAATAGCAGCCTCGAAGTCTGGATTTGTGCCCGGTTGTTGGCAATAGGCTCACCTCCCATTACATGGGACTTAAACATACATAACTGGCGAAATGTGGGTGTAGGTTCTAATGGATACACCTCTGCTTAACCCATCGGCGTGATGTTATGTTATGTAAAAAAAAACCTAAAGAAAGAAAGAGTAAAAAACATCCATCCATCCCCACAAAGTTTCACCTTTATTATAGTAGTAAAATGTGTGATCATTTTATTCCCATTCAAAAGTAGGTAACTACTATAAAATGAAGGCTTACCTTGCCAATTATAAATAAATAAATAAATATCTTGGGACAACTCACACACGGCCATCTGATCCCAAGCTAAGCCAGAGCTTGTGTTATGGTAACCAGACAACTGATATACATACTTATATAATTTATAAACACATACATATTATAGATAAAGTACACCCAGACACAGAACAGACAATTATGCTCATCACACAAAGTTTGTCCTGTGTGGGAATCGAACCCACTACCTCCGGCTTTGCAGTCAGGGTCACTAACCACTAGACCAACGCCACCAACCAATTGCTAGCTCTTAAACTGAAAATTTAACCAACATATCATACATATAAACAACATCCCCCATCAAAGGCATTTTTATCGAAATTCCGCTGTCGATAAAACATGGAAATTTCGAAAAAAAGTGAAGATTCTTCAAAACGTAATTATGGCAATTGAATTCTGTGAAGCGACACTTGACCTAAAAGTTATTTATTCTTACATTGCCGTTAAAACAGGTCATACTTTGAATAAATCTCTTAGTTTCAAATTCCTTTGATTTTGAAGATATAAAAAGTAAACTTATTTTTTAAAGAAGTTTTTGTAATTAAGTTACTTAACTCGGCATATAGCAGGAGTTACCTGGCAGAAATCGTCACGTAAGGGAAAAGCGGTATGCCCCCTCCAGACGACCTTCCCTCTCTTTTGCTCTGTCTCTTTCTATGATATACGGGTCCCTCGACCACACAATTTTTTTGGCAATGGATTGCAAACAAGCCGACAGTCCACCTGGTATTAATCGATCACCGCTGCCTATTACCAGAGGCCTTGCAGATGTGTAGCCATCAGCTCATAAACGCAAGTGGCACCGACCTTCAGTGCCTATACGGCGTCTCTCCATACGGCGTCTTTCCGCAAACCATGGCCCACCTTCTATCTTGCGACGTTGGTCCTATCACCTGCACACGTGAAGAACTAATTACTGCGTCAGAGGATGGTGTCGTCGCAGCTGAATACTCGGAAAAACAAAACAAATATCAAAATTATATTTTTTTGTGTCTATAGTTGCCATTGATACACTAAGAAGAAGAATGCAAGTTTTTATCCCACACCTTACAGATGTAAATAAATAATACAACCAAACCAACCCTATAACTTGTACCTACACAAACAATCATCTTCATTTTTAAACAAATCAAATAAACTCGAAAATAAAGAACGAATCTGTCCAACCGAAAAAAAGGCGAATTCCATCCATTTTTAGCCTTGTTCAGTATATTAATTCCGAGCTAAAAGATTCCCGTTTATTCTTGAACCTTTCTCGCTTTGCAAACGTGAACCCACACTTTGTAGTATTCTTTTAAACAATAAAAGCAATTTGAATAAGAAGGGTGCCCTTCTTAAAAGATATTTCAGATGCTCCCGTTTTAATTGAGAAAATAAACACTGGGTTGGTAATTTTGGCTTGCAGTGTTTGCGGTAGAATGTAGGTTAAGGAAGGTTTACGTATTTTTGTACACAGACGTTTAAATTAATAGACTACAGGCCCATGTCCAAAAATGGTGGGTCATATGAACCACCAGGTGACGTATATAGGACGATATAAGAGCATAAAATAATAAGATTCAGCACTATGCCGTCACTTGTAAGCTGTCCAACTGAGTGCTGGTGAGAATTGAAAAGTGCAGGTAGAGTGAGTACATTTTGGTCATATGTTTCTGTACGGCATTTTTACCATCGATAGATCCATGAAAAATAATAAGAAAGCGCGCAGTGCCGTACAAAAATGATGGGCCACAAAGTCGGTTTTTTTTTTTGATTTTCTGACAATTTCCAGGGTAAATTTGGTCATTTGATTCTGTACGGCATCAGTTTCATACTGTTTCAATACAGCTTCTAATCCATTATTCCGCAACGCCGTACAAAAATCATGCGACAAGGGGAAAAAATCGAGGGTTGCAACCCCCTCTCTTTCCGTGGTCCGGGGGGTGATTTGAAACAACATAAAATTAATTTATTTTGAAAGTATTTTATGCATAGATAATATTTTTTTACATGCCGTACATTTTCGTTGGTCCAAAGGTTTGTAGGGGAAAAACAATTCAAGGAAAAATCCATAGAACGAAATGATATGAAAAGATATTATGGTCTGCATTAAAATGTACGGCATCATTTTTTCCTAATTTATTTATCTTAATACTATTTAAAACAAGGGAAAAATGTAGAAAATTGCTATTGTTTATTAATCTATGAATATTTAAACTTTTGCAATAATTCAGTTTTTGTATTTCTCTATATTTATTTTTAGAACAGTTTTTTTTGAACGGCAATACTATATAACAATTGTATTTTACAATATCATGTTAAAAAAAAAGTTGCCGTACAGAGTCAAATGATTTTACAGCTTTATAAATCAAGTATACCATGAAATTAAGATAATTAATTAATTTACATTCAAATGAACAATAATTTTTTGACGGCATTATTTTTAATAGTACTTTTGAGTGCTAGATAATATTTTGGAACCGAAGCCGTACTTTTTCAAATCACCCCCCGGACCACGGAAAGAGAGGGGGTTGCAACCCTCGATTGTTTCCCCTTGTCGCATGATTTTTGTACGGCGTTGCGGAATAATGGATTAGAAGCTGTATTGAAACAGTATGAAACTGATGCCGTACAGAATCAAATGACCAAATTTACCCTGAAAATTGTCAGAAAATCAAAAAAAAATACCGACTTTGTGGCCCACCATTTTTGTACGGCACTGCGCGCTTTCTTATTATTTTTCATGGATCTATCGATGGTAAAAATGCCGTACAGAAACATATGACCAAAATGTACTCACTCTACCTGCACTTTTCAATTCTCACCAGCACTCAGTTGGACAGCTTACAAGTGACGGCATAGTGCTGAATCTTATTATTTTATGCTCTTATATCGTCCTATATACGTCACCTGGTGGTTCATATGACCCACCATTTTTGGACATGGGCCTGTAGTCTATAAGGATAGTGGTATATTTATTTAGTCGTAGTTTGACATGAATTATTTTTTTACCTTTAAGGCAAAGGTTGATCTTGTGGTCACAAAGCGCTACTACTGTGCATGAGGTCTTCGGTTCGATTCCCAGGTCAGGCAAAATGTTATTTAGTTTTTCCATCAGGAATTTCTCTGTAGCAGTCTTGGAGTCTGGATTTGTGCCTGGTTGATGGCAATCGAACCTATTGCCATCAACCGGGCACAATCCCAATATTATATGGGACTTAAACATACATGACTGCCTCGTTGGTCTAGTGGTTAGTGACCCTGACTGCAAAGCCGGAGGTAGTGGGTTCGATTCCCACCCAGGACAAACTTTGTGTGATGAGCATAATTGTTGGTTCTGTGTCTGGGTGTAATTTATCTATAATATGTATGTATTTATAACTTATATAAGTATTTATATCAGTTGTCTGGTTACCATAACACAAGCTCTGCTTAGCTTGGGATCAGATGGCCGTGTGTGAGTTGTCCTAAGATATTTATTTTATTATTTATTTTTACATGGCGAAATGTGGGTGTACAGTACTAATGGTTACACCTCTACCTAACACTTCGGGGATTACAGGAGTGATGTTATGTTATGACATTGGAATATTTGACCAATATAATTTGGATATATCCAACTTGTAATTACCCTATCAATGAATAGAAAACCAGTTCCATTTACAAAACCAATATATTGTGTGCCTTATCATAAATATCAGTAAACCTAAAGGTAGGCCACTGATATTGGAAAGTAATTTAATTTTATCATTGTTACCAAAACATTTATTGTTTTCATTAAAGTTATGTTCATATGTTTTGGTAATAACATCCAACTTTACTATTTCAATGTTGTTTGTAGTTTTGTTATGTTCGGATTATAGGTATTTTTGATACCCTAATTACTTTTAGGAACTGTTTTATATGTACTAGATAAATGGATTTGATATACGGGCATTTTACTAAACTGATAATATTTATTATACACACGGCGTCATAGAAATTGCATTATTTCTTGTTAAAAATGCTTTCTAACATCTTATGTATCAGTTGAAAGATTTTATATATAAGTCGAAAGTTGTTATTTCTTTTATTTTTATATCGCTAAAAAAATACAGAATAACTGAACTGAAAAAATACAAATAGATTAAATTGACAACTAGTTATGTCCGTAAAAACTTCATTCTCTACATTTAACGATACCTCTTGTAGCCAGCGAAAAAAGTGGATTCCTGGACAATTTTTTTCCAGCATTACTTTTAGGAGAAACCATTTTTGTCTCTAAAATTCAAGGTAATTATCTGACTATCCAATTAAATACTAATTTCATTTGATACAAATGCAAACTCTGACACTAAGCAATATATTTGGGAGGTTCAATATGTTTGACAATATGTGTAGTTGTGTAGCCTCTCCTCATACGGAGAAGGCTGCAATTTCACCTATTTATAGCATTTTACTTAAAAAAATAAAAATCAAATATCTACTACTCAGTGCACTCACATATTTTTTTTAAGTAGTTAGAATATCACTGCCTGTATATTCAAAGAGATAAAAGCTATAGGCATCACCCCTAATATGTAAGTGAATCAGGAAAGGTTAAATATTAATCTTCTTCAGCCTCTAAAAGGAAAAGCTGACCCACCATGACGTGACAAACACATGAGCATAACAGCCAAAGGACCCTAGACCTAATCCTCCAAAAATTAAATCATATAATTTAACAACATAATGAAATAGCGACCCTTACCTAAATTCAATTACTGTAAGAGACCGTATATGTTATGATTTACGACATTCAATAATAATGAACAATATCCGAGGGGCACAATATAAATGAGAGGTATGTTTACCTGAACTTAATATGGAAGATTTTCATTTTAGATCCAACACCTTTGCATGGAATAGATGAAAATTTAATATTGTATATCAGTTTGTTTGGTGAGATAATGGTGGCGTTTTTGTTTGTGGCGTATAAGAAATATGGATTTTCTTTGTTTTTTGTTGAGGATCTTGATGGAAAAAGGATTACTTTGCGCGTTGTTTGAACTGGCTCTTGCTGTAAACATTAAGGTACTATTTATACTACTTAAGAAAAATACAAACTTTACCTCTTTATAATATTAGTATAGATAAGTCCAGTTTTACTCACGATGTTTTTCCTTTACCAACGTTTGTTATGTCTGAAATAACCTTAGAAAGTACTTAAGGATTGAAAATGTCACATCGTTACTTGGGTTCGTGGTCAGTGGGTCGTTTTAGGGGCGTTGCTACTACTACCATTAACAGTTCCATGATGGAACGTTTTTTTTAATCACTAGTTCCATTTTAAAAGAATCTAAAACTAATGGAACTAGTTTTGAATTTTTTATCACTACTTCCACATTATTACTTGCTAGTTTCGAACTAGTTTCGAACCCACAACCTCATGCACGAAAGGCGAATGCCTTAACAACTAGGCTATCACGAAATTTCACACAACAATGACGATCGTTTTTTTTTTAGGTATAAAGGTATAGTAAAAAGTGATTATGAGGTTTTTTTTGCAGGCAGTACCAGTGACTGCAGTGTTTTAATAAAAACTTAAGCGAATTCACATCTGCTACATGAATTACTGAAGTATTTTTTACCTCCGAACCCCAAGAGTCTTGTGTCGAAATATTTAAAGCTGGCTAAAGAAAAAGTGTCTTTAAAATATACTCTAGATTTTTTGAAGAACCTTCTACTTGAGGAACGCTTAATTTTCTTAAAATGGAGACTGGCTCGAGTTTTTTACTTACAAAGGTTTGGAATAAAAGTGACAATAACTTTACTACATTTTTGGTTATAATGTAGCATATAAACGGTTTCGATTAAGTACGTAGTTTTTAAAAATATTAAGATCTATAAATTTATTAAACAATATTAAAATGCACAATTTATTTAAATATTTTAGCCCTAATTTGTATGATAATTAGTTCTAATTTGTATCATATTTTACTGACATGAATTTTTACAAAGCAACGCATTGGCCTAAAAAACGAAAAATTCATCCCCACAGGGAGTGAATTTTGGAAAATCCGTTCTTAGTGGACGGCTGCCCCGCCAAGTTTCATCTTTACACGTAAAGCGGTTTTCGGTGATGAGTGTATGACCTTTCGCTTTAATATATTTAGAAGACAGATAAATCCAGGTTTTCTGACAATGTTTTCCTTTACTGATTTTTCCAAGTTGTGTATGTGATTCCAAAGCTATATTATAACGTTAATAACTAAACTATGTTGTACCCCCACAACATATACGTACTTTGTACCCCCACTTTCAAATGTAGGTACAGTTACCGGCACGTAAGTTGGCAAGAGATTTTCGTAGTGGGGGAAGTTCGCGCATATAAAAATGTATGAAATTGTGCGTGCGCAAACTTCCCCCACTACAAAAACTCTTGCCAACTTACGTGCCGGTAACTGTATTAAAATATTTGTACAAAAACTCAAATCAAATCTTTTAACCTACACAAATAAATCAAGATACATCAAAAAGTAACTTCAATAAACTTCAAAAACTATTCGAGCAAGTAAAACACGCCAATACTGTTCTCAATCATGCAGGTAACAAGTGTTGGCTCACAGCATCCCTTTAACGAGATGAAATCCTTCACAGATTGCTGGAACTAAGTTTGATTTAATAAATATTTGCTCCGCCATCTTCTCCGGTTCAGAGACGCCGACTTTGAGATATTTTTGATGGCAATAAAATTCTAGAGATGAATAGTGACTTTTTGAATTCAGGCACTTATTTTTGTAATAACAGTTTATTAGCCTAATATCATGAATCAAGAAATAATTTATTTATTTTATTTATTTATTTTTACTTTAATTAAAACGGTTATAGAACCAATTAAAATAATTAAAGACACAGATAAAAATAAAAAGATAAAAAGAAAACACAAATATACATTTAAATACAAAACAACGGCATTCCTTTCATAAATTCACCTCACAGTACTTCTGACATACCAACAAAATCTTCGTCCATTCATCCGCAAACAGATCGTTTGTTGGATTAGAATCCAAGAGATCATGAATTTTAAGACACGTTATAACATCCTTTTTTAGATTTTTTTCGAAGTAATTGTATTGATTTTAGATAGTTAACGCCATTATATTTTTTGTTAATTAGACAATTCATTTCATTATTGAGATTTGGCTCGTTATGACATTTGAAATTTGCTGTGCCCAACAGAGTCCATGATTGTTTCTTATAATATTTCTAATTTTTATTTTACCACTTTTTTATTGATGGCAATAGGCTTGCCCCCTATTACATGGGACTTAAACATAAGTGGCGAAATGTGGGTGTACTAATGGGTACACCTCTGCCTAACCCTACGGGGATTACAGGCGTGATGTTAATCTGCACTATTAATAATATTATTATAATAATCCTTTATTTCACTACTATTTACTATTATTTTTTTGCTCTTTTACTTTTTTTACTATTGATGTTTAACTCACACTTAACCAAAACATGTTTAGTTCACTTCAAAAACTAAAAAGATAATAATATGATAGTATACTAGCTTCTGCACGCAACTTCGCCTTCAGAACTTTAACCGAAAGTGTAAAGTATCCCCACTGGAACACAAAAACAGAATAAAAATTAGAAATTTAAATGTAATGTACGTGGCAAGCTTCAACTAATTCCAACATAATTAAGGTACAAATATCCATCCATCCTTATATCCTATCGTAGTAGGATAAGGCAGCAGAATTGCTATACGATCTTAGACTTTAATTACAAAGTCTAGGTTTTATTAACATTAAGCAAAAAAGTGATTTATCAATCACCAATCCACTAAGGATATAATTTGCATAACAGACATTTAAAACAAATACCCTATCGTTTCTCAAGCTCAAGCAGCTTTGAAAGGACTTCTTGCTGTCCATAAGATTTAAATTTAAATAACACAGAAGTGGCCAGTACTCTTTGTCTGTGTCATCACCTTCAAACTTCCAAGTTGAAGCAAAGTTGAATACTAAACAAAGCTGAGACTCACCCTCATTGCAAGCCCAAGTGAAAGTGAAGTTTAAACAAGTTTATAATTAGTGTCGGGTGATAAGGAGTACTCACTGTGAATTTGTAGAGGGGACAAAATATCTGGAAGATAATTAGGTAGATAATTAACATGCTGATTGTGGTTGGCCGAATGTGTGTGTGGAATAACATAACATCACGCCTGTAATCCCCGAAGGGTTAGGCAGAGGTGCAACCATTAGTACACCCACATTAAATTTCGCCAAATATATTTAAGTCCCATATTATAGAGAGCGAGCCTATTGCTATCAACAGGCACAAATCCACACTCCGAGGCCGATACTGAGAAATTCCTGATGGAAAAACCCAATAACACTTTGCCCGACCTGGAGAGATCTATTATTTCCCTGCTTTGCTTAGTTATGTGTGCAAGGGCTTAGGTACTTGCGTGCATTGTCTATTAAACGTTTTTCATACAGACCACTACGGATCACCATGTCGGAATGGAAAATAGAATTGAATTTGTTGCATCTTCCAAAAGGTAGTTTCATATGGTGAAGATATGAAGAAACTTCATACATATTAAGGCTCCTACACACAGGACTGCCGATTTATGCCGCACGGCACGTGCCGCCGGCATGTGTCGCAGAAACTTTCACAAAACCGCGGAGCATCATTCCAGTTGTTAGTTGTCCATAGCGAACTGTCACTGCAACCCGCGCGGCACGCTGGCATACCCCCGGGCGGCCATGCCGGTGGCTCCTTTGTGCGGCAAAGCCGGCGGCTTTATAAGCCGCCGGACGCACCGCGGCTTTGCGGCAGCCCTGTCGCTGGCACTGTGTGTAGGAGCCTTTACGCTGTTAAAAAAAAAAACCTATTTTACAATAGTTTGCATCGAAGAAAGCTCAGATATAATCATTAGCTTCATTATATTTTACCGTCTATCTATTGCTCATAAATACCCTACTTAAACACCTAAGTTACACAATCAATTATAATTTAAGGAGAAAACGAGCTGGTTAGATTCACAGGTAATTTCTTTCGGCACAATTGAGTAGGTTTACCGTTTCCTATGATGTGTTTCTTTTGATATACTACACTAAATGGGGCTTATATTTTATACGCCTAATGTTCTGCGAATACATCGTGTTTTCAAGTTATTACTTTCCTCAATTTAGTATAGTAATACACAGAACAAAAAATATTTGGAAGGTTTCGATGGTAGACAGTTTGGAAAGCGATTGTAAGATGGCCCTTCTAGATGGTGACCTGAAGCCAAATCAGCTTTCCATAATTATGATTGTGTTAGAATGGTACAGCATTGACATCGTAATCGTTATTAAATGGGGTAGAAAGGGGCGCTGTAACTGAAAATTTTACAGTGGATTTCGTGCATGATGGATCCCACCGTCGAAATTTTTGTCTTATTAAAGAAAAATCGGTTGTTCCATACAAAAGTGCAACATCTACGGTGGAAAGTATATCGACTCGCTATATTTTACCACGAATGTACAGTAAACAAAAGAGATAGGTATACAGGGTCGTCAGATATAGTTGAAGTTTTCTTAGAAACCTGCAATGGATGTCTTCGATTGAAATCCAACTTAATATCAACTATTTAATATGTACTTTTTTAATTAAATTACATTTGAAAACATCCATCGGTTCCTAAGAAAACTTCAACTATATCTGACGACCCTGCATACTTATCTCTTTTTACATGATTCTAGACCCTCCAAAAGCATTGAAATTTTTCGCCCCTATTTAAGAAAATAGCAATGCCATATATTTTGACACTGTAGCTACCTTTGCAGGAAACAGTTGATTATTTTAAATGTGTCTAAACATAAGGTAGTCTACACCAATTTCTGATTTCTGTAAAAAACAAATACAAAAATCCACATAACCTTAAAACTAAAACAAATAAAAAATCAAGAGCCCTACTCACAACCAACAAACGACACATCACCTCTAAAATTCATTACTCTATACTGTCAAGTCTATAAAACGGTATAATCTATGCCAGTATCGGACCCGGTGTTAATTAGTAAACTATGACAAAGGAAACAAGACCCTCACCTTGCCTTCAGTATCAAAGTCCCTCATTAAAATGGAGTAGTAACTTTGTTGCTATAAGACCCGTGTTCTGCGTTCCTTTTACGTTTAATGAGCAAACAAATTGGAAAAAGGCATACGGTTTGAGACAATGCTGCGATTCTTTGGAAGAAAACTTTTTTGAAAGTGCTAGAGTTTTGTAGTTTTGATTTGTCATAATAATATGACAACGCGTCCAGGGTATAACAAGACACGTAACTTAGGCCAGTTCACATCTGACGGAAAATACGTCGAACGTATCGTCTTTAGTATGGTCGACGCACTAAGGGCGCGGGCACACGATGCGTTGCGGCGCCGCACCGCAAAGATTTCACCGTGTGAGCGGGCACACGAGTGGTACGGCGCCGCAGCGTTGTTATAACGCAGCGGCGCCGTAGCAGCGAGCGAGCGTGTGTAATTCCTTGTGACGCAAAACAACTGAGCGGTGCCGCTCCGACGTCGCAACGCATTCACCCCTCCCCGCCTCGTCTTGGTGGTTGCAAGTCCGGTGGTTTACGTATCCAGAAGCATACTTCTGGATACGATAAATGAGTACCAGTTCTGGGCCATAATTCAGAACAAAAAAAATGTCGCCATGATGGAAAGAACATGTTAGTTTCGGCTTCGTTAAATATCTTTTTACACTCTTTATTACAACGCATAGAACAGATTTCTTTAATTTCATGCAATAATTCTATAAGAAAACTCATTTAAACGGGATACTAAGAATTTCGCTATAATAGACGTATTTAATCGACAGCTTTGCACAGTTTCAAAAGTCCTCAGATAAACTCTCGATAGCCATTAATTGATTCGACAAAGTTATTTATTTCAGCGAATTTCTTCCTTTACTGAGAGCTCAGACACAACACAACGCAATATTGAACCAAAAGCAATCTATACTTTTACGATAAATATTTCATAGCTAAGAGTTTGTTTGAACACGATTATCTTCGGAACTACTGGTTGGATTCGGAAAATTCTTTCGCTAATCAGCAGCTACATTATTCCCGCGTACTATAAGGTTACAAAAAATTAGGGATTCTTAAGAAAATTCACACGAACGAAGGCTCAGAATAAAGCTATATCGAATAAATGAACTCCGGTTAAAATGCCTCACAAACGTGGGCTTTTAGAGTTTGAAAAAAGTACATGTAATTTTGTGTTTGGTCAGGATGATTGTGTTTGTAATGTGCGCTTTTTTAATCCTATTAAGATTTCGACTCATCCGTAGAATAAAGTCCGATCTGCAGGATTGCTAGTTTTCAGTAGAGCTTAGAGAAGTTGTTGACTTGTGTAACTCTTAAACGGTGAGACTTGACATTTTGATTTTTGGGTATGTTGTAGCAACGCCCCAGCCTAGTTAAATGCTATTTAGTGTAATTTTCTTATTCTTTTATTTCACGAGATAGTGAGTTCCATGTCAACATAGGACATTTTATGGCGGAAGAGCGGGGGTCCGAAGTAAACATAATACGTTGTTTTACGGAGATGTCTGAATTAAGTGACGTTCTATATTACCATGGGTCATTTTTTGTTGGAATTACTCAACACTTTTGAGTCCTTTGTGAATAACTACCTTAAAATATTTAAACATTATGTTACCCATATTATGACTACCCTCCCATATAACTAAATAAAAAATTAAATTACTATTTAAAATCGTTTATTAATTAAAAAAATATCAAATTAGATAAGAAAATCATAAGATGGTATCACATTAAACAGCAATTACACATCACAGTGAAGTGAGGTGGACTTAAAATAAGCATAGATCATAAAAATCTATGTACCTATTAGAACAATGCAGGAGCCACGCATAAAGAAATTTAAACTTCGCATTAGTCTGTGCATTAGTTAAGTATACAATCAACAGTAACATATTTTTCAAGATAACATTCAGTCTGTTCAGTGTTTCGTCGTTCTTTTTTTATAATTTTTCCAAGAAGTATCGTGACCTAGAAGAAGAGGTTCTATACTTAACAATAATTTGTATAGTACGTAAAACGTCCTGTATATAATACCACTCTCCCCGCGACTTCGTCCGCGTGATTTTTCTTACGGATCCCTAATATAAAATATATAAAATAAATACATAGATAATAAAATATAGCCTATAGCACTCAGTGATAACGTATAGCTTCCAATTAGTAAAAGAATTTTCAAAATCGGTTTAGTAGATCCAGAGATTACCCCTACATACTAACTTACAAACATACAAACTTACAAACAAATGTTACTTCTTTATAATATTAGTAGGTATAGATAAATACCATAAATAGTACTTAATAGCTAAAAAGTTAAAAACTTTAAATAGTAAATAGTAATAAGTAGCATGTCGTATCACAGCATGGTAACTAAGTAACCTACACGACTACATACGGACTTAAATGAGCAGTCTTAAACTTATAAAAGGTAAATATTTATCATTACATCACATTCACACATGTCGAAGCTATTTAAACTTCGCACTAATTAAGTACTTGATTCAAAATAAATAATAAAATAACCAGCCTTCATCATATGATCAATCAGTCTTACATCGTGTTTACGTGGGTGCACATACTTAGTACCAATGAGATTGTACTTAAACATACATTAAATTACGTACTTGAGTAAGTACTTATTATGAATCATGTTGCTTCGCTAAATCAGTAGGAAGAATTCAGCTCTAAACAGAAGCAGCAACAAGAAAGAAAAAAATATATCTAAAATTTTTATATCGATAGGTCATCATCCGATTCTTCAGAAACATCAACAGTGATGATCACATCACTGTTGATGTTTCTCGTAACTGCAATAAACGCCATACGTGAGGGGTATAGATAGTTCTGGTTTGAGAAGCTCTCTCGATGACAAAGTGGACACTATCCCCTCATTTGGGGTGTATCCTTTCTGTAAAAATCGGTGTGTTATGCGTATGTTGAACTATTTTGCGGCATATAATGTACAATACTTATCTGTCTAATAATTGTCTGACCAAAAGCGAAACTCTTTGCCCTTTTGGTCAATATTAACCTGGATAAAGTCTAAGAGGCTAACTTCATTTGCGTCACGTTTTGCTACAGATTCATCCCACAGCAAATGGCCTTTATTTTACCGATGTCAAAAACCGTGAAGTTATAAGAAGATAGCTCTCTCTCTTAAAGTTAAATATGTTTATATTGCCACTGCAATACATTTGACAACTTTTAAAATGACGAAGAAATTACAAAGAAACTGTCTACATGATTAGGGCAGTATGTGCAATCGCAGATCGAATGGACATTATTAGGAGACGGCATAGGAGTTGGCGCTGACAGTTCCGAAACAACCGGGGTAGATCTGGGTGAGAAGGTGAGAAGCTTCTAACATGTCGTCAAGCTGTATTAAAGGTGAATTTTCGAAACTATAAAAAAAATCCAAGGAAAATGTTCTAGGTTGATTGCTGTAAACAGACCGTAGGCAGACCGATCAGATATGGCATTCGGTATTGAGCTGTCGCAGGTAATTTCTTTGGTCCCACCATCTTCTAACAGATCTTCTTCCCTATCAGCTAGGTCCTGGCCGATTTCATCTGCATTAGGAGGAAAAGGTGATGCTTGTTGTGTCATGCCGTTGTCATCAAAATTCATAACTAAAAAACAAACTTTATTATTATTATTCTAAGTATTCATAAAATACTATTACTAACTATTAATTTAACAAATACTAAATAAAAAAATCTTCATATTTAACGATATTTTTAAATGAATAACGTCCTAACTGATTTGATTATTCCAGTAATAACGTCCCATCTTAATATCGAACCAACAAATCGTACCACAGATTCTGTAAAAAAACGTCCTATATACACATAATACGCGTAGAAGTTTAATAATGTTCGTATAAAATCGTACTAATATTTCATAAGACTACTACTTTTTACTGTCTATTATTACAGAATAAATGATTACCCTGTGAATATGCATTGCGCCAATATCATTTTCGCACTAAAAATGCGTTTCTATACCTCTCCGTCAAAAAACGTCCTATATAAAAATAGAGCGCCCACAACTTAAATAACTATCATTTAATAACTAGCAAATGATAATTTCTTTTTTTCATGATACCGAAAAAAGCAAAGCGCATGTCACGAAAATGCTCTCCCTCCAACGAACAGCGGCCGGACTGACGAACGGACGGAGCGTCCGCGCCGCCTCCGCTGCCCGCGCGCCGTCGCTTGATCACTCCGTGCGTTTTTACGCGGAGCTAATGTCAAATTGAACGTTATTCGATTCTATAATTCCGAAACTAAATGAGATACGAAAATTCTGAAAACACACGTCTGTAGAGTTCGTATTCCTTATCTCGTTTAGCTATTTAACTCGTTTTTGCTCCATGATCACATCGGACTCTGTTCTACGGATGAGTCGATTTTATAATTACGTAACTGTTTGCTAGATAGACAAGCATTTATGAAGAAAACACTAATGGATATGAAATATAATTATAACCCTTTGCTGAAATATCACTTAAGCCAATTCATAATATCATATAGGAATATTGTGCATATCCATAACCTACGCTCATAACCCTCGGATGCACCCCATCCAAGATACATAAATACGAACACCGTCTTACGTATGCAACACTTAACGTTACTCGATTTTCATAGGAACGCTGCCTTTAGCCACAAAATAAACAGATACAGAAGGCCAGTTCCATGTAGCCAGTGCAGTCACTCGCACACATTGACAAGTGTCAACGTACATGTAAGACCACACATGTATGGCCACATAGTCATACGTACGCGTCTATTTATTTTTTTAGCAATGTAGATACATAAACTTTTCTCTTGTATCACTGATTGATGATAACCGCATTAAACCCGCTAACATTAAAGCTACTGAGAAATTCCTGATGGAAAAACCCAATAACACTTTTCGAATCAAACCCTGACTGTCAGGCAGTCGAGCACAGGGACGGGGCCCCCAACGGGGCCAAACGCCTGCCGGGGTTGCGGGACGTCTTAACAGGATACCGTGGCCCCGGAACGTGGGTGGTTTTTTAGTCAGTAAAAGTCTGACAGTCCATTATATACACATTTGATGATTTTTACCAAAAAGTAGCCGCGATTGTGACGGCGAGATAAACGGGGCACGGAACCAACGGGCAACGGGGCTTGGGTACGAAAAGAATAAAACTATTAAGTAGTGATGTGTGGTTTGGTAAGTAAAATTCTCGTTGTGCCATTGGAGCTGGCCTTCTGTACCTATCTGTTTGTGCTACAGCTTCTGCATTCACCTGTACGCTGCTCATCCATCCAACTAATCCTTTAATCACTTCATACGCCACTTGCACACGATGCGAATACGAATTTCAGTCCTGTCTGCCACCAATATAAACTGTCGTTTAGCTCTAGTTGTTTCTTATTGAATTCCGATGATGTCGATGCTCCTACGTACGTTTATTAATCAATTAAGGTAAAAATTACATCTATACTTAATAAAATAAATAAAATCGCGCTAATATCTGGAACTCTAGGTTTCTTTAAACCCTATACCTACCTAAGATTGGAAATTATGATAAATCAAAGATGACATCCTATCTTTTCGTCAGTATCGTTCAATAATGAAGCATTGTCTCTCTCTGTCACTGCCGCCTCGTCTGCAATACCAGAGACGTCGCAGATGCGTTGCCATCCCAAAGACAAATCTTAAATGTCTCGTGTGCCTGTAAAGGCGTTGAAACGCTGCGCATGTTTTACATGTGTCCCACAGTCGCTTAGTGGGCACGTGGCTCCATTTCTTTATTTTCCATCATCGCATTATACGCGTGTCTCGGTAACATCATCAAACCACACACCTTTACGTAGCGTGGCCGTGGTTTGTTGAGGATGACCACGAATATTCGTGCATTACTTCAGTGAAAACGTAGACGTTAGCTGCATGGGTCCGTGATCTGAATCACGGACCCATGCAGCTAACCGCGTACACCGCAGTAGAACAGCGCCTTAATTACATCCTTCAAAGCGGGGATGGTCTTTTAAAGTCAGACTGCTAAAGATTTGTTAAGAGCCGGCTGCAGACACAGGCTGCTATAAAAACCACAAGAGAATAGCGTTCTATTCATAGCCAAAAACTTTTCCACCCCAAATAATTCTTAGAACAAAATGAAACCCAAAAACGGTGTTTAAAGGGCAATATTAAAATTAATTAAATATTGAGGTCGCGTATAACTCGTAATTCTGTTTTAATTTTAATTAAGGATAGCGGACCGGAGTAACAGATGTTGGGAACTGATGTTTATTATATGTCTTGTATATATTTCAAAGCTAGCTTTATTGCTAATGATATTTCTGGGGCTCTTTTGAGCCAGATTGCGGTTTGAGTGCGGAAGTCGGATTTATTATTCCTTGGAACTAAATATGAGTGATCACGCACGGACTGTGTGATATATATATCGTATATGCGTCTTTGAGGCACTGGCACGAAACTCAAATAGAATGCTTGTTTAGAAATATGTTGTGATAGAATTTCCTACAGATTTCAAAAGCAGTTTCAATCGTGAATTGCATAATCTACTAACAGTAATATTATAAAGAGTTAGTTCGTTTATTTTTATTACTTATAGTCAGTCAATAATCTATCCTAAATTTCATCCAAACTGTTCATTCGGTCTGGCATTATTGCGTAACGAACATCATCCACAATTTTGCCTTCATAATAGTAGTAACATTACGTATTATCTAAAAAGAATCTAAAGCCTGTTCCTCAATAAATATCCTCACATTCGCTTTCCACTTTTCACAGAAAACTGTAAAATTCCCATCAATAGAACATTTAACAACAAAAGTACACAAATTAACTGACAATCACACGAGTAATTTAAAACACGATCGAGGTGAAATGAAAGCAATAAATAAAACAGTGGACTCTCGGGGATTGGAGAAAAATAAATATTATCCCAGCCAGTGTTGTTCCCAACGAGCGGGAATTAAAGGAAAATATAGACGGGATCAGCTGCTTATCAACTGCGGCTGGGGAAACAGATAGCCACGGAAATAATACTGTGGAAGATTAGGTCGTGGAGTGCAGGTGTGGGGAAATATGGGACATACATTGAACAAAAGAATTAGGTAAGAATGGGTAAGTACTATGATATTAATAAACTGATGATATTTTTATGATTTTTTAAAGCTGTAAGTTTTCCATGCTTCATTAAATAAATAAATTAATTAATTAAAAAAATAAATAAGTAATAATAGTATTCTTCAGACTGAATTTCAGCTTAGGCTGTCAATTTTTGAAAGGGTTGCGGAATACAAATCTCTAAGCTGCTACTGAAAAATTCATAATAGAAGAACCCAATAACACTTTTTGTCTGACCTTGGAACTGAACCTAATAGGACCTCGAGCTCAGCAGTCCTGCGACCTTGCAACCACGGGACCAAAAGGGGCAGTCAAAAACTGATGGAGGAATGAGGGTGATGTAACGAACGTTTTAAATGTTTTGCAAGTCAAAATGCAAATAGCCTCTTAACAATAACTTGGATTGGTAGCGAAAGTTGAACAGTTTAGGTTCAATTGCGGTTCAAAAGTTCACATCGATAATCTGAGGCCCGCTTGAGCCAAACACTTAACTCAGAGTTCCATAATGACGCAAAATATTTGTTCCAATACGACTGGAAGTTCCAAAGATAGGCACGTTTAAACAAACACACAAACAAACATAAAATCTCAGCTTTATTATATTAGTGTAGATAAAAATGTATCCTTATTTTTATTATTTTTTACTAAAGTTTTATATTCATCTTCATTGTTTTCACATGTAAAATCAACAAGAATAATGTAACCAGGATTTGTAAAAACCTAATTGAAAAGAGTGCCGTGGAGTTTCTTGCTCGTTCTTCTCCATAGAGGCCTACCTCCGCTTTGGAACGAGCAACTAGCTTCAACTTTCGGACTAACTGACCGACTCCTTGACAATTCAAAAGTGCCTGTAAATGGTCTAATTGAAATAAATAAATGTTTTGACTTAGACTTATACCTACAACTAAAAACAAAAGAAGTTCAATTACAATTTGTAAATCGAACAACTTTCTCTTGTTTTACCTCATAAATGTGTTTTTAGTTCCACAGTCACAAGAGTTCAAACATGAAGAATTTGTTGAAAAACAAAAGTCATGCATAGTTCAGAGAACGCGTCCACAAAAGGGGAAGTATAGTAGGAAAATATCACAATGTTTTTACCTCATTACACTAACATGGTGAACTAGATAAATACAGAAATGCATACTGATATTATGAGGAAAAGAGTTTGTTTGTTCAGGAAACTCAGGCAATGTAATATAGATATATTTATATATTTTGTGTGTATGTACTTAAGATGATAAGGTTACATGATCTTGCCTGCAGCTGTGTTTTGATGTTCATTACGACAATATTGTCCCGACCGAAATTCGGTCACGGTGGCCCATCTTAATGGAGACTATAATAGTTAAGTGCACAGGAGATGTTTTTAAAATTATTATTCTAAAGTAAACTGCCTCGTTGGTCTAGTGGTCGCAAAGCGCGACTGCTGAGCATGAGGTCTTGGGTTCGATTCCCAGGTCGGGCAAAGTGTTATTGGGTTTTTCTAACAGGAAATTCTCAGTAGCAGCCTCGGAGTCTGGATTTGTGCCCGGTTGATGGCAATAGGCTCGCCCCCTATTACATGGGACTTAAACATAACTGGCGAAATGTGGGTGTACTAATGGGTGCACCTCTGCCTAACCCTTCGGGGAGTACAGGCGTGATGTTATGTTATGTATTCTAAAGTAAATATATCCTAAATTACCAGATAAATGTTACCAATGGAGACTTACCATGGGTGGCCAAATTATTAGGGACAGCACTCATAGAAATGTAATATCTAGTTGAAACATTATTTTGAAACAAAGTAATAGACTAATAGATTTATTAGGGGTTTTTTTTATTTGATGTTATTACTGATATTAATATTATGTTTTGATGTAAAAAAAATTGTAGAGCTGGAACAATTTTTTTTTAAATTGATGTGACTTTCTCATTTCGTTGATTTTTGTTGAAAATTACTCTTATTACAGCAGTGTAAAAAAAATTTCAGATTGACATTGCAAGTTTATTTCAGCTAACCGTAGTCAGAACGTGAGTAATGTTTCGTATAGTGGTACTATTTTTAATCTTAATACTTGAATTTTAATTAAATTAAAGTTATAACTTGAAAACCTCTAAATTACTTTTTTTCTAGTATTGGCAACGTTTCAGATACGTCTTCAAGAAAAATTTGAGAAATAAAAACATTAATACTGCACTCTACACATGCCCAGAGAGGTATAGCAACTATTGCAAGTGTTTTAAGGTTTGTAGTTATTCTAATAAAGACAACCCATTTCCCTGAAAAATTTAAACAAACTAGAAATTATTAAAATCTCGGCGCTGTCCCTAATAATTTGGCCACCCACTGTATGAAATTAGCCGAAACCGTACAGTACAGACAGTTGTACTAATGGGTATCTACACCTCTGCCTAACCCTACGGAGATAACAGGCGTGATTTTATGTATGAATGTTTTTTAAGTAATAAGCTGTTATTTTGAAATTACAGACAGACATTTTTCAAATTAATTTATTTGTATAGATTCCACTTTTGTTAAACATTATACGAGTATAACGCAAAAAAAGTATTGAGTAATGCAAACAAAGATTCCTTGCGTAGGTATAACTTATATTTTTAAGGCAGTAAACATTATAGAATGCAATGCGTCGCTTTCGCGTGAATAAATTGTTTTTCTTTCTTTCTTTCTTTCTTCAATAAAGTAGGCATGAATAATGCAATCAAAGATTTCCTGCGTAGGTATTTTTTTTTTCACGTTGGCATTTTATGTTTCAAATAATAGTATCTTATAACACCAACGGTAAGAAATGCGATCTCATTTCTACCCGGTGTGCTGTAATCCTCGGCGAAAATTACAAAACGTACCATTTTATTAGTAGACAACTACCACGCCAAAAGAGAATAAACTTCAACATTAATCCCGAGACAAGACATTAGTAACGTAAACTTTCACGTTTTCCACAATAACTAACAAATTGTGAAATGAGTTCCGAGCATTTACACCGGAATTTGTAAGTAATTTTACTTCTTATTAACTCTTTGTGACTGAATTAGGTATGTTACGTTTTCTATCGGATATGAGCTAGTACACTGCAATGCGACAATAATATTTTTAAAGCGGAAAAACTGAAACATATTTTAAAGTTACACACATAGCATCAAGCCTGTAATCCCAGAAGAGGCAGAGGTACACCCACACCTATTAGTACACCCACATTTCGCCAGTTATGTTTAAGTCCCATGTAGTAAGGGGCGAGCCTATTGCCATCAATCGCACACAAATCCTAACTCCGAGGCTACTACTGAGAAATTCCTGAGGGAACACTTTGCCAGACCAGGGTATCGAACCCCTTCATGCTCAGCAGTCGCACGTTGCGACCTGCCTGCCTGAAGGGGTTTCCTGCGATATTTTCGTGTTTTCCTTCGTCTTGCGAATAAAGAGTGTGTTTGTTTGAGGAAATGTCAACAGTAACTGTTTTAACACTGAATAAGGATGTAATTACATTGTAAAGCTAATTTGCGGCGCTTTGTGTCTAGATGAAACGTGTGGTGAACAAAACTGTTTGTTTTAATACAAAGTTCAGTTTTGCCAGAACGAATCAACCCACGTTATCTCTTATTTTTCAAAGTAAATACTCGTATAATGTGTTAAAGTGTTTTGTGGAAATAAACAAATAATTATTATTCTCCTTTATTCTTTAAATCTACATATAAATTAAATTTTTAAATATTAATATCAAAATACAAACATTTAATAATATAAAAAATAGTAACCCACCAGTGGCGGAAACAGGGTCCAAGCCACCGGCGGTCAGGGCTCCAAAGAGAGGAACCTCCTAACTGTGCGGGCCGTGTCCAGAAGTACTGCTTTCTGAATCAAGCCCTTGATCCAGCCGCTTAACGAGAGTCTCCTTAGATGTTTGTTTCTTTTATTATAATAAAATAATACCAGCTTATTATTGTCCTACTTCAGGGCAAAGGCTTCTCGCATACAGGGAAGGCACGAGAATTGATATCACGCTTGCTCAAGGCGGGTTGGTGATTTAAGACTTATATTATTTATAAGTTCAGGTTTCCTCACGATATTTTCCTTTACCAATGTTAGCCGACGAAATTACCGATTCCGATGCCATTAATTTATTTGCTAAACTAAAATAACTCACTTTCGGATTTACAATATTAGTACATTAAAAATGCGATACCACACCTACATAGAAATATTCCCACGTAATCTACTTGTATAGGTACCAGATATTTTAATAAATAATTACACTGAATAGTTCTTTTGTTTGTTTAAACTCGCTAATCTCGAGAACTACCAGTCGGATTGGAAAATATATTTAGTATAATGACATCCAGGTTCATCATGAATAGTATAAGGTATATAACATAACGCTACGATCCACGGGAGCGAAGCAGTAACCACAAATAAAAATAAATGTAATTAAAAGAAGAAAACTCAGAATTTTCTCTTTTAGTACAATTTACTATCCATCTCGGACTCGGCTTGGCTCCGTTTCCTGACCTAGGTCGTCTCATAAAATGGGATCTAGTACGTTTCCCCGGAGATGCTGATACCACGAAGCCTCTTTTTGTGCTAAAGACGTTTACCATGTGTCAAATCCAACAACAGAAATTACAAAGTAAATATTATTTTGTAATTTTGATTATTTTTTTCTTAAAAGAATAAGATTGTTTTAAGAGATGGCGGTAGGCACCCTGAAACTGAAAGCATTATCATCGCAAAAAAAGGTAAGCTTAATCACTGTAGGGGAATTCTACTAACTTTTAAATAGCTATCTAATCTGTCAAAAATACTTCCAATTTATTTACATTTTTTGACATTGATTGTACTGAGAGTTTGCTACTAGATTTTTAATTAACACATTGGCCTTCTAATTCTGCTATTCTTCTCTTAAATTACACTTTACATTTAGCAAACCAACAACAATACTCCGAAACTCCCCACAACCATGCATAAAAGTAAGACCATTTACTAAAAAAAACGACTATATGCACTTTGCATGTTCTTACAAAATTGCTGCACTATACTTCGGTTAACGACCCATGGCCGCCTTCTAAACACTCCACTACAGAATCCGGACCACCTTTTATATTTCGCTAATAGCGTGGCCGCCAACCTCGCAGCCACAATGTATGAAAGATGAGATTATTACGAAATATGTGGGCTAGGCACGGTGCCCTATTTAGTGGGAATTTTTGAGGGAATTTTAAAGTTTTGGTGGTCAGAATGTTAGGTATTTAAGAGATGGTTATTTTATGAGTTAGATGCATTAGAGAACGTTGAACTAGCTCATCTTGGTTCAAGCTGGAAATGGTGGTCGTGAAAGTTGTACTCCACTTAAATTAAAAGGTAAATATCATTGTTGAAATCGTGAAAAATTTAATTGTGATAAATAGTGCGTATTTAAACACTATTGTTTATAATAATTGGAAATATAATAATAAAACACCTGCCTATTATTGTCGCACTTCAGTGCAAAGGCATCTCATTAAGAGAATCATTCTCATTTAGAGAAGACATGAGCATAGATCACCACGTTTGCTCAAGGTGCATTGACGATTTCAGACTTAATTAATAATAAGACTAGAAATGTGAAATAAATAAAATGAAGAAAGAAAATATAGAACCGTTAGTTTTGTTATTGTTTTTAAATGTTGATGGACACTGCGCAGACCTAAATGCTTATCAGCAAAATATATAATACATATTCTCACAAAAACCATTACTGAAGAGTCAAAGTCACGATACGATAAAGCTAACATGGACCCTTAAATAATAATATCTCAAAAAACACAAGACATATCACCTAAAAGTACTGCAGTCAAATTAAATAGGTATATCAGTAACGCAGCACACGTTGGTCCCACTATTCAAATAAAATTAGATCTGGACTGAATATGAATTGCAGACAAACTATTGAAAAGGGGTCCCCAGTCCCCAAGCTAGAATTCATTTCACAGATACATTTTTTTTTATTTCAATTTTGTTTGAAAATGGAAGACCAGTAAGTAAAGTAGCTAGAATGTTTTCTTAAGTAAACGTCTTTATTACGTGTAGCTGTTGTAATCCGATATTGAGCCTCCTTTCAGGATTTATGACACTGAAACAACATTCACCCTTCACTAACGCTGTGTACATTTCTTTGTAACTGAAATTATGTTTGTTTTTATAGGGGATACATAATAGGGGCCTAAAAACATGGCCTGGATTATTTTTATTAGAATACTAGCTGTGTCCGTGGCTTCGCTTGCATGGATCTAAGGAACTTAAGAAGTTATGTGCTTGTGATCAATGTTTACTGCTCATGCCTTAGATGAGAAAAGCAGTGGGCGAGCTTTTTCTTTGCATACGAATAACAATTTATTTTCTAACGATAATAACAATTTATCCACCTTCAGAGCAGAGAAATAAATAACAAATATATCTACATAACTCGTTACCTATAAACATTTTGGAAAACCTTTGTTTATAAATGTCTTTTCCTAGCCAAACGAGAAAAGGCGCTTACAGAAACAATTGGAAGTTGTTTTCAATATTTCATACCTAGATTTGAATTGTTCCAATAACTTACGTCTGTCAGAATGGCGATAAAGCCAGTAGGTACAGTCACGGGCACAAATATGTTTAAACTAGCTTCTGCCTGCGACCTCGTCCGCCTAAGTGTAGAGCCCCCGTTTCATCTTAATACGGGATGAATTTCGGAAAATCCGTTCTTAGCGGTCATTGCCTAACTTTAAACTACCTACCTGCCTAATTTCGTCAAGCAGTTTTCGATATTTTGTGATTAACCTTTCGCTTTTATAACAAACTTGAAATCATGAAAAAAAAATCAGCTGTTCCCTATATAATGGCGCATTTTCATTAGTCGATAGGGCCCGCATGCGGCGAGTCCCCGCATGTGACATAACAACCAATGAAAGTTACAAGTCGTTACACCGCATGCGGGGATCCGCAGCGCATGCTTTTTACCGACCGTGATATCGACATGCGGGCCCTGTGGCATGCGTTCCAGAAATCTGTCGCACCCCGCATGCGGGCCCTATCGACTAATGAAAACGGTTCACCGAATGCGGGCCCTGTGGCATGCGTTTCAGAAATCTGTCGCACCCCGCATGCGGGCCCTATCGACTAGTGAAAATGAGCCATAAATGCTACACAACACGATCGTAATGTTTCTTAACAGGTGATTTTTTTTGTTCATGATTTCAAGGTTGGTTCCATAGTAAAAGTTTTTCATAGTGATGAGTACAATGACCCCTTTTCAGGTTTTGGGTAAATTTTCAATTACCCTGTATATTTAGAAGATAAAAGATAGATCTATTACACACTTTATAAAACGGTATTACATTAGACTAACATAAATTATATCATTAACATCGATAATAATTATATTCTTACCAAAATACATCTGCATATCATTTTTATATACGTACTTACTTTTTGTTGTTTCCTTTCACTGTTACACTCCACAACCATTTTATTTTACTATGTCAAATTAGACCTTCTTGGTACGTAAATAGATATTATTTTAGTGTAATATGTTGTCAGGAAATATATTATTCTTAGTTTGAAAATACTCATGCATAACTTTGAGATGTTTTCCTGCGACGCAAGCCGATCTTGGCACGACATCATGCATTCAATATGACCTTTGTTTTGTCCAAGTTTATACCGTATGCAGCTTCTATCATATGAGGGAGATATTCAGTGCATTTATTTCTTTTCATCTTATGTACTCGTAATATTATGCTTTTGCCCGCGTTTTCGTTCAATTTCCTTGCAGATCCCAAATTTATTCAAAACTAATATATAGCCTATATTACTCGCTGATAATGTAGCTTACCATATGTTAAAGAATTTTTTAAATCGATTATGAAGTTTTAGATTTATGCATTACAAAAAAAAATATTCAAATCATATCTCTTTCTAATATTAAATATAGTTTAAACACTGCCCCGTTGATCACGAGAACGCAAGCGGGACTGCTGAGCATGGAGTCCAGAGTTCGATTCTCAGGTCGATCAAAGTATTTTTGGGTTTTTCCATTAGGAATTTCTCAGTAGCAGCCCGGCGGTTGGAAGTTGATGGTGTGACACCCTTGTGCCTCGGAAAGGACGTAAACCCCTTCGTCCTACGCCTGAACCCTATCCAGCCGTGTCGGATTGTCGTCCCATTGGACTAAGAGAGTGAGAAAAGAGTGCACCAGGACCTCTCTTTGCACACACACTTGAGCACTTTAATATCTCCTGCTTATTTGGCTAGTCTCCATTGATTAAAATTTTGTCTGAATACTCATCATCATCTGCTTAGCCTTTTCCCAAACAATGTTGGGGTCGGCTTCCAGTCTAACCGAATGCAGCTAAATACTGGTATTTTACATGGAGCGACTGCCTATCTGACCTCCACAACCCAGTAACTGGGTAATACGGTACCCCTAGGTAAGACTGGTTGACGACTAATAAGTAATAAAAAATTTATAGTCAAACAAAGCTTAATTTTTAGCTCAATTTTCAAACCATCCACCTCTACCAACAAATTACTTTAATTAACAAACCTATTCACACATAAGCTTCAATATTATTATGTTTACTTTCCAAACATCACTTCAAACATTATAAGCCCAAATTCGTAGTTACAATCCCAATAGCCATAGGTCTATCGATCGGCCGAATTTGACTAATGTAATATCCGAATTTTTTCATCCAAGTACCCATTAAATTCTCCAGTTACCACGGTTAGGATCTACGTGATCGGAATTGCGGAATAAACCCTTTTTTTCTGTAAACTTGTGTACACACTGAGCTACAAAACCATTGCCGTAAACAAGAGAAGAAGGAAGAGAGAGAACATCGTGAAAAAAATAACGTGAACGATGACACCATCGTCATGATCCGGATTTTATCGAGTATTTTATAACACGAATGAGTTTATATTCAAAGATTTCTAAAGTTGCTATTGTTTCTTTTTTTTTTGTTTGTAATTCAAAAAACATATTTTTTTTTCATTATATTAAATGGTATTAAAAATATATTTAAGCAGTTTTGACAAGCTATAGCTAATCTAAACCTATTAATATGTAGTATTTCAGTAGTCGCTTGTTTCCTAAGAGATTTGAATTGTAATTTCCTTATAATTATTTTCATCTTTGAAAGTATAGAGACTAATGAAAATCGTTTCCCTGCAGCTCAGTGTTCATCAACAATTTTATTTTTATTCTTCTCCTTTTGAACTTCCACGTTGGTCATGTGCCAAAACCTATTCATATTAAATTAGTCTCTTTAGATTTAATTTTTGAATTTTGCAATAATTACCTACGATGATTTATTCAAATAACTTTACGTATTTTCGTCAATGGGGGTAAGCATTACAGCGATGTCTACTTCATTCATCCATACATTCACATTCGAAGTTCAAATTACCATAAAACGAAATGAAAAAGGTCTTTCTTTATAAGAAAACTCGTAACGGTCTATTCAAAATCTCAATTCATTTGCCAGCTTTGTGTATACAGCCCAAGTAACCTTTAGAACTGAATTTAGCTCGCCCTTGAAACTTTAAGAACAAATTGCGTTACAGCATTGAAATAAAACCAAGCATTTTCAATTTCATTGGAATATTTACTTGGATCGTTGTAAAAATATTCACATTTAAATGACATATTGGCTTTTAAATCCAACTTGGGAGTTGGTTGCTCTCAATAGATTTATGAAAACGACAATTTTGTGATACTTGTTTATGCTTGTAACTGACTCCATGTTAGTTTGTCCCTGTAGTTAACTGACTTTACTGTAATGTGCATAACTGTATACATTACAGTAAAACCAGTAGAGTAGAGTGTTTAGGTTGAATTTTCTTTCATGATGTGTCTACTTTTCCATGTTAGTAAGTAGCGAACAATTCCATGGCCGCATCGAATAAACGTGCAAGTGAATAAAGTCAACTTTACAGGAGAAAATAAAAACGTTTAATCGTTAATAACGCGGGGTTCCTTGTAAGCAGATCTATACAATGTATTACTTACTTAATTATTTTTAGACTAAAATGTATTAAAAAAATTAGGGGGTAGGAGGATGGGCAAAGGAACCGAAAACACAAAAAAAATAATCATGCAATGGCTCTTGCACATATATTCGATGCGGCCATCGAATTGTTTATGACTGAATTGTTTTCATTGAATAGTTTCGTTTTATTTCTATGTTAATTGCACATTTCCACCAGACATTAATTGACAGACTAAACTTATACTAAATCAAAAGCTAGTTTTCTTTCCAAAAAGATGGTCAAAACCCCAGACTTATAAACTTCAGCTCCGTTAGATTGAACACCTATCTACTGAATATTTGGTCTTGAGTAATATGTAGTGACAAGGGTTGAGAAAGGTATGCCTTCTAGCCCAGTCATGTGTAAAATATGAGTCAAACGCGATTAACTGTAAGATTTATAGAGAAAAGTGTTTTGGGTATACCGCGTGAAATGTAATTTTTTATGCATGTAAGAATGATGTGTTAAGTAAAAATAATCGACTCAAAAAATACGCTTTTTCCATTGACGAAGAATGTTCACAAAATCTCCCCATTAATGGGAAAACTTACCACAAAATTTTATCTGTGATAACTTGCTGCCAAAGTATCATACTCGTAGGTATATACGGCAACATTGCTGGTACCTACAGCCAGAACTAACCTGCTCGCCAAGGCACCCCTAACCAGAGCTGTCCGTACAGTTAACGTCTTTCAAACTGAGATTGATGGGTTTACGTGTAGTTGGAGAAAATTCGCAAGGATATTACTATTAGATAATATGCTACAAGCAAATAATACTTTATTAAGTACATTAATGTTTAGATTTATGTTCTTTGTTATGTTATGTTGTGTTATAATTATTATGTATTAATTTAATAATGTTTTGTATTTTCTGTTATTGTAAGTATATTATATATTGATATGTTTAAGTTCTTAACTGTCGCATTAGGGTCAAACCTATAATGATAGTTTAAGCTGTTATAAATAAATAAGTAAATAAAAATTAAATTAAATTAATTGAAATAAAACCAGCCGTTTACGAGTCCGACTCGCAGATAGCCGGTTTTTTTTTCATGAAGGGTTCCATACCACCTTACAATATTTAACACTTCATTTAAAAAAGAAACCTTTTCTTGTATAGAGACACCTTTAACTTTTTACTTTCTTCATTTTTATTATTTGCTGTTACAGCGTCAATAGAAATACGTACTCTGTGAAGATTTCAACTTTCTAACTATTACGGTTCTTGAGATACAGCCCGCTGCCAGACAGACAAACGCAGACAGGCTTAGTAATAGGATCTTGTAGCCACTCTTCGGGCAAAGCAACCCTAAAAACAAAAGAAACGCGATATTATTAAGTACCTACTCTCATAAACTTCTATAATTTAAAAAAAGAACACAGTAAAGTACAACACACACATTCATAAAGTCTAAACAAAACTCATACACAGAAACTCCCTTTCCAAAACCCAAACCGCTATCGACAAACATCGCATTGAGTACAAAGTTGCGCGTTTATAAATCAGCGCAGTATGTAACCGCTGGAAGTTACCGCCTGCTTCTGACAAGACAGGCTCCTTCAACTTTTGAACTGGGGATTTGTCTTTCGAAAATCTACCGTTTGGCTTGGTTTATGTGTGTTTTTTGCATTTGTTTGGCTGAATCTGTTTTGGGTTACCGTTTTGGAGTTGTTTATGGGTACTGCAGAGGATAAAAACCAAATTGAAAAGAGTGCCGTGGAGTTTCTTGCTCGTTCTTCTCCATAGAGGCCAACCTCCGTTTTGGAACGAGCAACTAGCTTCAGCTTTCGGACTAACTGACCGACTCCTTGACAATTCAAAAGTGCCTGTAAATGGTCTAATGGAAATATTTTTTTTTGTCGTACTAGGTTGCTTAGTCATAATATCGTCTACTAGCTGGCTCTCTGCTATATCGTGTGTGTAGTTTTTTTACCAATGTTAAATTACGTCTTTGGTTGCTGTTCCGCTCCCATGGGTCGTAGCGTGATATTTTAAAGCCTATTCCTTATGATGGCTATCATAATTATACAAAAATATTTTTTCCGATCAGACTGATAGTTCCAGAGATTTTCACGTTTTAACAAACTCACAAAAAATCAAAATATCTCTTCAGCTAAAGCTAAGATAAGCTAAGATATTTTGATTGTTTGTGTGTATACTATACTAATACTATGTGTCTATACTATCTTAAAATATAGTATAGATGTATAACGACTATGAGCCGATATGACAACAACGTAACAGCACTAGAACTTATTTCTATGGGTTGAAACGTTTTTGCCGTACTTATTATTGAAATTGTGGCGGCTTAGTAATCGCAATATGCTGAGTTGCATTTATTGACGAAGTATGTGGGAGCGGGCACTCGGCTCGCCAGTCGCCTACATACCACCGCCCTGCCTCGTCGTATACATAGTACGTAGTTAGTCATAACAAAGTATTGTGGAACTTAAATTAAAGACATTTGTTTCTTTGAAGCCCGATTCTTTATTTTATCTCACCACGCACCTTACACGCACAATACTGGTGACCCCGACGTAGGCGACTCAAAAAACAGCTCACGAGGCAGAGGCATTTAGACCGCGTGGTGAAAAGTGAAACGTAACGTGCTTCAGCAAAGTAAAGCGACGCGTGTGTACGGTTTTCAAGACGAACCCGCAAGCGGTAATGGGTCACCCCGGGGCAGCTGCCGGCGGAGACGTATCAGTGGTTGCAGGCCGATGAGAGTTTCCGAATTTTGGATAGGGAAATACCAGGAGCATGGTTCGTCCAGTTCGAGGCAATGATGGCGCCACGAAAGCAAGGCGGCACCCAGAAGTACGAGATGGTGCTCGCAAAATTACCAACAGACGTCATACGCCAGGTAGCTGACATCATCGAAGCCCCGCCGGATACAGTGAAATAGGAAACCAGTAGGAATAAAACAATAGGCAGCATTCAACTGTTGGAATGCTGACAGAATAGAATGTTATCGTAAGCAACAATGTTACTCAGGAGACTACTTAGCACGATAATAGTGATGTAAGCATGTAGTTACGTTAAGAAAAAATTTTTTTGTGTAAAAATTTTTTGGAGAAAGGGGGGGTGTGATGTGGCGGCTTAGTAATCGCAATATGCTGAGTTGCATTTATTGACGAAGTATGTGGGAGCGGGCACTCGGCTCGCCAGTCGCCTACATACCACCGCCCTGCCTCGTCGTATACATAGTACGTAGTTAGTCATAACAAAGTATTGTGGAACTTAAATTAAAGACATTTGTTTCTTTGAAGCCCGATTCTTTATTTTATCTCACCACGCACCTTACACGCACAACAAAATCAAATGTTACAGCTCAAATAGGACTCATTAATGAATATTGATTTTACTGTAATACGTTAGACTGTTAAGCAAAGTACGTACAAAACCTTGACTGCTGAAATTAAACTAACACAGCAATGTGGTAGTAAGTCTTAGCAGAATCTAAACTAGAGACTTATAATTGCTTGCCTTCGCATTTTACCAATCATAAAACCAAACTGCGTCGCAAACCATTTGAGCGTCGACATATAATCTGATTGAAAGCCTAAACAAAAAATTGATCTCGCTCAAACAAACGACCGGTACAACTCTAGGTAGGTACAATCAACGATAAATTGTTTATTGCTTTTAAAAGCCCAAATAATATTCCATTTCTGAGTTGTTTCTACGGAACTAAGACGTCTGATATTAAATTGAATCTACATCGAATCGTCTTCAGAAATGAGTTCTGCGACGGCCTTCGAGATGTAATATTAAAAGAAACTGAAACGAGACTTATATTAAATTAATTCTGAACATCTGTCGTACACTATGGCGTAATATCTACGAATAAAGATTCAGCATTAATGAATATTTGAATTAATAATTCATTATAAGAATTAATTTGTAATTAATCTCATTATGAATGTTGCTTTGGAAGAATTTTCATAAGGTTTAAAAAGTTCGTAAAGGCCAATTAGAGATTTGTTTAAGAAGCCTATACACTGACAAGTAAAATACAAGTATAATAATATAGAAATGAGCATTAAAATAAGAAAAAAATTACTAGTTGTGTCGTGAACTCGTGATGACAGTGGCTGTGGTTCAAGCACGATGCCTCTCTTTCATATGGACTGGGTGACTTTTTCTATTTCATAACCTAATATCACGCCTGTAATCCCCAAAGGGTTAGGCAGAGGTGTACCCATTAGTACACCTAGATTTCGCCAGTTATGTTTAAGTCCCGTGTAATAGGGGGCGAGCCTATTGCCATCAACCGGGCAAAAATTCTCAGCAGTTCTAATTCATAAATATGATCTTAGACATCACCAAAATTTGTTTTTGGTGACATCACCAAAATTTTTTATCTGCCTTGAGCAAACTTGGTGATCAATGCTCGTACCTTCTCTGTATAAGAAGAGGTCTTTGACCTACAGTGGGTCAATAATAAGCTAGTTTTTTTTTCGACTTCCTCGTTTATTTTCGATTCCCAGGTCGGGCATAGTGTTTTTGGGTTTCCATCAGGAATTTCTTAGTAGCAGCCTCGGAGTCTAGGTTTGGGGATTACAGGCGTGATGTTATGTTATGTGTCACTCTTATATTTTTTATTTTTCTTCTATCGAATCTTTTAACAGGAAAATACACACCTACATCTATAGGTCTCTTCTTGACTATCCGCAATGTTGATTCCCAATTTTAATGACCAAGTATCAGTCATAATAAATCGCACACTTCCACCATCATTACATTTCCCCGAACAAGCTTTCCCTCGCAACATCCTCCTTATTTATAGCTGCTTACGTCAGCAAAGTTAAAAAAAAACTAGTCTTCAGTATTACGTCCTTGACGTTCCAATTTCCTTGATCCTTCGTACATAATAGAGTCAGTAGAGGGCGACACTTAATTTCCAGCGAGCTGGCGACGTATTACTTACGTGAAACTATGAATAAAATCAACTGTTTCTTCACTGATCGTTTCTTGTCTATTTATAATTTATATTATAAATAGATAGACAGAAAAGTTGAAAGGGAATCGTTTGTCTTGGTATGGGCATGTGAAGAGGAGGGATGAAACGCATGTGGCCAGGAGAGTTATGAATATGAATGTGGATGGATGGAGAGCAAGAGGAAGACCAAAGAAAAGATGGATGGATTGTGTGAAGAATGATACGAATGAAAGGGGAGTCAGTGATTGCATGACGGCTGACAGGACAGAGTGGAAGAGGAAAACGTGTTGCGCTGACCCCAAGTAACATGGGACAAGGGCAGGAAGATGATGATGATGATGATTATATGCTGAAAATATTTTTTGCTTGTTTGTTTGTTAGCATGTTTGTTTAAACGCGCTAATCTCTGGAACTTCCAGTCGGATACGAAAAAATCTTTTTGTATGTGATAGCCAGATTTATGAGGAATCGTACAGGCTATATAACATCATGCTAGAATCCACGGGAGCGGAGCAGTAACCAAAGACGTAACTTAATACTGGTGGAAAAACCAAGCGTATAAAGTCGTAGGGAGCACCTAGTATGTTGATACAGAGTGAATACCATTTAGGCGATTAAGCGTCAGCTCACATCGAGACGCGACGCGAAGCTACGTGCACACTTTAAAAAAGCGACTCAAAATATAACTTTATTTTCTACACGAAAAGATACACATTTCATTGTGAGAATTTAGAATACGTTACACCACGCAGCACTACGCCTCGTGATGCCTCGCGGCGTAGAGCGACACATCACGGCGTAGAGCGACGCAGCGGTGAATCGCCGGTACGCGCGGCGTGCAAGAGCGGCGACGTTGCGATGCGTCTCGCGGCGGCGCGCGACTCAGCGCGAAATCACTGGCCTCTTTCTGTATCGTCACGTTGCGTCGCGTCGCGTCGCGTCTCGGTGTGAACTGACCCTAACACACGGCACCGCGCACCGCCGCCGCCGACGGATTTCATAGAGGCCAATGCGACGTAGGATTCGCGGCGCGACGCGAATCTGCGCGGTGCCGTGTGTTAATCACCTTAGTGTATTTTAGATTGCATTGGTGACAGATCTGACATAATCACTTCACTAATCATAAACAACGTTGTGGTTCTGTGCTCAATAAACATACATAATTTCTTCTTTTCTTTTCTTTCTAAAACTGCAGACACTTGAAATAGTGTGCAAATATTAATATTTGTAAACTTGGCAGCCACTTGATGGTGTGCACTGAGCTACTTATCATTCCTCGGACGTTCTAAGAGTCAACTGGGAGTAAGCGGGTAATTTATTATTTTTCTAACTTGATAGGGTTGCACTACACTATCATAATATTGCACCGTCATAATCTATAAATAACGACCTATGAATTTTGCATTCAAATATTTTGGGACTTTTTTATTTTATATAAAAATAATATAATCCTTTTTTACTTTTGACTGCATATGAATAAGTACCTAACGAGGTATATAAATGACTGTATTTTTGGATAAGATTTTATAATAGATCTCATTGCATAGGTAATACCTAGTTATATTTAGCGGCTGGATATTCCAAAACGCTGCTTAAAAAATATTTGTCATTATTATTAGGTATATTTAACACCGATAACTTGCTTGCATTGACATTATGCTGTTTTGATACTTTAGCAAACGGATGCTTAATTTTATGTTTTGTTAAGTTCCTTTCGTTCGTCATTTTCACTCCTGTTTTCTTTTATATCTTCCACTATCATGCCTTTACCAAATACTCCTTAATGTTGTGTTACCATAATAAGAACAGCTTTCTGGTCTACCTTTATACGGGGTGAAAGATACATCTTAAATATAACCAATAACTATAAATACTGCCCATCAAACTATAGTAACATTACGCAAAAATAATTGCTCAGAAAAGACTTAATTTAGTGTGAAAAATTATGTTAGCGCGCAATGTAACGCGCAGTGTAATGTTATGGATGAATCCAATAGTACAACTGCAACTTTGTGGGGGTATTTAAACTTTAGTAAGTAGAGGAAACCTAGACTAACGGCGCGTTCACATAGAACGTCCGTTTTACTGGTCCGTTTAAACGTATATGTTATTAGCGTATGTAGTTGTATGAGCGAGTTCACACAGAATACAGTATTGCGGATCCAGTAAAAAATACGGATCCGACATCCAGTAGCCACGAATCAGTTAAAATCGGTCCTGTAAATGCTGTGTGAATATTACCTCCAGTAGCGACGGATCAGTTAAAACGGATCCTGTAAAATCGGACGTTCTATGTGAACGCGCCCTCACAATCAAATAAGGCTCGTATCTTCTGTATGAAAAGTCGCCTTTGCCGTACCAGTGGGACAATAATAGACTGGTATTATTATTTACTAAAACATACACCTCTATGTAACCTTCAAGGCACACAGGCTTATTTTCAGCCAAAAAAGCGTAACAAAACTCACTCCTATTATCCCGGAAGTCGCATTACCTCAACGATAAATACAAGACCAGCTCTTAAATAAGGATTACATTACTAAAACCCAAAGGCATAAGTAAACAGCCAATTCTTCGATATGGAACTTAAATAAATTCTTGGGTATATTTTGTCGTACATGTTATTCGGATCACGGCGGTGTCCATGATTTATTCTACGTCACGTTCCCGACTTATCAGTCTCTAGCGGGGAATCAGGCTGGCTCATATATCCTCTAGCGAAATGAAATGGAACGTTCCATAAAAACTCTTCGGCTGATTTTCCAGTATTTTGTGTACTTGGAATTTTATCACTGACATCGGTGAAGGAAAACATCGTGAACCTGGAGTTAAAATTAATATAATTATAGTGAAAGGAACATCGAGACTCTTTTACTTACTACTAAATACTTTTACCATAGATTTAGTACATGATTCTAGACCCCCTTTTTTAATAGGATGGGAAATCATCAAGTGATTTCTTCTTCTTTCTTGCTCTGAGCGGAGCCGAAGGGAGTGATGGAGTCTTACTGATTCAAACCCATCCGTGTTCCTCCTAATGCCCTTCGCGTTCCAGGGCTGCGGTGACTCTTTCGAACAAAAGCCGCATCTCTGGCAGGCACTGACCTGAATGGGTCCCGCTTCTATGCTGACAACTTGGAGGCGTGCGTGAAACACAACCTGGCCTGGTTCTGATCGGACGATGAACCACCTAAAATGGTGGAAAAGAATGTTCTAGACCTCCTAGAAGTGGAACTTTTAGAAAAGTCTTTGAAAAGTTTCATTTCTCCAACACTGATAGCCTAGCATGAGCCTGCGAAATAAACGGAATGATCTATTTTAAACGGGGAATGCCCAAATCACATAATTTTAATTTAAGCTAATTCATTTATAATAATTTTAATTAATAACTAATTATGCTTATCGTAAAAAATTAAATCAAAATGCTATTGAATAGTCGTATTTTAAATTCAAAATTAGACACTTTTTTTTTTGAGGTGGTAGAAATCATCAAATGAGTCCTTCCGTCCTGGGTGGGGCGGAAGGGACTGTCAGACTTTTACTGACTAAAAAACCACCCTGTTCCTTCTGTTGCCCTTTACGTTCCGGGGCCACGGTATCCTGTTAAGACGTCCCGCAACCCCGGCAAAATTAGACACTTTACCCCGCTTTTATTAATAGAGTCTTGTATTGTTGACTTACATCAGCTAAGCAAACGTAAGATACTCAATTTGATTGCGAAGCAAGACAAAGATGGTCATTGAATGTTCCCTTAATCGGATCTGTTCTCAAAAGACTGGTTTTGGTTCCAAAGACAATTACGTAGTTTCGACAAACTTTGAAGCGTGGAAGTTTACTTAAAGCTATTCACAAATTACTGTGGCGACAGTTTGGTATGTGTCTAGTAAGTAACTAGATTTAGTTGGAGTTTGAAATATCTGAAGTTCTACCTCATCACCATCCAATTGGATTGCCGACTCCAACAAAAAATATTTTACCGATTTTTATCTCCACGTAAAAAATATAATACTAGCCTATTATTGTCTCAAGCAGAGCAAAGGCCTCTTCTCATACAGAGAAGGCACGAGCATTGATGACCGCGCTGTGAAATGGCGATTTCGGACTTATATTAATTATATGTCCACGTTTTGTTACGATGTTTTCCTTTATACTTATAGATACATATTGCTTAGATAGTTCGGTCATATTGAGAGGATAAGTGAAAGGCGGCTACAAAAGGAATTTATATGGCAGATGTGAGTGGCAACGCACGGAGAGGACGCCCTAGGAAGACCTTTAGACTTATTGGTGAGGTTCTTCAGAAAGGTCAGGTGCGCAGTACTCAGCGTGCTTGTATGATGAGATGATAAGGGTGGACAAGGCGAAAGGAGTATGTAAGGATCGTTGCAGGGAGCATTCTGTGCTGCCTACCCTCTTAGAAAAAAGGCGTGACTTTATGTGTTTTTTGTTATGTTTTCCTGTATCGATGTCCATGATGTCCCAAATAAACCTAGAAAGCATATATAAAAAGAAAAAGTCATACTCACCCGCAACCTCGAGTACTGGGCCATCACAACACGACCTAAAATCAAAGATATTCTGTCGGAAATTTAAAGAAAAAATGTCCATTCATTTTATCCACAGCAACGGGTCCTAAAAAAGGCGATGAAGTAAGTTTAAATATCTTGATTTATAACCGAGCCCTGAATATTATTTTAACAAGTACAGTTGACAAACGTTTCAGGTATTGAAAAGAAATCTACCTTTTATTTATTTCTGGAAATTATTTTCTTTTTTAATTTAATTTCACCGGTCATTGACTTCGGTTACAATTTCAATTGAAATAAATTTCCTTGTTTTGTTCAAAGTTTCTATTTAATCAGAAATTTCAAGTATATTTTCGGTTGATATTTTTTCTACCGTTAGTAACAAGTTCCATTGGAGGACATTAAATACTAAATTGAAATTCTTATTGCTGAAAAAGTTATCAAAAGAGTGGAATAGGTATAGTTTTCACCTTCAACCTAAAATAAAGCCGACATAGCAAAAACTTTAATTTTATTTCTCAAAAGAGATCGAAATAAACATTTATTTTATGTAAAAACTCTTCAAATACTACTTCAAATAATTACAGAATCTCCAGATATAGGCACATTTAAAAGTTCTCAAAGCGAAATACTTTTTTGCCTATCGTTCGCCTGATCGCCTCTATCCTTAAACCCAGGTAAGTAATACAGAAGTTTCCCGAACGAAAATTACTTTCCTACAAAATTTCAACCCTTATCAAATTCAATTGGAAAACTGCTGAATACCGCAAAGTTTTCTAAATGAAACTACCTATTGGGTATAGGTACAATTTCAACAGGAAATAATACTTTTTTTTTTTGAGTTGATATTTTTTTCCAATTGCAAGAAATTGGATATTCCGTATATTTTTGATTTGGTTTTCAGTTTTTTGAGCTGTGATTGTATTTTTTTTCTTGTTTCATTTCGCGTCGAATGTAGTGAAATACGCTTTTCACGTGTTTCAGGCCCATATTGGAACACGTTTTTATTTGCTCGATTTGTAACTTCTATAACCTGCATTTTATTAATGAATTTTGTGTACTTTTATGAAGCAAATACCGATAGCGATTTAACTGAAGTTCAGTTTTAGTTTTTGAATCAGCATAGTGTACCACTAAACGGATCACAAATTCTATGAAGTCGAATAGTTTACCTACTAAGCAACTTAAAATTCGTTCCCAAGAATATCTTACTAACCTTCTTCCTAATCTGAATTTTAATTCGTTGTAAATCTTTCAGGGGGTGAATTTACTCATGAATATGAACAACTTTTATTAAGGGACGTATAGTACGAAATGTGAAAAAAAAACAGCTGATTCATACAATTTGATCGTAATGTAGTACATTATTGTATGGATCAGCTGTTTTTTTTTCCCCCTGAAAGATTTACAACGATAAAAGAAACAAAAAGATGATTTTAAAATACCTATTCAACGACACCCCACTTGACATAGTTCATCGACTTTTTTTTCATTTTGACAATATGGCGTCTGGTTGACGCCGTGGTGAATTTTGATTACTGTCAACATACATACATACATAGACTGATAAACACATTACCCTCCTTTGCGTCGTGCAGTCGGGTAAAAAATAAGACGACACAAAGAAATTCATTATAAACATGGCCATTATACGAAAAAAGCCATAGAATATTTCTTTCGATATTAAAAACAAAAAAAAATCACAAGCTTTACGAGTATCTCAAACAAAGGAAAATTAAATCTATTACCTACCTACATCAACAAAACACCTTACCTACCTATATTTATTGTGACTCGCACAATGTTACGTAACAACACCCGCAGAAAGTTTCATATCAATGATTTATGCTTCTACTTGCGTCAATATTTGGTATATCTCTCACAGCCGGATAGGCGTAATAGGTTCAGAAATAGCGTAGGGCGATCTGAAAGTGAGTTCAGAAGTTTGGTTTAGGTATTGAATTTGGCGATGTACAGTAAGCGGTCATAAGTGGAGTAGCAATCTCACAAAGCAAAAGATTGTCATTTTTAAACTTACGACCTTTCGACGCTGTGTGCGAATTCTGAGGTGTTCATATTCTGAGGTACTGTGTTAATATATAATCTCTTATACACACAGATGTAGGTACGGCCTGTACAGCGTGTTCACAGCAATTCAAACCTTAGCATGCTACTGCATTTATGACCGCTTACTGTACCTACTTGAAAATAAATTACTGATGTGTCTTGTTTGAGCCTTCTTACCTACTCGGTACCTTTTGTAACTGATACATAAAAACCAAGTGCGAGACGGACTGGCATACGACGAGTTTCGTGTCATCGTTCACTCAAAAAAAAAACAAGTTTCTTGAAAATATTTTATTTTATTTTTATTATGTGAACTTGGCCATTTTTACCCAAAGAGTACGGAATACCTTATTACTAAGACTTCGCTGTCCATCCGTTTGTCACAAGGCTGTATCATTGAAACCATGATAGATAGGTACTTGAAATAAGGTAAGCAATAATTCATTAAATGATTTAAGAAAAGGCTTAAATCTTTGCTGTTGAATAAGTAAAGTATATTACTGCATTTCGGTGGTACGTATTCTTTATTACTCATTACAAACGTCACATTGTAAAGAAGTCATAGTGTTCTACAGAAAATTAACAGCAAAATTTTTCAAAATTGGCCCACCAATATAAACAAATGATAAATATCACTTTGATTGAAACCGATACTTACAATTTCCCTTTTCCCTTTCAAAGAAATACACAAAATGCGAGGTAAAAAGTTCTCATTACTTTCTAGGTTTCCTCAAATAAGATAGGTTGTTGGCCAGGCAGGCGGAAAACTTACATTTCCCCCTTTCCCTCGTCTCGTCTGAAAGGTTCTCTATAAAACATGATGTGGGTGTTTTGTATTTGGTGTACGCATGCAATAGCACTCGCACATATATTATATTTGTGTCTGGAACAAGTACTTCTAACTGATATGTTCTACTAGCTTAAGCCCGTGACTCTGTCTCTGAATGTTGGTTAACAGGAGTTTTTTTTTGCGCAGAACAATGATTTGTTTCTAAAATAAAAAGTAGCCTTAGTGACTTCGTGTAACACCAGCTATCTGGCCGTTACAGTCCCGTCAAAATTGGTTCAGCCGTTTCGGAGATTAGCTGGAACAAACAACAACATAAAATATATTTTATTGTAGAACACAAAAAAAATTGCGACATTAAAGCCGTTTTTACAACACGAACTAAAGACATCCAAAGGCATTAAAAAAACATCATCAGAATATAAAAATTACAAAATTATACTCTTACTCTGTCCTGACATTTAATTTAGCAACGCAAAGACTGCCTAAATTCCACCCGAACAGCATTACAAGTATATACCTAATGATCCCAAAGAATAAATGAATCTGTAAGGTAATAACGCAATAGAATAACTTTACACAAATTGAATGACACTTTTCATGTAAATGTACAGTCCTGAACAATATGTACAGTCAACAAAAAAGATAGGTATCAAGGGACGTCAGATATAGTTGAAGTTTTATTAGAAACCGATGGATGTCTTCGATTTAAACTTAACTTAATTAATGAACTATTTATTATCTGCTTTTTAAATTAAATACATTTAATAACATCTATCGGTTTCTAAGAAAACTGCAACTATATCTGACAACCCTGCGTACCTACATGGGGTCTCAACTAGAACAAAATATAATTAGTCCGTCGGAAAATTTCATAGATGGCAGCATAGGTAGCAATTATGAAATAAACAATCACTAAAAAGCATTAAACGGCAGATTTTGGTTGAATTAAGAATTCATAAAAATCTAAACTTTATTGTTTAATGCTGATTCACCTATTTAAACTCACAAAACACGTATTTTTAATAAACAAGGTAAATTAAGCATTTTACCTCTATTCGAATTCATAGATTGAGCAAGCAGCCATCTGTAAATCATTTTGTTTAGAACTCTTTTAGCAAAAGATGGCGTTATTCTCAATTTTGCGCTGTCGTCACTCCTTAATCGTTATTCATTTACGTTTAGTTGTTTTATTTCAAGGAAAATAATTAAGATTATTTTTTTAATCTGGTACGCTACGAAGTAAAATAAAATTTAGAAAGAAAAAATACATGTTTTTAGTACAATCAGCATCAGAGAAAAGGTAATGACATCAAACCATTTAAGTTTTTTGCGGTGTATCGTAGATGTCGTGTTGGTCTAGGGGTTAAGACTGCGGCTGAGCAATGCGATGGTTGCGAGTTCAAATTCGCGGAATAAGTTTCTTTTTTCTTATTTTAGGATTTCATTTAGGATTTTATTTTTAGGTGGTATTCGTCAATTATTATTTATGAAATCAAATGTTAAAATATGTAGGAGGTTTATAAGAAAAACTAGTCATGTTGCATAAACAATATTCATTTATTTCCTTAATTACATAATATATTATTATATTAAATTATAATAATATATAATAATATAATTATATTATAGAGCAAAAAAGTAATCTAATTTCAACCATATCTCGCAGTTCATACGGCAGCTAAGTTTCTGAAGTCAAATTACGGTAGTGCAACAATTAGAATCCAGCACATTCTATTCAAGCAAACAAAAAATCTATGCTAATTTCAACCTTATCTTTTAGACATTTGAATTGTCTTTTAGTTAATTTGAATTGATTTTATTTAATCGTAAAACAATACGGTAAGGTAGAAATATAACACGTGATGGAAGTTGAAATTTAAACCTTATAATCTAGAAGATTAGAGCGTTATTAACCTTGTTCGATAAATGAAATAATTATATTAAAAATTTCGATACATTTGCTAACTGTGCCAATAGCCTAGTGGTATAAGACACGGTCCAGATTATCGGCTGGCACATGGTGGTGCGTGTTCGTATCCTCAACCGCGCCTAGCTTTTTGTAAGTTATTCATTGTAAGCCGAAAAAATTCCAAAAAAATATTAAAAAGGTGCAAATACTGATTGAGTGGGATCGGTGGCAGGCAGAGATGGGTGAGGCGGCGTGGCGGGGGAGGGAGCCGCTTGGGCTTTGAGTCACGTGACGCGATCGCCCGAGTGGCGGCGCGCGCGCCGTCGTCGCTCGGGCGATAATTCTTTAAGTCTTGGGGGGTTCCTTTTCTATGATGCTGACTGTACATAATTATTATCCTTATTTTCGGTTTACTTATAGAAATATACATAAAGCAATACTTACCTATATAAAACCCGGTTTTTCTCAAAAGTAAAATCAATCTCCCTCAAACTGCCCTCATAAAATCATTATCAAAACAAAATCGATATCCGAGTTCACTAATATGCCAGGTTATAAAACTACGAAATCTTTAGAAAATAAAATCAGTGTGCAGTATAAAAAATCAAGATTGCAGTTGTAGTAGGTATAGGTACCTAGGTAAAACAAAATTCACAAAAGAAATGAAATAGATACCTACCTACTAACCGAGCACCGAGCGGTCAGAGCGGTGCCAGAGGTGCGATATATTCATTCATAACCCCCGTATCACCCCGCCCCGACCCCGCACGACTCATGACTCGTCTCATAGGTACCGCCTTGTAGAATAAAGCAAAAAGTGATAACGCGATAACATTGAACAAAAAATAGTGTTCGAAAATTTCATATAAGTACATAGATAGGTAGGTACCTAACTTGTTCCAAGAAAAAAAAGCTTTTTTACTAAAAAGATAACCGCCTTCAAAACTACAAAATAAAAATAACTTTAGTTTTGGAAGTCGGCGGCTTTGGTTTTGTTTTTTGTTATGTAGGTAAGTATTGTCACCGACTTCCAAAACTAAAGTTATTTTTATTTTGTAGTTTTGAAGGCGGTTATCTTTTTTGTAAAAAAGCTTTTTATTTTTCACTTTTTAGTGCTTGTGTATTAATGTTTGAAATCCTTACAAAAAGCCCTTTCAAACAATACCTCACACGATATATTTAATTTTGGAAACTGGTAGGAGGGGGGTTGACGTACCCCCCCCTTTTCCTTCAGTCAGTCATCGACTACACGTATAAACAAAGCAATTTCACTTGTTACGATATTGCTGCTGTGATTCTGTGAGGAGTTCCATTCTATATCTCCGAAGTTCATCATCAGATATTGAAATGGTGACAATGGGACTACACGGGAAGCACCAGCATTCAAATAAAAAAAGAATCATGAAAATCGATTCACCCAGTCGCAAGTTAGGAGCTAACAAACATAAAAAAAAAATACAGACGAATTGATAACCTCCTCCTTTTTTTGAAGTCGGTTAATAAGTGTTTATGAATAAGTCTTAAAAGTTTGTGAAAAAAATATTTGTCAGTTAGAATGTCCATTACATTTACATGTGCAAGGTTTCTATCAAGTTTTTTTTCCTTTAGCTCCATCATCAGACCCTGGTTTCGATCTAGGACCATAGTAGGTACTCGTCAGGACGAACTAAACGATCCTTTAAAACTCGATGGGACTGTGTTGTTTTATTACGGAATTTATATGTCCACCTATACATTTAGTATAGGTGGACATATAAACTTTCTAAAGCAAAATCAGTATCCGGTATAAAAAAGCAGATCGTTGTAGTAGGTAAAACAGTATTCACAAAATAAATGAAATAGATACCTACGTACTTACGCGCAGACGTAGTCAACAAATTCAAAACCTACATAATTAACCGCGCGCGCGCCGAGCGGCCGCTTCATTCATATCCCCCGTCTTACCCCGCCGCCGGCCCCGCCACGACCCCGCACGACCCGTCCCGCGCACTTCATACCGCCTGATTGACTAACAAGCAAGTGAGAACGCTTAACATTGAACGAAAAATTGTGTTTGAAAATTTTTTAAACTTGTTCCAGGAAATACGTGTATATGGATATGCCGTACAAGTTTGTGAAAAAAAAAATATTATTTAGAATCATCATTTTCCATTAAGTACATTTAATTTTGCAACGTTTCTTTTCACCCCTCGTTCCCCTGAGGGGAACGAGGGTCCAAAGTTTGTATGGAGAAATCAACTTTGACGCGGCAAAGTCATGGGCAGAAGCTAGTTTTCGATAACAAGCAGTTTTATAGTTAGCCAAGGCGCGAAACTGGCGCGTAGGTACCAATAGATTTCACCCCTGCAAAAGATCTCTTAACGCGGATAGAAGTATTCACTTCAAAAACTAAATTACGCTTTAAAGCGCCAACACGAGGTAACACTAACTTGTTGTACCTATTCACCTATTGTTATACTTGACCTTGAACGCGACGACAGTGCAGAGAAAGTACCTATCTAATAACGCCATCTAGTAGTATCGATGCCACGTAGTACGTATCTAGTTCGTCGCATAGATGGCGTAATAAAATTAAAGTATCTGGCAATTAGTGCGTCGCTGATGCTGCCATCTGTTGTAAAAATGAAGGAAAGAAAATAGCCAGTCGAATAGCCAGACTTAAGGAGGTCTCATTTCTTTGTATGGGATTGGGTATCTGTACGTAGTATTATATTATCTGTGGTACCTATCTGTTTTGTTGACTATAGACCATTAGCAAAACGCAAAAGCGATTTTCTCGTAGAGTTTGAATTGATTCGTAACAGTATATTGCTCAATAACACTTCGTGATTATCTGCCTAAGTAGCTTTTTTTCCCGACTATTTTAAAATCGGCTTATGTAGGTACATAGTTAAGATATTTTATCAGCACTTTAAAATAGTCTCGACAATTTAAATAATGAGATACACCGTCTGAAATGCATTCTGAATAACAATTTGATAAAAGGGTCTTGTTTTACAAGTGTCCTCTTGTTTGGACACCTAATTTTAATTCTAACCAAACGTCTATTCTGTACTAAGTTTAATTTTCAAAAGCAATGTTTATTTTAATTATCTAATCACTTAGGTACTTACTTTACACCAATTTCATTGGTAGGACATAGAGCGCGACTAAAATAAGACCTTAATTGTAATACATGTGTTCACAAATAAAGATTGATTGATTGATCATCATCATCATATCAGCCATAGGACGTCCACTGCTAAACATAGGCCTCCTCTACAGATTTCCAATAGGACCGGATGAAAGTGGCTTGCATATTTCATCATCAGATCGTGTGTTCACTTTGTGGGTGGACGTCCTACGCTGCGCTTGCCGATGCGTGGTCTCCATTCAAAAACTTTACAAACCCATCGGCCATCCGTTCTGCGTGCCATGTGGCCTGCCTTCTGCCACTTCAACTTGCTAAATCGCTGGGCTATGTCGGTAACTTTGGTTCGTCTACGAATCTCCTCATTTCTGATTCGATCACGAAGGGAGACTCCGAGCATAGCCCTCTCCATATCTCGTTGGGTTATCTTGAGCTTGCTCGTCTCGTCTAGTACATAAATAACTAGATAATAGGTTCTCACATTTCACAAACGACTGACACCAATGTTCTTTAATTTCCTTCAGAAACGATATAAATTGAGTGGAAACCAATAATACCCGTGTGGGGGGAATGTACGATGTACGAAGCTTTATCGCATCGCACGTGATGACATTTCTATTGAGCCGATGGCACTCAACGCCATACGAGCCTTAAGACTCTCTCCACTTTGAAACGACGATAATTGTATGTGGAAATGGAATATAAAAATACCATTCCTTTGTAGTCAATGACGGGATTTCCGACATTTTTTTTAAAGAAATAAGTACTCTTAATCATTTCTTTGGTGATGTATTAAAAGTACGTTTTGTGAGTGTATTTTGAATTTTATGTAATTCTAATGATGTAAGGTTTACCTATTAAGTAATTTTCAAGGTACAATGGTATGTTTTTCTTGTGATTCAATTTGTTACGTATGTGTATGGAGCTAAGACTGACTTTTAATTAGAGATGTATAAGGAAAGATAAAACTAAGCTACGAAAAGATTACGTTTACGTGCAAATTTTAATTCACAGGCCATTTTTAAACGGGTAAACTTGCTTAACGGGTAAGTTATACTATAAAGGTGCACTTTGTGCGTATGTAGTAATCTTCGTTTCGTTAAATCCTTACCAAAGCTAAACAAAGCTATGCTGTGAAAATCAATTAACATCAATGACTGATGATTAAAATCAATGAAATAAATAATTTGACATCGAACACGAGTGAATCCACAGGGTATAGTTAGTTTCTTATATGCAGTAGCACTGGTATTACATTATTCTTCCTACGAATTTGTATGCATGCATCCACTTAAGGGAGGCGGCCAGTAATTGCATAACACGATGCGGTCAGTATCAAGCTTTGTGACGTGTCATTAACACAATTGGAATTCTAGTGAGGGACTGCATTCTGAAAAGGCATGTTAAGCTACACTTAGATAACCACGAGACATGAATATGACATAACATCACGCCTGTTATTCCCGAAGGTTTAAGCAGAGTTGTACCTATCCATTAGTACACGCACATTTCGCCAGTTATGTTATAAAGTCCCATGTAACAGGGCACGAGCCTATTGCCTTCAACCGAGCACAAATCTGGACGCCGAGTCTACTTCTAAGAAATTCTTCATCGAAAAACCCAATAACACTTTGCCCGACCACTAGACCAACGAGGCAATCGACGAGAATTATATTTTGACAAGCTAGTACCTATTAAATATTCCATTGTTAATCTGCCTAGCCTTTTCCCGACTATGTTGGGGTACGGGAAACCGAAAGCAGTTGAAAAACAGTATTTTACATAAAGCGGCTGCCTAACTGACTACCACATCCCAGTAACTGGGTAATACGATACCCCTTGATAAGACTGATTGTCAGACTTTTGTGCTTCTGTCGACTCGTAACGACTGTCAAAGATCCACGTATGACAGCCGGGATCAATGGCTTAACGTGATTTCCTAGACAAGGAACGATGTTAGTGATGTCTAAGATAAACTTTAGAAGGACATACGAATTGAAGAAGTCACATTTGTACTTGCCCCGATTTGAACCCACCATCTCATGCATGAGAGGCGGGCGCCTCAACCACTGGGCTATCCCGACGTAATATTCCATTGTACATAAGGAAAATAAATATTATTATTGTTTGTACAAATTATTTTTGTATTACTTCCTTTGCGGCCTAAATTAAATGTCAGATCCAATATAAAATTAATTATACAATATGTTTTTTGCACTGTTACTTCTGTGTTCCGTATTTTATTCGTTTGTAAGGTAAACAATAATAATTACCGTACGTTATTCGTTTGTAAGGTAAACAATTATAGTATTGAATTTTGTATAACCACTGAACCGATTTCGATGACATTTCGTACGAAGTAAGTTTGAACCCCAAGAACGGACATTTTTAGGTTTTTTTATTCCACGTCTTCGCCTGAAAGCTAGTGAATGTACAATTCAAGATTTTGCCCATTTTGGTAAATTGATATTGATTTGCTTCATCATATCAGCCTATGGCCGTCCACTGCTGAACGTAGGCCTCCCCCGAAGAGCGCCAACCATCCCGGTCTTGGGCAGCCCGCATTCATCCGCTGCCCGCCACCGTCTTTAATAAGAAGATTTGCTTATTAAGGGCTAATCTTTCAATACGTCTAAACAATAATAATACCAGCCTAATATATTTCCACTGCATCGCAAAGGCTTTTTTTACGCGGGCGCTTATCTATGATCTTCTGTACTTATGTGGTACACGCGACTTTCGAGATATATTATATTTGGTATCAAGGATTGCTAAATATCGTTAGTGCCGAAATGTCAATAAAGCAATGAGAATTAAAAAGCAAAAACTAGTGTAACAGTATACATATATGTCTCCACAAAACTAAATAATTGAAAACTTTAACAAAGACCGAATTATAAACAATTATTTGAAACTCCGGCTTTATTTACCAACATTTTGTTGGGTCAAAATGTTGGAAGTCTAACCGTCGACCTCGTTTCCTAGGCTGAAATCGATAAAAGCCTCTATTCCTATTGAAAATAGGTAACCAAGGCTTTTGCAAACCACCTCACACCTGACACCAGAGATTGTCAAAGTTTTTATATTTATACAACTTTTTTATAATAATTTCTTTAACACAAACTTATTTGAGGACGATAAACAAGATAAAATTTAAATGTTTGTTTCCATCATGTTTTTATCATTTAATTATATCTTTTTTATATAAAAAGTACGTCTCATATTTTCTCAACTTTAACACTGTAAAGTTGCTAAAACAATTATATTTCGAAGAGCTACCTACTTAATTTAAATTTCGAAAAGACAATTACCAAATCGGCTTGTTTCTTGAATACAAAACGTCCCTTTTATTTGTTTTAGTACTTTCAAGGACTATACGTTTCTGGGTCCTAATTTACCAGACAAATAATTAATTTATTGTTGATCCAATTACGTGTTGGACGTCGAAAATTTTTAGCTTAGATTCATCTGAGTAAAATTTCAATTAAACAGGTTTGTTTCAAGAGGATCCCTTTACAGAAACTAATTTAATGTTTAGGTAACAAAGGGTAATTGTCTGGGTACGCGGGAAGTTTTGCGAGAAGTACGTAACTGGCAGAGCGGAAAATTATATGTCGTGTACGTTGAAAGAAACGCACAATACAATACTAGAAGAATAAAATATTTAGTAGTAGTTAAACCACTTGTGAAATCTTTTTCAACGGCACAAATTATTTCTTTATTCCGAGAATATAATCATGCTCGGATGGATGTTCAATATCAGGCACCTATGATATTTTAACTGACTGCCTCGTTGGTCTAGTGGTCGCAAAGCGCGACTGCTGAGCATAAGGTCTTGGGTTCGATTCGAAGGTCGGACCACATATTATTGGCAATTGACAACTGATTTTCAAAACAACTTTGAAAGTCAATTACTGTTTAAGTATTTTAGATTCGTTTTTTTCTAAATCGTTTTTTTCTCTTCAAGTTATAAAATGCCATTGTAAGTAAAACAATTGTACAGGGACAAATTGGCATTCGTTTCTCTGACGTCATATTTATTTTCTCACAAAATAATCTTTGAGAATCGTTGGCGAGCTTTTATCCTTTTTATTTGAGGTGCATTATCTGGTTAGCCTCAGTCCATATTTGATCAAAACTTTTTGGATAGATTCCAAATAGAACCGTTATTTTCTGAAAAGACAGTAAAAAACAATGGTTTAAAATGGAGTTTCTGATATGCGATGCAAAACTTCTGTCCTAAAATAAAATGGAAATTAGAATAGATTACTGTGGGGAGAGGTCGGTGGGGATTTCTGGAATAAACCATAAATTTTATCAAATTTCTTTTTCTAGTGACTTTTTTTTTGCAATAAACTTTGTCACTTATTTGTTACGGCTTTTAATTAGCTATTGATTAATATCATATTTACATAATATGTGATTTATTAGCCTGTGAACCCCATATAATAATATGCAGCTTTAAGCTTTTCAATTATAATGGCCTAAAATTCGTCAGTTTAATGCAAGTCGGTTTACGGTTTTAAGTAAACATCCAATTAACTTCAAAAGTACTTTGGAAATACTTGAGATGTACTTTCATTATCTCCATTAGTAATTGAAGCTTAAACTTTCAAGAGTAAAGTGGTCTCTATCCATATAACAGCTAGGATGAAAATAGCCAATAGGCAGAACAATCAGCAAATATCAAAACAGTTCAAAACGGACACTATTCCATAGTTTACACAGAATACGTAATAGGATTACACTCATCGAATCGGACGCTCGCCTAACCGTGCAATGCGAGTCGGGGACAGAATTACCCCAGTGGACCACACCATTACAGCCCATTAATAGGGCAATTTAAACTCAGTTAACGTTTCGCGTGTTCGCTTGAAACGGCTTTTATCACGTATAATGGCGGATTTAGAACGTATTTTTGTTGTGGAAACTGCTACAGTCTGTGTGTACACGTCTGTTGCACGCAGAGATTTTTCTTTTAACAGCTGTTTTTGTTTTAAGGGAAGGAGCAATTAATGGACAAGCAAAAATTTGTAAAGTGACCACGAATTGGGGTTTGGTGTGTACGGGAAAAAAGAGTTGGTAGTGGCAGTGAATATGGTTTTATTTCGGACAATTTCTTTTGGTAAAATTATAGTTAGAGTACTTTTGAAAATGCCACAATAATTTGAAAGCGTGTTTATTTATTTAAATAACTACTACTTAAGTGTACCAACTGTAATTATAAATTTATTTATTTTTTGGCAACAAAAAAGTATACAGGCGGACAAAATGCAGCAGGCATTCTCTACCAGTCAACCAAAGGTGGTGAATAGATAACATGGCAGCTTAGGTCGTACAAATTATTATACTAGAGAAAAACAACAAAATTAGGAATGAAAAGGAGGAGGCGGGAGGGGGGGTTGTGATTGTTTACAAATCATATTGTCACATGTCGCTCGCAGACTGTAGGTATTACTTTTTTATACTAAGAAGAAAATGCTTTTGAATTTCAGAACACGTCAAAGCTTTTCACAAATTGTAAAAGGAAATATACATTTGATTCTGAGAAAATATTACAAAAGTGAAGTCGCAATAACGACTAAAAATGCCTGACTATTAAAAGCTGTTTTCAGTCACTTTGTTATCGTTTGTGTTCGTCTGTCTGTCTGATTGTCTGTCTGTAAAAATCCTTTAACTCAGGAACACGTGGAGCTATCAAGCTAAATTTAATATCAAGTAGGTACTAGGTACTCAGATCTGCTAATCTTAGAGGAGTAAATAATCAAGGGCCGTTTATGGCACATAATATATTTTGACAATTATACATTACCTACATTATGTTTCACAAAATAATTTCATTTTTGCGATTATAAACTTTTTTTTTTAAATTGTGTTTAATATTGTATGGTGGCACGGAATCCATCGTGTCCTAGTCCGACTCACACTTGGCCGGTTGTTTTAATAAAAATAAAACAATCAAAACCAAAACTAAAAATATCATAAAAACAAACACGTAAGTAATATAAATTACTGTCCATATAAAACAAAAAGCAGCATTAGCAAAAATAATTATTTCTATTAGCAGTGCCTAGTTAGTCCAAAGCTATTTCTGCTTCATTATTTTCTTTATAAAAAACTGAGTTAATTAAGTTCGCAGGTCTTAATCCGGGATTACAATAAACCTGTAGTAAAAGGTCTTCATAGCTTAGTAAATGGTTTTAATGAGCATTTTCTGAATATATTTACGCTGAAGCTCTTTCACGTTTTAATCATTTCTTTGTTTTTAATTAATTAAATGCAAGTAAGGCGATTAGTATAGCCGACGATGAGAGACTGATAATAACTCAAATGATCAAATATAAAAGGATTTTACACCACTTAAATGTTTATATTTACAAACAGGAATTATCTATTCGACCGTTATTACAAATACAACAAACAACAGAATTCGTAAAGGAATTTATTTTATTTACTCACATTTATAAAGCCATTCTCAATTCTACTTAAATTACATTTCATTTAGAACTATTGAGCCCATTCAACCGGTAAACTCGTTCCATTTATATCCAGTACTTAACCCTCAAGTTGCTATTAATTAAAATCAGGATCAAATCGTTCCATGGAAGCAATTTCAAAACATTAAGAGAAAGAAACTGAGTACACTTCGTGCCAAATTGTTGTGCACAACATTATACAACTTAAAGTCGGCTGTCTCGTCCACAGACACGCGAGGCCCATCAAACTTACCCCACTTGCAGTTAACGGGTTACCACGCGTCTTGGCAACGTGACGAAGAATAATAAACCTTATGTTTGTTAGCCTAAGGTCTATATTTGCGTGTTCTATGTTGACGTATTGAGGCTACACATCCTGATCAATAATAGATTTTATAATGGATAGAAGAGTAGAACGTGTTTGTGATAGCATGTTTTTTTATGAACTAGTCAAGGCGTGTTTGTTTTCTACTTAGTACTGCAGTAATTGGATGAAAGTTGTCCCATTTCTTTTTCCGTACATGCTATTGAAGGAAAATAAACAAAAAATAATCTTATCAAGCAAACGAGTAGTTATAAGAGTAATTTTGCTCTTTGAATCCTATAACATACATTCTCAATCTTTGAAAGAATTGACGCAAATACTAATTTTAAATTCTACTAACATAGCTATAGTATCTACAGGACCTACTAACATAATATGGACTTGTACCTATTCACAATGTCTGAAATAAATATTTTCATTTCATTTCATTCATTTCACTAATGCTTATTGTGTGTTTGTAAGACTTAATCTCTGAAAGTACTGTGAGTCAAGGTGATTGCCATCATCATCTGCCTAGCCTTTTCCTCCCAACTATGTTGGAGTCAAGGTGATTGTAATAGGTAGGTACTATATCGATTAAAATAATGATCGTTATTTTCGGATGTTCTTTTTTTCTTAGCTCATACGCTCTTTTTATTGCATAGAGTCCATATCAACGCGGGCACTGCTATTCCAAATAGTACTGCAGTATCTGCCAACGCCAATAATCACGACCACACCCCCAAGTTGTCCGCTTCAGTGTAAACGAACCTTAACAAACAGCAAACTCTCTGACCTTCGAAAACACATTTAGAAAATCCGTAACACTTTTGTACTCAAGTGCCCTTTAATCAAACTCATTTATTCGCTAGAACTTTTAACAAATGATCCCGGTACAGTTGCGCAGATAATCGTTATATAGATTGGAAGTGAGGCCGGGACAAACAGCGCAGTCGTTAGCAAAGTCCGTCTCAAGTTACGAACACTTTATACACACGGCTGGAATAGATGACGAACTATAGCTAAACCGCTGACACTGTACACCTAACCTGTGACGTCACACATCTTTAGAACGTCCAGTGCACATTTCGCCTCTTGTGTATCACGCGACGAGCGCCCGCCGCCCGCACCTCTCCCGGTCCCGTTCTCGTCCTACCTCTGTGCCCCTGTATCCCGCAGGCGAGAACTGAATAAAGCGGTTTAGCTATTTATGAGTTTTGGCACCCACGAAAGAATAAAGGTATAGTAGTGAACACACCCCTCTACCTTCCCCGAAGCGGAGGCAGTCCAAGAGGATTTCCTATACGAAAAAAGAAAAAAAAATGGTCTGGCGCCTCTGGGGTATTTATTTTACTGAAAGCTTTTTTAATTAAATTCATCGTAAAATCTCATGTTAATCTCTTTACTCAATTGAGTAGGTATTTATTTCTGTAAATATTAGCCATCCTTCAGGTCAGTGTATCTTAATCATAGAGCACTAGTGGAGTATTCTATAGACGCTTAAACTGCCCGGCACGGAAAAATACTTCCTAGATAAGTACGTTCACTAAATGTGTGTGCGATTAATAGGAAAACTCGTGCTTTTTTTATTACAGCTAAAAATTAATGCGAATGAAGAGCTTATGGTCATAAAACATAAATCTTGAGTGTGACTATACTTATAAACACTGAAAGTTTACATGCTTCGCTATTGATACTTTAATCTTCTTATTTTATTTATTTTAAAACAATATAACCAAACATAAAACCTAAGCCTAACCCATAACGCTTGTTTGAACTGACAATTATTAACGCGAAGTTAAAAAATTCTACGTAAAAAAAAATTAAAACAGACATTTTAATAACCTGAACGCTATTGTTAAAAATATTTAAAATCTAGTCATAATCTTATCTTAGTGACAATAAAAGTCAAAAAATGTAACTAAATTAGAAGAATTTTTGACAGATTGAGAAACCGCTCGTTCGTAAAAGTTAATAGAAGTGCCTTCTCATCATCTTTCAAAAGATCGCACCTAAACCCATCGCACGTGTCATACAAACGTCTCAAGTTTGAGAAACTCTAGCAAGTCCAATATAAAGTTTGTCAATATTTCCGTTGTAGGAACTGACGGCCGACACTCATTGATTGGGCCAGGCCAGGCGAAAAATAAAGCTGAACATTCAGTGTACGGTACAAAGACTAGCGATGTGTGACTCACCTTTATATTGGAGTGGGTAAATTATATTGGCAGCACGTGTAGGAAAAGATATGGGGCAGTCAAATATTTGCTTATCATTAAATAGTGGTAATTGGTATGTAGAACTAACATGGCTTATCATTCTGACTTTGTTTGATGTTGGTATTGTAGTATGTGGTATAAATTGTAGAGCGGGCGTATTATTTTGGCAGTGTGTGTAAGAAAAACGATTGAGAAATTAAATATTTGCTTTTTATTATGTTTTGTTATTTTTTTTCAACCCCCACGGCAAAAACATCGGTGTGTTATAAGTTTGACGACTGTGTGACGGTGTGTCTGTCTATGTCATCGTAGCTCCTGAACGGATCCACCGATTTTGACTTTGTTTTTTTTTTTGTTGAAAGGTGAATTAGTCGGGAGTGTTCTTATTAGTAAATTGTTTTGTGGAATCGAAATAAATGGTAAAAAGGTAAGAAGGTAGACAGCCTCGCCTTAGTTTAGAAGTTAGTGGCTATTACAGAATTGTAGGTACTATTTATCCACAACAAACGTGTCGTCCTCGTGGAAAAGACTCCCATTAATTCGACTGTCTCGGAAAAATCCGTTATTAGCCGTCGTCTCCTACCTATAAACTACGTACCTGCTAAATTTCAACTTCATATGTATAGAACTTTACGAGATTTGGTGATCATTAAGGGAGTAAATGAGTGACCTTTCCTTTACTATACGTATTTCGATTAACATCTTCAAACTGGTACAAAAATATCAACAAATAGTAGCAGACTTTATCCATATTTCGCAATACTTTTAACCAACTTAAACACGAACATAAAATACCAAACTAAAAGGCCTTTATAATAATTTCAAGCACAGTAAATAGAGCGGGGCCGCGGGCCAGACTTAGCTTATGCAAGCAGTCGCCACGTGCCTACATTACTCGCACATGGCGCAAAATAACCAATACCTATAACATTTGTATTATTTACACGTTAAAGCCACCTTCGGTTATGTTATACAACGTGTAACGGAAAGGGTATAGGTATACGTACCAAGAGCAAGGCTTCTTTGGATGATAACAAACGATATGGCAAGGGTTTTTTAATCCTATCTCTACATGTTCGGAAATTATGATTAACAAAGAACACCGCCTGCAGTAGGCTACTATGCGGTACTAGGCGCGCAGAATTACAAAAGAGATTTATCGTGATATTAGGCAAGTAACGTGAAAAGTTTTTGACCCATGTACTGCGGTGACACGTTTGTTATTTGAATTAAGCCCCGGACTTACTACCGGTAAGTCAGAACAATAGAAAATCAATTGTGTACGTCTCATTATGTGGGACTTGAGTAATTAAAAGAAACATATGGAACCGAAAATTTGGTATCAATTCTTAGAGTATTTTATATTGAGCTGAAACCCTTGCCATATCGTTAGTTATCATCCAAAGAAGCCTTACTCTTTGTATGTATAATTATACCCTTTCCGTTACACGTTGTATATTAGTCGTTTAGTAAGTAAAATATATATTACTAGCTTTTGCCCGTGATTTCGTCTGCATATAAATGTCTGTTACCGCTGACATGGATGAAGTCGCGAAATAAAAAGTAGCCTGTGTACTTTCTTGGGGTTCAAACTTACCCTGTACCAAATATCATCAAAATTGTTCAGTGGTTTAGCTGTGAAAGAATGTTTGTAGGGAACAGTAGATTTTTTATTTCATAATTTTAGGATTGGTTTGTTAAAAGAAAAATGTTGATGTCTCAATCTTTTACCTAGTGATTGATTCTTTGGTACTTAAACATTTTTGTTACGATGTACCGCGAATACTTTTATTTTTTTGTTTACTATACTGGTAAATAAGACAAATAGAGGTAACATGGATCATGCACATTTTTGAAAAAGAATTCGTTGTCACAAACGTCATATTGAAAATTTAAATTAAATATCGAACTTAATTTTCAGCCAGCACGATTTATGTAACGCAACTCAAACAGGTCAAACCTAACCAATTATTTATTGACGGATTATCTTTCCATGTACAGTTAGCAAAATAGATATGTATGCAGGGTCGTCAGATATAGTTGAAGTTTTCTTAGAAACCGATGGATGTCTTCGATTGTAAGTTATGTTAATTAATGAACTATTAATATCTTCTTTATAAATTAAATTACATTTGAAAACATCCATTGGTTTCTAAGAAAACTTCAATTATATCTGATAACCCTGCATACCTATCTGTTTTGTTGACTGTAGGTATATTTCGGTATTCGAAAACCTACTTATAAATACTCTTTCTCGCAAAAAGTATACTTCAATCCTTCTTAATCTCGTTCACAATCTTTTTTCCATTAACAAAACCTGAGATTATGTAAAAGGCACGCGCTACAAAGACTAATACATCTTGTACAAGGTCGCAACGAAGCAACATGACACTGACAAGCCGAGTTGACGTGTGTATCACGTTGTATGGAAGTTAATATGCATTAACTGCCAGCCCTACTGTTAGGGTTGCTACGTGAGGATTTATGAGACAGCTAGGTGTTTGGAAATGGCTTCGACTTTATTTGCGTAGGAGTAATGTAGTGTCGAGACTGTAGTTCGATTTTGATGGCTTTGACAAGTAGCAAAGCTTGCTTGATCCTGCAATGTCTAAGATATAATATGTATGTAGATGAAGTAGTTTTTACTGTATTATAGTTTTAGTTATAACAATATCGTGATGGTCTAGTGATTTAGGCACCCGTCTCATACAACCAATGTGACTCTTCAATTAATTTGTAGTTTTTTAAGTTTCACAGACATCGGTGAAGGAAAACCTCGCGACAAAAACTGGACTTATAAATGAATAGTTTCAAGTTAAAGTTTCAAATTACCCATTTACCTTGAGCAAGTGTGGTACGCAATTCAATTTAATTCAATTTGCTCGTTCCTTCTCTGTATGAGAAGAGATCGTTGCCTTGCAGTAGGACAATAATAGGCTGGTATTATTATTATTTAGAAAATCAACTTTCAGGCTCCGACTAGCCGATATATGCTAAATGAAATTCCTTCGATGAACTTGGTTAGCTATAATCTTGCTTGGGATTTACATCTCACACCAAGCTTACTTCATCAAATTTTACCGAGAGAGATTTTTTACAGAAATAACAATAAAAGTGGTAAAGTAAAAATCTTCATTCAATCAAAATTGTTAATATTGAAAAAATATTTGAATGGTCTTAATAACAACACCTAAATAGGTACTCATATCAACAAAATCTCTTCATCTTTTGACATAAAAAAAAACATATTATCGCATTAAATACTAAATCCGACTCACTACTCAATTGACAAGAGTTAATTGACTTTTTGCAGCCCTACACCTAAGGTTGCCGCAATCAGGTTTACTTAACCCGGATTCCGATTGTGACCGCAACTATCCGCTTTCGACCGAAGCTTGCATTGGCAATTGAATCATCGGACGTTTACCCAAAACTGGGAGGGTGTGAACTTTTTGGATTTTGTTTTTTTTTTATATGTAGGTATTATATTTGACGTTTGAAGTTTGTTTTTTCTTGCGCTCATTGTCGATGTCAATGTAATAATTCCGTTGTAATATTTTTTTTCTACCCATTAAAATTGTGTTCATTTCGTTTTCAAAACTTTATTTCGTTACATCCATAATGTAGTTTTCTCATCCCCTACACAGTGAATATTTTCAAATGATTTTGAAGTAAAATGGAAGAAAACTTAATACATGAAATGGAAGTTTATTATGACTGAGTGATCACTTGCACTCTGCAACGCTGTAGCTACTAAAACATTGGCTTTGCCGTCATGTTACATTACACAATACGTGACACCCCTGCACGTTAAAACGAAAAGGCGCAGGGGTGTGACACACTTTAAATTGAAATAAAGCTTGGTTCTAACACCTTGTATAGCAACTGTCTAACGCGGATAATTTCATTAAGCGGTTATGCCTCTTTCACTAAGTGTTATTTTAAACTTTAACGCTAAAATGAGGTGGTTTTGTGACAATGAGTACTGTTCTATGTACCGTAAAAGGCTTAAGAAATCAGATAGCCCGTTTTCGAGTGTAATAAGAATTCATTTGGATGTCGTGATGGTTTTAAAGCTGCCAGCTTTAGGAGCCAAGTTGGTAACCTACAGACGTCTTTGTTTTCTTTCCTATATGTTGGTAGCACTGATGGGTTTGCTGATCCGTTTGCCAACTTTAACAATAATGTTGAAATGTCTCGTTTGTGGTCATAAGTAATGCCGCATGCTCAGTCACTAGTAGTGTCCACAGCAAATCACAAGTGACCGATTTTTCACATGAGTGTAAAAAGTTGCTTTATGATAGCCAAATTCTTAAAGAGTAGTAAAGGCTATCTAACACCACGCTGTGACCCTTGGAAGCGCAGCAGTAACGAAAAACGTAACTTAACGTGGCTGAAAAAACCACACGAGCAAAATGTAGTATTATTATTCTTAAACAAACTTTATTAGGGACATTAATATCCAAAACATAGGTACATTTTATAAGCTTGTACATAACTAAACACCTAAATCTTTTTTACATTCAAACAATCGCCCTTAGGTCAACGCCCTAAAATCTATAACCTCGAAAGAGAGAAAAAAAAATATCACAAAGGGCACCCAAATTAAAATATAACAACTATTCTTTGCAAGAATACCTTTTTAATTTTAATAACAAGGGGGAAAGACAACGCAGAATATTATAAAGCCTACAAGAATAATAGATACCTATTAATTTTTAGAGCGATGGCCCCCAAAGTTCATAACATCTCTCCCTTGGGGGCATCAATTACGAAGATGAATATACAAACCTGTTGTTAAAATGGGGTATAGTATATCTTTAGGCTTTTGTTTATTAGTTAAAGGGAATCTGTCAAGAAATTCAAATATTCCAAATTAAAGGGGCTATTTTCCGTTGTACCTATATTAATAAAAAATCATTACAAGAGAATGCGATGATCCTACTATTATTACTATTATTAATCGAAGATATATGGAGGATGAATAGAGAAAGAAGAAAGAAAGAATGAAAGAAAAACTGTTTATTCACTTGTAAATGAGGTACATACATAAAATTTCGAATAAGTTTCTATGGCGATTAACACACGGCACCGCACACGGCTGCGTTTGGCGGTGAAGCGGATCTTATGTCGCATTGGCCTTTATGATATGCGTTGATGCCTAACACACGTACCTACACCGTCCGACTGCGCGGTGCAATCCACTTTACCACCACCGCCCTCCGCGACGGTGCGCGGTGCTAAATTCCTATTCTAAACTATTTTATGTCTTTCACGATAAAGCGACTGAACGGAATTTGCTATTTGGCACATATAATATAATTATAGATATTGGTTTAGCTAATTTTGAACTTCGGCCTAGGACTGAAATTCTATGCAGATGAAGTCGCGGTCATAAACTAGTATATTATAAGGTCAGATCACGAATAATGATTTCGTAAAATAAAACATTATTTCGATATCTGAAGGAATTTAATATTAATTCCAACATTCCTGGAATGTTTGATAAAAGTTAATAATTATATGCCTTAATTAATTCTTATTCACATATCAATAAAGTTTTAATAAGAGGGTGCCAAAGAGACATGGAAGGTAAAACTTTTAGAGCGACTGTTACAAAATAATTGAATTTTTCTTAAAAGTCAATTTTTATTAATTAATTAATAACTTTCTTGTGTCTGTCTGGGTTGTTTTTTACTTTTCAGATATTCTATTTTCTATTTCAAATAGTCTTTATTGGTTCAATAATTTTTATCTTCAATTAAACGAAGTTTTGCTAGGGGCTCTTGGTACTTTAGTTTTGTCCTAAGAATTTTTTGCCGTTTATATTTTAGTAAACCTATTTTACTTTAAAAACTGATTGCTTTTAAGACGGTATTAATTAAAAACACTTAACTATTTATTAACATCACAATTACTATCAAAGTAAAGTTAAAGAAAAAGATAAGAATGCTTAAAAAGACACTTTATATAGCCGCTAACTGCGAATATTGCCCATCAAACTAATTAGCATTGAGCAAGAAATAATCTTGGGAAATAACTTTTAGTTTTGGTGTAAAAAATCAGTATCAATATCATAAGATAATGCGCAAACATTTTGTACACGCATTCGACATGTGTACAGACGATGTGAGGTATTTAAACTTTAATTATACAGTATGTTAAATAACAGAGGGCGTTCCATTAAACTTGTTTATCTATATCATTAAGAGATTATAATAAAAATATCAGCATAGAAAAATAAGCATAAAATAATCCGAATTAAAAAAAATAATTAATTGACAATAAATTCGAAACCTCCTGTTTAAAATCAAAATAGTAGCGCGGAATAGTACCTAGCGTAAGTAGCATTGCGACGTTGCCGTTCTTCAAGTACGCATAATGTATAGAGTGTTTCTTTTACGTGTTAGTTTAACATTTTTAGTCAATATTTTAATATTGAAAAAAAATAAAAACATTTTGTTTTCAAATGGTACTATTTTTTTAGCATGTATGGATGCTATACTATTGCGGTTTAACGGGAACGCCCTCTGTTAGTTAACATACTGTATTATTTGAAAACCTTTTTCGTAAAAATCACACACACACAGCAGCCAATTCTTCTTATCTTTATCTTTAAAAAAACGTTGCCCCACACTGGGAATTTCTCCTGTAATTGGATAGTTACTAGTTACTTACCATTAACCAATCATTCTAAAACACAACATTTCTAAAAAAACACTTTATAACCTAGAAAACCTGATTTATCAATTAACTGTACAATACGATTTTTAGTTACTTTGAAATAAAAAAATAATGAATCAATTGAGTTGACAAATTATAAGCGTTGTGACAGTTTATAAAAAAAGAATGTCAATTGCTTAGTAGTGTCTTCTATCCAATTGTTTAGTAACTGCGCCAACTTCGGCATAAAACACCTAAAACAAAATTTAAATAACACCTACCTGTTGTCTTTAAACACTTAATTAAACACTAGACATAAGACATTTTCAATAAAGTGTAAAAGCCTTAATTACCTTGTGTTAAAATGTGCTTTAATCCAAAATAAACAGAAACTGCTCTAATTAATTTCGGTTCGCACCGGGCCGCGAAATTTTTGATGGGTAAAGTTTCAACCAAGGCTATATTATGCGTAAGTTTCATGATAATATAATGTTAAAATAACTTTAAGTTATGAGTTTCATTAAGCCTTTAATTTTAAAAGTGAATCTATCTATAGATGCACCTAAATAAAAATCAAATGCCGCGTCTATCAAAGATCATCGACATGTTTTGGTGATTTTTTTAAATCATAGGTATAATATTCGTATATAAACGAATTCGTGCGAAACCCACTGGAAAAGTGCGAGGCTGGTCGCTGGTCAAATTGTGAGCAAATCTCCAGTCTTAGGGTGTTACCACACCAATCGATCGATAGTCGATCGATGCCATCGCTCGACATCGGTCGACGGTGATCGATTGGTGTGGTAGCTTTAATTGATCGACGGATACCGGTCGACAAACCAATCGATCGACTGCCGGTCGATGGCATCGGTCGACGGATACCGGTCGACTAACCAATCCAACCAAACGATCGACGTCGACCAATTCATTCTACCATCGATCGATGGCATCTATCGGCTATCGATCGATTGGTGTGGTAGAAACTATCGATCGACGTCGACTAATCCATTCTACCATCGATCGATGGCATCGATCGACGATCGCTTGATTGGTGTGGTAACACCCTTGGGTAACTCGGACAAGCAAAAGATGGTATTGGTTTACAATGGTTCTACTTCAGATAGGTTTTCACAATATTAAATTAACAAAGACTGCGTGAACTGGCAGGTTCAATTGACATGCAGCCCGTCATCCACGCAGTTTCATTCGCTTTTGAATAACAGATGGCGTTGAAGCAAAAGATTTCAATCTCCGACGTATATAAAACTAAAGAAAGATAAAAGGGCCCTGTTTTACCACGCTATTCACCAACATTATTATTATAAAAAAATCTCCCTTCAAATACATTCACCAAGAGAGATTTCGCATAATAGGCCTGTAAATACATTCAAAAATAGAACATAAAATTGATCAGCTAAGTAATTACCTACTTGTTAAATTACAAAAAAATACCGATTCATTTGATCTGAACCTTTTGGAAGGTAATGGAACACGCCTTTTCTATTTTTAAATATAGTAGGTAAGGTAATTCAGATCTCTAATTATATATACGTTACGTAATTTCCTAGCAGTGCTATCCATCCTATTCCATCGCAGCTCTAAAATCACTTCAACCACGAAAATTAGAGCATCGCATTAGTCGCAACTTGGGTCTTATTACACAAAGCTGTGTTTATCCTAACGCTGTAATATTCAGTACACAGTTGGGCGCACCGGTGTCATCAAAATAACGACTGCGATTGTTCCAACAACGTTGAATTTTTATCAAGTACAGTAGCGGTCATAAGTGGAGTAGCAATCTTCAAAGCAAATCGATTGACACTTTAGTTTAAGTTACGACCTTTCGACGTCGTGTGCGAATTTTGAGGTGTACATAGGTAGTGTGTTATTACGTTCAAAAATGCCTTATAATGGCCTAATTAAATAAATGATGACTTTAACTTTGAATGCATCACTTATACACACAGATGTAGGTATGGCCTGTACCCCGTGTTCACAGCAATTCAAACCTTAGCATGCTACTGCACTTATGACCGCTACTGTACCTACTAGCGAGGTATCAAAAATGTGTTGTAAAAAATTTACGTTGACTTCAGGCAATTTCGTCATACAAGAATTTTATATAATATTCTTAAAGCTCCGATGGTGTCATAAAGAGTCGAATTTAAGCCTTTGCTTAAGGGACATACGGGTGTAGTCGACGGAAAGTAATGTGACTCAGTCTGTTTTATTAGGTTGGGTTCCAGAAAAAATGGGGTTTGGTTAGTGATTTAAAATGGATTTACCCTATATATTTTTTTATCAGTTTCAAAATGGTGTTCACCGAATTCGTAGGGTTATTCTTCCTGACTGCAGCTGCTGAGTGTGGGGTCCTGGGTTTTATTCCTAGGTCGGGAAAAGTGTTACTGGATTTTGCCATCTTAGTAGCAGCCCGAAGTTTGAAAGTTTGTGTCAAAACGAAAGCCCTTGTTCCGAAGCCTGATTTCTCCCCGATCATTTTGGATTGCCGCCCCATCAGACTATAACATACATACTTAATTACATACATAAACTCACGCCTTTTTCCCATGGGGGTAGGCAGAAACCACAGAACGCCACCTGCTACGATCTTTACATTCTCCTTTCGCCTCATCTACATTCATATATCTCGTCATACAAGCACGCCGCGGTTACGAGTACTCCGCACCTGACCTTTCTGAAGAACCTCACCAATAAGGTCAGTGTAGGTAGACTATAAGAGTAAGGAAACAAGAAGTGCATGTGATGCGTATACTTACTTGTGCTTTGCGGTATTTCGTACTTGACGTAGTCTTCATTAAAGTGTTGTTACGCTATGATCGGAATTCTGTCGGGAAAATATATTCTTCTCATGTTTATTTTCAATACACCTAAAATGAAACTTAGGTACGCACGGCTACACATCAAGCTATACTTAACCAGTATTCTGTAGACTTCTGATTGTACGAAAAGCATATACAATGCGAGGCCAGCTAAAACTGGTTTTGTATAGCTTGATGTGTAGCCGTGTGTACTAGGACCTTATAATTATTTTGGTCTTTTTTTTTTGGTCTTCGTGATATTTTGATGTTAGCATTATAATTATTTCTCATTTTTTTTACACTCAATGCCTGTTTAAAGTTTGCTTCTCTACCTGGTACGTCAAAGTTGTCCATACCTTATGACTGTATGTTCAAGATAATTGAGCTCTTTTCACGACCGGAAGGAAGTTCCTTTATGATGTAAAATGTCGACATTGCTTTGTTGTCAAGTAAAAACCAAAATAAAATGTTGTGCTGCCAATATAGATTTGAATTAAGTTCAAAAATAAAACTGATTAATCTTCATTTAAATAGAAATTAAGAGTAAAACCAGAAGCTTAAATGTCTTTGTACTTTTTTCATAATTATTCAAATTCTATTCTCGTGATAGCCATTGGACGATATAGGTAGATGGTGCAGTGCCTGAGTACTGCGTGTCGCGGGTTCGATTCCCGCACGACTAAGAATTTGTATAGCCTACAGGTAATTATTATCTGGTTGTTTGTGTATGTAAGTTTTTATGTCAATAAACCCACCCAAGATACAGAATAAATTACTAGTGAGATGCATTATAGTATTTTTTATTTTATTTTACCTATGTCTACAATGAATTAACTAATTTTAAACTCAAAACTTTAAATTCAAATTCAAACATTATCATAGCTTTTCCCTTTGAACAAGCATCATTACTTAGGCAAAATTAACTAATTTTGCCTAATGATGCTTGTTCAATTTTTAGCAATTTTTTCTAGTCATTATTTACTTCAAATTGCAAACTTGTTTGAATAACTGCTACTTAACTAAATAAATAAAAAGAAAAGAAAAGCTAATTTTGAAAATGTATGATGTAACCACAAGACGGTCTGGAACTTTATTAGTTTTTAAAGTCTCTGTTTATTTTCGCTTCAAAAATATTTTTCTTTAATTTTGAGTTAAATATAATTATTTTTGTTGTCTTACGCGTTCTATTTAAAAATAAAGAAAATGATATTTATTTAAGTGCGATGACTAGGTACTTAAATAAATATCGTTTTCCCTACTTAAAATAAAACTTTAATTTAAGTTTATCTTATATAAAGGAATTTGAGAAAATCGCCCCAATAATATGGGACTTTAATATAACTGGCAAAATATAGGTGTAGGTACTAATGGGTACACCTTTGCCTAATCCTACGGGGATTACAGGCGTGATGTTATGTATGTTTGAGAAAATCAAATGTAAGTACTTTAGTTTAGCAGAGGCTCTGGTTGGTTTGCACAAATCACACTGTTGGCGCTTTGGTTGAGCTATTGGCTACTGCGCTGCGTGACCTATGAGGCATTGAGAAACAGAAAATATCGATTGCTACAACCAAATTCATGTTATCCAGTTCTATCTAAAATACATAACATCACGCCTGTTATCCCCAAAGGGATTGGCAGAGGTAAACCTATAAGTACACCCACATTTCGCCAGTTATGTTTAAAACCCATGTAACAGGGGGCGAGCCTATTGCTATAAACCGGGCACAAATCCAGACTCCGAGGCTACTACTGAGTTTCTGATGGAAAAATCCAATAACGCTATGCCCGACCTGAGAATCGAACTCAAGAGCAACGAGGCAGTCTATCTAAAGTAACTCGAACGAAATGCCTTAGTACTCAACAGACAAGGACGATGTAAGTACATCTCTCAAAGACCGTTGAGGCCTATTCAATCTTTCCGAATCTATAAGATCTTCGGCAAGTGGAATAGCACTTCTCGGCAAAGCAAGCGTATTTTCGCTTGGGGTCCTATTCTCAAAGCGCCAGCTTATTCTGAAGATAGAGAAGTGAAAAGATGAATGCAACGCGACCCGTTTCGCTTTTAAAAGTCGAAAAAAAAAGTTTTATAGTATAGTTTACGTTTAGATTTTCTATCTATACAAATATATAAAATTTAAGTGTTAAAATAAAAGATTTTTGCTAAATAAAATATGAATATTTACACGGTGCTGATAACAAAAATAAATATTTTTTTCGCCTGTCTGTTTATGTGTTCCGGCTAATCTCTGAAACGGCTGGACCGATTTTGATGTTGATGTTGTAAGGAATTTGAACATTTTGGAATGGGCAATTAGATTCAATTTTTATATAAAAAAAAATCTCTTGTAAATGACGTTCAAAAGTGCCTTTTAATGATCTAATTGAAATAAATGATTTTTTGACTTTGACTTTGAACTCCGTGGATAACCGACTTTGATGCGAATGAAGTCGCGTGTATATAAGCTTTATCAGAATAAAATTTATGATAGAATAAAGAATAAATTGTCTGCGGTTCGAAGTAATTGAAGGCTTGTAATTGACTAATTTAAAAACTTAATGTTTAGAATTTTATGATGGAAAATATGGTACCTAATTGTCTATTTACCGCTATCATGAATTAGTAAGTAAATAGTTTAGTTAATAATATTGAAAAACAAAAAACATAGCCTAGCGAAATGGGGGAATATAGATCTCAAAGACAATATGATATCCATTGCGAGTCTGCTGGGCCAAAAATCCCTAAAAATTAATAGAATAAGGAATTTAATAAAACTATAGAATAAAATATGATGTTTTTTTTGTGTCGCAAAAAATATAAAGAAAAAAAAAGAAAATCATTCTATTTTTCACAAAATTATTATAGGACCGTGTTTTCAAATCGGAACTCTTGTAAAATAAAAAAATAGTGCTGCAGCCGCTGCGTTGCAGAACAACACTAGTGGCTACCTAATGGATTTTCCTGTCATAAATTTTACATGAAATAAACAAAACTCTTTATTACAATGCGTTGTTTTGGGGTCCTACAGATAAACTGCCCGGAAACCTATAGAAGAGAATTACGGCTGATGCGAAAAGGTCGTTTATCAAGCCATTTATATTTTGAATACAATATATTATATAGAAGTACCGAAGTAGTATTTTTGTGTGGCTCGTATTTCATAAAAAAATGAAAATATTTTTTCGATGCGACTATTAGGTAATTGTCTTTTCCTTGTAATTTATTGAAACTTAATTTAAATAATTAGTTTTAGTCAGTAACTGATTAATTAAAATATACATAATTATATCGATGTATTTAAATATCTATACAAATATTTTAAAGAAAAAAAAATTTTTTTTTGTTTGTAAGAGATATTTTATAAAAGTACTTAACAGGTCCGATTATAAAAAATCTGGGCTGTTTTATAGTAGGTATAGTTGCCTTTCACACAGACGGAGTTGCGTGCAGAACTAGTTTAAATATAAACCCTTAATAGTACACAACAAAAACCTACTTCAATTTTAATAATATTCGCGGTAACTGTCAATCAACACATGATCGAAAAAGAAAAAAAAACTTACATTCGCACACTCGACCATTCCACGTATAAAATTCAAATATTCGTTCTAAATCTGCATCGAACATCCGTATGCGACTCATCGGTATTCGAAAATCGAACGAGCATCGAGTGAAGCAAATTTATGATGTGTGCAGATGCAAGCCTGGGGCGTTGCCATAACTCACGTGGTAGCCCGCACATACTGATTAAATGGTCCATCGAGCCGAGCCTTGGATATCCGAGCTTTGTAAGATTTTGGAAGGTCGCGAGTGAGGCTTTCAATGGCATATTGATTCAGTGAGATAGATAAAGGACAAGGGAAAGACAAGATAATGGGTGACAGTCCGGCTTTTTGAGAAGATGAAATTATTTGTTTATTATTATTTATTATTTTTTATTCATTATTTATTTATTATTTTGTAAGGATTTTGAGAAATTGTTAACAAAAAATAATTATAGTTATAGTTCATCATAATCAATCAATCAATCGTAATCTACATATTAATAAATACTAATATTTACCCGAAAAGACATTACTTATGGAAATTATTAAAAGAATTTCAAAGTATAAATAAAAATAAAAGAGATTTATTTTTCAGCCAGTGACAATTTCTTTATTTCTCAAAATTATTGTTTTTATATTTCGGAACCGGTGAAAGTGATGACTATTTCGGACCGTTGCTTGGCATCGCTTGTCTTATGCCTTTTTTTACATACATACATAACAATCACGCCTGGAACCCCTGAAGGGCTAGGTAGTTGGCGAAATGTTGGTGTACTAATGGATACACCTCTGCCTAACCCTTCGGGGATTACAGCCGTGATGATTGTTATGTAATTACTTTAAATGTTTATATATACAGTAGCGTAATACAATAAAGGAAGTAGGTACCTACGTGATACGGAGCAATAAAAAATCCTATACGAAAACATCCCTATAACCTTGTTTGACGCAAACCCGGCTCGAGCACAAGCATTCATAACCGGGTGAACATTAACCCGATTCACGCGAATCAATCTTTGTACCGAATCCTAAAACAGCAAAATATATCTCGCGAAATGCTAATTTACGATCGGCGTATTCCCGTTAATTTTCTCTTTGAGTGGCCAACTTTGTACTAAACTCGTTTAAAACTCCCATAGTGATGCGACTACGATGCTCGATTACTAATCGAGTAATTTAGTCGACTGACTAATGGTATTTTAGTCTATGTTTATTTGCTTCCATTTGTAGTTGGTAGTATTTGCAGAGCCTGTTGTTTCTGAAGGTTGTGAGATTATGTACATTTCTGTCTGATATGATACGAATGTATGTATAAGATATCTGAACATTCTTTATAAAACTCAATTTTTTGAAAATTTTATTTTGTAACTTTTTTGACGCATGTATTCTGTTTATGCATAGGAAGATTCATTAAAATCGGTTCATTGATTTTCAAAAATAAGGACTTAAAATGCCCGTACACTCTTAAATAAGCCTGGGCGCACACAGGCTACGCGCAACATCCACAGACGCCGCACCTGAAGTCAACCGTGTGTTGGGTCTATATACATTATAAACTACAGGAAATACGTCGATGGCGGCGTTTTGTGATTATGGTCGGTGGTACGTGTGCGGCCAGGCTTAAACTTGTTAACATTTTCGGCTTATTTTCAGCCAGATTGCATTGGCATACAACTTTTTCAGTTCTTAGTCATATTTCCATAATAGTGTTACAAAAAACTCGTATCATGCTCATTCTGTAGGAACATTCCAGCTTATGCCGATTTAAAAACGTCTGAGAGAAAACTAGAAATACATATAAAGTCACTTGTTTCTGTATTCAGAGCTTTGTTGCACGTGGAACACCTACGGCTGCAGATTATTTTATTTTTAGAAGAAATATTACATGCTTGTGTGATAATTATGACAGGATCTTTTGAAAAGAATTGTTGGTAGTTTTGCTTTCATTGTGCATGCATGATAGCATAAAACTTGAATGGGCAGAATGTAAATACTTTTAGAGGTCATAAGTTTGTGAGACGATGACCAGATGCGGAAAACATGATCTTAGTATCGCAGATCTGTTTGTTAGGAATGAAATTATTTTTCGTATTCACTGTATAAATAGTTATTAAGGAGTTTCCTGTCTATTCTTCTCCATACGAAACTACCTTTTGGAAGAGGCAACTGCATTCAATTCTTTTTCCTTGTAAATGATGTACAAACAGTGCCTTTAATAGTATAATTTGAAATATATATATTTCACTTTGAATTTGAACATTTCTAGAAGTTTATATTCTTTCAACTTTTTTTTTGTTGTTCTCGGCCAAGGCCACACTCTACTCCTTCCATCCTTCACATTTCCTTAGCTCATCTCTCAAAAAAATATAATTAAAGACGGAAAAATTTAAAACATAATCGATTTTTGTCTGTCACTGCGCGTGTCCCATCCCTAATAGCGCCCACGGTATTATAATTTGACAAAACAAAGAAGTCAAAGGACCAAAATCCAATGTTTTGACATGAACATGTTTGTGACTACAAACAAATATTGAATTTCGCAGAAGATTCAGATTAAGTAGGATTTAGAAGTCGTTATTTTTCGTGCCACAGGGAAGCGTATTGGGACCACTACTATTTCTTTTCTATATAAATGACATACCAGACATAATAAATCATAAATGCACATTGTTTGCTGACGACATATCTATAGTAGTGACATCAAATAATCCAAAAACTTTTGACATGGAAATAAATAAAACTATAAATTTAATCATTAAATGGCTTGACGATAATAATTTGAAAGTAAATTTGAGTAAGACACACTACATACAATTTAAATCTAAGGGTAATCATAATTCAACAGCTTTAAATGTTAAATATAATGATAATGTTATAAAAGAGGCAGATAGTGTAAAATTTTTGGGAATAACTTTGGACAGGTTTTGCGATTGGAAAAACCATATTGAAGATATCAGCAATAGGATAAACCGATTTGTATATGCATTAGCAAGGCTAAGAAGAACTGCATCGTTGGATACTGTAATGATGGCATATCATGGTTACGTAGGTTCAATCTTAAAATACGGTATTCTGATATGGGGGAATTCTACGAAAATATCTAGAGCATTTTTATTACAAAAGAAGTGTATAAGGGCTATTACTGGAACTCCTCCTTATGATTCCTGTCAACCTCTCTTCAAAAAATTAAACGTTTTAACACTTGCGGGTATGTACATTTTTGAAATTGGTGTATTTGTAAAAACATATCCAGAATTATTTATTAGAGCTTCGGAAGTATATCCTCGCAACAGGAGAAATGGAGATAGACTTATATTGAACTGTACACCAAGAACAACATTGTTCCAATAAAATTCATATGCTATGTGCGTAAAAGTGTATAATGTCCTACCACAAAGTTTGAAAGATCTTCCCCTGTTAAAATTTAAAAAAGTACTTAAACATTGGCTTGTCGAAAAGTGTTTCTATTCTGTTAATGAATTGTTTTAACTTGTACCCACAGTGAGAAAGACTCACCCCAATTATGTAGTGGTGACTTAAAATTGTATTCAGACATTCATTGAAATATTTAATTTAATTACTGAGTGTTATTGTTATTATCTGACATTTTCTTTTTTTTTTTTTTTTGACATACTTTATAATTTATTTTCTGTAACTGTAATCTAAAGTAAATTCCTAAATAATTATAGACTAAATATTTCACATGCTTATCACCAGCAAAATGGATGAGACTAACTTAAACTAAGACCATTTGATGTACTCTATTTTATGTGGAATAAATGAATCTGAATCTGAATCTGAATGGAAATTCATTGAAATGAAAAGCCTACAGGCAATGAACTTTCTTACAAACGTGGCTAAAAGTTAAATAATTATCAATGTCTGCCGTAAATATACACATCAAAAGTGTCTAGGGATCAAGATGTATTTGGTAATAATAATATATTGATCCCTAGACACTTTTGATGTGTGTATATCTATACTAATATTATAAAGACTGCCTCGTTGGTCTAGTGGTCGCAAAGCGCGACTGCTGAACATGAGGTCTTGGGTTCAATTCCCAGGTGGTGCAAAATGTTATTGGGTTTTTCCGTCAGGAATTTTTCAATAGCAGCCTCGGAGTCTGGATTTGTGCCCGGTTGATGGCAATAGGCGTGCCCCCTATTACTTGGGACTTAAATTTAAGTGGCGAAATGTGGGCGTACTAATGGGTACACCTCTGCCTAACCCTTCGGGGATTACAGGCGAGATGTTATGTAATATTATAAAGCTAACGAGTTTGTTTGTTTGTTGGGTACGTGAACGAGCTAACCTCAGATTCGGTCCGATTTGAAAAAAATCTTTTTACATTATATAGCACGTTTATCGAGAAAGGCTATGTAACATTGCGTATTTCTGGATTTGGTATTACAGAAATTTGAGATTTGAGCATTTCATATCATGAAGTAGATCAATTCTAAGAATTCAGTATGTAATCAAACAGAAATACTCAGTAAAACCTATTTGTTTTCCACATCTAGAGGTTTCTAAGAACTTATTAACATACTTAACATCACGCCTATAATAACCGAAGGGATAGGCAGAGGTGTAGGTACCCATTAATACACCCACATTTCGCCAGTTGTGTCTTAAGTTCTATGTAATACGGGGCGAGCTTATTGCCATTAACCGGGCACAAATCCAGACTCCAAGGCTGTTACTGAGAAATTCCTGACGGTAAAACTCAATGAGATTGCCCGACCTGGGAACCGAACCCAAGACCTCATGCTCAGCTGCCGCTCTTTGCGACCACTAGACGAACGAGGCAGTCACAAGACAGAACATTACAGTTTTTCTTTCTTACCAGTCATATTACAAACCATATATTCACCACAACGCTTGTCGATTAAACTACAGACGCAAGCGCCCAGTAGCTACATGTGGAACAACATCAGTACAAAACATTCAAAACCGCAGGAAGTAATGGTACACCTGGACGCATCATTCATGAATATTGCATGAAATGTTTGGAGGATAGAAGCAAGATCGATTTTGGAAAAATAGTACTTCTTTATGCTCAAAATGTGCATACAACTTTAGTGATTGCAGATGGAGAAAAAGTGATCCAAGCATGATATAATTTATTTTATTTTATTTTCTGAGTAAGTGTTTTTAGTGTAAGTCTGACAACCAGTCTTACCAAGGGGTATCGTATTACCCAGTTGCTGGGTTGTAAAGGTCAGATAGGCAGTCGCTCCATGTAAAATACTGGTATTCAGCTGCATCCGGTTAAACTGGAAGCCGACCCCAACGTAGTTGGGAAAAGGCTAGGCAGATGATGTCTGAGTAAGTGTTTTATGTCCTCTGTAAACCGCCATTTTGAATTTAATGTGCTTATATTCCCAGCGGAAGATTAAACGCTTCCAACGATACCTCATTTATCGAATTATGTTAGAAATTTAGAAGATATGAGGGAACAGATGAACATACACACCTGTGCGAAAAAATATCTTTTAACTCCGACCTTATTAGCTAAACGGGAGCTTTATATTTTTTTTTTATTTATTTATATATTACAGCTATTCCTTGTGAAAAATCGACAGTATAATAACGAGAATAATTCTTTGCCAAGTAATAATTAATATTACCATACCTTTTTTCTTTTGGGACAAGCACTGCGTTACACTTTTCCAACCACTGCCACTCCTGAAAGCCAGAATTAACAGTGGCGACCGCCAAACAAGTGCCGAGGCAATGAAGCTCGACGAGTCCCGGAGAAACGATTCAACTGTCTCGGATACCGCAACGGAAATGAATCAGAAAAGAAAAGAATAGTAAGAAAAAAAATAATTTTCACTGCTATACCTTATTGATAGTACATCCATTTTCGTTCGTAACTCCAGTACGAAGCGTGTTGTTCGGGCAGCTGGACTAACTTCCAGACAATGTTATTCTGAATAACTTTCATACTGTCGTGTTCAACCCTTGCGTGCGAATTTTAAAGTGATAACATGTTATAATGTTCATTTGTTTTGTTGTTAAGCGATGTACGAAAATTGCTGTCAGCTATTGGTGTACTTAGATGGTTTTGGAAGTCAAAGAAATATGGTGGAATTTATTGCGAGAAATTGTGAATAGGCTTCCAGTTGAACGTTTGAAAGCGACGTCATTTTGATTCGATCACTCAGATTTATTTGGTTTAAATTAACGATTTCAGGGGATTTGAGGATAGATAGGGACAGGGATTTTAATACATTAGATAATAAATATACAAACATTATAAAGATGAAGAATTTCTTCGTGTTTTTTTGTTTGACTTTTGTACTAACCATCTATCAGGGGCGTAGTTCCACAAACATGTAAGCACAATCAGAATCTGATCTCAGTCTCAATCTGTCAAAAATGGCTCTAATTTATCTCCATTTAATGACATTGATTAACGCTAGATTGTTACTAGATTTTATATATTTTTAATTAGAAGAATGGGCATTGAGACTAGTAGCTTTGTGACTCTCTAAATAATCCTTAACAAGATGGCAACGAGGGTGGCAAGAGGTGAGCCTTACCGAAAAGCCACACAGAACACACACATTCACAATATCAACAGTTTCAGCCCCATCTCTAGAGGTTTCGCGTTAATTCACGCTACATTACTCCTTGCCGTCACCGCGCTGCCGTGTCACAGTGCAGTGAACGCATTGTATGCCGTCCACAATGGATGCGCGCGGTAATGGATTACTCCGCGATTGTGTTGTTTATTAATAGTTGTAATGTGTTTAGATAAACTTTTTATGCGGTGGAGGGTTTGAATGGATTTTTGAGTTTATGCTGGAAAACTTAACTAAAATAAATATTAAAGTAGTTGTTCTGAAAATGTATGTTGGTAGAAAAACTAATTATCATAATTGCTTTTCCAAAAACACAGGTGTGGTAACAAGGTTGGTGAAAAAATAAAAGTTCTTCGTATTCATGAATACTTTCATAACATAACATCAAGCTTGTAATCTCCTAAGGGTTAGACAGAAGTGTACACATTAGTACACCCAGATTTCGCTAGTTATGTTTTAGTCCCATGTAATAGGAGGCGAGTCAATTGCTTTAAATCGGGCATAAATCCAGACATCGAGGCTGCTATTTAGAAATTCTTAAATCGTAAAAGAAACGCTTTCACAGCATAAAAAATATATGAGTAAGGGTATCTAAAGATTTAAATCTTAGATATTTTTTTTACTCCATTCACATTCGGAACTGACCTCGATTTTCACTTAATCCAAATGAATACCAATTAATTATCTAGTCGAAATACGAGGTTAAAGATAAGATCAAAGGAGAAACCTCTCTTTATACAACTTTCAAATAAGTTTTCATGAAAATGAAGTCGACTGGAAAAGTGGGTAATTATAATTTAATTGAAATACACGATTCTCTTTGTTTGTTTACAAATTTTTGCCTTTACATTGGAGGTATGCTAATACCATTTGACATACATCATCATCTCTTGGCCTCGAGGCGTGGTGTTTCGTCGCTTCCGCGTCACACGATCACACAGTGACTTTGTGGACTCAGTTAACGACTTATTTAATAAGAGGACGACAAATTAATAACGTTAATAATCATTTACTATTGGTCATCAAATTATTTGAATGTTTCTTAAAATATATAACAAATTCCTCAATTGCCATGTTTGTTGTGTAGGTAACTGGAAGGAAGTATTGACCTAAATGTTTGCATGTCACATTATTATGACTATGTGTTATGGATCTGTAATTATCTATGTTGAGAACGAAATTGTACCAACACTTTACTGCAAATAAATTGATTTGATTTGATTTGGAAAAACCTTGTTTATGGTAGTACATAACACACATTTTACTTTCGGATGCATGCAACAATAAAGGAGCTGTAGGTGATTTTAAAGTTTAGTTATAACAACAACCTGTATTCGTAAAAAACGTGACAAAAAATGAATTTTCGATCAAAATCAAAGCATTTTACAAGCAATATTAAATAGTCAAGGAGTCGGTCAGTTACATACATACATAAACTCACGCCTTTTTCCCATGGGGGTAGGCAGAAATCACAGAACGCCACCTACTACGATCCTTACATACTCCTTTCGCCTCATCTACGTTCATACATCTCGTCATACAAGCACGCCGGTTACGAGTACTCCGCACCTGACCTTTCTGAAGAACCTCACCAATAAGGTCAGTGTAGGTCTTCCTAGGGCGACCCCTCCCTGCGTTACCACTCACCTCTGCCATATAAATACCTTTTGTTAATCGTCTTTCACTCATCCTCTCAACAGTTAGTCAGCAAGTTAAAGCTAGTTGCTCGTTCCAAAACATAGGTAAGCCTCTATGGAGAAGAATGAGCGAGAAACTCCACGGATACGATCATATAGTGTATACAGTTACTGCTGATTTTGTATACCCTCTTCAGTAACCAGGTTAATGAAAGGTACTATATAACTACGATACTAAAAAAAATAAAAACAAAATGAAACTCTTTCATGAACATAAATTATTCTTATTACTTTTTATTTAACGACAAAAGAGTTGGTGTGAAACTGGTGCACCATTTTAATGAACTTCAAGTAACTTTCAGTTTGAAAGAAAAAGTTAGATTCCGCGCTTTAATTACCTCAGTATTTGCCATGGCTTGTAAAGAATGCAGCTGTTCATTCTGCAGAGGAATTTCTTTGGCTTAGATAATAAACTTGTAGTAAAAATAAGTCTGCTTCTGACTGCCTTGTTGGTCTAACGTTCGCAAAGCGCGACAGCTAAGCATGAGGTTTTGGGTTCGATTCTCAGGTCGGGCAAAGTGTTATTGGGTTTTTCTATCAGGAATATTGAAAAATCTTTTCTTAGCGGACGACGACTAACATAAACTACCTGCCTGCCAAATTTCATATTTATACGTCAAGCGGTTTTCGATATTTCGTGATGAATGAGTACCTAAGTGGGTGAGTGACCTTTCGCTTTTATATACACATATAGAAAGGAAGAGGACACACACACACACACCCCATCATATAAGAAGAGTTTTGGCCGAAAGGTGTGCTGTATCGGCGTTTCCGCGGCCAGCTACGCGACACCTCGCAGCGTAACACGACGCCGACAATTCGTGTGCAGTAATTTTATAGGTTAATTATATAAAATATGTATTAGTTTATAGTTATTGTACTTATTTATTTTTGTATTTGTGTTTTATGGGCCTCAGTTGCCTGAAATAAAGGTTTATTATTATTATTATCATATAGATAACGTTATTACTACGTCAAAAAATACCTATAACACCCCAAATATTTTCACGTCTATCTCTCAACTCGTAACAAAATATTCCACTGAGTGCAGACAACCATTCTCCGCGCTTACAACCATACACAACGAATTTAACCAGCGAAAAAGCTAAGCGAAAAACGGAATGCAACACACCAACTGTCAAAAACATGGGAAGTCTGTTACAGAACCCGACGAAACTCCGACACCGCACACAGACGGACAGTGGGAAAAATATTCACAAAACATTATGACGAGAGGTCAATGCTCTTTACTGGTATTTTTCTGTTTACTATTCTATTTTGGGTGAAAAGGGGAGCATTGAAAGTGACAGCCCTGTCAGAGGGTTGTCTCGCTTCGTGGATCGGAAAAGGATTATTAAGGGTGAAAGAGGTTTTGAGAACGTTACTTGTAATTATGACAAGATTAGGGCATCTGCCTGTATATTGCTGGGGCCACTAATTACTTTTTTTTTTACTTAAAAATGTCAAGTATTTTTTGAAAGAATAAATTGGAGAAGTTTTAAAGAAACCACTTCTTACCTAAGCCCTTTTTCGTTGTCTGTCATTGAGATAGTGAAAAAATTAGAGCAGTCATTTTGTTCGTTTGGAGTAGGATATTATAAAGATTTTAAAAAGTGTTAAAGTGTAATTAGCCTGTAAACCTTCTTAAAAGTAACAAAAATAAAAATATAATAAGACGGAAGCCTAAAGCTACAAGTTCTCTTAATCATTGCAATCATTATTTGCTCTGGACTGTGCGGGAACCTTCACGGTACGGAGACATCGAAAGTCAAATATCCATATTTTTTATATTTTTTTTTTACAAAATCAAGTTTTAAATGTACCAAACATAAAATATCACCACGGCCCCTGTACTGCTGAATGCATCCGTGGGCACAATGTTTTGCGTGCGCTACATTGCGCGCTGCCGTAACCAGTGATTTGTCAGAAAAAAATAATAGTCATTTTACAACTAATAATTTTTGCTTAATAATATTTTTTATGTATGATAACAAGTATGTGATGTGTCTTTTTACACCCAAATAATATTACTAGCTTCTGCTCGCGGCTTTGTCCATTTTATGATTTTTTTCTTCGGCGTTAAGTTTCATCTTTCATTACTGCTCCACTCCCGTGATTCAAAGCATGATATTTTATAGCCTATACTATTTCTCAAGAATCTATCTTTTACAAAGAAAAATTTTCCTCTTCAGCTATAATAGTATAGAATAAATAATGAAATTACTTAATGTTAAAAATGTTAGCTGTAAGTACACGTTAACTTAACAAAAATGTCAACGCAATGTATTGTAATGTAAATAAGGAATGTACTGAATTTTTTCGCTGATTGTAAATTAATTAACTCGAATATTGCTCATTTGCATACTAAAAGTCATGAATTACTATCAAATAAATTTGTTAAAATAATGCATCAAAATATTGCTGGGTTGATAAATAAATCAAATAATCTTACTGTATGTTTGAATGAGCTACTTGAGAAACAAATTAATGTAGATGTATTGTGTATCACAGAGCATTTTATAATGGAAAGTTTCCAAAACCAAATATATATACCAAATTACCATCTAGTTTCTTGTTACTGTAGAAAGCAGCAAAGAAGAGGAGGGGCATGTATCCTAGTCAAAAATGGTATACAATCTAAGGATATATCTAAAATATCTAATGTATCAACTCCTGGAGTATTCGAATGTTGTGCCATAGAGCTTACTATGTATAAGATAATTATAGTCTGTATCTATAGGGTGCCAAACATAAACAATTTTGACTACTGTATGAATAAATTAGAAACAATTTTGCGAGAAATATCACGCTTGCAATACAAGAATATCATATTGTGTGGTGATTTTAATATAGATGTGCTCAAACAAAATAGTCACACTAATGAATTTGAATGTATATTGAATAGTTATAACCTAAAGTTAGCATTAAAACAACCCACTCGTATGGCAAGATTGACATGTATAGATAATTTTGCCCATAATTTCAATAAAACATGTAAGACTGATGTTATAGAATTGGCCTTGTCCGACCATACAGCACAGCTACTTTACTGTCCCGTACTAACATTATACGCCATAAACTACTGGTACACGATAAGAAGAGACTGCAAATCTGACAATTTAGATAAATTTAAAAAGTTTATTAGCAGTCTTTCATTTTCAGAAATTTATGAAACAAGTGATCCTAATATAGCTTATGACAAATTTATTGAATTATTTCAATTAATATACAATCTATGCTTTCCAAAAAACTAATTAAAATAGATATAATAAAAAAACCAAAATGGTTGTCTAATGGAATTAAATTGTGTAGTCGAAAAAAAAGAAAACTTTTATGGCAGCTTAGATTAAACCCTAATAACCAGAATAAAACTTATTTCAAAAGCTACTCCAAATTGTTTAAAAAGATAATACACCTAACACAAAAGGCACAAAACAACTATTTTATAAAAACATCAAAAAACAAATCTAAAAGTAGCTGGCAAATAATTAATCGTGCTAAACATAATTTACCTAAACATAGTATACATAAAATCAAATTAGATAACCATTTAGAAACATGTCCCCAGAAAATTTCGGAAGCATTTAATGACTATTTCATCAATAAAATCCAACCTCAAATACACGTTGCCGATAAACCTAAAAGTCTAAAATCCGATTGGAACACCAAATCCATGTTCATGGCACCCAGCGTACCACCAGATATTCATAAAATTATAATGTCATTAAACAACACAGGCAGCGTAGGCTATGATGATATATCCAGTAAAGCAATAAAACATGTTTCAGTGGAAATATGTGGACATCTAAGCCACATCATAAATTTAAGTATAAGCGCGGGTGTCTATCCCTCTGCATTAAAAACATCTATCATAAAACCTCTCTTTAAGAAAGAAAACAGAGATCTAATGGAAAACTACCGGCCTATTGCTCTTATTCCAGTCATGTCAAAAATATTTGAGAAATATATTTATAAAGAACTGTTAGAATTCGTTCAAAAAAATAAGATTTTATGTGATGAACAGAAGGGCTTCCGACAACATAGGACTACCAACATGGCAATATATGACTTTTTATATAATGTTATTGGCAATATCGACAAACGAAACCCAGTGTGTGGCATATTCTGTGATATGACCCAGGCATTTGACCACGTACATTATCCTACACTATTAAAAAAGTTAGAAACATATGGCATAAGAGGCAATGTCCTTAATTTAATTGAATCATATTTAAGACATAGAAATCAAATTACTGAAATTAGACATATCAATACCGTAAAGAAGATAGAAGAGATTTATCGATCATCAGGGCGTGAAGTAGTATATGGGGTACCGCAGGGAAGCGTATTAGGACCATTTATCTTTATATTATACATTAATGACTTACCTAGATGCATTGAAATACCGGTGACCCTATTCGCGGATGACAGTACTTTGACAATACCTTGTAAAAGCGTAGAGACGTATGAGAATGATATTAATAATTCCTTAAAATCAGCTATACAATGGATGCAGGAAAACAATTTGAAAATAAACTTAAAGAAAACGAAGGCTATACATTTTACGCAACGGTTACCTAGCATGAACCTTAACATACAATATTGCAATGAAAACATAGAAGAAGTTAACACTACAAAATTTCTTGGCCTCCAGATTGATAAAAATCTTAACTGGAAAACACATATTGAGATTTTATGTAAAAAACTTAGTATATCCGCATACGCTTTGCACACACTTTCATTCACATTATATACGGATGCTCTACTTACAGCGTATTATGGTTTAGTAGAATCCCATCTACGCTATGGGCTTATATTTTGGGGTAACTCGACGGAAAAAGAATCAGCATTCAAGTCTCAAAAAAGATGTTTACGGGCGATGTTTAAACTTGACAAGACCGATAGCTGCATGCCTTATTTCAAAAATTACAAGATATTAACCCTACCGTGCTTGTACATATTAGAAGTAGCTGTGTTTGTTAAGTCGAATCCACATTACTATAAGCGTCTAGCCGACATATTCCCACGCAATAGACGTGACAATGATCAACTTTGTCTCCAATCCGCTAAGACGACCCTAATGCGAAAAAGTGTATACTGTATGGCTCCAGTCATTTTCAACAAAGTACCTAAAAGTTGGAAAGAACTACCTTACTCTATGTTTAAAAATAAACTTCGTACTTTTTTGACCACCAGGGCATATTATAGCGTTACTGAGTTCCTCAATGAAAAAGAATTTGAATAACCCATTAGTAATTAAGTATGACAACTTTAAATATTTTGTTATTTTGATTTATTATTTTTTTTTTTTTTGTTTGTTTGAGTAATAAATTTAATAAGTTAATAACTTTATAACATTAATAATAATTGTTCAAATTTTGCACGTCACGTAGTGACAAACATGTCTGCACTTATTCACTATTATTTTCATCTTGTATGCATTTTTTATGTATGTACACACACATGTTTAAGCAAATAAATAATCTTATTCTTATTCTTATTCTTATTCTTAACGCCGATTGGAAATATAATAAATACCCGACAAATAAATGTCTAGTAGTTTTTTTACTTGAAAACTTTTCACATTTTTTGTTCCCGCGCCTTATTTTTCTTGCAAAGCAAATGTTTGTAAACTTGTGAAGGGTTCCAAGTTTCTTTGAAACTAAACTAACACTTCTGGTCGAGGTTTTTAATCTTCTATCACTATTTAGTTGGTTTCTTTTTTGTTCAGGAAGTTTTTAGTTACTTTACTTAAATAAGTAGGTCGGTATCATTCTTATGGCTTTGGAATCCTTTCACAGGTAAGTCCAAACCTATCCTTTGCAGGTAGGTTTTTAATACCTATGTAATTATCAAAGTCAAAGCATTTATTTCAATTAGACTATTTACAGGCACTTTTGAATTTTCAAGGATTCGGTCAGTTAGACAGGAAGTTTAAGCTAGTTGTTCGTTCCAAAACAGAGGCCGGCCTCTATGGACAAGAATCGAAAGGTACACAAAAAAAAATACCCTCTCAATTAAAAAAAAAATAGTTACGTCAATCTAATTCCATGTGTAGAAATGACTATTCAACAACAACAGTTCAATGTACAGTCTGTTGGCAGCATTAGCTGACCCTTAACGTTAAGTGTTAAAGATCAAAGTGGGTCAGCTAATGCTGCCAACAGACTGTACAGTCAGCAACAAAAGTCGATTAACATTTATGATTTTTAAATCCTAATTATTAAGTACAATAATAAAAGTAAAACGCAATGAATATAAAATTAAGATAAAATAAACCCTTAGCTATTGCCTGAAATTCTGAAAGCCAGTACATTATGTGTTTAGTGTCTGTTTAAATGATATAAAAAAGTGACATTGTTAATCGACTTTTGTTGCTGACTGTACATAACAAAAATGAGAATTTTGACGTGCAAGCAGAACAAAACCCAATAGAAGCTTTCTGCTTAGCTTAACAACACAATTTATTGTAATAATGATCAGTTTTTTTATTTGTGAACCGCACAACCTTTACTACATTATAATTAAACCGGATTCTATGAAGTCCTTAAGAGAACACGGAACTACATTGCCAGTATACTATAATAGTCTTTGGAACTAAGTATACCAAACATTCTCTTACTGAACTGAACCCAAACATTATTCCGGTACCGGACAACATTAACCGACTGTTACCCTATAGCAGGGATAAAGAACCTTTTTACATGTACTCACCGACAAGCTGATTTACAATTTAAAAAATCTCATTTGAGCGTGGTTTTTTTAATATGATTCTCGAAAGATTAAATAAAGAAGTATTTTTTGAAAATTTGTCGTTATATTTTCAATATTTTTTTTTTACTTACTGACAAATTAAACGTGAAACAGATTTTATTTAAATAACGTTCGTTTATTGTTAAACTAAAGAATTTTTAGTGACTCATTTTTTTTAAATAATATGAATAGTCTTTTGTTTTACATTTAGCACTTTTTAAAAATTATATAAGTAGTATATTATACCACCATTCCCTTAATTTTTAACCACGCGCCATAAGTTCACCATCCCTGCCCCACAGTGACAGATTAGAATCGGAACCCAAAACCTCGACTAATCACATACCAAAGTAACCATTCAGTGTTTGTATAAACAAGAATGGTCTTTAATTAACACAAATTCGTTCAAACAAGGGCTTCGTTCAATTACATACGCACAATTCAAAGCTGAATGGTTTTCGTCGCCATCAAAGGCTGGTATAAAAAGACACATCACATTCTCGTTAACTACGCATACGCTTTTTTTTTGGTGTGAAATCGCTCTTTATGGCAGTGCGCAATGTAAGGGAGGTACGCAAAACATTGTGCTTGTGGGTGCACTTAGTAAAAAAAAAAAATTTTTTTTTTAATTAAAATTAAATTTTTGATTTTTGTTTCCTATCGTAAAAAGAGTTTGAATTTTGACCTTAACTAACAAAAACTTTACTTTTCGTAACGGGCAGGTTCCCAGGAACGGCCCACAACAAAAAAATAAAACCGGCCAGGTGCGAGTTGGAGTCGGTCAGAAGTTTGATTTATTTCTCTGCTCCAAGAGGTATTTCATATTAATTTTAACTTGATGCCTCCTCGGACAGACGGGCAGACGAACAACTAAGTGATCTTATAAGGGATCCGTTTTTGCCGATTAAGGTACGGAACCCTAAACATATCGCAATAATGGGAAGAACATGTAACTTTTAGCTTCATAAGTGTCTCTCTGCACCTGTTAAGTACAGTCAACAAATAAGAGATAGGTACGCAGGGTCTTCAGATAAGTAATAGTTGAGGTTTTCTTAGAAACCAATGAATTTTTTCAAATGTAATTTAATTTAACCTTTTAACCGCCACGTCAAGAAGCAGAAAATAATTGATATTAATTTTTGTAATCTTATGTATAGAATAAAGAAGTTCAACTAATGTAAGCAAAATAAATAAAAAGGACAATGTTATTTTATAAGCTTTATTAACGTTTGTAATCGTAAATAAAGCGCGTAGTATAAGCGTAGTATTTAGTCTGTCATAATATAATATATGCGACTGTCGCGGTTAAAGGGTTAAAAAATAATAGTAAACAGATCATTAATTAAACTTCAATCGAAGACCTCCATCGGTTTGTAAGAAAACTTTTATTATATTTGACGACCTGCATACCTATCTCTTTAGTTGGCTGTACATACTTGCATCCATGCAAGCACACACACATACCCACATACAACCCCGTACAGGTTAGTATATTGACTCATCAACAGCGATGTTACATAAGGGTGCTATAAATTACATAACACGAGTAAATTAAGCCTATTACACAGTGGAGGGCTTCTGTAAAGATGATATCGACGCTCCCAAGCAATAACCCGGTAATCGAAAAATCAAAATTTTACAGGAGAAAAGATTTACTGATTTTATCAAATATCTTTTCAACAAGTGGGACTATTGGAGTCATTGATGTATTAAATGAAAGGTATTTTTTTGCCTAATATAACTGTACCATTATTATGGAATCCCGTTTAGTCAAAACCTAGTAATTTATGAAAACAAATAATACCTAAAATTGTTTACATCAAATATTACAGTAATAGTAATTACGGGATTATTGCCGGAAATTTGTCGAATAAAATATTTCATAACATTATGTTATGGACTTCTACGGCGTTATTTTTTATTGTAAGGCTGATATGTAACGTGTTTTTACGTAGTTATTGTGGTGATTTCAAATAATTTTGTAAACGGTATTGATAAATAACATTATTATTGCGATGAAAATTAGCAAACCAGTGTTATCGTTACGAGTCAATACTGATTTTTTTCGTTATATTTAAATGTAATAGTAGAAGGTAATAAACGAAAGAAATACAATAATTTCGATTATTAGTAATATTTATTAAACAACAGAATGTTTAGAAGAGCTAAACCTGTTAATCGCTCTTTTAACATGTTAGCTCTCAACCACGTTTTTACACGCCTAAGCGTAGAAAAGGATCGCTCTGCTGTCGCACCACTTATGGGAAGAGTTGAGAAAAGATTGTCTTTATATTTGGGTATAAATCATCATCACAAACTGCGATGGTAGAAACTACACACTTAGGAAGTTTCGTATCAGCATTTTCTGTGACCTCCCGTTTCCACTTTGTAATCCATAGCTGATGCTCTGTAACGACAGTGGCAGCAGGAACATTTAAAAAATGAGAATAGAATTCTGATACTTTCTTGACAAGAAGATCTTCTTCTGTATATTCAGATTTCGGCATAAAAATGCCTAATCCGAACAAGTTTATTGTATCCGCAGAAAGTCGGTCTTGTAGGTCAGTAATTACTTATGCTATCTATAAGTGGAATATAAACAGTCCTCCGAACTCAGATCAAATTTGTTTGATCTGAGCGTCCGAAAATATTCCTCGTTATTTCCTTCATAATTATCGCGAAGTGCCTGCCGAAGCGCAGTACGAGGTTTCATAATAACAATATCTAGCTTTTCAGCTAGCTCATTTGCCTCAACAAATAAATTGTGATCCTTTTTTTAAGATTTTTCAATTTGACTATAGATTTTGGGGGGGGTCATGTCCCCCGTGACCCCCCCCCTTCGGACCGCGCCTGCATCCAACAGGGATGACATACTTGCAGATAACCATGCAGTCAATTACGTTGTAACTGCGGTGTTAATGTTGTTACAATATGCAGCCTTCGCAACGATTAGTTGCCACACTACAATTCAACACCTTGATATTGTGGCTCGTGAGCGTTAGAATTCAAATTGTAAACAAACAAACAGGTCCAAATATGCACAGCAGAATATTCACACAGAAGCCTAGGCGAAAGTCCGATAAACGATAGCTTGAGGTCAAGTTGAAATATCCAACAAAGAACTCAAAAAGCAAATACAGTGATATACGTGAAAGAATCAACATAAGACTGCAAATTCTAATTGACGCACCGAAACGTCAAAATAACTAGGACGTTCGGATACACACTCATGAGTATGTTGTCGATGCATAATGCGTAACAACGTGGTCAATACTCGTGTCATAAAAAGTCAGAAAAATGGTGTCTGTGAAAAAAATTATGACATTGAAATACTCGAGCGCATCAGATTAATATACAGATAGTTCAGCTTGATGTCGTTGTCCTGCTGACCCTAAAGCCGGATTTACATTTGTCTGACGTGTTGTGTTGTGACGGATCAGAATGGTATCGGTTTCATACATTTAGTATGGTGAGATTTATATTTGTGTGTCGCGATCTGTTGTGATGGCTTCTGTCAAATGTATGAAACTGATACCGTTCTGATGCGTCACAACACAACACGTCAGAAATATGTAAATCCGGCTTTAATCTGACAATTATGTGCAGGGACTCTTTAATCTGATTGTTTGAAAAATAAAATCCGCTGCCCTAGGCTCGCTGGCCGCGGTAGCGAGCGGACGTGCCTACGAAGCGAGCGCTCATTAGAGTGACTCACGCGCACGACTGATAAGCCACCGACATTTTAAATGTACGTAACGGAATATTCCATACGAACGCGAGCTATAAAGTGAACTTTTTATAGTAAATTGTGGACTGTGAAGGCCCCGGGGGGCTCGTAACCCCTGGGAAACGTTAGAAATAGTGTGACAATTAGTGTAAGTGTAATTAAAGAATCAAAAACAGTGAAAAATGTTTTCGGAGAACAATAATGGGGTTGGCTTTAGTATCCTTTGGCAGGCGGACGGGGCTAAAAGTGGTTAAATCTGGTAGAGGATGGGGCCCCGATTATAACGCTACCACTCATATTACAAGGTAATGGATATTTTTCCAGAAATTTACTAAAATTGTTTCTAACCTCAAAACAGATAAAAAGCGAAATGTAAACATTATTAGGTGAAACAGAACGTTAAAATAGGAGATCGACAACTAAATATCGTCTGTGGTGTACAATATCATACCAAAATAGAGAAAAGGATGGCAAAAAAAAAACTGTCTCTGTTATAATGTGTTGTGTATTGTTGTTTTGATTTTTATAATAACATAGAAAGATGTAGAGTCTACTACAGTGTTACTCCTAGTATTCAAGAGCGAGCGAAGCGAGCTCGGAACTTGGGGCACCCCGACTCGGACAGGTTAGGTTAGAAGGGGATGGCGGGGTCTGAAAGACCCCGCCATCCCCTTCGTGGTTATTTTTTTTTAAACCACCCAGAAGTAGGAGCCCCGCAAAGCGGGGCTCCGTCGACGACGCCTTTGTTAATATTGATTGGAAGCAAATTTGATATTTGATTGTGATTTTCCCCGACCGTAGTAGGTGATTATAGTGTTTTGAGGTTAGATTACAAATATCTGTTACCTTTTCACGGGAGTGGTACCGGGGGAGAGGGAACACTCCCCCCTTCCCCCCCCACCACCTCCCATCCCCATCCGCCTGCCAAAGGATACTAAATTTTAACCTTCTTTTTAATCAAAGCTGCGCTTAAAACAGAGCCTAAATATGATAACGGCACACTAAAAATTGAGTCCTCAGTGACAATTTACACGGCAGGACTAGAGACCGGCGTGAGAAACATCCGCCCGTGTGTCAGCTGTAAAATAAAGAAGGAATTGACTACCATACCGATCGAGACCTTCACATCCGAGGAGTGGTTCATCTGTAAGTGCGGCAAAAACCAGTGCGCACTCATTGAATTCACTCCACAAAGCGAGCAACTGCCTTTGGCTGCCAGACGATCAAGAAAAAAGAATAAGCGCGGAAACAAAACGATTAAAAACATCGAAGCTTCTAGAACGCTTTCTGCCCCAAGTACAGTGCACGGTGTGAGCTCAGAAATGAGCGGCGGCGCGCCGGCCCCCGACACCATCCAACAAGCTCCGCCCACTCGAGCGGTACGAGTAAGAGACAGCGAGCGCGCATATGTGCCCGCTACAAATAAGGTTGAGGACTACACCCGAGGCCCAACTACTCAAACAAGCTCCCAGATTGTAGGCAAAGTACAGACCACGCTGGACGCGTGGAAAATCCCACTACCCGTTCAACCGCCGCCTACCGTAGACAAGTCTCAATCACAAAAACCAATCAGCCACAACAACCGCACTATACAAGGTAACCAAGCGACATATCAACTGGTAACTAGAGGAGCCAAAAGACAGCGTACAAGCGCATCAAATTGTACGACCCCGACACGGAGAAACAGCCATATCCCTAATATAATTATCAGGGATGAAAATGCAATTAAGAATCAAGACACACTAAAGAAAATCAGAGAATCAGTAGCGAAGAACAGCTCAACGCTCAACGTTATGAGAGGCCAAATAAAAATTAATCCTGATAATGCGACAGCGCGCGTTAACTTACTCACTACAATTGAAGCTTGCGGGATAACCAGAGTAATTGCACCAAAACCGAAAGCTGATAGACAATCAGCGACCAAGATCGTGCTCAAAAACGAGACCTATGGAGAATCCACCGACGCAATTGCTAACGAGATAGCAGACTGCATCGGCATTAAACCAATAGCAATTAAGCCACTCGGTACAGCAGGGAAAACACACCTACTTATTTTTGATGGCAAATACGAATCAAGAGGTCTCCTGGAGAACTTCAAAACCTCGGAAAGGAAATTCTTCTGCGCACCCTCCATCAAGGTCGAACCATTCAGAGAAAACCCGAAGCACATTGTACAGTGCAAGAAATGCTACGCATTTGATCACTCGAAACAATCATGCTACGGCAAACAAGAGGAACCACAGATAGTTATTACCACGCTAGAGGGTAACACGACGAAAGTCTGCAGAAATTGTAAAGGTGAAGACCACGGCGCGAACAACGCCAAGTGCCCTATATTCAAAAAAGTGATAGCAAGGCAAATGGAACAAGCAGAAGCTAAGCAAACTAAGAAAGAGGAGAGAATTAAACGCTCAGTGGTAAGACTGGGCGTTAAATACGCAGATGTCACAAATACAAGGCAATTTCCAACACTGCAACAAAAAGAACCAACACAGCCACAAACAGAACACGTACCACCGACAATGGGCAGTCTAACACTAGAGGGCCTCTTTCAGATGCAGACACAAATGCAACAGACGCTGATGATGCTGATGGACACTATAAATATGATACACTCGCACCTCAATGGCTTGCCACGACCATAAGAAAATACAGAACCTTAAAATCTTACACTTGAACACTCAAGGAGTTAGAAACAAATTCAAAGAAATAAAAGCACTAGTCGAGAAATATAGACCGGCTATAATTATATTAAACGAGTGCAAGATCGATTTCGAGACACAACAATATAATATAAAAGGGTACGATAAACTCACCCACACATTAGAAAAACACTTAGCCACTGCCATGTATATACAGAGAGGGCTACGGTGGACCGAAACAGAAGTCACCCCAGGCTGGCACGATGAAAACAAGAAGATTGAAGGCGTAGGCATCAAACTTTTCACTAACCACGCAACTGGGCAATATATAAGAATCAAAGGAATATATATACAAATTCCAAACCAGCACCATGCTAGAGAAGAACTGGAGGAGACCCTAGCCGACGAACCATCCATCATCATCGGCGATATGAACTTACGTATGCAAACCCTTGGCCATAGCAGGAACTCCGGCCTCGGCAACATTATAAAAAAAGCAACGAAAGACGGAATCTGCTCGCTGAAACACGCAAATGCACCATCTAGACCTTTCAGCCAAGGTAATACGATCCTGGACCTGGCTATAATAACACACCAACAACTAGAAGCTCAGGCCAAACAGGTAGAAAGCGTTGGTTCGGATCACCTCCCTTGGTTGCTAACGATGAAGATTGAACATAACATAGAGGAACACCTATTCCGTAATACAAAGAAAATCTATGAGGACGAGAAACTGAGAGCGGCATACCAACAGACTATGTGGGAAGGTCTCTGCGACCTTAACAAAGAAATCACAACAGAAACCGATTGCGAGAATTATGTCGAAACATTGGAAAATGCCGTTGTCGCAGCTCTCGACACTCACGCACCCTTGAAAAATTCAACAAGGCAGGAACGACTACCTAAGGAAATAAACGATAAGATAGACTTTCGAAACAAACTAAAACAAATTGTATGGCAAGCGAGACACTGCAGTCTTAGCCTTCAACGCGAAACACGCACGCTTTACCACCGCGCTAAGAGAGAAGCTGAAAAAGTCCTGAAAGAATACTCCGAAAAAGGCTGGCTCGACAAACTCCAAGATCCACGGGACAATAGGTCACAAATGTGGCGCATCCAACGAAACATGAAGAAACCTATCGTTAAACTACCAAATATCACGGGATGCAGTGCAGAAATAGAAACGATCGACAAGCTCACCGATACAGCTATAATTAAAGAAGCTAAAATAGCGAAGGATGACGAGGGAACTGAAAAGACAACACCATTCCAACCGCTCGACCTAACATCAAAAAGAGAAGTACAACTCGCACTGAGTAGATTCAAAAACAAAAAGGCACCGGGGCCAGATGGAATAAAAGCAGACGCCCTCAAACTTGGGGGAGAAGTCTTCATCGAGGCATTTGTGCCTCTTGCTAACTTTGCATTGTCCACAGGTTACTTCCCTAAGCGATGGAAAACTGGCGTGTGCATATTCCTGCACAAGGCCGGCAAAGACCATCATCAGGCATCATCGTACCGCCCGATCACACTGCTCAACATCATGGGCAAGCTGTGTGAGCGACTGATCCTGAGAAGACTTACCGCTACGATCAACCGGCTGCAACCAACGTTCCAGCACGGCTTCACAAGGGCAAGAGGCACAGCAACCCAGATTCTACGTACTGGAAAAATAATAACCGATGCACTAGCCGCGCAAGACAGCGTCTCTATGATATCTACGGACCTATCGAAGGCCTTTGATTCGATCAACCACAAGGGCCTGATCAAGAAACTTCAAAATCAGGACGTCCCCAACAACATCATTAAAATTATTGAGAATTATCTCGATGGCAGACACTTGAGAGGTAGATTCAGAACTACTATAACCAAAGACAAACCGATACCTCACGGCGTGCCCCAAGGCTCGATCCTGGGACCGATAATCTTCAACTTGTATGTCCACGATATTTGGAATAGACAAGACCACATCGGAGGTCTTAAACTCTCACAGTACGCGGATGATCTTTGTATACTCAACAGAGCCACAAACCCAGAACATGCGACTATGCGTGCTGAATGGGCAGCAGAAACCATCGTTGACTACTACACGAGATGGGGGTTAAAGTGTAACATAGAGAAAACAGAATGCATCATGTTCTCGAAAAAGAAAAAATATCGGCCAACGGTAAAACTGAAACAACAAACGTTGCACTATCAAAAGCAGATCAGATACCTCGGTGTCATCTTCGACAAACACATGAAGATGACCCAGCATACCGAAAGGGTCGTTAAAAAAATTAAACAAGTCAGAGGAGCCCTCGGTCCAATAATAGGATACAATGCGAAGACAGAACTAAGCACGAAACTGGCCATCATTCAGGCCTGCATTTTGCCGCTGATGGACTACGGAGTGGTGCAACTACTCTCAAGGTATAGCGCAACGAACCTATGTAAAATCGAACGCCAATACAGACTGGCACTAAAAAATGCCGCACAATTACCAAGACGAACACCCACAGACGTGCTCTGGGAGATGGCTGACATAGAAGCCTGGCACCTACGCGCCGCGGACCTTAATAAAAAAATGTTAGAAAACATCGCAAAATTAGAAATAGAAGATCTTGAATCCCCTGGAGACGCTTACCAAGCACACGGCGAATTTAACCCCCTCAGGATTAATCGCAGACTAGGCGATATGTTGTATGACCCTTATAAAAAAGGATACAAGCGGTGGCCTACCGACAAAACGCAGACTCCTCGTCCCCTTAAAATAAAGTAAAAAAAAAAAAAAAAAAATATAACAATAATACCACACCAAAATAAATAATTAAAACACGTAATCTGTTTGTATAGTCTCACATATTGCGAATAAATAGAACACAGCAAACATAGATCCATTAGGACATAAGTTAGCTGACTCACCTCTGTATGGCCCACCGGCCGCAGAGACATTTTGTAAATACACAAAGTAGGCAAATAAATGTTATTCTGATTCTGATTCTGATTCTGATTCCCTATATACACTATACAGGGCTTATACTATATATGGTGGAGGTACTTAACAGAGTGCAAGGTATCCCCCTTTATATTAGTCAGACGCGCTCGAGTAAATCCAAAAATCCGTTCCTGGCCTCCCCTACTATAAAGACAACAAAATCAATTAACATACATATTTTTTTGTCATTTTTTGTCGCCTGTTCTAAAGAAATATAATTGTTGCTATTAATTTTAGTTTATTTTACAAGTAATATTTACATATTAATAATTAATGTACATTGTAATTGATTTGGAGGGCAGAATCCGGCCATGTCATATGACACTTTAATTTTATGCTAAAATTTATTAATAAAAAGAATTCAATAAATCAAATCCTGCAATCTATTAATTAATATTACAGGTAAGTATTACTATTAATTAAACATTGTTAGTGCGTATTACGGAATACGTATTTTAAAATTAATTCAACAATAAACTCATAAACAAGTTTACCAAAAACTTCATGAAAATTATTTACGCCAATAACTCGGTATTTGCAACTTACCCAAATAAAATGTAAATAGTTTTTTCCGTACAGATCTATAACAGGTTTATTGCCGAAATATTATTGTGCCTTATTTCCCAACAATAAACACGTGTGTCATGATTTCTTTGTAAATATGATTTGGAAAAATTTGAAAAAAAATGCTAAGGTGTATTCCAGTCTACAGATGCCGAATTTGACATAACAGCATAAAACCCATAATAGCACATTACCGAGTTCTTGGTTGGGGGGATCGATATGTGTGACGTCATGTTTACAATGTAAAGGCTGTGTTGTTTTAAATGTTGATTAATGGAGGATTCAAAATCAAAGTCAAATTAGGTATTTAGTTCAATTATCCTATTAAAGGACTTTTGGACGTCGTTTGGTACCAGTCTATTATTGTATTCCACTGTGGGGCAAAGGTAAATATAGAGTAGGCACGAGTATTGATCACCAACTCACTTTTTATATAAATGAAATGAGTTTGCCCTTGACTCTTATCGAGGTAGAGGTGGCAGAGACCAAGTCTACGATGGAATGAGCATACTCAGAAGAAGCCTGTTCGCTCTAACTTTCAGACTTATATAAAACATACATAAACATAACATCACGCCTGTAATTCCCGGAGGGTAAGGCAGAGGTGCACCCATTAGTTAACCTACATTTCGCCAGTTATGTTTAAGTCCCATGTAATAGGGGGCGAGCCTATTGCCATCAACCGGGCACAAATCCAGACACCGAGGCTACTGAGAAATTCCTGATCGAAAAAACCCAATAACACTGTAGTAACTGGACAGGTTACTTTGATAGATGTCAAATGGTGAATCTGTCTTGATGTCAATATGTCAATCTGTCATCATGGAACCTTAAGCCTAAAGCAATGTTAGAATAACATAATTAATTTACTAATATTAATATTATAATGTCTATCTAAATAATAGTACTAAATAAATAATACGAAGACTCTGAAACTCTTTTATTAAATAAGATAGACATTAATACATGGCGCAGCCGGTAGGATTTAAACGGATTATAAAACACGGCAAAAAATTCAATTGCGGGAAGCAGACATTTTTTTTTCAAGAAAGAAAATGCTTGAACAAGAAAACGATACAATGTCGTGTGCAGTGGAATATAAAATGCCTAAAGGCCTGAATTTGGAAAATATTGAGAACTGCTATCCTCAATGGCAAAGATTTGTACAAAGTTTTAAAATTTTCATTATGGCGGCCGGATTTGAAAAATTATCAGAAACTAGAAAAGCGGCAATTTTCTTAAACTGTATTGGCCAGGAAGCGCAAGATCTTTATTATAATGTTTTAAAAATCGAGGATAAGGCGAAATTACAAGAAGTCATAGAAATTTTTGAAAATTATTTTAAACCAAAACAAAATGAAGTCATAAATAGCTATAATTTTAACAAGCGGAATCAAGAAGATGGCGAAACATTTGATGCTTTTTATACGGCAATTAGGAAGATGGCTGAAAATTGCAATTTTGGTGAACAAAAAGAACGTATGGTCAGGGACAGGATTGTCATTGGTGTCAGAGAGCAGAGAATGCAACAGAAGCTTCTCGAAATCAAGGATTTGACAATGACCAAAGCGGTGGAGATTTGTCGATCTGCAGAGCTGTCCAGGGAACATTTGAAGGTGTTGAACAATTCGGAGGTTCATGCAGTGCAAGCGGAGAGATCATCACAGCAGCACACATCTTCAGATTATAAAGCTAAGTATTCTAATAATAAAAATAGGCCATTTAATAATAATAATTATAAAAATAATAATTTCAACGGCAATTTCAATAGAAATTATTATAGATGTAAAAAATGTAATACAGATCATGGTCCAAGACAATGCCCGGCTTATGGTAAGCAATGCAACAAATGCAAAAAGTTGAATCATTTTAGTGTTGGTTGTAAAATTGGAGATCACAACAAAAAAGTGTTAAATTTTGATGAGAATTTACAACAAAATAATGTACATGATTTATGACTAGTCTGTACCATTAATTTGGACAAGAATGAGTGGACAGAGATGTTAAGAGTTGAAAATAAAAAAGTTAATTTTAAATGTGACACAGGGGCACAGGTCAATGTAATTAGTCTAAGTGACTTGAAGAAAATAGTCGATGATGATAAAAATATAAGTTTTTCTGAGACTAGAACAGTTATTGAGGTCTTTGGTGGTGGTAAATTAATGCCATTAGGTAAAGTAACATTAAGAGTTTTTAAGAATTTTGATGAAAAAGAGTGTTTTCAACTAGAATTTATAATAATAAAAGAGCAAGTTAGACCTATACTGGGTTTAAATTCATTAATAAAACTTAGCATGATGAATAATATTAATATTAATACAATCAAAACTGAGAAAGAATGTAATAATAATAATAAGGAAAAGATTATTAATATTAATAATGAACTGTTTCAGGGTGTTGGAGAATTTAAGAGTCCTCTACAGTTGCGCATTCAATCTGGTGTGGAACCTGTAGTGAGACCACCACGTAGAGTGCCTAATGCACTGATGAAGCGTCTCGAGGACAAGTTGGAAGCTCTGGTGAAGCACAAAGTCCTTGCGAGAGTTGAGCACCCGAAAAGTTTTGTAAGCAATCTGGTAATTATTGAAAAGAAAGATGGTTCATTGAGAGTTTGTTTAGATCCAAAAGATCTTAATAAAGTATTAATAAGAGAACATCATTTAATACCTACCATAGATGAAATTGTGTCTAAGCTTTGTAATAAGAAATGTTTCTCAGTTCTTGATTTAACAGATGGGTTTTATAATATAAGACTTACTGAGGATTCTAATGACCTTTGTACTTTTAATAGCCCTTTTGGGTGTTATAAATTTTTAAGAATGCCTTTCGGTTTGTCAGTTGCTCCGGAAATATTTCAAAAATATAGTGAAATGGCTTTTGGAGATATACCAGGAGTAATTGTATATTGCGATGATTTATTAATATGTGGTAACACAGAGCAGGAACATGATGCAATACTGAATAAAGTTTTTGAACGTGCCTTAGAAAACAATGTCAGATTTAATAAGAATAAATTTCAATATAAATTAAGTGAGGTAAAATATTTTGGTCACATATTTTCAGAAAAGGGCATGAAAATAGACCCAGACAGGGTAAATGCCATATTAAATATGAAAAGTCCCAATAATAAAAAACAATTACAAATTTTTCTCGGGATGGTTAATTATTTAAGAAAATTTATACCAAATATGGCTGATATTGCCTCATCATTACATTTATTGTTAAAAAAAGATGTAGAATGGATTTGGACTGAAGTTCATGAAAAAGTTTTTGATAATATAAAGAAAAAAATTACAGAAGCTCCAATATTACAAAATTTCAATAGCAAATTGCCTATTGTAGTACAATGTGATGCATCTAAGGATGGAATTGGATGTTGTTTACTGCAAAATAATAAACCAGTATGTTTTGCATCTCGTAGTTTAACGCAGTTAGAGCGAAATTTTTCTCAAATTGAAAAGGAATTGTTGAGTGTAGTATGGGCTACCAAAAAATTTCATTATTTTATTTATGGGCATAAAATTACTATTATTAATGATCATAAACCATTAGAATGTTTGTTAAAGAAACATTTACATGATATACCGTCACCTAGATTACAAAGATTAAAACTTAAATTATTAAAATATGATATAGATTTTAAATATTTACAGGGTAAGTTTATGTACATAGCAGACTTATTGTCTCGTTCATACCAGGAAGAGAATAATGTTGATGATTCTTATATGTATGAGGTCATACATTGTGTGGGTTTGACACAGAATTTAGAATGTACTGAAGAACAAAAATCTCATTTAGTTATGGAAAGTTTGAAGGACAGTGAGTTAATAGAATTAAAAGAATTTATTAAAAATGGTTGGCCTAGTAGTAACAATATACCTGATTATTTGCATAGTTATCATAGGGTAAAAAATGATTTGTGGTTTGACGATAAATTGTTATTTTATAAAGATAGATTAATTGTTCCTAAGAATTTAAGAATCTCTATTATAAAAACATTACATGAAGGACACATAGGCATGTCAAAGATGAAACAATTGGCTAGAAAATTATATTATTGGCCTCACATGGATAGTCATATTGAAGAATTTGTTAAAAAATGTTTTCCCTGTCAAACTTACCAAAATAATAATGTAAAAGAACCATTAATTTCACATTCTATTCCTAGTTTACCATTCTCAAAGTTAGGTATTGATATAATGGAGTTTAAAAGAAAAAGTTATTTAATAATTTATGATTATTATTCTAAGTGGCTAGATATTAAGTATTTAAATAGCAAAAGTGCTAGTGCAATTAACAATAGTTTAATAGATTTATTTAGTAACTTTGGTGTTCCTAGTGAAATTGTTTCGGATCATGTACCTTTTGATTCTAGAGAATGTAAACAATTTGCTCAGGAATGGGGTTTTAAATATACATATACTAGTCCGAGATACCCCCAGTCAAATGGAATGGCTGAGAGAGGAGTTCAGATAGCTAAGAAAATATTTTATAAATGCAATGAAGACAATACAGATTATAGGGTAGCTTTATTAAAATATAGAGTTTCACCAGTGGTTGGAACAAGTTTTTCTCCTTGTGAATTATTAATGAATAGGAATTTAAGAACAAAATTAATATCATCACATAAATATTTGCAACCAAAGTTAAATTTTAATGTAAAGTATCAATTAAATAAACAAAAAGATAGAAATGTTAAAAATTATAATAATACAAGTAGAGCTAAAAAAGAATTTGAAATTGATCAAAATATTTGGTTTAAGAAAGATGTACAAAAGAATGTGTGGTTAAAAGGTAGAATAGTCAGTTATAATGGAAATAGGTCGTATAATGTAAGAGACTTGAATAATGTAAACTATACTAGAACCTCTTTCTACATTCGACCAGCATAGGCTTGGTGCTACATCAGATAAGGGTGTTAACTGGTTGAATGCGTACCTGTTGTTTTGTAACATATGTTATAATTTATTGATAAGATTTATTTTGTTTTTAAAAGGGGATGAAGAAAGTAAGATTTATTTTGTAAGAAAATAAGATTTATATTTATTAATATTTTGTTTAAGTAAGTTGGATTTAATTGTTGTACCTAAGTAAAATTTATTTTGTTTAAAAGGGGATGATGTAGTAACTGGACAGGTTACTTTGATAGATGTCAAATGGTGAATCTGTCTTGATGTCAATATGTCAATCTGTCATCATGGAACCTTAAGCCTAAAGCAATGTTAGAATAACATAATTAATTTACTAATATTAATATTATAATGTCTATCTAAATAATAGTACTAAATAAATAATACGAAGACTCTGAAACTCTTTTATTAAATAAGATAGACATTAATACATTAATTTTGCCCGATCTGGGAATCGAACCCAAGACCTCATGCTCAGCAGTCGCGCTTTGTGACCACTAGACTAACGAGGCAGTCAAAAAAATAACAATATTACTAACAATTTTCCGAATTATGGATACGCTACACGTGTCATCAAAACCATTTCGTTTTCCAACAACCAGTTCGAGCCTGCACATCACACATTGTTTACTTCCAAGATAATGCCCCTTTTATGATCCATTCCCAAAAATAATTCAAATGCAAATAACAGCATGAGATCCACAGATTTTCCTTAAAAACAATCCCTTGAAAAAACCGACGCGCTTTTAAAAAAATAACTCTCTGTAGGAGCAACCATCCCAATAACAAACGAATTGCTTATAAATATTAAAATATTGAAATCCGTTCCATTATGCAGTCAAAACCGGGAACAACAAAATATCGGGACGTTGCTTGCTATGATAAACTGGTTAAATCTGGTTAATACACGCCTTACTAAATATTGGATAGACTTTGCGTGTAATCCGGATTTCTCGTGGTCGTGTAGTAATAATAATACTAGGCTATACCTGTCCCACTGCTGGGAAAAGGCGAGTAGCAAGTACGCTCACGGTTCTACCTTGACCATTTTTGTACCGATGCATTTCTGGTTCTTCAGAAAGGTCAGGTGCGCAGTACTCGTAACCGGCGAGATGTATGAACGTGGATGAGGCGAAAGGAGTATGTAAGGATCGTAGCAGGTGGCGTTCTGTGGTTTCTGCCTACCCCCTTAGGAAAAAGGGGTGAGTTTATGTACGTATGTGTATGCATTTCCGGTTTTCTATTCGAATTATTTTCTTGAATAGTCTTTTTTAGACCTCTTTATTTAAGTAGTCGGGTTATAATTTTTTTTTTTAATAGTGATAGCATGGACATTGATCACCACGCTTGCTTAAGGTAGATTCGCGATATTTCAATTGATTGATGTCAATTACACAATTTAAAGATCACCCAATTTAAAAAATAGATCCTGTAGGGCAAGTTTTTATAAGAAACGTTGCCCCTCACTAGTATAGTTACTTCTTTATTGTGGGTGCGTTTTAAAACATATAAACTTACACACACAAGCAACCAATCCCGAAACAACTACCTACTACTAATTTACTACTTAACTGGGCGCCTACCGCCATCTCTTATAACAATATTATTTTGATATTACTTTGTAATTTATGTTGTGTTGCATTTTCAACTCTCAGCGCTGATCCGAGCGTTGAAAATCCAACAGTGCAGAAGGCAAAGTAATATTAAAATAATATTGTTTTAAGAGGTTGTGGTAGGCCCGTGTTTCGAGCGTGAATTGGAACCCCCGCCCCGGCACGCAGCGTAGCATTCAATCGATCAGCCTCTGCACCAACCATGTCGTCAAATAATAAGCCATTCTGAAAGGTGGTGTGGTAAAATAACCCATTAAAAGTCAGCTATCAAAACAGATGCTATTTGATTTTATTTCGCGACAAGGTTCAAAGTTGGACGTAAAATCGATACGTCAAAAAAATTCAATGTCTCTCTGCCTATCTGTTTCCCGCGCTCACTGAGCTGGCTCGAATTTATTAAAACTTTAGTTACATTTACGTTGAACCTAAAACTTTTTATACGGTTCGTCAGCTTTTGTGGCCGCGGCGATCCGCGACGAAAATCATTTTAAAGCTTAAAATGTTTGCGTAGACATTATTTTTTTAATACAATTCGTTTTTATGTGAAAAAAATGGTGTATTGATCTTGAGGTTGGCATAATTGCTTTTGTTTTTGGTACATAATTACAGCAATTTATTTAAATCTTCGGTTATGGTAGTTTGTGTGTGTAAATTTATAGTATACGCCTTGGTTTCTTTAACTACTGCTCCGCTCTCATGGATCGCAACATGTTGTAATATAGCCTATATCTTTACTCGATAAACAGGCTACATAAATATAATTATATAACTCAAAAAAAAAATTCAAGTCAGACCAGTACTTTTTATTATTATTAACGCTTACAAAAAGTAATATAGGTATTAATAATAGGTATGTACTATAAAAAATTTAAAATATAAGTATAGATTTTAAACACACCCTAGATACAAATAAAAAACCTAGAGTGAGTCAACTGCAACGTTTAAAAAAATATTCTCTTGCGGTAACTGGTTTCAGCATCTTCTGTCATCTTTGGAAATGTATCAGGGTATGCTGTGTAGGGTCTTAGGGGAGACTGAATAACCTCTTCAGACACCCTCACGATGCTTTCACAGCAACACGGATTAGTCACGTAACGTATAGTAATTTGAATGGTGACTTTTAAAAGTCTACATACATGCGAAATGATTTGTATGAAACCGGTTTTTCACTTTTTAATGTAGGGAGATTGGATTGGTAACAACTTTGTATTATACTGATAAGTCAATGTTAATGAGACAGTTTAACTATTTGGAGAACCCTACAAACTCGGTTTGTTTTCTTTAAATCATAATCATGTTAATATTCGTCAAGGTTTTGCAAATTAAGAATCTTGACTCGGTTCGTGAGATTGTCGACATAATTATGGGATATGAGTACAGTTGAAAAAATTGTGCCGGTAGTCGTGATAGCTAATGACATAGCAATAGCTATTGCCAACACCTGACGAGGCTCTTGTTGGTCGGTTGCATCAAGGGCTTGATTTGGAAAGCATACTTCTCGGTATTATTAGGACCTTCCTCTATCAGGAGCTCGGTAACTTGAACCCTGCTACTGATACCATACCGGTAGGCGTCTTTAATATTTTTGTACTATAATAATACAAGCCTATCATTGTCCCACTGTAAGGTAAAGGCCTCTTCTCATACAGAGAAGGCACGAGCATTGATCATCACGCTTGCTCAAGGTAGATTGGCTAATCCAGACCTACATTAATAAGTTTAGGTTCCCACCACGATCTTTACCATCACCGATGTTAGTGATATCCAAGATAAACTTAGAAAGTACATATGGATTGAAAAAGTCACATTGGTGTTTGTCCGGTTTCGACACCGCCTTAGCCTCTGGGACTTTTATACTAATATTTTGTATTTCAAAATGTAATTTATAATATAAATAACCTTTTTTAAATATGAATACAAATGAATAAACGCAAAAATATTCATCAAAGGAGACTGTTCCTAACCAAAAAACCCACATCTTTATTTACACGTCAACATTCTCATAAAACTTAGCTCATAGGTCGTATGCAAAGTAGGTACGAGACCTAACCCGTGAACGCTTCAGTACTTTTAATTACAGTTGGTAATCCTAATAAAATTACTTATTAAGCTCGTTCAAGCCTTGCAACGGGTTGTAATTGGAACGTAGGCACTCATTAAGTCCCGAATAAATTTTGTGTTTATGAGTATCGTACTTTAAATACACACTGGAGTTCAATTATTGAATCGCTCGATATAACACATACTTAAACGTGTTAAAACATGAGAGATATTTTCGCTCTCTTTCTAACTCTTCACGACGTGAAACATTTGCGAAATAAAAAAAATATTTTATGTTATATTGAAATTAAGCTATTTGACGGGAAACTGATTAACCATAAGCTTAGGTATTAGTGTTCTTATCTTATCATCCAAATTTTATCGAGCTGTATTACTTATGGACTAAAATATGACTACTTAGACTACTTCTGCAGTTCTGTATCTGTATCGAGCGCGATGACATTTTGTGCATTCCATACTGTGAATCTAGTTCCAAATAGTATAAATTAGAAGAATCTGACTACAATTTCTCCATAAATTAAAGTAGTATTCTGCTTTTTATGTAACAAATAATAAAAGTCTGTCATTTGAGTGCATCTTTGATGAGGAAATCTAGCAAAATTAATTGTCAGTGCCTTTAAAATTCATGTCAAAATAATTACAAACCCTTACCTTAATTATCGACTTTGAAAACTACCTTCAAAACATATCACTCGTTGTTTCAAGGCGAGTGATTCAAGAATAGAGGCCCTGTAATGATGGCCTCAGGTTGTCTTTATGATTGGAACGGAATGTGTTTTGTACACAAATTCTTATGTTTATTTAGGTCTTTAATTATGTGTGGAATATTTAGTAAACAATATGAGGCTATTTTGAATTTTGTATCTAGTGAAAATGTAATAGCGAATTAATCGTACGTTACGTAGTTTTTCCGAAGTGAGACGGTATTATATTGTAGGAGACATTTAATATTGTCACCCGCCACTCATTAATGAAGTTGCGAGTTCGATCGCCTAGTACCAATTTGACACAATACCACGCCTGTAATCCCCGAAGGGTTAGGCAGAGGTGTATTCACACCCTCACCACATTGTGGGTGCAATGGGGGTGAAAAAACGAAATGTGGATCTCGTTTTTTTACCTCCATTAGGTTTTCCCATCAGGAATTTCTCAATAGCAGCCTCGGAGTCTGAATTTGTGCCCGGTTAATGGCAAAAAGCTCGCCCCTTATTACATGGGGCTTAAACATAAATGGCGAAATGTGGGGGTATACTAATGGGTACACCTCTGCCTAACCCTTAGGGGTTTACAGGCGTGATGTTATAGTATTTACGTATGTATGTAACATCCCTTTCAAACCCTCGTCCACATCTTCCCAATACCAGAACCACTCAACCAATACACCAAGTCCATCCTAATCAGGTTTCCAACAATACTTGCCAAAAACCCGCAGTAACCAAGCAAACTAACTTACAAACTCGGAGACTTCAAATTTGTCTCAATAACACTGTTAATAACTTCTACCGGTGTCAGTGTTGGCCTACAAAGACTAAGTAAAGGCATGTTTACACGGTGCCAGTATTTAGTGCGAGTTTTTCGTAAACAAAATAGGAGCTTAGAACGTCTGAACAAAAGATCGTGATGTAAATTGTTACTGCTACAACTTTGAGTAGCATTTTGGCGATTAACACACGGCACCGCACACCGCCGCGGTTGGCGGTGAAGCAGATCTCATGTCGCATTGGCCTCTAAGAAATCCGTTGATGCCTAACACACGTACCCCGCCCGACCGCGCGCGCGCTTGCGGGGTGCAATCCGCTTTACCGCCACCGCCCTCCGCGGCGGTGCGCGGTGCCGTATGTTAATCGCCTTATAATCACACCTGTGCATTTCAAGAATTGTTGGACGCAAAATGGCACCACACTTGGAGCTTGGTTCTGACCCAACTCATTATAGACTGCCATCGCTTAAAAGCTAGTAAAAACGAGAAAAAAAATCCCCAAAACTAACAAATATTTTACCACATTTTCAGATCTTGCACTCTACTTAAACACGAAAGACGTGTGAACGCATCTCAAGCCAAAGTCCGGGCTTAAACTCCGAGTAGTAGGTACATGTTCAACTTTACGCGGCCCGATGTATGAAACTTGAACGATCCTAGTTGGTAAACTGGGAACTAAATGGAAGTGACATTTGGGTTAGGATAATACACATGAGTGGCAGTTGAAATATCAAATGTTACAGGTGAAACATTAAATTAATTATTTTGATTTTTAAAACTTTTAATTGGTTTTTAAAACAGACTAGCTGCGACTTCGTCCTCGTGGTTATGAAGAATATGAAGTTTAATTATGTTTAACGCAAACTGTAGTATTAGATGTCAGAAATTCTAACAAAAAAAAAACAAATAAATATTTTAATGCACGGAAATAATAATCATTTTTTAAAACAGATATGTAAGAATTAAAATAATATGGCAGCCTTTAATTAGTACAATGCCAGGGTAAGGCATCTTCTTATACAGAAAAACACTAATATTATAAATGCGAAAGTAACTGTCTGTCTGTCCGTCTGTTACACTTTGAACCCCAAGAAAAGACACATGCCACTTTCTATTTAGTGACATCATCTGTGTCCACGATAACAGACATTTACGAGGACGAAGTTGCAAAACTAAATCTATACTAATATACTAATACTAATACTAATAGTAATATACTAATACTAATATACTAATACTAATACTAATAAATAAATAATAAATAAAATAAATTTATTCACAAATAAAGGATACACAAGACCTATGAAGTCCCTGACTTCTGATCTAGGTTCAGAGACCTGTGTTACAGAAGTCAGTGTCTTCTCCCATCAGATGTCACAACAGTAATAAGGTTTTGCACAAAAACTAAAAAGAAAAAAAAAAGAAAAAGAGAAAAATCAGAGGAAAACAAAATATGAGTAGAGTGTAAATGTGAAGTGTGGGTGTGAAGTGTGGATGTGAAATGTGGATGTATGGATGAAAAATTGTGTTTTATGATGTTATATGTATGAAAGTGAATGTGTAATAGTTCTTTTTACATTCCTAACATGGGGTGTAATACTAATACTAATATACTAATACTAATATACTAATAATATTATAAAGAGGTAACATTTAATTTTGTTTGTAAGTTTGTAAGCTTGTAAGTTTGTATGTAGTGGGTAATCTCTGGATCTACTGAACCGATTTTGAAAATTCTTTCACAAATTGGAAGCTACGTTATCACTGAGTGCTATAGGCTATATTTTATTATCAAAAATTAGGGATCCGTAAGAAAAATTACGCGAACGAAGTCGCGGGGAGAGTGCTAGTCACTACATAGTATAAAACAAAGTCGCTTTCCCTGTCTGTCTGTCTGTCCCTATATATGCTTAGATCTTTAAAACTACGCAACGGATTTTGATGCGGTTTTTTTAATAGATAGAGTGATTCAAGAGGAAGGTTTATATGTATAATACATGCACCCGTGCGAAGCCGGGGCGGGTCGCTAGTATATTATAAATGCGAAAGATTGGATGGATTTATGATTTATTTATGGATGTTTGTTACTCAATCTCGCCAGAATGGATCTGCATATTTGGCACAGAGATATAAGTCTGGAATAGCACATCTTAGGCTACTGCTTATACCCATGCGATTGGTAATTGGTTTGTGGTTGGATAATTTTAGGACTTTTGCTTAATTCTGAAGTCTACGCAGAATATATAAAACCAGGTACAGTTAAGTAGCGGTCATAAATGGAGTAGCAATCTGACAAAGCAATAGATTGACATTTTTTAACTTACGACCTTTCGACGCCGTCTGTGAATTCTGAGGTGTTCGTAGGTATTGTGTTAATACATAATCATTTATACACACAAATGTAGGTACGGCCTGTATCGCGTGTTCACAGCAATTCAAACCTTAGCATGCTACTGCACTTATGACCACTTACTGTACATAATTATTGTATAACCTTGAAAAGATTTTTACTAACCTACCTCACCAATCAGGCTCATGATAACTATCACTTTCCAAACTATGTCAATTATTGAATACATGAACAGTTCTCTCAGTCGCCTTCAAGTTCAAAGCGAAGTAAATAATTAATCAACTTATTCTCGTCGTCAACTCTTGTGATACAACCAGCGCCATCTGTTAGCCACTTATGGTACAAACTTAGTTTTCAGCCGGTAACATATTATAGAAGCAGCACACGTATCTATATTATACGTGTGCTGCTTCTATATGCACAAAATATATTAGTAGTGTAGTAGTAAGATGAATTATTTGGGAATAAACGAATTATTGTAAAGATTTAATTCTTTGTGTCATTAGTGTTATTATTGTTATTCTAGAAAATGAGAATTGCTCAGGTAATCTTGATAATTAATTGTATTTATTCTGTAATTTCTTTTTAAAAACTAAATACTGTATCCTATCTGGCTGCTCTAAAAAGAAACACAGAAATAAACCCAAGGTTTAAAGTCTCTCATACATCGTAAATAATTTATTTATTATTTTTATGCGAGTAGAACGTTTTAAAAAACTAAAAAAAACGCAACTTAAATATATTTCGTAAAATTATAGATAGATCCACCTTATAAACAAACCAGAGGCAATATTGCACCATAAGGAGCCCAGTACACAAGCCAGGCACAACTATTAATTGCCAACAGCTGTAACTTTACCCGGCCAATGTTGTAATTTACCTGTTAAGTCGCAACAAGGCGTAAGTACCGATTATTAATAGCAGTTTAGGAGTATAGTTTGAAAGTGTAGTTGAATAGGTTCTTTAGTCTAGGTAGAAAGTTCTTTACTGGCTTTAAGTTCACAGTAAAACAGACACATAAGTATTAAAATACGAGGTGTAACAAGTTATGTTACATAGTCGTTACCTACGCATGTCCATCAAACTAAGTAGGTAACTTTGAGCAAGAATTATTGCAGGGAAACTACTTTTTTTACAAGCTTTTATTTAGCTTGCACTGTTCGTATGTAAGTAAGTTGTCCTTTCAAAGGCAAACCATTTTTCAACCATTTGCTGATATCGGATTGAGCTGAAATTTTGTATACACCTTTAGTTCTGATGACAATACAATGTCCAAGACTCAAAACTGTAATATTTTTAAATTAAAGCTTGTTTTTAAAAATATTTTTTAAATTAGTTTTTTTGTGCGATAAATTAGTTTTTCGGAATTATTTTTTAACAATGCCCAAAGCCTGTTCTACTCAAAAGTCCAACACCTACATATATACACAAACACATTACGTCACGCCTGTAATTCCCGAAGGGTTAGGCAGAGGTTTACTCATTTTTACACCCATATTTCGCCAGTTATGTTTAAGTCTCATGTAATAGGGGGCGAGTCTATTGCCATCAACCGACACGGTCAAATTATGGAGTTATTCCGGTCTGATCCCCTGATCTGATCCCCTTGGAGTAGACAGCAATTAAAACATGATAATAATTCAGCAGGGGATCAGATTCTAGGGGATCCGAATAACTCAAATTATGTAACCACGGAAATTATATTTTTTTGAACAAAACAGAACTGGCATAATATCGATGTACTGAAACAAATCTGTCTGAAAATGAAAATAGGAAGCCAAGCTTTGAAACAGGCAAATCAAGAACAAGATGGCGGAACGCCTTGGATGGCTTCCTCAGTAACTGGTGAGATGAGGCACAACAGAGGCAATTCGAAGGAATGCGGGGCCTTTGCCCAGAAGTGGGAAAAGTGAAGGCTAGCAAAAAAGAAGCTTTGAAACTGATATTACATTTTTCGATAAATATTTTCAATAACCACAAATCCATATTCAATTAAAAATATGTTATTAATAAATAGCATCTGTCGCCATGAAACATAAAAGTAATTCCACGAGGAAATTAGAATATCGAAATACTTTTGTGTTTGTTTCAAATTAATTGGCACAGACCACGATAAAACCACAGGCGTTTAACTTTATTCTATACCGTATATTATTAAACATTTCTATACATAATACTTGTTGCCTGCGGCTTTGCTCGTAGCTGTATAAATTTTAACACCTATGGCAAAGTATTTTGAATTGGAACTGTTACTCCCTTCCGCTCCGTCCAAAGCGGAAGAAGTTATTTAATAATTTCCCATTATTAAAAAAGGCCCTTTGTTTGTTCTAGTCAGAGTTTGAGTTGCGAATATATTCTAAGTATTTGAGAATTAAAAAGATGCTTAAATCGATATTTCCATCTTACAGGATGTTATGGAAGCTACATTTAAGCCAACGGAACTTTATAGCTTTATACCTTCCAAAAATCATGGTTCTTTCTTATCATCGTAGGTTTAAAGGACCTGGGGGCCTACCGTCATCTCTTAAAATAATGTTATTATTTTATTATTACTTTGCCTTCCCCACTGTTGGATTTTCAACGCTCGGCTCAGCGATGAGAGTTAAAAATCCAATAAAATATTTAAGTAAAATTTTTTTACGAGATGGCGGTAGGCCCCCTGATTTGACGGCGGGCTACACTACTCGGGGGTGCGGATCATGCGTCATGTGTATACTGGGTTTTCAACATAATTATGATGGTAGCAGAACCCGTGGGGTTTTAATCGGTAAGAGTCCGACAAAACCCCCGCTTCCCCTAGGTGGAATGTTCACCCACAGGTCAATCAATCAGCCATGAAAGTAGACCGAGTCACAGACTTACCCATGCGGTGACACGGCCAGTTCGTATCCAAACATAACCAGGACAAACAAATAATCAAACTGCCATTAACATTTTACAATATTTATTAGGAATTTGGACGTAAAAAAAGTTATTTCATCAATCCAAATAGCCTCAAAATCAATATTTTATATAAAAACTTTTCATGGGGTCGTAAAAATCTGATTTCTTTCGTGGATTTTATGAGTTTTGCTATACTAATATACGCTTGCATGACTTCCTTATGTCATGCATCTCCTCCGATATAGATGCATTGATTGATTTCTTATTTATTTAAGTACGTAAATAATAATACCAGCCTGTTATTGTAGGTACTATTGCCTCGTTGGTCTATAATGGACGCAAATCACAACTTCCGAGCATGAGGTCTTGGGTTCGATTTCCAAGTCAAGCAAAAAGTGTTATTGGGTCCTTCTATCAGGAATTTCTCAGTAGCAGCCTCGGAGTCTTCTAGGTATTGTGACGTCACTTATTACCCAACTTAATTGAGTTACTATTTATCAATTTTACATATTAACATCACGCCTGTAATCCCCAAAGGGTTAGGCAGAGGTATACCCACATTTCGCCAGTTATGGTTAAGTCCCATGTAACAGGGGGCGAGTCTATTGCCATCAACTGGACACAATTCCAGACTCCGAGGCTGCTACCAAATAAAATCCTGCCTATCCCTTATAAAATTGAGTTTGAAGATAAAGACAAAACTAAACGTCAATTTATCCTCCGTTCTATGCAAAGAAGAACTATAAACACCAAATAGATTTTTCTAGAGAATGTTTATCGCGTTTTTATTGCTTTGTTCGACGTCGGGAATCGAACCCCCGTTTACGGCGTGTCATAAACTAAGTCGGACGAGCATTTGTAAGTGTTAAAATGTAAGTAAACGGTGTTAATGTGTCTAGATTATTTTAACAGTTTTTTATGTTTATGTTAAAGATATGAGGCTGTTAAAAAGATAATTTTACAATATGTCTGACCTTGTCTACACTAATATTATAAAGAGAAAAAATTTGTATTTTTGTTTGTTTGTAATGGATAAACTCAAAAACCACTGGGCCGATTTTAAAAATTCTTTCACCATTAGAAAGCTACATTATCTGCGAGTAACATAGGCTATATTTTATTTTAGAAAAAATAGGGATGCGTAAGAAAAGTCACGCGAACGAATTCGCGGGAAAATTGCTAGTTAAATTGATATAAAATTAAATACCCCGTTTCCTAAAGCGACGTTGCCGTTGACTGCCTCGTTGGTCTAGTGGTCGCAAAGCGCGACTGCTGAGCATGAGGTCTTGGGTTCGATTCCCAAGTCGGGCAAAGTGTTATTAAGTTTTTCCAACAGGAATTTTTCAGTAGCAACGTGGGAGTATGAATTTGTACGCGGTTGATGGCAATAGGCTCGCCCCTACTACATGGCACTTAAACATAACTGGCGAAATGTGGGTGTTTACCTCTGCTAACCCTTCGGGGATTACAGGCGTGATGTTATGATGTTGTGTCTGTTTCGTAGATAATCAAATTCACCACTTAAGCCTTAATCAATTTCATTCTAATTAGGAAATAAGTGAATATGTACCCACTAATTAGGCAGCTGTCAATCAAGTGCCCAAACTTCCTTACTCGGTCATTAATCGAAGTTGAAACTTCATTCAATCGTGAAACTTCGCCATATAGCATTAATAAAATATTGCCTGATCTAATTCCAAGGTTTGTGCTACTTAATTAGGTTTTTGGCGCGTTGTACTTAGAGTCTATTATTAAATGACTTTGTGTAAGTGGGAGAGGATTTTTTATTGTTACAAGCTTTTATTTAGTTTGCACTGTTCGTATGTATGTAAGTAAATAGGTTGTCCTTTCAAAAGTCAAAAAGTCAAAAGTCAAAACATTTATTTCAATTAGACCTTATACAGGCACTTTTGAATAGTCAAGGAGTCTGTCAGTTAGTCCAAAAGTTGAAGCTAGTTGCTCGTTCCAAAACGGAGGTAGGCCTCTATGGAGAAGAACGAGCAAGAAACTCCACGGCACTCTTTTAAATTAGGTTTTTACAAAATCCTGGTTACATTATTTTTGTTGATTCTACATGTGAAAACAATGAAGATGATTATAAAACAAAAATAAAAAATAAAATTAGAATAAAGCTTAAGCCAAGGCAGTTAAGAGATGACCAATCCCAACTGACAGCACTCGTTCACGAGCATGACGCATGGATCAGCACCACTTAACTCAACCATTTTGAAGGGAGCCAAATGATCCAACACACGCGCCACCATCAGCGAGACATTTGAGTGAGCATGACAAGCTCTCAACCGCCATGCTCATCAAGTCAAAACACATAGCAACTCAATAAATAAAAAGCTCCATGGTACTCACATTTACAAAATTGAAATAAATGATATTATTATACAATACTAACACTTCAGTGTACTTATTCGTTTGATGAACTGTGGTATGTAAAAAAGAAAAAAGTACTAGTAGGTACTGATAACGAAACAAGTTATTCAGGTCAATAAAAAGGGGGTAAGAAACATCATTCTCTTAAAATTAATACTAATTAGTGAGCCCGAGTGGCTGTGGAGCAGGACTAGCATTAAGCCAAGCATTTTTGTCTGTGATATAATCTTCTAACTTATAGTATGCTCGACTACATAGTGTGCGTTTAATGCATGTTTTAAATTTTTTCTCATTTAGTTGGAGAATATCCAGTGGTATTTTATTATAGCATTTTACACAGTACCCCATAAAAGAAGTGCTTACTTTTGACAATCTGAAACTTCGTTGATCTAATTTGTTCCTATTTCTAGTATTAAAATTATGTCTATCACTAATTTTCTTAAAAAGATGAAGGTTTTTCCGAACATGCATAATGTTTTCATATATATATTGACAAGGTACCGTCATGATGTTAATTTTCTTAAACAATTCCCTTAGAGTATCTCGACTGCCAAGATTATAGATGGCTCTGACGGCCCTCTTTTGCAGGATAAAGATCGAATTTATATCTGCAGCCCGTCCCCAAAGCAAAATACCGTAAGACATTATGCTATGAAAGTAACTAAAATAGACTAGTCTCGCGGTATCCACGTCTGTTAATTGTCGGATTTTTCTGACAGCGTAAGCGGCTGAACTTAACCGCCCTGCAAGAGATGTTATGTGGGGACCCCACTGCAGCTTTGAATCGAGCGTAATCCCCAAGAAAACTGTCTTTTCGACGAATTCTAGTATGTCCTTATTCAATATGACGTTAAGTTCACTACTTCTAACATTTGGTAAAGTGAATCTTATGCATTTCGTTTTTTTCTCATTTAACACTAAATTATTAATAGTAAACCAATTGTGAACCTTTAGCATGGCGTTATTTACGTCGTCAAGGTGTTGCGCTCGTCTATCTACTCTAAAAATTAATGAGGTATCGTCAGCAAATAACACCATTTGTGGTTGGTTTTCTAGTAAATGAGGTAAATCATTTATGTATACCAGAAAGAGGAATGGACCCAGTATTGATCCCTGTGGAACCCCCATCTTTACTTTTAATCCTGATGAAGTTACACCGTTAACTTGAACTTGCTGTAGTCTATCATTTAAATACGATTTTACTAAGCTAAGTGCTAGTTCACCTAGTCCGTAATGTTCAAGCTTTAGCAGCAGTGTTTCGTGATTTACGCAATCGAATGCTTTGGAGAGGTCGCAAAAAATGCCAATGGCATCCTGTGAGTCCTCCCATGCATTAAAGATGTGCTTGATCAAAGTGACACCAGCGTCAGTAGTACAACGCCCTCTGGTGAAACCATACTGTTGATTGTGTAGGATGTTGTTACAGTTAAAATAATTGAGCATTTGATTTAGCATTACTTTTTCAAACACCTTGCTAAAAACCGGCAGAACCGAAACAGGTCTATAATTATTGGTGTCCTTGCTATCGCCGGATTTGAAGAGCGGTATAACTTTACTGTACTTCATTAAAGTCGGGAATATCCCTTGGTCTATACACAAATTAAATATTAAAGCTAAATAGGGTGCTGTTGTCTCAATAATAGATTTACACACATTAGTAGACATGCCCCACAGATCTTCGGTAACCTTGATCTTAAGTTCTTTAAAAGCCTTTATAACGACCACAGGGTTTATATGTTTAAATTTAAATTCCTTAGGGCAGGCTGAAACATTCGCTCTTAGTAAGTCAATAGCAAGTGAGGGCGAGGAATCTAAAGTTTCAGTAGTTTTAATTGGAATATTGGTAAAGAATGTTGCAAATTCTTGAGCAACATCGATATTACTGCTTATGAGACCTTGGGAAGTCTCCAGAGTATAATCAGTATTATACCTTTTGTTTCTATTCGTTTCATAATTGATAATTTTCCAAACCGTTTTTATTTTATTTTCTGCTGATTTAACCTTGTTACTAATGTATAAAGCTTTTGCTGCCTTACATGTATTTTTAAAAATTTTAGAGTAAGTAGCAACATACTTATTAAATGTTTCACTGTTTTGATAAGGTTTAAGGCCATACAGCTCAAATAGTCTTTCTCTACTTCTTCTGATACCTTTAGTCGCCCAGTCACTGAATAAAAACTTAGGGCAAACAGATTTGGTTTTTTTCTTAAAGATATTCTTAAACTCTGTATGCACAACTGAAAAGAATTCTTCATACAAAATATTACCGTTATTCATATTATAGTCCTGAACACCTAACTTACTAATTAAAGTGCTATTAAATTTATTTAAATTACCAGATGTTATTGGTCTTGACTGTACCTGCACTTTTTGTATTGCTGTGCTGTACTCAAAAGTAACGGTTTGTCCGCTGTGATCAGAGGGAAGATAATTTACTATGGCTTTATCTAAGTAGTCGCAGCAGCAAAAGACATTATCAATACATGTAGCAGTAGTTGAGGTTATTCGTGTTGGTTCTAAAAACATATTTGACAGATTAAACGATTTAAAAAGATTTAATAATCTACTGCTATTTGAATTGTTTTCTAAAATATTAATATTAAAGTCACCACAGATTATTACTGATTTATTACACGTTGCAAGATTAGTCAAAACATCTTCCATTATAGCCTCAAATATAGAGTAATTCTGATAATTAGGGGGTCTGTAAACGCTCACTATAACATGCTTATCTAGCTCAACACTGGACAATTCAATAACATGTTCAATTGATAGTTCCACTATGTCTTTACGGGGCTTACATTTAATACTATTTTTAATTAAGATTAGTGAGCCACCACGAAGCATGGATTTGCGGTTGAAACAACTTCCCACAGTATAATTCTCAAAGTTAATTAATGTTTCATAATCCTTTAACCAATGTTCAGTTATACAAATAATATCGAACCTGGTCTTTTCTAAAAATAGTTCAATTTCTAATTGCTTGGAAGAAAAACCTTGAATATTCTGATGAAATAATTTTAAGGAATGTTGCTTAGCCCCTTTTTTACAATTTGGTAAGTGATTGCTAGAAGATACTTTGTTATTGATAAGTTTAGCTATATTGTTATTGGTACCTTCTGTTGTCTTACTTGCTAGTTTAAAAAAATATTACTGCTTACCACCTTTACATTAGTATTATTACTAAATGAGGTGCTAATTATAAGTGACTTCGACATACTAATTATGTCTGAGTTAATATTAAAAGCTAATAGCCAAGCTATCTGACGTCTAAAACTAATGGGCAGATACGCTGTATCCCTAGTCGATCTTAATTTTTCAACAAAACTGTTGGTGTCAAAAAACAAAAGCTTGTCACTATAGTGACTAACCAGGAAATGAATGTGATTATTTAACCTATGTATGTAATTATTTTTTCTGTTTGATAGGTTCTCAAAGTAAGGAAAAGCACACAGTATTATTTTCTGACAATTAATTTTCAAAATTTCAGTGACATAGTTAGTTATGTCTTCTTTTGTAACATTCATGCTATTTCCTACTAATATTGTTATAATTGAATTAGGATCATATTCCTTTTTTATTACTGCGATAGAAAGTGAATACAATGACTTTTCAAGCACCTCAATTTGTGACTGTAAGTGTTGAGTGTCTATCTCATAAATGTTTGTACTGTCTTCTAGTTTTATTTGGAAATTATTAAGTTTTTTAATTAGAAAAACACGTTCTTTCCTTAATTTAATGTTATTGGAACAGTGTTTCTGTTGTTTCCTAAATTTATTATATTTTTTAATGATTTTATTAAACTTTGCATATTTTTTTATTTTATTATGACTCACTGTATAGCTACTATTATTATATTGTACTAAAGAATCTTCAGTGAGGTCTATTGTTATCAGGGAATTTGGATTGCAATTACTATTTATCAATTCATTATATAAATGATCAGTTTCCTTAGCCTGAGAACACTCTTTTTCATTCTGCAGCCTGGTAATTCGCACATTCGCATGAATTAATTCTTCCTCTAAGTCCCTAATCTTACACAAAGCCTCCTCATATAAATTGCTACAGTGGTTGAAACCGTCGGTGACCACCCGTAGTTTGTCCCGTTCATCGACAACATCCAGGAATCGTTGATGAAGGTCCACTAGCTCCCGCTTCAGGCTTGTATTTCTGTCAATTATAGACTTTACTTCCTCTTCACTTTCGTCCCTCTCCTGTAGCAGTTGTTGGCATTGGATGTTAGAAGCCTTAAGTTCTTCGAGGGCCGTTCTCAATTTTACTTCCATAACCTGAGCAGTTGCCTTACGGGTCATCACAGACATGGTTCCAAGGACAGTTACTGGAATGAGAATTGAAGAGACGGTGAGAACTAATTAAATAGACAGAAGTAGGGAAGGTGTGTGTAATGAAAAAGAAAAGAAAAAAAAATAAACAATGAGAAAGTAAGTGTTTTGATTACAAAGAGCCAAATGAGGAAGGCTGTCGACTGATAATCGACTTATGTGTTTACTTTAAATGTAAAGTTACAGTAATTGAAAATTGAATTATTTTACTTTTTTCTTTGTGGGTAGTAGGTACCTTTGCTAAGATTAAAAATGTAAAGTATTACATCAATCCCACAATGCAAATAAGGGAAAATTTACTGTACCTATTGTGGTTTTAATTAAATAACGCTATTTAATAGTCAGCAAAAAGTTCCATCCCCTGTATGAAAACAAAGTGATGAAGACTCAGTGCAGTAAGTACCAAATCTACTTAAATTAATTATGCAGGGACTCAATGAGAGCGTGTTACAAAGTATGAGTGCTAATTGTGTGCTAATTTATGGCTAATATGAAATAAAAGTAAACAATACTCCCCGTTAAAATCCGTTTGTTCAAGTCCAAGTTGACATCAGCTGTTCGAATAGGTTACCGGTAACGGCGGATAACCAAACACTGAGTTGAACTTAGTTTATTCACAGGAAAACAATAATCCCGATTATTTATGTTGTTATAATACTTATAGATATAAAATCACACCTTAATTTTACTTAAATATTAATTAAAACTAATTTTAAAATACGGATACAAAATTTTACATGTCACTCGGGCAGTGTTGTCACTTTTTTTTTTTTTTCTTTTTTTTTTTTTTTTTTCAAAATTTGCAAACCATTTTTTGAGCATTTGTTGTTATCCGATTGAGCTGAAATTTTGCATACACCTTTAGTTTTGATGACAATACAATGTCCAATACTCAATATTGTAATAATTTTAAATTAAAGCTTGTTTTTAAAAATATATTGTTAATTAAATTATTTAAAGACATAGTCCTGCTCCTGTTCGTCCCTTTTCAAATTGCCGTCATATCGAACTATTATAGTGAGGAAACAGGGAATAAACGTTTGTTTCAAATACTCTTCTGCGTACGTGGCTCGTCATCTGCTTAGCCTTTTACCCAACTATGTTGGGATTTCAGTCTAACCGGATGCAGCTGAATACCAGTATTTTACATGGAGCGGCTGCCTATCTGACCTCCACAACCCAGTAACTGGGTAATACGGCGGACAACCAGTCTTACCTAGGGGAAGTAAGACTGGTTGTCAGACTTTCAAGCTTCTGACGACTCGTAACGACTGTCAAAGATCCACGTATGACAGCCGGGACCAACAGCTTAACGTGCTTTCAGAGGCACGGAATGATGTCAGTAATGTCTAAGATAAACTTTAGAAAGAGTCCTGCGCACGTAGCTAGTATTTATTGTAATTCGTTTGACAAAGTATTCATATTTTTTATCCATCCTCGAAACAGCAAACCTGCTAATGGTAGAACTATTTTTCCGTTGGCTTTATATTAAACTTTTAACTTTTAGGAACGAACGCAATCTAATCTCAATCTGTACAATTGAAAATGCCTCTAATTTCCTTAGTCGCTGAGATGAGATTGAGAATAGATTTCGAACGTTTTAAATTAGGAGAATTGACTTTCTTGTTGTAGCTGAAATTTATACAGCACATAGGGTATTTACATTTACACACATTATTGTGTTTTAACTAACTTTTTATATGTGCCCACTAAATATTAGTTTTTTACAACAAATTTTGTATAAAAGGAAGAGATTTTACGAAAAACAATCATTCCACACACAACCTACATATTTTGCGTCTCATTTATAACCCTGCAAAACCTAACAGTGGTGACACCGACGTGATTTGAACATGCAACCTTCTTCTTCCTTCTTCTTCTTCTTCATTGTTATCCATAAGACGGATTCTTAAAACCCAAGCAAACATTTTAAAGTAAGGCGCATCACAAAGAGGCCAACACTTTCGTGTTATATTTATCGCTTGCCACGATTTAAACTTTGCTTGAAATTTAAACTTTACAGTTAAGCGCTGCAGCAGTAAATAATCCTGTATAATAGTTTAAACTGGGTTTAAAATCTTACCCTCGGGTGTATAAAATTGTATCTACACTTTCTGTTCGAGAAAATCTACCATTCGTTAAGTGGTTTGTCTATACATCTATACAAAGACATAAAATTGGAGTTGAAAACCCAAAGGGTTAGGCAGAGGTGTACCCATTAGAACACCCAAATTTCGCCAGTTATGTTTATGTTCCATGTAATAGGGGATGAACCTATCGCCATCAACCACAAATCCAGACTCCGAGGCTGCTACTAAGAAATTTGAAAAACGCAATAACACTTTGCCAGACCCGAGAAACGAACTCAAAACCTCATGCTCAGCAGTCGCGCTTTGCGAATACTACACCAACGAGGCTAGTCCACAGGCCATATAAATTCCTTTTGTTAATCGCTTTTCACTCATCCTCTCAACATGACCAAACCATCATAAGACTCTCGTCCACTTAAGAACTTAAAGAACATCGACAGTTCAATGTCATTTCTCTAAAGTAACCAACAACAGCTGGTACAGTTGTTGAACTCTTCAAACAGTGGTAGCAAAAAAGGGTCAAACACATGTTATGAATAGAAGAGCCACAAGTATGTCAATATTTATGGGAAAACTTTAAGTGCTTGTAAACGTCGACCCGCGTCCGACTATAAAACTCTACAACTATTTTCCTGGTCTTTTTTGTTGTAGACTTGGTAATAATAAGTTTTTAGTTAGTTAAGGGTATTTTTGATAGGTTCTTTGGGCCATATTATAATAGGGGGTGGAAGGGATATCGTAAGGATAACTTTTACCATGAATTTAGTGCATTATTCAAGACCCTTAGGAGCATTTACGCCGTACGGCATTTTATACAAACTTTCAAGTCTTTATTTTTCAAAATGAATGAATCATTTTTATGCATAAGCAGGATACATAGGTTTAAAAAGTTTTTAGAGAACATTTTCTAAATGTCCTTAATTAAAAAAAACATAATTAGGAATCTCTGTTTCTATATAAAATAGTTAGAATTTAACGGCAACAAAATGTTCTCTGATAACTTTTTAGACCTACACGGTCAATATGTATGGAATAGTAGTTTCTTTTTAATAACTTACGAAAAATGGCCTGAAACCATGTCTTGCGACTTAGGCCAACAATTATAATTTATTTTCCATTAGTAATACAAAGCAAAGTTTAATATTATTACAGTAAATAATATGTGACTTTCAATGTGACTTTTTTAATTCATATGTACTTTCTAAAGTTTATCTCGGACATCACTGGCATCGGTGAAGGAAAACATCGTGAGGAAACCTGGACTTACTGTTCCACTAACCATGTCAGAGGCCCTTGAGGCAGTTTAGAAACTCTGACACTAGGGTGTGTGGGGTCGTAAGACCCTAAGACCTTACTGCCCACACGATAAAGAGAGAGAATAGTATAAAACAAAGTCGCTTCTCGATGTTTTTTGTCCGCTTAGTTCTTTAAAATTACACAAAGGATTTTTATGTTGTTTAAACATTATTTTAAGAATTTGTTCCGAAAGGATTTTGTATATATAAACATTCAATATTTAACTTGGATATAGCATAGAAATCCCGACATTTCGCCACATCACTAGATCGCACCAGCCCGAAGCACTGCGCGGCGGGCGATATCTAGAATTCAAAGAAAACTAGATCTTAAATGCAGCAAGATAACAATCTCTCTCGCAAACTACAATAAAGAAAACCTACACGAGCAAAATAACAACTGCTTCACACTATAATACAAATATGATTGTTATACAAAAACATTGAACAAACTTCAAACAGTTGCCTCGAGGCCGGACTGAGTTAGACACTGACTTCAAACTTGTAGCCACAGTTATGATTTACGCCGAGCTACACATGCTTACGGTGTTCAGTATGTGAGCGCATATGTGCGACTTTGTCGCGCGATTTTGTCTTGAATTGTATAAAGCAGGGAGTGTCAATCTTTTCTATACATAACATATTTAATTTTATGGGTAACTCTAGTAAACATAACGACATTTTCGCGAACGATGTCGCGGGCAAAACATAGTAATGGTAATAATTATTGAAGGGCCGTTTTTTTCTACTACCTAATTAAAAAAATTACCTTCTAATAAAAAAAAACTACTTTTCTACCCAATTCTAGTCCTAAATCCATTTTATTTATAGTAACTAGGTAAAACATTTGCTACCTTTTGTAACAGATTTATAATTTAAAAATTACACAAATTACTGTAATTTTATTCGTCCAAGCAAACCTTTATTAAAACCAAAAACAAAACAAGTACTAAACACGAAACCCAAGACCGCCGAAAAAGCCGCAAAAATTAGATGCAAACAGTTTAAACTAACACTTTTAACGCCCTAATTGGCAAAGATTACACCCGTTTTAAATATTCAACGAGAAAATTGCTCACATTAATGCCCACACAAATTGTGCCGCAGTGCGGAGTTAAATCCGTGAGTATTGCTAATTTGTATCAATTTAACAACATGCTCTGTTTTATCGCGCGTTAATAAGCTTTCATCGATGTTCGTGCCTGTTTTTAAGGGCGACGCGTTGACAAAAGTATGTTGGTAATTTTTAAGCTTGTTTAAAATGAACGCCCAATAAAATAATTTGTTTTATTATTAAAACAAAGTATTTTATTGGGCGTTCATTTAATAACATTTTTTAAGAAAATTAAGGAAGGTACGTTTATACTGACGTGCTATATTGACTCAATGTATGAATGCCACCCAATTTTAAGATCTTGACAAAATGAATATACGTTACTTTATAATGACGCTGTCATCTGTCAAAAATGCATCTAATTTACCTAAATTGACATTGATTATCACTGTGATGAGAATGATTGCGACTAGATTTTGAAAATTTTTATTTAGCGGAATTGGACTTTAAGACTTGAAAGCTTTTGTGAAAAACAGAGTCATATAAACTGAGCTATAAACTATAAAAAGGTTGCATTTAGTTAGTGGAGATATTCTAGTATTATTATTGCTAAATCGCTTGATTGAGTCCTTGCCTGCGAGGTATAAGGACGTGGAGGTAGGATGAAAACGGGGATCAGGAGAGGTGCGGGCGGCGGGTACTCGTAGCGTGATACACAAGAGGCGAAATGTGCACTGGACAGTTCTTAAGATATATGTGACGCCACAGGTTTATGGTGAACAACGACAACAGGCGAGGGCTCAATTAATCAGTTAGCTTTATAGCAAACTAATAAAAATGCAGAAAACAAAATAAATTCGGTGAAAACTTTAAGTCCAAAACGAAACATAGAATAAAATATCTACAGAAAATAACTAAACATTCACCTTAAAGTCTACAGCAGACGAAACATGTCTAACCTGTACGTACGTCATACATATCAGATCATAAACCCGTCGGCTAAATACTGACACAAATTCTCCGCAACATAATTTTCGTCAACAAAGTTATCTATACAGAAAATTTGTAAAATTAATCATGAAACGGCGAATTTTAAGGCAGACGTCACATTTGAAACTCAGACAAGTCAAGCACTCAGTTGAATTAATGTGAGCTAGGTATACTCCTTCATATTATGTACGTGGTTTAAAAACATATGAGTTGGTCATAGAGTAGATGATTTTAGTGTACAGATGGTTGATTGCTTTGAAGTACCAGTGGTAGTGGTAGGTATTAAAGTAAATTAAGGAAAAAAGATCACACACACGCACACCCTCACACCCTATTTAAACCTAGGTACCTACTAATCTGCAAGAGGCTAAAAACCGGCCACATCAAATAGTATCCCGCTAGTACCTACCAATTTTTGGTGATGTTATTTTATGTTCCTAGTGTATAAAGTATTAAACGGTAATAAAAGTATTCATTAAGCTAAAGATAAGTTACTTTTTACACATGCGTGCACATAAACTGACTAATCAGACATGCACTCAAAGTATTGAGTTAACAGATGTTGAGCGTCCATGTTTTGCCAATAACGGCGTACAAATTTTGTAGTTAAAACATTACATTACATTGCATTTTACATAATTATACTTAGTAATTTTATTCATAATCAATTATATTCGTAATCAAAATTATAGTATCATTACCGTTTATTACTGCGATTTTATTGGCATACATTAAACAACTACTGAATGAAGACAAATTCTGCATTTCGTAAAACAATGCACTTCTCATATTCCCAACAAGTTGTTAATTGTTTATGAAGTTTCTCATAAACTGTCTGTATCATTTTACATTTTAATATCGCTCAAACATTTTGTGCTACGACGCGGACCGTATTTAGTTGTATCAAATAGTTTTACTTCGGAAAGTTCAAATGAGTTCCGGGAGGTAACGGTTTTGAAAATAAACATGTTTTATCCCCTTATTTGTGTTGCTTCGGTGTTGTTTGAATTTTGTTGTACAACTCGTAACATGACTGTATAATAAGCTAGATTATTTGGTTGACTGGATTTTGTGTTTTAAACAAGCTGGTGTTTTTTTTTCAGTAGATTCGACAGTCAGATTTGTGTTAAAAAAAAACACTGAAATTGTTTTTTTTTTTTGTAGAATAATTATATCAAATCAAGCAATTATTTTACGGAAATGCCATACTTAGGTATTAAATACTTCTCATCTCAAACGTGTATTAACTTTTAATAATTAAAATGATAACAGACTAATACATACATAAAATTCACAATCATATAAAATAAAACGACACCAAATAAAAATTCGTAAAAAAAATCATCAACATAAATTACAATTAAAAGTCAGCACAATATCATTAAAATTAACTCAAAAATTCATGTTTCAATTTATTACTTCGGTTTACAACAAATTGCACCTTTTAGTCCATTTTAAACCACCAAATCTAAAATGAAACCACGATTCAATTACCCCCTCACAGATGCACCGCACACTTAGGCACAAAACTTCTCCCTACCCCCATAAATATTCAAATCTATGTCTCAGGGTTTAAAACGGCAAAGTGTGGTGAAAGCAGCTTTGGCGTCGCGCCCACCCGCCACAGCCATTACGAGATTCTTTAATATTTTAATACTGTGCATTATGCATCGCATTTCAACGCCAGACATTGTGACAGAGTTTAATCCTGGTGAAATGGTTCAAACGCTTTCATTATGAACACTTTGTCTACGGATAATGCGGTCGAAAGTTGAAGTTGCAGTGTGTAGATCAAGTGTCGGAGAGCAAGTAATGTCAGCTAGTTTTCGGGGACGTTGGATGCAGTTGTTCGTGCATTTTCGGTTTTATATTTAATTTTGGACTGTTGGTCTAGTGGTTGCAAAGCGCGACTGCTGAGCGTGAGGTCTTGGGTTCGATTCCCAGGTCGGGTAAAGTATTTGGTTTTTCTATCAGGAATTTCTCAGTAGCAGCTTCGGAGTCTGAATTTGTACCCGATGATGGCAAAATTCTCGCTCTCTATTACATGGGACTTAAACATAACTGACGAAATGTGGGCGTACTAGTTGGTACACCTTTGCCCCCAAGTAGTTTAAAAGTGTAAATACGATCCAAAACTGAAGCCTATTTTTAAGTCTCTTAGAATTCAACTCGTTTTTGAAGAAGGGCGTGAAAATAAGTAATTACAGCTTTCGAAACACGAAACCTGTTGGCAGACCATCTAAGAACTCGATATTCACAAAATTAAATTATAGAAGTAACTCGAGATGTAACTAAAGTATCTTAGGTATATTCAGGTGCCTAAAGTTACTGAATAAAGTCAATATTGTTTCATTAAGTACCAAAGGACGTCAAGTGTTGAACTAGTTAAGTATTCAAACGATCGTAGTTTGGGAATTTTGTGCTTGTGTCTTTTGAATACAGATTGTGTCCAATAAGGGGGGATGTGAAAAGAAGATTAGCCAGCACCAAGTATAGTTTTAAATGAGCATTTAAGTAATATAACTAGCGACCCGCCCCGGCTTCGTACGGGTACAATCAGCAACAAAAGTCAATTAACATTTATGATTTTTAAATCCTAATTATTTAGCATGTACAATATTAAAAGTAAAACGCAATGAATATAAAATTAAGATATAATAAACCCTTAGCTATTGCCGGAAATTCTGGAAGCCAGTACCTACATTATGATGTGTTTAGTGTCTGTTTAAATTATATAAAAAAGTAACATTGTTAATCGACTTTAGTTGTTGACCGTACAATGACATGTAGTATGCAATAAAAGAGATAGGTATGCAGGGTTGTTAGATATAATGGATGCATGTTTTCAAATATAATTAAATTTAGAAGTAGATAATAAACAATTCATTAATTTTTCGTTTCAATAGAAGACATCCATCGGTTTCTAAGAAAACTTCAACTATATTTGACGAACCTGGATACCTCGTTTGATAACTGTATATAATAGCTATACGTATAAACCTTTCACTTGAATCACTCTGTCTATTGATGAAAACCTCATTAAAATTAGTGGCGTAGTTATCAGTCATACAGACTAATTTTCTGATAGATAGAACCTAAAAGAACATCATAAACATACTATACATCTTTGATAAAAACAGTTGATTTTCGTTCAATATCGAGTAAGTAGATCCATTTCACATTATTGTCATCCCTTTTCTACATAAATATGAAACCATATGCCTTCGATATCTTCATTACTTACTATGATATTGAGGGAAAGCTTTTGTTCCCTTCTCATCTATTTGCGAAACTCATAACAACCGTATCGGTCCGAGAGCCAAGAGTCACGAGAACTACGTCATGTTAACATGGCAAAAATTTTGAAGGTAAATAGAGAAATATGTCGTTTGTGTCGATAATGTGTCATTTTTCCATCAGGAATTTCTCAGTAGCTGCCTTGGAGTCTGGATTTGTGCCCAGTTGATGGCAATAGGCTCGCCCCCTATTACATGGGACTTAAACATAACTGGCGAAATATGGGTGTACTAATGGGTACACGTCTGCCTAACCCTTCGGGGATTACAGGCGTGATGTTATATTACAAAGTATACTTGCTAGCTAAAGCTGAGACCTTTTTCATCAAGTATAAAAGGTTTTTTACTAACTTATGTTCAAGTGAGCTGACTGGTTTATGTGGTTCATGTTAGGAGTCCGTCCGTCCGTTGGTTGCAGGTCTATATCGTTTGAACCATAATAGGTAGAAACTTGAAATCTCTACATAGTATGCATTACTTTGGCCACTATAACAACACACAAAAAATAATAATATACCTAGTTAAAAAAAATTGTAAGTAATGTTTATTATTATACGGAGGTTCGTGTGAGAGTCTGACTTGGACGGTTTTTTTTTTAATATTTTAGTAGGATATTGTTACAAACTGCATTGAAGCAAGCAAGTACCTACGCCATACCTTCTTAACTACACATTCTTATATCAATACTCAAAATTTTTGCCTTGCGAAATAACGTAGGTCTGACAACACCGATCTTGGTCAAAATCTTGGTCTTATTTGTTTAGGATCGTCATTTATTTATCGGGTATATGCAACGTATTATTTTAGGTATTACAAACGGACGATTATTACAAACAAATCAGGGTGTACTTACTTTTAGGAACGATCGTAATCAGTCTCATGAATAAATTATTTTTAAGGAAACTTCCTACGCATAAGAAGGATACATAGATCTAAAAAAATATCAGAGAACATTTTTAAAAAATTGTGTGTGCGACCAGTTATAAGTTTATAAACAATTTTATTAAAAAGATATTTTTAAAAAAAACTTTAATTTAAAATTATTATAATATTGAATATTGGACATTATATTGTCATCAGAACTAAAGGTGTATGCAAAATTTCAACTCAATCGGATACCAACAAATGGTCGAAAAATGGTTTGCAATTTTGAAAGGACAACTTATTTACATACATACTTACATACGAACAGTGCAAGCTAAATAAAAGCTTATAACAAGAAGTGTTTAAAAGGTATTTCGAAAATGTTCTCTGATAACTTTTTAGATCTATTCTCTATTCTATTATAATCGAATCATTCATTTCGAAAAATTTTCGGCATTTTATACAAGTCCTTAGACTTGAAAGTCTGTATAAAATGCCGTACGGTGTAAACGGTCTTAGGTATTTCCAATTTAAAAATAGAATTTACATTACGTTTACTTTGCACAAAAAAAAAAGTGTCGTGATGGCCCAGTGGTTAACGCACCCACCTCTCATGAATGAGGTTGTGGGTTCGAATCCGGGCAAGTACCAATGTGACTTTTTCAATTCATATGTACTTTCTTAAGTTTTATCTTGGACATCACTGACATCGGTGAAAGAAAACATCGTGAGGAAACCTGGACTTGTAATTAATATAAGTCTGAAATCGCCAATCCGCCTTGAGCAAGCGTGGTGATCATACTCATGCCTTCTCTGTATGAGAAGAGGCCTTTGCTCTACAGTGGGACATTAAAAAGGCTGGTATTATTATTATTACTTTGCACGTTCGTGCTAGACTCATTTATTATAAATATTTCATCATCAAAATAGCTTCAAATCCTTCCCATTTTCTAGAAATCTGTAGTTTACATGTAGCTATCGACGGTAAGCCGTCACATTGACAGCAAACGCCGCAACCCTTTGACGGTTTAACCAAACACAAATCCACTCTGGCACAGACGAGTGAGTGACGACCATTTTAAATATGGAACCTACTTTTAATAGCAAAACTTGTATCGTAAACTCGTGCTTATGCTGGGGCTACATTAGCGGGCGAAGTTTGGTGTACACTGTACAATATACAGTCAAAAACAAAACGTTTAAAAATGAAACTGATTATGAATAATACCAAGTATTCAAATACGTAAATAATAATATGAATTGACATTAAATTTTAACATGTAATGAAACTGATTATGAATAATACCAAGCATTCAAATGCGTAAATAATAATATTATAATTAATTCACAACTTATTTTGTTATTCTTTAATAATTTGTATGCCAATTGGCAAAACATAGCGCACCTCCAATTTTTTAAGATCCTGCATGTATGATTAGGGGAAGGGGGGGCATAATGGGGACTTTAAGGATAACAAACAATAAAAGAATAAACAAAATATATTTTTTAATGAAAACGAATCATAGCACTTTGGTCACTTATTAATCTAACATTTGGCATAGAATTTTGTGAAATAACTAATCAAATAATGTCTTTAATTAAAATTTTCGAATCCCGTATGAAAACCCCATTGTGCCCCAGGGTAGGGGCAATACGGGGTACCCAATTCGGGGCAGTACGGGGAATATGTTTATTATGCGTCACAGTATAAACAGATATGAAGTTCTTCTGCGTTGTCGTCGTCAACACCAGCGCACGCTGTGAAACCAACGACCAACGACCTATACCTAAAAAAAACGCTTACCTTTTTACACGTGTTTGCGTAATCACGAAAAATTACAAGAAATGAGGTCGAAAAATGTTTTCTGTCGTAAAAAAAAAGGCGCGCAGTCCGGTAGGCGATCGCTGTCAGACTGAAGAGTGACACAAAATGGCCGCCTGTTAGCGACAACAACACACGCCTAATGCGCGTATTTACTTGTATGTGTTGGTGGCCCCGTCTTGCCCCGCGACCCCGTTATGCCCCCCTCTCCCTTACCTATGTTTTACAAATAAACGATTATTATTATTATTAAACCGCTTTTGAATTGTCAAGGAATCACGGTCGTTCAGAAAATATTATTTCATAATTTTTCTATTCCATTATTATTATTCTTTTCCAGCGAAAATGACAGAATTATCAACGTCATTATAAAACAGAAACAAGATATAATAACCGGTTTACCTCCTGCAGACAGAGATGAATGGACGTCATAAAAAAATTTTGAAGGGAAGAAAAAAATACAAAAGGTGCGTTTTTCAGCAACTTTTATTTCTTAGGAGAAAAGACGTACCCTTGCAGGTGGGCGGGAATTTATTATCTCTACTCGCTGAGTAACCGGGGCTGTACAGATGTTTAATGTTACTGGATATACCAACGATACAATTTTAGGGTTTAATTCTACTGAAGGGGCTCGCCAATGGCGGTCCAATATACCAGTCGGGGGCGCGGATTATGCGTAATGCGAATACGGGGCTCCCAACTTATGGTTGCAGGAGGAACCGGAGGTTTTAGTCGGTAAGAATTCGACATATCCCTTCGTTATCCAAACGTTGCCAAACGGAGAGCATGCATGAGAAATGCCCCACGAAAAAAAAGGGTTTAATTCTACCAAAATGATTTATACGACGTCGAAATGTTTTCCATTTTTCAAAGTCATGGTATCGAATATATAATAACCGGTGGCAGGGACATTGTAACGAAGACTTTTAATATGGATTGTTATAGTAGAAATCCGTACAATAATTAAAACGGTACAAAATCGAGTCGCAATCTCATCTCAGCAACAATCAATGTCAAAAACTTGTCAAAAATGTAGGCAAATCAGAAGTATCTTTGACAGTAAACTTACAAGTATTGCCCCTCAGATCTAAGCAAAATTTGAAATCAGAATTTTGGCTGACTGCTTTGGTAAGCTTGAAAAAAAAATTCAAGGTGACAAAATATTCCGTCACTTCCAGTATTTCGTCATCTTTGTAACAGCTTTATGCAAATTAGTTAAACAGGTAACCCAAGCATAACACAATGTTGTTATATTCAGTACTTTGATGTAAGTATGATGTACCTAGCGTATGGCCATTTTTGGGGACCAAGCTTGAATACCACCTAGTCTCCCAGACTATATCTGAGTATGAAAGAGCTTTTATAAAAAAACCAAGACCCATTATTTTTGGGGTGAAGTGAATTTATTTATTTACTAGCTTCTGCTTCTTTTAGCGCGACTGCTGAGCATGAGGTCTTGGGCTCGATTCCCAGGTCGGGCAAAGTGTTATTGGGATTTCCATCAGATTTCTGCTACACTGTGTTTTTGTACAATGATGAAAAAGCCTCCACGACACAGGGAAGACCAGTGATCTACTTGAACTATTTCTGTATTTCTTTCTGACTAATAAAGATGATTATTATTATTATTAATTCAAATGTACAGTCAGCATCAGAGAAAAGGAACCCCCCAAGACTTAAAGAATTATCGCCCGAGCGACGGCGCGCGCGCCGCCACTCGGGCGATCGCGTCACGTGACTCAGAGCCCAAGCGGCTCCCTCCCCGCCACGCCGCCTCACCCATCTCTGCCTGCCACCGATCCCACTCAATCAGTATTTGCACCTTTTTAATATTTTTTTGGATTTTTTTCGGCTTACAATGAATAACTTACAAAAAGCTAGGCGCGGTTGAGGATACGAACACGCACCACCATGTGCCAGCCGATAATCTGGACCGTGTCTTATACCACTAGGCTATTGGCACAGTTAGCAAATGTATCGAAATTTTTAATATAATTATTTCATTTATCGAACAAGGTTGATAACGCTCTAATCTTCTAGATTATAAGGTTTAAATTTCAACTTCCATCACGTGTTATATTTCTACCTTACCGTTTTGTTTTACGATTAAATAAAATCAATTCAAATTAACTAAAAGACAATTCAAATTTCTAAAAGATAAGGTTGAAATTAGCATAGATTTTTTGTTTGGTTGAATAGAATGTGCTGGATTCTAATTGTTGCACTACCGTAATTTGACTTCAGAAACTTAGCTGCCGTATGAACTGCGAGATATGGTTGAAATTAGATTACTTTTTTGCTCTATAATATAATTATATTATTATATATTATTATAATTTAATATAATAATATATTATGTAATTAAGGAAATAAATGAATATTGTTTATGCAACATGACTAGTTTTTCCTATAAACCTCCTACATATTTTAACATTTGATTTCATAAATAATAATTGACGAATACCACCTAAAAAATAAAATCCTAAATGAAATCCTAAAAAAAGAAAAAAAAGAAACTTATTCCGCGGATTTGAACTCGCAACCATCGCATTGCTCAGCCGCAGTCTTAACCCCTAGACCAACACGACATCTACGATACATTGCAAAAAACTTAAATGGTTTGATGTCATTACCAAAGGGGGTACCTTTTCTCTGATGCTGACTGTACACAAAAAGTTTGTCAACAATTTTGTGACGTCACTCTAACCCGCTATTCACCGGAGTGACTCGACCATGTAATCCCCACGCCCGTTCTAGCTCACTGCATAAAACCGACAGCTCAAACGAAAAAGCCATGAACTAACGTGACTTTGCTTTAGCTTAAATTATACACTTTGTGTTATCGATTTTAGTGATTAATTAAAAAACTTTGGGAGTTAAAATGTTCTGTTAATTAAACATAAAGAATTTAGTTAGTTTTTATTAATTCTCAAAACAATTTCAATCATAAAATAAACTATTAATTGTATTAATCAGAAGAGGCCAATTCTAGTAACTTTGAGGAACGTTCACGTTGTAATCTGAGTCTCAATTTGTCAAAAATATTTAAATTTTGACATTGATTGTCGTTGAGATGAGATTGCGACTAAATTTTTAACGTTTTTTAATTATGAGAATCGTCCTTTACCTAAGCGATATGATTACAACGTGAACTCTTGTTATTATTTAGGTAATATCATTTTCAAGGTTAAATTCACTTCCACACTACAAAGTATCACACTGGAAATGACAAACACGAGTACCTTACCAAAAATGAACCCAAAAACTATATTATGCCCTCAATAAAACTATATGGCTCTAAAAAGTACATAATATACTGCCCACATCGGCTCTTCAATTAAGTACCGACGTTGTGTCTAGAAACAGAATTGCTAAAATCACTTCAGATAGCGCTGGGGAATCGGATAGTGATATTTTGAGTAGGTCTACCTGAGCCCCTAAGAGGTCTCCCACGCAAGCATCAAATGCCAGTTCATGAAATATCAATTGAATGATATTGATTGCTCGAAAGTAGTTGGCGTGAGATGAATCGAGATATAAACGTCTTGTTCTGGTTGAACAGAATGTCAATAGAATTTCCAACTCTTTAAAACAAAAGCGTATCTACCTTTGGTTTTGATTTGATATACATCTTTTTCACATCTATTAAATCATTGTACCTGTACTGTAAAACATATTTTATTTAAAATGCGTAAATATTTAGTTTCTTGCTCATTCTTCTCCATACGAAATTACCTTTTAGATAAGACAGCAAGATTTTTTTTTTGGTTTAATAAAATTATAAAATATAAAATCGACCATACAAAGAATTTCGTTTAATAAAGCGACAGTCACACGTTGATAATTAGTAAATAATTAAAATAAAATATTACTGTGTGATTACGGGGACAAAATAAAGTAATGTAGGGCCTAAGCGATGTTAAGTTTGGAGAATAAATACGAAATACACACGAACGACGAAGTCACAAGCAAAGTGCTACTACTGTAATATCCAGCATTTCGATTCTAAACTTCCATACCCAGACGTAACTCGAATCGACTCACATTCAAACTATTGCTATCTAGCTCATAACAAGACGTCTGGCTCCAAATCCTAGAACACACAATATACGGCCGTCGGCTAGACATAGAAGATCAGACCAGACAAGCTATAGTCCGTTAGTTGTTACCTAATTTATTCTGTCCATAAAACATGAGTATTATGATTAGGTATAATAATTAACCCTGAGCTCGCATCAAAGAGATGGCTGAACTGTAGAAAGGAGAAACGGTAGTCTAACGGTAGTCTGAAGTCGGTAGTTTGAGGAACGCATGGGGTGCTGGGTGCGCATTTTTATAGACAAGAGGGCCCTTTTTTGCTGTGAGTGGGATGGGAGGAAAAAGCCTTCGGAAAAACCTCTTCCATTCCTCCGCCTCCTTGGCGCCCATTACCTACTCGCTGTAAGAGGCAATGATGTCCCAAGCACTCGTACTCCCGACCATGAACAGAACTACGTCCGGGAGGAGTGGCTACCGCTGCTGTCGGCAACAAGATCACGATGCTGCACTGTCCAAGCTGAGTACTTCTTCAGCGTTTGCTGCGCCGTGTCCTCGGTGCAGTCCTGATAATGACGGCATCTAGGCGCCATCTCCCGGCCTATGCTGCACAGGTACTTCACGAACCATCCACGTCCAGAAAGAACCTGAAGTTGGAAGATGAGAGCACCATGGCGCCTGTCCTGCCATCTGATCTCCACAACTCAATAATTGGGTAACAGAATACCCCTTGGTAAGGGTTGTTAGATTTTCGAGCTTCTGACTACCTGTACTATCAAGAATGCCGGGACTAACAAGTTTACTTACTTTCCGAGGCATGAGGATGTCACACCATCAACATTCAAACTCCGGGCTGCTAAGAAATTCCTAATGGAAAATTTCAATGACATTTTTGCGACCACGAGACCAACGGGGCAGTAAAATACTGGTATTCAAGCTGAGACAGGAAATTGAACCCAAAATAGTTATGAAAAAGGTTAATAATGTATCATTCCTTTCAATGTTCCAACAAAGCAAACCTACTGTTTAAATTCTTCTGTGCGTAATTTACGTAGGCGTCTGGATACAAGTGCTTAAGCGTAGGTTGTTATGATAAATTTTAAAGGAGCTCTACGTCTAAGAGCCCCGGGGCTCTTAAATAGTGTAAATTTTCTTTTCACTGTTAAAACCAGTATGTTTATGAATGGCTTTGATCTCGAAATAGGTTATGTGGCTTTTGTACTAAGAGTTTTATTCAAAATTGTAGTAGGTACTTTAGCATACGTGGTTGTATTTATTTTTGGTTGTTTTTGTATTTATTTCAAGCTCTTGTAGCATTCTGAATATCCAGTACTACTTAATTACTTCGAGTTACTTAAGAACAACGTAAAATACAGGTTGATTGTTAATTTACCAAAAACCTGAAAAGGGGTCATTGTACTCATCATTATGAACAACTTTTACTAGGGGACTAACTCTAAAATGATGAAAAAAAAACCAGCTTTTCCATACAATAATTATGATCATGTTGAATAGCATTTTTGTAGGAAACAGATGATTTTTTATAAAGTACAGCCCAAAACGAACTAAAAAGTTCATCTTATTGCTGCTTCCAAATCTAATCATTTTAGGCCAATGTAATGAGCAGGCGAGCTAACGCCATCTGTTATCTAAGGCTGGAACTAATTATACAGACTTGCAGACGCTGACCATACTTGCAAAATAAGTATGATGACGTAAAACTGATGAGTCCTTTTTTAGCAATAGGTACCTACTTTGCAGTGGTCAGGTGGGAGGTTCACAGATTCCTCCGTCTTGACTTCTGACCAACACGCCCTTAGTTCCAAGCAATGTGAATTCTCGAAATTACGGTGTAGATTTGTTGACGTACACACAGCAAAACAGATAGGTATGCAGGGTCGTCAGATATAGTTGAAGTTTTCTTAGAAACCGATGGATGTAATTGTGAATTGTAATTTAATTTAAAACGTAGATAATAAACAGTTCTTTATTTGGGTTAAGTTTCAGTCAAAGACATACATCGGTTTCTTAGAAAATTTCAACTATATCTGACGACCCTGCATACCTATCTGTTTTGCTGACTGTACCAAAGTATAAATTCATATACTTTTATTCATGTTTATTAATATTATAATGCTATGCTTTAACGATTAAACCACTGAACCGATTTTGTTAAAATTTGGTACGGGCTGAGTTTGAACCTCAAAAAAGGCTTACACAAAGGCTAATTTTGATTCGGCGACTTTGTCCGCATCCGCGAAAACCGACATTTATTTATTTATCAGATGGAAAACCAGCAGCTATACATAAGATAGATACAGAAATTGAGTAAGTTACATTAAGCCAATTACAGGTTCTCACGGGTAGAAATATAATAGTTATTATAGAAATCTTAAGGATCACTAACAACAAGCACAACAATCAAAAAATTTTGAGATGAAGGAATAAAGTCACAAACTTAAACGAACAAAAGTACAATAGTTCACACTAACTACTTATGATTATGAGAACAGGAACACACGGCCGAAGTTATACAGACGAAGTTGCGGAAAAAACCTAGTAGGTATCTCATATTTCTTGAAACAAAAAATTACGCGATATTTTCCCAATTCACAAACAAACTATACCAATTTCCCATGGCACTTTGTACTTATTTCCATGGACAAGAATGTAGGCACGTACTTATGACAGATCGAAGATTATTGAAGCACCATTTTGCCGAACCCTTGAACCCTACTCACTCTGCTATAAGAGCAAAAATACCATAACAATTATGTCAATCCTTTTGCTCTCAATGAACGATCACACGTCATTTCAAGAGGACAAATAGGTACGAACATACATCCGCAATGCGTAAAGTCATTTCGATTTCAACATCAGCGTTCAAAAGAGCTCTTTGTCGATCAGTGATGTAAATGATAGATGATGTCTGTCCGGAATAATATCGTGAAATTACTGACTCTCGCGCTCATCATGAGTTCGTACCGTTTTGAATAATTGCGATCGTCGAATATTATAGGGTCACTCTTTGGTGAATTTGGTTACGGATGGTGGATATGATTGATTGGTTCTGTGTGAGCCTGTTTTACAGGATAAGTGCTTCATAAACTTTAGTAGGTACCTGTAGTAGATACTCGTATTAAGGTTTTTTGAGCTGTTACTGGGAATAGTTTTTACTGAAATTAAACTCTGATAAAAAAAATACTAGCCTACTAATATCCCACTGCAAGGCAAAGGTCTCTTTCTCATACAAGAGTCATGAACATTCATCATCACGCTTGCTTAAGGCGGATTGGTGATTTTAAACTAATATTAATTGCAAGTCCAAGTTCATAATGTTTTTCTTCGCCAATGGCAGTGATGTCCAAGATAAACTTAGAATATACATTAATAAATGAAATAGTATGTAAATCATAGGTACTTGCCCGGTATTAAACCCATAACCTAATGCAAGAAAGGCGGATGCTATGACCCGTAATCGTCTAGTGGTTAGGACTCCGCGTTGTGGAACTATGTATTTAAAAACCGCCTGACAGCCCTCATAAGTCTCATTCTTTCATTTTAGAACAGTGTTTTTATTAAAATTTAAACGGTAGAGAATGAGGGTGAATATGGTTAAACCAGCTAGAGCCTCTACACAGCTAATACACTACCAAAATAAGATCCTTAAAGGTTTATCCGAAAATCAACAGCTCAATTCAAATAAACCGATATCGAGTGCCGCACTGAAATACGAATAGCAAACAATAAGGTAAAGATTTATAAAATTGAAAACGAAAAATACTCGATGCCGAAACGATTTTTTATTCATTCAAATCCGAATCGGAATGGACGAAACATCGGAACGTCAGTCGATCTAACTTCGAATGGAAACTATTTTACAAACAGTATGTAGCTCAGGTTTATCGTCCAGTTAATACGCGAGCGAATAGCGATGCAGCGCTAAAAATTGAGAAACAATCGGCAAAATTCAAAAGGTGTTTTGTTTTGGAAAAGTTTTGTTGCGCACCTATCTATTTTATGGTATTATGAGGCTGTATCGTTAGCAGACGGCCAAGGTGATAATTATGATCATGAGCTTATTTATAATAGTAAGGTAACTTTTACTTTCAAGGGAATAAATTCCTTGCGGTTTGATAGTTGTAGTATGGACAGTATATCAGACTATCACGTTCAGATTTCTGTCTATTCAGTCCTTAGAATAATGTAAAAAAATATAGGTTAAGTACCGAACAAATATCGTTATCGAGGAAAGGTTCGTTTGCTTTAAAATCGGATTAGACAATACATGACAGCTTTCCTTCCTGCCTTCTGCATTCACACCACCTTTACTTAATATGGAGGCCTGTATCTTTTTCATGATTGAGTATTGAGCACCACAATTACTGACTGCATATTAACAATTTCAAAGTACTTCGGGATTTTCCGAATTTGCCTGATTCATTGTCATGCATAAAACCTGCTAATCTAAAGCAAATCTATCGCAAATCACTGGATGCTCGTCATAAACCCTCCAAAAAATATTACATTCCGAGCCCCTACTCACTTGTGCAAATAAAATGACACGATTCCACGTATGTTTATAATAACGCGAGTACATGATACGACGGTTAGAGGCTTGCGATATTAACTGGAAACTCCGAATACTTTCTGAAGCTTGGCATTTTCATCATACTGCAATATTGAAAGCATGAAAAGCTAAAATGCGTACCCACCATACGACATTTTATATGCATTTTATTTTTTGAAGTGGGTTAATGGGTATTTGTTGAATGTTGGATGGGACTTTATAAATTATGTACCTACCTACATAATTGGGGATAGTTCTGTCGAAATGAATGAAAAAAATGGGAAACAAAATAACGGTATTTTGTTTCCCATTTTTTGAGATAAATGTGATGATTTTGGATAAATAGTAGGAACTGATTCATATTTTGAAATGTTTTCGACAAATTGAGTTAGTTTTACCAACGTGGCAGTCCCAACCTAATCTAAATAAAAGCAATGAAAATAAAAACAAAATGTAAAAATAAAATTACTTATCTTATTTTATTTTATTAAAATACATCCGGCAAACAAAAACAAGATCGTCTCGTCCAAAATACAATTGTGTGTTGAGAAAACAAAATATGTATTTTTTTAAACGAACTTCATTAACACAAGTGAAAATAAACTATTTTGTTTCAATTTAATATTTTATACAAATACATTACAAGGACTATAAATTGTACATTTAATAATTATCTTTTGTTTTCTTTTGTTATTTTTCATTTCGGATGACCATTTATGATCTATAACGATTTTAAGTTGGCTAGCTAATCCCCGAAGGGTTATACAGAGGTGTACCCATTATACACCTACATTTCGCTAGTTATGTTTAAGTTCCATGTAATAGGGGGCGAGCCGATTGTCATCACCGGACACAAAACCAGACTCCGAGGCTGGTACTGAGAAATTCCTGATAGACAAACTCAATAACAGTCCTCATTGTCCAACACTTAAAAATAATCTTATACTAAACACAATGAGGAAATAGAGAACATAGTACTAGAATGAACCCCCACACAAAACCCAACAGTTTTTGTCACACAAAAAAAGTCTAAAACTCGTATGCCTAAATAAGTCAATTTCCCCGAAAATTTGAAAGTAAAAGATTACAAAGGACTTTGAATTAAATTGTATTTACATAATTTAAGCAACGCAGGTGCTGTGAACTCTGAAAGGGTAAAAAAGTTAGGCATACGCGCGGTTGCCCCTTTTAATTCAAGCTCCCGTCGTGAAGTTATTTGGGTAACGTTCGCGAGTACTTTGTAATTTTTTGGCTGATGCTGTAAACAGAGGGTTATGAGTTTAGATGTAGAACTGTGTTGTGTACGTGGGGAGTTATGTAAACTTTGCTTTAACTAGTTTTTGGTAGTATACACTTTGATACAGTATAGGTACCTGTGCCTATATAGCCTTATGGATAAACTACAATAACATGGCGCGCCCCTCCATATTACTATTTCAATGTGTGTAGTCATATCCATATGAAAGAGTTTGTATGTAGATAGTTGTTAGTGTTCGTCTTCAGTAGCAGGCCGGCAGATTTGTTGGTCAACTAATCATAAATAGGCCGACCGCGCAACCGTCATTTTCATAGAGTATATTATAATTTATTATAATTTGATTTGATACAATAAACCGTTTTTCTATTTGCGCTCAATCAACACTTCCCGTAGTGCTCCCACGGTATTAATAATGGCCGAAAAAAATGAGAGCCCGATACATTCTCCGTTATATAGAATTGCCCATCTCCTATATTATATCTCTAAATTACTGTATAATTTCCTGAAACAAAGAATTACATTATAACCGAAACAAAAGTTTGGTTGATCGCAAAATGTACTAAACATTTCCGTTACTTATTACGTCACCACCGTGTAAGAGATATAATCTCCTCTTGTTTGAAAACAGCCACATTTCACGATAGATCTGAAAATACACAAAGGGAACTATCAAGTACCTGCCTGAATAAAACCACATTTCTATCTTATGATTTTCAGGGAAACTACCAGTTCATTCCTTAAAGATAAACTAGGCTTCGCCAGCGAATTCGTCTGTTGAATATCGGTTATCGTGGACGTAGACGAAGTCGCACATTAAATAAGTAATTTATTGATTATAATTTAAAATAAAACTGCCATTGGCCATCTATATTAGTCTATTTAATTACAATACATTCACATGCTCATCTCATAATACTCCAAACATACAGACAAGATGGTCTTCCATTCCTCTCCGAGCACACATCACAGTCAGGTCTTAAAAAAAAGCCTGTGACCTTTCTTGGATTAGTCTATTCTAAAATTCACCAAAATCGATACAGTAGTTTAGCCGTGAAAGCATAACAAACAAATTAATACGCAAACTAACTTTCGCATTTATAATAGGTAGGTACTAGCTTCTGCCCGTGACTTCGTTTGCGTCAAAGTTGAAATATCAAACGAGAACCGTACATATTTTCAGGATAAAATGATGAGCTATTTCAGGCTATAGGTAATCTATGCCTGCCGGGGTTGCGGGAGCCTGCCGGAGTTGCGGGACGTCTTAACAGGATACCGTGGCCCCGGAACGTAAAGGGCAACAGAAGGAACAGGGTGGATTTTAGTCAGTAAAAGTCTGACAGTCCCTTCCGCCCCACCCAGGGCGGAAGGACTCATTTGATGATTTTTACCACCTCAAAAAAAAGGCTATAATCTATCTCTGTGCCTTTCATCCAGATCCGGTCAGCCGTTCTGGCGTGATTGAGTAACAAACATCCATCCAAACCTTCGCATTTATAATAGGTAGTTGTAAGAATAAGATTAGTTATGACTAGCACTCTCCCCGCGACTTCGTTCGCGTGATTTTTATTACGGATGCCTAATTTTTTGATAATAAAAGCAAGTAGCAAGTAGTAGTGCCTAAAGCACTCAGTGTTAACGTAGCTTCCAATTTGCGAAAGAATTTTCAAAACTGGTTCAGTAGATCCAGAGATAACCCCCTACAATGTCACAAACTTTACCTCTTTATAATATGAGTACAGATTCCTGCTTTCGAAGAATTATTTTTATTATTATTATTCATTTATTTCCAAAATACAAAAATTACATTTTAATAATTTTGCCACACAACGAAAACCTCCCAGGGTTTATCTGTGTGCTGGCGAGCCGCTCCTTTAATATTAACAATTTACTACTAATTTATTTATTTATACAATTATATTTATACAGTACTATGTGTTCCGTGTTTTTCTTCTAAGACGAAAATATTTCGCGAAATGTACCTATTTGATCCATAAATCTAGTAAGTAAAGGAACACTTATCTTTTCTAACCACGATTTGTATGGAAACCTTCTTAGAATTAAACAACTGTGAGTTCTAAGAAATACACATAAATAGTTCTGAATAACATATCATTGGAATTGAATGGGGTTTTATCGAAAGAAATAGAATAGTGGGCGTTCATATATGAGTCTATCTTTTTGTACTCCATCTCGAAAACAAATCCGGTCAAGTGTGTGTCAGACTCATAGATGAAGGGTTCCGTGCAATATGGAGCAGAAAACGCTGAAAAAAACACGTTCTCTTTTATGATAATAATGTTTTTACTTACTTTACATCTATAACATAACATCACGGCTGTAATCCCCAAAGGGTAAGGCAGAGGTGTAACCATTAGTACATCCACATTTCGCCAGTTATGTTCAAGTCTCATGTAATAGGCGGCGAGCCTATTGCCTTTAACCGGACACAAATCCAAGCTCCCCTGGAAAAACCCGATAACACTTTGGCCGACCTGGGAATCGAACCCAAGACCTCATGCTCACTAGACCAATGAGGCAGTCAACTTTACTTTCCAACCAATATGGGCAAAGTCGTAGTCAAAATCTAGTATGAAATCATTGTAACTTCTACTCAAGCAAAAGCAACTTAAGTACCAGTGAACAGTAGATACTGCAAGTAAAGAAACATACAAAAAAAAACCAACTAATACACAAAGAAAATGGACTTACTGTTCCACTCAAACCATGTCAGAGAACCTTGAGGTGGTTTAGAAACACTGACACCTGGGTGTGTGGGGTCGTTAGACCTTACTGCCCACACGATAAAGAAAGAAGAAGAAGAGACAAAGAAAATTGAATCGGAAGTCAGGAACAATTTAATTTAACAAATGGTAAGTTCTGCCAACTTCAGCGGCTGAACGTATAAACATGGCGGGACGTTGTTTAGACAAAAGATAAAAGATAAGGGAAGGAACTTGTAAGCTGGTTGTTTCTTCGCGATAACGTTTTACGCAGCTCTCTCCTCGACCCAATATAAGTTTTCTGTCCTATCTTAACTAGGATTGGCCACACAGCGAGCGTGTAGCGTTTGATGAGATAGAAATAAAAAGTATAATTTTTATTCCATAATTAAATTGTTTATTTCAATTAGGCCACTAAAAGGCACTTTTGAACATCATTTTTACAAGAAAAAAATCGGCCAAGTGCGAGTCGGACACAGGGTTCAGTGCCACCGTACAATATTTAACACAACGTACAAAAAAAATAAGTTTATAATCGCAACAACGATTTATACTTGTGCTTTGCATTGCTTCTTGCCAAATTTCATGATTCTAGGTCAACAGAAAGTCCCCTATAGATTTGATTCCCTAGGGAGCGGCAAAATCTGCGCCATAAACAACCTTATCTTTAGATTTCGTTGACTTAGAAGTTTGATCCTGTCTTGACAGACAGACAGACGGATAACAAAGTGATGCTATAAGGTACATAGGAGGTACGGAATCCTAAAAAGATTGGAATCTACAAAAAGTAAGATTTTGAAGCGAGGCTCTACCAAATAAATATAATTTTGGAGGAAGTAATTCAACTATGACAAAACAAAAGCGCAGAAACTAACAAAATAAAAAAAATACAAATAAGACCAGAAAAAAAGATGCACTGACAAACTCGCCATGAACTTACATCTTTAACTACCTATCAAGGTTAATGCCAGGAATAACACAGCACTTGTTTATCACGGGGCACATTATTTTATACATCCAAAATCCTTCTTCTTTTTAGGACAAGCCCACGTCTCTATTCCCAACCACTGTAACTCGAAAATCCAGTTGCCAGCAGTCTTCATTCATCAGTCCCAAGCAACAACAAACACTGCACCAAATATGCATCAAGTCATCCTAGATTCCCGAAATCCGGAACACTTAACACAAGAGCAACATGGCAAGCCAGCAAGTTTAATTTATACGTACCAGTAACTCTGCTCCGTGTATGCCAGCCATGATCCGGCGAAGATTATGCAAGTTTGCAAATAGTTGACGGGCTATGCACTTACCCAGTAACTTTGAGTAATTGAAAACTGTCCAAGTTGGCCGGCCTGAACACTTGAGTGCATTCACTGGTAACACAATAAATATTGGAGTTAACTTGTTTATATTGGGTGGGAAATTTTGTTGGGCTCGAAGTGGAATGATCGCCTTTTGGAGCATAGGTTAGTACAGTACAGATTTTTTCTGTAATTTTATTTGTGGAATAAAATATTTAAAAATTTGATTTTCTCATTACTTTGAACAGATGAAAATGTACCTCATTGGAATTTTACCCGTAGATACTTGTAGAGAAGGAAAATAAATATCCAATAATTTAAACAATTTTTTAATAAGATTATTAAAATAAAAATCGTGTGTATATTGATTACCTACTTACGACAATGTATTTAAAATACAGTATAACATTGAGCAGTGTATATTAAAACAATAATAGGTAGAGGTATTTATACAATAAAGTCTTGAAGAAAATATTAGGTAGACATTTATTATAATTTAACATAGGTATCATAGGTAACCAATTTGGATTATTAAACTTTTTTATAACTAAAAAGCTATATTAAAGCCTTCCATTAAATTTCCAATTTAAATAAACGAACACAAACATCACATACCTACAATGGTTACCTATTTGTATACATAAAGAAAAAATACGTTAATTCGTATCAAAATTCAAATACATTATTTAAACCCGTGGTTTCTCTAAGCCCAGTCAATGTTCTTCGAATAGGCTTAAAGAAACTAGCAGCCTGTTATGTAACACACTCCCAATGAAACTGCTTTCATAATCATTAGGCCGGGTCTCTCCCAGAGCGGAGACAAGAGGAGAAGTCTGACACCCATATGACAGGGGCGGGTCGGGCGCGGGTCTACTGCAGGTCGTGCGTTTTGGTTGTCGTCCATATAAATAAAATCAATACGCCCGCGGTATTGTCGACCCAACCCGCACTCGTCTTAAATGTAATTAATTGATATTAAATCGTTATCGATTTTAACTATCAGATAATATGACGCAAAATATTATCTTCTTCATTTTATTAAAAAAAAATACTTTCAACCGCTTTCATAATATTGTCATTAAAAAACAATCATTAGGCCGAGTCTCCACCAGAGCGGAGACAAGAGGAGAAGTCTCGTCAGACTAATCGGCTTATGTAATTTTTACAACTGGCCGCTTAGCTTCAACACAAATGTTGTAAGACATGTCTTCTTCTCTCCGCATTGGTGGAGTCCCTGTCTAACACTGTGTTCACAACATCCATGTCAACTTGGATATTTTTACACAGTCGCAAAGAAAACGATTGGTTATTAGGGGGGTTACGTAATTAACCCTGTTGGGGGTAACCTTATAGCTAGATAATAGCTAGCTAGTAATATTTTGTCTAATATAGCTAACTGGCTTTTGCCCGCGACTTCATCTGCGTAAATGTCGATTATTAATATACACGGTTACTTTTAGGTCGTTCTAGAACTGAAAGCTCGATCATCAAACTCGAAACGATTGAGACCATTTTTCAAAAAGTTACAATTAAAAAAATCAGCTGTTCAGTACATTTATGTTCGCCTAACTCGTCAAAGTGTACTGAACAGCTGCTTTTTTAATTGTTACTTTTTGAAAAAAAAAAAAAAATGGTCCCAATCGTTAATTCGAAAATAGGTAGATCAAAAATAATGCGTACATTTTTTATCACATAGGTAAATATGTAATCTCTCCTTAAAATAAAATAAGGAATAGATACAGGATTTTATTGGAAAAAAAAATGTCGTGCCTTCGATTTGGCGCTAAAACCGTATCTTTGTGTCCACTGAACATATTTATTGTATTGACTGTATCTTACGGAATTTCCTTATTCGATTTTTAACCATAACATAGAGGATTAAGGTTGAAATTGTAATACAGGATATTTTTTATATTACGCATAAAATGTACAGACAGTCGTCTTGATCTACTAATTTTGGTGATAAAAACGTAAGGTACGCTGTTTCCGGATACCTTTGCGAAAAATTATGTAATTTTTATTAACATTTTATACCTTACTGGTAGGGGAGGACAGGGTAATGGGAGTCAGCGGGTAATGGGAATCACCCGCATATTTGGGCAACTAAACATGCGAGCATCGCGTAAACTGCTTATTTCCCTCCACCCGTACCCCTCGGCAATGTGTAGAACGGCTCGCGTCAGTAGGCCCTTGCGCATCAAAGAAACGGCTGTGATTTGATTTCGCGCTCCGCCCTTGTAATTTTACATCGTCGTAAAATAAAAGATAAGTATTGATTTTTTTACAGTATATGATTAAAATATTCATATGCATTTAGCCAGGCATTGAAAATAATGACGTATCATTTAGATTGCGTCAGTAATTCATAGGTTTTTTTATATGCAATTTTTTTCTTATTAGTGTAGTTGTGGGAAATGAGAGTCAGGTGACTCCCGTTACCCTCAAGTGATCACCATTACCCCAAGTAAGGTGTAAATGTTTTTATATCTTTTTTATATGCCGAAAGTAATAGTTAGAACTACTCAGAAAGCTTCCTGGACTTCCGATAGCCTGGAAAAAGCCGCACTGGCATTGCTGCATGGCATGCATGGCAGTCAAAAAATTACCCCTTATGATGTAGCATCCTTAGTGAAGAAAGCATTTACCTAATCAAGTTGCGTCTATTAGTAAAGGAGAATCGGGGTTTAGATCAACTGGTATTTTTCCACTGAATCCCGGAATATTTACGGATGAAGATTTTATCGCAGAAAAAATTATTGTAAGACTATTACAGTTCAAGATTCCGAGGAATCCCTTCCAGCTTCCAAACCAGCAGAGGTATCAATTCCTAGTACAGTAACAGAGATTAACTCACCTGTTCCGAGCACCAAATTGACTCACCGATCCAACCAATCCTATCCAACCAAGAAGTCCCACTAATTCCTGAACCAAATATTGTAATACCTCAAACCAGAAGAACACCAGACATAGCAGCTGCATTGAATGATTTTATCAAGTTGCCTAAAAAACCCCCTGTTATCGATGTAAGAAAGGGTCGAAGCAAGCAGCATGCCACAGTTTTAACGTCGACGCCTATCAAAGAGAATCTAATAGAAAAAGAAAAAAAGAAATTAAAAAAACAGGTGAACAGGAAGAAAAAAATAAAAAGAAGTCCAAAGGTTTGGTCAGGGAAAGAAAACTAAAGTACAGAAGAAGGACAATGAAAAGGCAAAGCGACGAGTCCTTTAAGAATCAAACGACACCTCAGTATCAGATGTTAGTCTAGTACCAACGACTTATGCCAAGATAATGAGGATGACGACGTAGAAGATGGTGGAAACAGATGCCCAGTATGCTGCGACTTCGGGAGAAACAACGAGATGTGGTACAGGTCCACCTCATGTGGGTTATGGGCTCACGCAGAGTGTACTGGATAGGATTCGGCTGAAGGTTATATTTGCGATATCTGTTAAATTTTCTTTGACTCCGATTGTCCAGAGGGTGATCACCATTGTCCCCATGTCAGTGCAATGAGAGTCAAATCTGTTTTTTTTTTAAATTGTAATAATTACCAAATATGATTACCAAAGTGATTGAAATGGATCTCATATGATAGCTAATTAAGTAAATTTAGTGTATTGGCAGTTGTAATAAAGATATTATGTTTAATTAAGGTTTTATTTGAGTTCTCGCTTAAGTGACTCCCATTACCCCATTTTACCCTAAGTGATACAGATCGTATATTTTATCACAAACGTAAAATTATATAAAATTGGTAATATATTTTTCTAATTTCTTAAGTTTATAAACGTAAAAAATATATTATATTTTCTAGTTGCCTACTTAAAAATAAAAATATATTTACAAAATTAACTATTCTTTATATTAAATAATTGAGCCTGTTTGGTTCACAATAATAATGAATATTACTTTTGCGCAATACCCTACCTTAAAAATGTAGAACAATTAATCGTGAAACACACATATGACGGGTACGGGTCGGGTGCGGGTCGGACGCAGATCGTGCGTTTTAGTATATTGTCGTCCATATAAATACAAATTAATACCCGCGGTACTTCGACCCGACCCGCGCCCGACCCGCACTCGTCTTAAATGTATTTAATTTTAAATATCAATTATTCATGAACACCGCATAATTACAGGGTATGACGCAAACTCAACCTAACTAAATATAAAGAAAATCATCTATGTAAATATCACACAGTGATTTTCACTCACAATATATAACTAATAAATGTGTTACACTAAGCTACGAATCTAATTTAGATTGACTAGTGTTTCTTGAAGATTCCACTGACACGTCTTTTCTTGCGTTGTCACTTAGCACGGGGCGAGCTGAAATTAAAAAAAGGAAAACAATTAAATTACCCTGTTGAAGTCATTAAGACCCGCATGCGTTGGCCAAGGTTGTCTTTTTACTCCGGGTTAATTACTAACAAGGGCTCATTATAAACGACATTTTCTAATTTAACCTCTTGTCAACAACTAAACTATAAGTTAAGTTTTTGGCGCAAGTGAACCTAAAACTGGGTAGTTTTTAGTTCCTATTGGACTGTAATAAAAGTCCCATGTAATAGGGGGCGAGCCTATTGCCATCATTACTGGGCACATATCTAGACTCCGAGGCTGTTACTGAGAAATTTCTGTCGGAAAAACCAATAACACTGCCCGACCTGGGAATCGAACCCAAGATCTCATGCTCAGCAGTCACTCTTTGCTACCACCAGAGTAATTAGGCAATTCTTTAACTTAAGTTAAGTCTTCATTACGATGTCCCCTTATACCATGTACCTATAACATAAATCTCTAAGAAAAATATTCAACGAAAATCTGAAATTATAAAACGAGCAAATTGATTTAAGATATTTCTATAGTTCAATAACTTTGTTCTCTTATTTTGATTGCAGTTTCAACTTAGTTAAGATTGTTATGGCAAAGTTAAAAGTGTGATCAGTGATCTGACTAAGTAAGTTATTATAACTTTGAAAAATGTTACGACGATTTCTTATTAAAAGATTCATTTGGATAGACATCAATTGAAATGGAAAACGTGATGGAACAAAATGCTAATGTTTCGTATTTCAGATTATTGAGAAAGAAGAGTAGCGTTTTTAAATTATTAATGCTATCCCCGATCTGCTGACTATAACTGCTATAACTTTTGACCGAGGCAGTCTCCAGTTAAATTTTACAATAGAATTTTAATATGCCATGAATGGCAACCCAGTTGGTGCCGTGGTCGCTAGCGCAATTGCTGGTCCTGGGTTCGATTCCCAGGTTGGGCAAAAGCGTTTTAGCTATTTCCTTAAGGAAAGTTGAGAAGTTGGTGGTCTGACACCTGACCAGTCCTGCACTTGATCTCTTCTCGGTCGTTCTGGATTGTCGTCCTATCGAACTATAAGGGAAGAGGGAGAACACCTTTGCGCTCAATTATATTTTTTGTGTAGGTACTTGGCTAGTCTCCTTGGAGAATATTGTTATTATGGCAAGAATAAGACTATAAGACAAGAATGAATGTAACTTCTTGTACTTACCGAACATTCTAAGAAGAATCTTCTCAATCCCATGTAGAGGTGACTCGAAGGTCAAGCACAAAAACATGGCAAGGAAGAATGTCAGCACTATGTGGGATATTGCATTCGCCATCTGTAAAAAAGGTTAATTTACTTTTAATTATTTTACAAACGACCTTTTGCTGGATGCATATAAACTCACATACACAAACAGACAGATCCGGAGCAATTATCTCTAGGTCATACAAATGTTTGTTCCGTGCGAGTACCAAACCTGCGATATACAGCGCAGCAGCCAATCTCTAAGCTACTGCGCCAACAGTGCCGTCAACATTTATAAAATCACTCTAATATTGTGATTCCAAGTCAATATGATATTGACGTCACATAAATACCTACACTTTTGAATAACCACACAAAATATAAACAGAAATTAAGCAAGGAAAGTAATTACGTACATTTCCTGTTTGTTTTCCTATTTGATTCTTTGAAGAAATCAAAATCTTTAATTGGACCCGAAAACCACTCCAATGTTTGAACGAAATATCAAAGGGACACGTGTATTATTGTTTACGAAGTTTATGGAAAAGTACACATAAATGCCAATAATATTACATGTCATATTAGTAACAAAACAAACATACAATTTATTGACAATCATAATAAAGTAGGTAATAGTCATCGTTTCTTAATATGCATAGAAAATTTCAAGAATCTGAGAATGTAGGAATATGAAGAGGTACATTTGATTCTATGCAAATCATATCTAACTAAAGACTCACTTGCATTAGGTCCACAGGACGACACAGTGTAAATAAGAGTTGAGACACGTTTAAAAAAAGAGTAGTTCTACTTTGCCCCATCAAGCCATAGGTATACATATTATTTGACAAACAAATATAAAAGTACGAGTAAGACCTACCTACATAAATTCTGATATGCCAACCCTGGTGAGGTAGCATCCACCAAGATTTTATACTAGAGGATTCTGCCCCATTAATGAAATTAGTGGGGCATATTCCACTGCAAAATTTTAGGCAGTCAGTCTACTTTGCCACGACAAGGTGACGGCTTGATGGGGCATAGTGGAACTACTCCAAAAACAGAACTTCAAAATATACTTACAACAGTGAAAAAGGTGATATGTAGAGGATGCCTCAATTCACCAACATAGTACAGCTCGACGATTCCGTTCACCAAATACGCACAGAATGTTAATCTTGAGAATGGAGCCAGGAACTTCCAAGTCAGTAATCTTCCGAAGAAACCTGCAAAAGATAGTTTTTGTTTTTAGGAAGGTTCCGGTATTTTAGGTGAAATTAATAGAATCAATACTTTAATACTCAATGAAAATAAAAAAAAAATAGAGTCCCATAATATCTACATATATTGTAGATAATGACATCATTAATCAAAGACAACCGAGGACAATGGCGGTTGCCCACTTTTCAACCTTATTACTAAGTGCATAAGAGTGAAATGTGGTTCACTGCAATTGTACGCGATTGCTTATCTACCAACTATGCATAGAAATTGAAATATGTAAAAAAAGTGTTCCGCAAGTCAGTTCACTTAGTCCATAGATGATTTGGTATGATAAATCAGAAATTGACAATCATATAATTTATAAATATAATTATAAAGAATATATAAATAAATAAATAAATAATTTAGGCAAGAAAAACTTTTTAACAACAAAGATTATATTTTACCTGCATTGCCAGTAGCACAGGCAATAATTAACCATCCATTGGCGATACCCCAGGCAAGTTTGTGCAAAGAAATGTAGGCAGCTGCCTCTAACGCGCTGTACTGGTACCACTCTTGATAGAAGACAGTCACTGAGAAGGTAGTTACGGTACCCAAGACGATGCTGATGATCCATGCAATGGTTTTCATAAGGAAAGAGAACTGGTAGCTGAAAAAACAGGGAATAATTTTAATTTTGTCATTATTCATAGGTACGTCATTACCGAATTTTGTTTGATGACTACAAAAGAAACGTATGTATTTCTTTTTTTGGATTAGCCCGCCATACTACTCCCAAGTACTGTAACTCTTGAAAGCCAGAATGAACAATGGCGATCACCCGAAAAGTGCCGAGGCAATGAAGCTCGACGAGTTCCGAGGAAAGGATTCAACTGTCTTGGATCCCGAAACGAAATGAATCGGAAAAGAACAGACGAGGAGTAATAAACTGAAGTATGTTAAACAAGCCAATTAGAACTGCCAAATCAACTTACTTTTCTGTTTGAACCCGATGCAAAACATATCCAGTTAAAATTCCAATGAAATAAATGATCATCTTCATGTGTGTCTTGATGTATGCTTCGTTGAAGTAAAAGTTGGCAATAATATCAGTAAACTCTCTGAAACAAAAAGAAATAATTTAAAACCTAAAATTTATTCTCCTCTTAAATTATATAAATCAATGACAAACACTTAGCAGAGAAAGAAACAATCAATAGGCAAACTTACTTGGCATAAAACAAAAGTGTTGGATCCAAACTATCCCTATAAGTAATAACTGCCGGACCAATCAAAGAAAGAATGGTAGCAACTGTTAGAAGTGTAGGGCCAACTCTACGCCATCTCCACAAACTATAGATGAAGATAGGTGCTATGAAGAACAGTTGTGTGTCCACGGAGAGGTACCACGACTGGAACATGCACTGAAAGAAAAGAAAGCACAGGTTTTAAATTTCGAAGTCAAAACTGAAATCATCATCATAAATTAGTAAGTTAGTTTATTTATTTTTTAAATCAGCTGACCCATATAAAATATTTTGACGATGATGTATCTGAACATATATGCATGGAGCTGCTGATTTGTCTCGCGATTTCAGGGTTGGTCCCATAGTAAAAATTGTTCACACAATTATCATTATAAACAGCTTTTAGTATGGGACCAACTAACTTTTTACTACCTATGGGAAAAAGGTCATTAAATGCCCATTCCGGGTCAACCAGGGTTTTTCATATACCTATACTGTATATGCACTCAAATAAGAAAATTCTCAAACGTACCATTTTATCTGTATTAACGTAGTTATTGATGTACAGAATATTTGTCCACCAGGAAGCCATACATCTTTCTTGTTCCAGCATCAACCTGTCCTGCCATAGAGGACCTTCTCCCATCTTTGGGAGCCAAGTCATGTAGAAAAAAATGACCACTAAGTATGCTGGTGTTACCCTGAAAAGAACGAAGCAATCATAAGAAATTATAGAAAATAGCTTCATGGCATATAAAGAATTTGGTATTTTGGGTAGTTAAGTTGATGAAAAAATATTAAGGTGCTCTAATCTGGGATGCAATTCAACTAACGTTAATGTACGATCGCCATGAAAAAATAAATAAATAATGGAACGATCGCAATCTACCTCGGTTTCAATCTGTCAAAAATTCTTTCAAATACCCACATTTTGACATTGACTGTCATTCAGATAAGATAGCGACTATACTTTGTAAATTTCGAAATTAGTAGAATAACCCTTCTAGATTACACAATTTTATAATGATATGATTCCACACTTTAATAAACTGCTGGTTGGCTTATATTTCTGCCACAGCATCAGCTATTCTCCATAAAAATTTAGTTCGAAGAAAGAATCGTAAAAAATAACGATTTTGGATACTTTTTTGAGGCCTGTTTTCCACAAAGGTATCATTGAACCCCAAACGATTGTAATGCTCAAAAAGTGGATATTCTTATCGCCCGTCACGCACGAAGTATCAAAATGTAAATTCTAGTTTTGATAATAAATTCTAGGCACAAGTAAAGTGAGCAATCGATTAACTTTATATTTGGGACCTGTCACTTTTAGTAAGACTTGGGTCTATTTAATATCTTTCCAGGCAGTTTCAGAAGTTTATTTTATCAAAGTGAATTATTTGAAATGTTCGGTGAAATAATTCGGTAAACCTAATAATTTACTGAGAGGTAAATCTAAATCCGGCCAACTGAGAGTCGTACTCGTGCACAGAGGATTCCGTACCACCGTATACAAAAAAAAAACACGTTTCTTGATCTTTAACTTTGAACTTTATTTAATTTTATAGATCTACTAGCTTCTGCCCGCAACCTCGTCCGCGTCAAAGTTGATTCTTATCATAAAGCGGTATGAAGTACACTGTACAACCTATTCTCATATCTACCAAGTATACATAAAAACCAATCGAGCCGTTTTGCAGGAATACGAACACAAACACCTTGATACGAGATTTTTAAAGATATAAGATTTTTTAGATATAGACTGTTATTATAGCGGCCATAGATATACACACTCTGTGAAAACAACTCTCTAACTATTCTGTGCTATTACGGTACGGTTCATGAGATACAGCCCGCTAATAGAAAGATAGATGGACAGCGAAAGCTTAGTAATAGGGTCTAGTTAGCACCTGTCGAGTACGGAACCCTAGCAAAGGAAACAAAACAGTAAATGAGTATTTCTGCAAACCAACATCTAAATACAACGTCAAAGAGGAAAAAGAACAAGTTACTATTGAAACCAAAGAAAAAAGCAAGCTAAGCAAGGAATGAGCTAGCTTGTATAATACGGTACAGAAATGCGTTAAGTTAATAAGGCTTATTCCATACTACAAAGGGCTACGACGTTCATTGTATATGGCAGTTTATTGGGTAGGAACTTGTTATTTGCTAAAAGAGGAAGTAGTTACGTTTTGATGAAATCCTGGTAGCAAAAGCTTTGTGTAACAGGGAATTTTGTGATGTATTTTCAAGTAAAAATTTTATGAATTTTGTTTACGACAAGGCTAATGTTGTTTTTATTAAAATATCAAATGAAGCGTTGTATGTTTTTAGCTACGTTTATCATCCAGGTCAAAAGTTAATCGAGGAACAAAAAGATTTGGATGAATTTTGTGCTCAAAGTGAGTTTGTTGCTAGAAAAGTGATTCAAGTGATATGTTTAGTGATTGAATTTCTGACACGTAAACAGTGACATATCTACTACAGTAAAAAAATAATACACTTGATGATTTTACGCTTCAAACCTACCATAATAATTATGAAGGAAATGTTAATATTGGATATGTCGGAGGAAGTTCAGTAACTACAATTTATGCAAAGCTTTACGTGCTTTCTGGGGCAGGGGCTGCTACTGGGAAATTTTCTAATGGAAAAACCCAATAGCACTTTACTCGTCCAGGGAATCGAACCCAGAATCCCACGCTCAGCAATCGTACATGCGCCTACACCCACAGGGAAGCCAAATAATGAAGTAGAATTTATATATTCACTTGTTAAAAGTAGCAATAGTCGTCTCCATTTTAGGAATTTTTAAAACATATGACGGAAGTATCTTACCTGATATACCGGAAGATCAGAATCGGTATAACATTGAGCTTGCCCCTTCTCTTGTCGAGTTCAACAAGTAACAATCTTGAGAAGAGAAAGGCACTGAGCATCAGGAAAGTGTCCACCAACAAAGTGTTGTTCAGCATGAAGGCGTTCGCTGGCTGACGGACCAACTGCAAAGAAAGACAAACAAATGACGTCAGAGAAGTAATTGAACAAAAGTATCAAGATTGATTTGTAGACTTCCACATATGGCGTGAAATAAAAAACTGGCCAATTAAATAAATCAATTATAAAGCCGGCTTTTTAACAATATTTAAAAAAAATATATTCTTGTATGGAGACCCGTTTAATTTTTTTTACTTTATTTTATACTAGCTTTTGCCCGTGACTTCGTTCGTGTAAATTTCATCCCCTTAGAGGGTGAATTTTGGAAAATCCGATCTTAGCTGACGTCTATTAACTATATTCTACCTTTCTGCCAAATTTCATCTTTACACGTCAAGCGATTTTCGATATTTCGTGATGAGTGAGTGTTTGACCTTTCGCTTTTATTTTTTATTTTTTATATCTTTATTTTTTTAAGGGTCCTTTGTACACTTTTGTGACGATGTCAATCCCATCGTACTTACTACATATACTTTCGCTTTTAATTTTTTTTTTTTATTTATATAATTATTTAGATTTATTATTTTGTTGTTATAGTAGCTATATAGATACACACTCTGTGATCAACTCTCTACCGGCCAATTACGGGTCACGTGATACAACCCGCTGAAAGACAGGCGGACAAACGGATTGACAGCAGAGCACCTTTCGGTTACGAGGCCCTAAAAATTATGACATTTGAATATAGTTCTATCAAAACAAATCCACGTCTTTCTTCCAACTTTTTAAGTAATTGTAATATTTTTGTATATTTAATAATTTAAAATAAATATAAGTTTGAGACGTACAATAAACTGTTACTGCTGAATAATAATGTAACATATTTTTTTTACATACACGCTTACTTTTAGGTCGTTCTTAAGCCGAAAGCCATAAACTCGATCATCAAACTCGAAACGATTGGGACCATTTTTTTTCAAAAATAACAATAAAAAAACAGCTGTTCAGTAGAACGACCTAAAAGTAACCGTGTATATTATTTAATAAATTGTTCGTATAATTATACGAACAAACTTATTCGAAATATAAGTATTGAGAGATGGTGGGTTGTCTTCGTCGGATCTAAGCTCAATTTGGAAAATAAATACCTAGAAGATTTACTCTTTATATTATTTGTTTACTAGCTTTTTACCGCGTCTTCGCCCGCGTAAATGACGGTTATCAGAGACATATGGAAAAAAAGTAGCCTATGTCCCTTGTTAGGGATCAAACTAAACTCATACCAAATTTTATGATTATGAAAGCGTAAGACAGACAGACAGACAGACAGAATTACTTTTGCATTTACAATATTTACAACCTGGTAAAGGTCGCGGGTAACCTTTGAATGCGGGCAGCGCACGACCGGTCATTGTAGCAATCTTTAGGGGAGGCCTATGTCCAGCAGTGGACGACGATCGGCTGATATGATGGTGATATTAAGGGTTCTGTACCTCGAAAGGCAAAAACGGAATCCTTATAAGGTCACTTTGCTGTCCGTCCGGACGTCTGTCTGTCTGTTTTTGTATTTATGAGACTAATAAAGTTTCTTAAAGCCGGTGATTTCTTTAGGACATTTCTATGCATCAGACGAGCATCAGTCACAGTAACTTCTCACTTTAAGTATAGTTGAAGTAACGGCACGTGCCAAAGCTACTGAGTTCACGATTAGCCCCCTTAATCTAAGTTGACCTTAATGAGAACAAGCCTAGGCGGTTGTACAACTAAACCAGAGCCCTGATTAGGGATAAAATTTATGCGATATTGTATCTGGGCGGCAAGCTCCCGGCATAATTAGAGGCTCTGTGTAAATCCAAATAAACTGTGTGACCTTGACCCTATCGGAGAACGTTAATGCCTGTAGATCAAGCCGGCAAACTTTTACATAATTTATACTCTGTGCGCTAGACTTTAAGGGTTGTCAGATATCAGCAACCCCTATGATATCCTCGATACCCAGTGCGAATGCGGTGCTCCTGACCAGACCATGGCCCACTTACTACAGTGCCCAAAGTTTCCCAACACGCTACTGATGCCGCGATAAAAAAAGTAAATAAGAAGGTTTATCTTAAATCATCGACTCGAAAAAAGAGAAATGTAGTGTAGTTATATTTTTCTCAATAAGTATAAATTTTTTTTTCAATTTATCTGAAAGGACTCTGGAGAGGTCTTGCTTAGTTATAGGATAATACAGACTAATTGAATAAAAAAATAATCTAAACAGAATGCTAAAATGGAATGCAGAATGCTATGCTATGCTCTATGCTTGTATTATATTTAGTTATAATTAAAAACATTGCAGTTTTTAAATCTAGCCTAGAAATGTTAAAAATGAAATATCTGCTGTGGTTAACCACGTTACTTTACTACGCTTACACTGTCTAAAATATAAAAAAAAAACATATTTGACAGCCCTATACAAAAATTTAATTAGCAAAGTTACGTTTAGCAACAACGCCATATTAAAAAAATCGACAGAGCTTTAATTTAAAAGAGTGCATAAAGATAACGCATACAATCTATACTATAAATGATAACAAAGCTAAAAAATATTTTTTTGTTTGTGGGTTTGTTTAAACATTCTAATCTCTGGAACTATTAGTCCGGCTGGAAAACATCTTTTTGTATATGATAGCCAGATTCATGAGGAATAGTATAGGCTATATAACATCACGCTACGCCCTACAGGAGCGGAGCAGTAACCAAAAACGTTATAAGTAGCATCTACCGTACTCGCGTTAAAATGCAGGTAAAAAAAATCTCATGTAAGAAGTCGCTAAAAGCAGCTAGTACTGAAAATACATACACACATACATAAACTCACGCCTTTTTCCCATGGGGTAGGCAGAAACCACAGAACGCCACCTGCTACGATCCTTTCATACTCCTTTCGCCACCTCCACGCGGACGCGAGTAGTTTTATTTTCGTACTAAAAATAAAACTACTGAAACCAACACGGATCTCAGGTTATTAAGTTTATGGACTGAATTTAATTTACTCCTCGTTTTCCAGGTTTAACGCTCATAACCGCGGAAAGTCTACTTTGTTACCTAGACAAAGTAATTTCAACTCGTTTATGTTACCTATTTAGGAAGAAGAGAGAAAAAAACAAGGTCTGGTCTAGTCTTACTGGTTCTGACTACAAAAGCCTTAATAATTTCCCTTTGATGTCAAAAGGATAGCGGACTTATTAATTAATAACTATACCTTGCTGTTTCTTCCACGTTAAGTAACGTCTTGGCTTACTGCTCCTCTCCCAATGACCATAGCGTAATGCTATATAGTATATAACCTTCCTCGATAAACGGGTTATATAACACAAAAAGATTTTTTCAAATCAGACCAGTAGTTCCTGAGATTCGCGCAATTCAATAAACTAAGAAACAATTTTAAAAAAATACATACTTACATACATAAACTCACGCCTTTTTCCCATGGGAGTAGGCAGAAAAATCTTCAACTTTATTAAATTAGAAAGAATTTATCATAAACTGCAAACCGTCTAGTGCCTAAAATACTTTTAGATAATGCACAGGTTTTTAATGGCAAGGATTAAGAAGCAAAAACTAATAAAGAGTATTTTTGATTGTTCCTTTGTTTGTTTAAACGAACTCATTCCTGGAACCATCAGTTTTAAAAATTAAAACGAACGTTATGATACGACTCCAAAGACGTTACTAAACGCCAGCTAAAAAAATCGCACTTGCAAACTCAGAGGTAGATGCTAATATTAAGATAAAAAACAAAAATTACCCGGTCCCACGCATCAGCATCCATGACAGGCCCACTGGCAATAAACATGCAGGCATGGCCAGCAATGATGAAGATCATGGCCAAAGCCTTGATTCCAGAAATGCACTCCAAACCCAAAGCGTTGTGTTGCTTCGTGGAGATAATCTTCTTCATATTGTTGATCACGGAGAAGCTGAGAATCAAAGAGGAGATCACGGACTCCTTTTTGTTGCCATAGTAGATCTTGTAGGTTTCGAAGAGAGTGCTGAAGAACAGGATGGTGACGAAGAGCAGGATCAGTGATCTGAAATAGAAATACATTAAATTTATAAATTGGTAAAGGTAGAGTGGACAACGAGGACGCCTTAAGCTGGGCTTCCCCACTGGGGGTGCCTTTAGCATGTAGTCACCTGACTGAAGACCTTTACTTTTAAGGTACCACAGGAAAATAAGATAAGGGAACAAGGAACAAAACAGTCAGAATTCGACGTTAGACTGCGTTGAGATTAGCTTCCGTGATCGAAATTCGGTCAGAAGGATAAATTATTATAAACTCAAACTCAAGCCGAGGCACCTAAGAGATGGCCAGTCCCATCTGACGGCTCCCATTCACGAACATGGTGCAAGGAACAGCACCATTTAGCTCAATCATTAAGTCATATTAAGTAGACACAACATTATTTTTTGTATACCAGAAACCTGAAAAGGGACTCAAGTTCTGGACTGGAGAACTCATTCATAATGATGAGAATAATAACCCTACTGTATAGTTAGTATTAGCAACAAGTCATAAGAACCCAAGCTGCTTCTTGCGAATCCAATCAATCAAACTTTACCAAGCACACTGAAAATACCGACCTATTTTTAACCTTAAGGCTCCATTTTCATCGTCCCAAAATATATACCCTTAGAAAAACCCATCGATACAGCAAAATTATTTTATGATGAAACGGTATCATCAAGTATTAATGAAAAAAGAAAGCAATATTATCTTCCCGTGTGTGATCAATCATAATATGTCAAAAGTTACGGCTGCGTACGTTCTGTTGGCACGGAGAAAATATGTTTGTTCTTATCAAAGTATATTTACACAGAGAAAACAAATAAAAACAGTAATTGCTGTGATTTCTCTGTTGAAGTACAAATTGTTAGTTTTGTGTTCTTTGGATGCCGAATTGGGAGATGTTAGAGGAGATTTTATTGATTGTGTCATACGTAACGTTTATTTTGTTTAGTTTTGCCAAAAATTACACGGCATTTCTTAAATTTTTCGAAGTCACTTTAATCTTCTTTTCGTTTCTTTACATCTATAATATTTATACTACTTGGGCCCAGTAGGTTGCCACGTTTATTAGAGTGTCACACGACCAACACGGCCGATTAACACACGGCACCGCGCACCGCCGCGGTAGACGGTGAAGCGGATCTCATGCCGCTTCACCGCTTTTCACCGCCATAGACGTCCTTGGCTGTCAAATGGTTAAGAAAAACAAAGCTAACAACAGCTATATTGTTCACTATACTTATTACATAAGTACATAAACTCACGCTTTTTTCCCATGGGGGTAGGCGCATACTCCTTTTGCGTCATCTACGTCTACATCTACATCTCGTCATACAAGCACGCCGGTTACGAGTACTGCGTACCTGACCTTTCTGAAGAACCTCACCAATAAGGTCAGTGTAGGTCTTCATAGGGCGACCCCTCCCTGCGTTGCCACTCACCTCTGCCATATAAATACCTTTTGTTAATCGTCTTTCACTCATCCTCTCAACATGACCGAACCACCTAAGCATTCCCTTTTCTATTAACCTCACGAAGTTTCAAATGATCGAACACTACTCAAAACTATTTCAATGAATAATCTTAATTTATCCTCTTAGTTACCATTTCAAGTCAGCCTAATTCGACCTTACTACGTCTAATTATATCACGGCGTCGAAATCTAGTTTCTAATGCCTGTAATCAAAAATGTTAAGTTCTAAAACTCAAACTATTCCACTAAAAGTAAAGCTAGGCATTAATTAATGTCATTCATCATAATCTAGACGCATGGTTAGTTAATTACTAGACTAAAACCTAATTATACCTTATGTCGAGTGGAATTGTGAATAGGGTAGAATTATTAAGCTATCGGTTTGGCTTGAGAGTAGTAAATTATTTTTGATCCATGACCTTTTAGAAGTTGGCCAAACGGTTGGTTGACACTTCCCGTGACCCAAGGGCTGGTTATTACCTTGGCCAGAGGTTAAGCATTGCCATCCAACGTGGCAATGCGGCCAGTCTTTTGGGTACATTTCCAGTGGACGGCGATGCGGATGAATTTTTTGATGCCATTTAGTTTTAGTTTCTCTTTTTATTTTCTTATTCTGGTTGTTTCTTTTTTTTATTGTTTTTGTTATTAAGCTTGTAAATAATGTATATATTAATAAACATACTAAGACATTTTTTTATCTAGATTTTTAAATATTTTTTTAAGTTGAAATTCTTATTACGTACCCGTGGTTATTTTATCCGTGTTAAGTTGCGTCTTTGGGTACTACTCCACTCCCGTCGGTCGTAGCGTGATGTTATTTAGCCTATACTATTCCTCATAAATCTGGCTATTATATACAAGAAGTATTTTTTAATCCGACAAGCAGTTTCAGAGATTAGTGCGTTTAAACAAACAAACAAAAAAATCTCTTTAACTTGATCTTATTAGTGTAGATATCAAAGCAGACGCATGAAATTAAAATGACTTCAATATTTTTAATTATTAAAATGCAACAAAAAATGTTCACTTTTTTTAGACCCTAAAAGTAACCAAACAGAGTAATTGGTCTCCAGCACAAAGTCGACTCGATTATGTCGTCCAATATCATCCCAACCCATACTAAATCATGGGAAAATGGAAGAAATATAGAGGTGGGTAGTAACCTGTGATTTATTAGCTGTGGTCTGCCTTAACGTGGGGATGTGTATTCTACAGAAAAATCGCCTAATCTCCCTATTGTTGGCTGGCATAAGTTTTTTGCGGGAAAAACTGTCCTTTCTGTAGATTAATCGTGGGGTTTTCCTTTTAAAATTGGATTCTAGTTTTAGGTACCTACTTATTTTAAACTAAGTTAAGTCTGCGCATCAAAAGATCCCCAAAACATTTAATTTGAATACGAGTACATTCGTTAAACAGATGTTTTTGAATATTTTCTAACAAAAGACTTATTATAACATCATCATCATCTGCCTAGCCTTTTCCCAACTATGTTAGGGTCATCTTCCAGTCTAACCGGATGCAGCTGAGTACCAGTATTTTACATGGAGCGACTGCCTATCTGACCTCCACAACCCAGTAACTGGGTAATACGATACAAAAAGACAAAAAAAAAGACTTAAGAGACAAACAAAAAGACTAAAAGACTTATTTTAACATAAACAATAATATTACAAAAATATTTGTGCATTTTTTTTATACTTACACATAAGCCACATCCAATGTCGTAATATTTAATGGTTTCCTTCTATAGCAGTCCCTTTCATTAACTTCAACTCCTGTGGTATTACTGACAGTGTGGGCCAAGACACTGCTGACGAAGCTAGCCACTGACTTGGCATTGCAGGCGCTTGGCACGCAAACCGCCCAGCGCAGGGTCTCACCACGACCAGTACGAGTCTGAAACAGGATACAAAATTAGACAAGTTTTATTTACCACTGGTTTTTCTTATAATTGTTGTTACGCAGATACATCAAAAAAATCACAAAGATTTTGAGTGAATATAATATTTAACTGGAAAGGACAGTACAGTTGGCAATTTTTTTTAACTCGTGTTAGTAACTAAATCTGAGTTAAATGTTTGTTTCAAGTGACCCAATTGTTAAATGACAAGATGGTTTAAATTTTCTCTAATAAGGTTTAAAGTTGAGTGATATGAAGGGTAAAAAGTTCTTCATCTTCGATTAAAAAAGGATGGTCTTTCGGCGAGACAGTTGTTGTTTTCTGATCAATGAGTGTTCTGTGTGTATGCTAACGTCGCGGAGAATTTTGATATCGCGATGTTGGACACGTCAGTTGTAGTTCATATGTAGTACGTTAGATGTCGCTACTAGAGCAAACAAGGTGCATCGTAATCATTAGACTTCCGGACAAAGCTAACAACTAGCCAACGAGATGCTAATGGCCTGGTGTGGTTAAAATAACTATCGAAGTTTTTGACCTCATTGTTCTAGTCTTAGAACTGGGTAGATTTAGTGCCTGTTTCAGCACCTTTCAATAAGTTCCAATAAAATAACTTTGCAGATTATTTCATACATACAATTTTTATTCGATTTTTAATTTATTTATATTATATATCTGTATGATCCTGTATGTATACAAATTATTGTAATACATTTATTTTAAAAGAGTAGATAAGTATTGGAGCTTTTTGCCCATTCTTCTCCATACGAAACTGTCTTTGGGAGGGTGCAACAAGATACAATTCTTTTACTTGTGTATGGCGTTCAAAAGTGCCTTGTTATTGTTTAATTGAAATTAAGTGATTTGATTTTGGGTTCGATGGTAAAACATGAGCAAAGAAGTGTCAGATTAAAGGTAAAAAAAAAATTAAGCACTACTCTTTGTTGGGTCAGTTATCTCTTTGTCTGACCTTATTTTTGACCTTTCACCTAAATCCCACACGGTTCGTGTAATAGTCACTTAATTTATGTATATCCTATGTAAATGTTTGAACTAAATACCTTTTGTTTAACGTATTACATGACAGTCGTTAAAACTTAGTTAAACAATAAACATTAATATTGCATAAGACTAGTTTACGAGGTAATAAAATTAAACTAACAATGGCCGTATAATTAATAAACGTTGATATATTAACTTAATGTATGTTGGAGTGATTTTTTTAAAGATGTATGTAAGTAGTACAGTATACAAAATAAATAAGTGTTCACGAAACATCGACGACCACTTTATTTGTTGCCAAATTTTTATTTGATCTTTTCTTATTAAATAATAATAATACCAGCTTAATACTTATCCATTGCTGGGTGAAGGCCTATTCCCATACAGAGAATCCACGAGGATTGTTAATCACACTGGCTGAAGGCGGGTAGGCTAATTCATACTTATATTAATTTTTTTTTTCTGACTGCCTCGTTGGTCTAGTGGTAGCAAAGCGCGACTGCTGAGCATGAGGTCTTGGGTTTAATTCCCACGTCGGGTAAGGTGTTATTGGGTTTTTCCATTAGGAATTTCTCAGTAGCAGCCTCGGAGTCTGGATTTGTGCCCGGTTGATGGCAATAGGCTCGCCCCCTATTACATGGGACTTAAACATAACTGGTGAAATGTGGGTGTACTGATGGGTACACCTCTGCCTAACCCTTCGGGGATTACAGGCGTGATGTTATGTTATTAATTTTAAGTCGAAGTTTCCTCACGATGTTTTCCTTCACCAATGTCTATGATGTATAAGTTAAACTTAGAAAGATCAACTTACAACACTGACATCGATGAAGGAAAATATTGGAAGGAAACCTGGACTTTATAAATTAATCTAAGTCTGAAATCGCCAATCCGCCTTGAGCAAGCTTAGTGATCAATGCTCATGCCGTCTTAATAATATGCTGGCAAAAAATAAAAGTGCTTTTACTTCACTGAGTGTGATACCTGCCTACTTAACTATTTTGCGATTTGTACCTACAACCCAAATTCCAAGCGTCCTTGACCTGTTAATATACAACTAATAAATGCTTCGCTTAAGTGTCAAAAGTAACACGTTCATAATTAATAAGCTGCTAGATTTATTAATATTTGTATAACATATGTATATAATTCTCTTTTTATGTAGTGTTTCAAAACATGTCAAAGTGCGAAACGTAGCAGCTAGTTTTTATTAGTATTTGTAGTTCTTAGTATACAAATGTGTATGCATATACATAATCGACGACACGCTGGTCACAGTGGCTCAGTGATTAGCTGCTGTATTGCGTGTCACGGGTTCGATCCCCGCTTCGATCCCAGAGTAACACAGCAGATATTGAAATATTCTAAAATGTAATAGAACTTGTACAAAATGATCTGGCTAAGTAATTTGCTCGGATTTTATTGAAAAGGTCAAACAGATCTTTAAAAACATAAAGAATAGGGTGGAAAAGAAAAACGAAAAGGTGAAAGAGGGAAGTGGAAAAGGGAGGATCCTCCGCCGAGATGGACTAGGCTACTGCCAGGCGGCTGTTGTCTTAATTTTCATATTTGCTAATACAGGGTACATCACTCGTAGTTTGCATGTAACGCAATAGCTGTCGCCATAAGCTCTCAAACTAATTCTAGCTTGTTGAACTACACTCAAAGATCTTCCATTTAAAAACAACCTTATACCCATGTCAATAATGCATATTCCACTTTAATAACTCCCAAGAACAGGTAACTAGTCAAGTCACACACAAAGCCTGAAGACGTGTACCAAAGTCGTTACTATGACATCGTAGTAGAATTAGTGGGATTACCGAAAGAGCCTTATTACTAAGTTCTAAACATAATGCTTTGTTCCACTGAACTTGCGCTTCATAGTTTCCATTTTGAAGTTCCTACACTGTGTCTCAGAATTTGGTTGTAAGTAACCGCTGCTTTGTCTTACTAGTGAGATAAATATAATTGATGTTTAAGATAAGAATGGTTTAAGTTATTGATTAGAATTGTCACTTGCTTTGATTCAATTCAATGTTTTTTTTTGCTTAGCCTTTTCTCCAACTATGTTGGGCTCGGCTTCCAGTCTAACAAGATGCAGCTGAACACCAGTATTTTACATGAAGCGACTGCCTATCTGACCTCTACAACCCAGTAACTGGGTAATATGATACCCCTTGGTAAGACTGGTTGCAAGACTTTCAATTAAATGTAGTTTTTAAAAAATTAGCACGCAAAAAAAAACACTTGTTCTTATTTTCTGTTTTATCTCGACTTTATGGCAACAAGACATTGATTTCGATAATTGAGCTTTATTCTAATAAACGAGCTAAGTAATACACAATCTCTACCTCTATAATAATCTAATCTCCAGCAATGTAAATAACCGAAATATTAGATTCTTAAAATAGATTTAAAAATAATTCGAAAGGAGTTGGTGTGTTTTAGCAAAAGTAAACCTAATTTATAAGAACTTAAAGGCGACAAGACATTCTCAAATTCTTGATTTAAAATTTTCAAAAGTTCTTTATGTTCTAGGGAGGAGCAAAGGTCGATGACACTTGTACTATTTGATTTTATATCTCTTTCTAACATCAGCCAATTACCTTCTTAGTTTCATGTTTCTGTCTCCAATTAATAGTAGCGAGGCAGTACTGTCCTTCGATTGTGACTCCATTGTACCCAGGGTCCTCGATTGCTACACACTCGTCGAAGTTGCCCAGGTGGTACGAAGACCCGAAGAGCAGACCTTGGGGTGACTTGGCGGAGGCATCAAACACTGTAAAGAGGGAAAAGATACATTCATAAGTAATCTCACTCACTCACTCATTTATTTATTTATGCAAGGCACTCCAAACGACATATTTACAAATACGACAGCAAGCAATCACAAATTTTCAAAACTGTGTAAATACATCACTTATAGGCATGCACAACATTCTTATTGTAAGGTCAATAATTCCTTAAAAATAAAACTAGAGACAATATAAATTTAAAATTAAATAGATTTACATCAATAACAAAGTTAAATCTAAATATATATAACTCAAAGGTGACTGACTGACTGACTGACAGACATAGTGATCTATCAACGCACAGCCCAAACCACTGGACGGATCGGGCTGAAACTTGGCATGCAGGTAGATGTTATGACGTAGGCATCCGCTAAGAAAGGATTTTTTAAAATTTACCCTCTAAGGGGATGAACGGGGGTCCGACATTTACGCGGACGAAGTCGTGGGCAAAAGCTAGTTAAGATATAAATAAGTTAAAATTACAATGGATTAACAATACAAATAAAAATACCAAAAAAAATGAAAATAAAATAAATTACAATCATCATACCAACACTCATCAAAGAATATCGAAAAACGCTTGACGTATAAAGACGAAATTTAGCAGAGAGGTCGTTGATAGTTAGTAGACGTCTGCTAAGAACGGATTTTCCGAAATTCACCTCCAAAGGGGATGAAACGGGGGTCCAAAGTTTGTATTGTGAAGCAACTTTGACACGGACGAAGTCGCGGGCAGTAGCTAGTATACACATAACATCACGCCTGTAATCCCTGAAGGGTTAGGCAGAGGTGTCCCCATTATAACGCCCACATTTCGACAGTCATATTTAAGTCCCATGTAATAGGAGGCGAGGCTATTGCCATCTTTCGGGCACAAATCCAGACTCTGAGGCTGCTACTGAGAATTCCTGATGGAAAAATCCAATAACACTTTGCACGATCTAAGAATCGAACCCAAGACCTCATGCAAAGCAGTCGCAATTAGCGACCACTAGACCAACGAGGAAATGATAAAGTATTTTTTTCCATAACATTATGAATTCTAATAATAGTCATTTGAAATCAGTTCAACCATCTATTTAAATAATCATCATCATAATCATCCTAGGACGTTCACGTGCTGAACATAGGCTATTTTAATATATTAGAATAAATCTTATTATAAGTGTGGAAAATTTCCAAAAGTTTTGAGCTCATTAAAGTGCTTACTACTTAGTAATCACATTTACGGACTCAGTGTTTTGTAGGTATGTGCGTTTGTAAACGACGCACGTCGAAACTACTGTAACAATTCAGATTGAGTCGTTAAGATGGTTATCTTTAACGAGCACACGTCTAATCCGTGCTTTGTCTATTCTTTGTAATTTGATAATCTTGGGAGTTTACCGTTTGTAATTTGTCCATAAAGTAGACTCAGCGACAAAAGGCGCCTAACACTTCAGATTTTTAAATCCTAATAATTGAGCATAATATTATAGGAAACTAGCTTTTGCCTGTGACTTTTTCCGCGTGAATATCGGACCCCTGTTTCATCCCCCTTTTTTTTTTAGGTGGTAAAAATCATCAAATGACTCCTTCCGCCCTGGGTGGGGCGGAAGGGACTGTCAGACTTTTACTGACTAAAAAACCACCCTGTTCCTTCTGTTGCCCTTTACGTTCCGGGGCCACGGTATCCTGTTAAGACGTCCCGCAACCCCGGCAGGCGTTTGGCCCCTATTGGGGCCCCGTCCCTGTGTTTCATCCCCTTAGGTGGATTTGGACCTAGAAGTTTAATTTTTTCAACTTCTAGGTCTTTTTGCTCCAAGGGGTAGCAGACCTGAGCATTATTAATTCCAGCATGATACCTCCACGCGTTCCTGAGAAAAAGGGTCGACAGACGGACAAGTAGAACGGATCCTATAATGGTTCCGTTTTTGCCGACTAAGGTAGGTACTGAACCCTAAAAAGGGCCTCTAATGTGTGTAGCTAAGTTTTTCAGAGATTTGCTGACTAGTCTAACTGCCTGTAACTTTAAGGCGATTAACACGAGGCATCCCGCACCGCCGCGGAGGGCGGTGGCGGTACAGCGGAATTGCAATTGTCGGGCGGTGTACGTGTGTTAGGCATCAACGGATTTCTTAGAGGCCAATGTGACATGAGATCCGCTTCACCGCCAACCGCTGCGGTGCGCAGTGCCGTATGTTAATATTCTAATAGTTTTTATATATTTAACCCTTTTATTTCTTGCCAAAATTCTGCCAATACATGGCTGCCATCACGTCCTCATAATTACTATACATGTCATAGTCAATGCTACCGGGAAACCATTAACGCGTCGTGAGGATGGGCACAAGGACTCCGGTTTTCCGCAACTTGAGTGTAGTCCTTTGTTTTATAACAAAGAGAAAGATTGATGTTTCTATGTAGGTTTTATATTTGTGGGAACTCTTTAGTGGTCGATTGTTCAAGTAAATATCGTTTGGGAGGTTACTATGCTAAATTAAATAGGTTAGATACACCTTGTATTTACTTTAAACGAGAGAAATTCCAACAGACAATTCTAGGGTTCCGTAACGGAAGGGTGCTAACGGGACCCTATTACTTAGTCTCCGAAGTCTGTCCGTCTGTCTATTAGCAGGCTGTCTCCTGAGAAGAGAGAGAGAGATAAGAAGAGAGTTTAAATTTTCAGTGTTTATTTTAAAAATAAAAGTTCAAAGGAGTCCCCGTACATAAAATGTTTTACGGAACCTTTTGTCGGACTCGCACTTGGCCGAGTTTTTTATTATTTATTGGTCTGATAGTACAGCTAGTTATTATACACTTTGCCGTGTAATCCTTTTCATGTAATTAAATTAAGTTAGGTACTATATCGCTATCCTAAAATGTGCAGCATCAAGTCACGTCTATGTAATTACCTTGCATATAATATGTTTTTAATATTGTAAAATATTGTTAAGGCCACGCTGCCGATTTAGGGCAACCTGTAATGGTAGTGGTGTTGTTGTAAAATAAATAAATAAATATATAACGGTTCAACATTCTAAACACAACCGTTGTATAGAAAAAGCCGAACCGAATGCATATAATTATGTGTATAGCGAACCTCACGTTTCAATGTTAACTGAACCTAATATTTAAATAAGATGTAACAGAGTAATCTCAGTATTAGCTAGTTAGCAATAAAATATATAATCGCTTGCAACAAAGAAATACCCGTTTTCCTATTAGTAATTTAGGTCGGTCAAAGACACTAGTTCATCATGCTAAAATGACAAAAATAAACGTGCGAAGTGTTTAAAAAAACGTGTCACTTACTACCATATTGAAAACGTGAAAAAATGGAAAATATTTCCAGTATATGAACTCATCAGCAAAAACCGTGTAAATTACAAACTATCGAGCAAATAACAATAGTTGAACTTTATTCTTTTCATTAACAGATAAGCTGCTAATAAATCATACCAATAACCAATGGTTTTCTAGGAAAAACAAGTACATACACATATCAGTTTCAATTAATACTTACACATCACGAAGCTCTGACATGTGACTTTTATGTCATTTCCATAAGGTTCTATTTACAATAATATTGACAGCCGCCTGTGAAATTCCAAATCTATCTATACCACAGAATCTGTTGAAAACTATTCACACATCCAATGTGGTTATTGGACATTGGTTTTTACTATTGATCATCACAAAATATGCCTATAATAATATTATGCCCATTCTACATCACTATCTTGAACAGGATCTACCACATATTATGTCATTGTGATCAAGGTGGCAATTCTACTAACTTTTAGGAACGATCGCTATCTAATCTTAGTCTTGATCTGTCAAAAAAGGCCTCTAATTTGTCGACAATAATTGTCGCTGAGATAAGTTGATGACTAGATTAGATTAGGTTTTCAGTTTTAAACACTACACTTTTAATAACCTTTTTTCTTTAATAGCTTGAGAAGAAGTTCTTACGATCCTTTCCTTCATTGTACAAGATCACAGAATCGTCTGATCACAGTCATGTCACAGTTTGCCATTGCCATACAAAAAGTTACCGTTTTTATCTGATTGGTGCTATCAACTGCCTACCCCATTTACAGACTAGGGACAAAAAAGTGACAAGAACGCACAAAAACACGAGAACGCACCCCTTTTTAAAATAAATTTAAACTGTAAATTAAAATCCAATTTTAAAAATGCCTAACATTTCCTTACAAGTCAGAATTGAAATAAGAATTAATCCATTCTCTGTAGAAATAGCAAGGTGTAATAAATATTCAGATAATGTCACGATTAGGTAGCTGCAGTGAAAAATTTTGCACTTACAACAGGGTGCAATTTTATTGCGGACACGCTAAGTTAATGTTTAAAAATCTGGACGAAAAGTGCATGTATTAATCGTGTACTAAGGGTTACGTTCCATCAAAGCTATAATTATAATAATAAATAAATTATAATAGTTATTATAAAAAATATACAAGATGTCAAATTAATACTGTTTTGCTTAAATGTAAATTATATTCTCAAGTCTTACGTGCCTGCTTGTTTATTAATTGACATGATCGTTGAAAAAAATAATTAGGCTGAGTTAGAGACAAAGTCATTGATTTCAATTAGACCATTCAAAAACACTTTTCAACGTCATTTACAAGAGAAAAATATAATTGAATCTAATTGCCCCTTTCAAAAGGTAGTTTCGTACTCCGTAACGTACGCTGGATGGTTAACTACCAATCATGGTTAAAATATGTATTTTCTTTGTTACAGAAAATATAACGGATTTTTTTTAAATAAATAGAACTATCATTTATTTATTTTATAAATAAATAGTCTAATACAAAGGTCTTTATCTTACAAATGAGTAATAAACCAAAGATATAAGAATATCTACCTACAGAAATAGAAAAATAATGGCTAAATGTGTTGCTATAATTTGACTAATTCTTTCTTAGGTTTGCACGAGAGAAAATCTTTGGAAAATCCACCGGAAACTTCCGACATTTTCACCCGTGCGAAGCCGGGGCGGTTCGTTAGTATTTGGCATATAATGTACTGACCTATTTATTTTAAAATTTTCCGTGTTCTAAAAAAATATCAATCTTTCCTACCTTCTTTATTATCTGTTAAAAAATAACAGGTACATAACAACTTAGTACTTGATTAACGAAATCAGGACATTCGGGACAGGTCATTCACCTTCACATTGCAGTAAATATTTAATTCAAATAGTTAAATTACCACTCACAGATCAACAGTTAAGTGTAAAAATATTTAAGTTTACTAATCCTAAATCTACCTACTTAAAACCTCATCATTGACATAGCTGCACAATATTACTGTACTTTTGTGTATTGTGGAACAAATGGATGCTAATGACATCTTCAAACATTCACACATTATTTTCATATAGATTTTGAAAGTGTCATGTTGTGATTTGAGGTTAGGCCCGTTTGCACCAGACAAGTATCTTGAATATGTATATAGTATCTTGTATCTTGAATATTATTTTAAAGATTTTAAATTGATATTTCTGTAGTTTCTTGCCCGTTCTTCTCCATACGAGACTACCTTCTAAAATGTGCAAATAGAATCAATGTCATTATTCTTTATTCCTCTTGTCAATAACATTCAAAAGTGCCTTATAATGGTCTAATTGAAATAAATTATTTGACGTTAACTTTGATTTTGACTTTCACTTTGAGTTTCACAGTGACTTAGATACAAATGGGTGCATACAATAGTGTTAAATATTATGTACGTAGGAACGTTCGTGCTACATAAAATTTTTTAAATGTTGCCCCACACTTGAAATTTCTCCTGTATCGTGGGTACGTTAACAAAAATAATTATAAACTCACATACACAAACAGACTCGACTTAGTAACTTGTACTTCTTTTTTGCTCATTAACTTCGACTTAGGTAACACGGGCCTAACATACTTAATTAATAAAATTTACAAATATGTCATACTTCACATATTTGTAAATTAACCTAGCATAAGCAACTAACTCTGAGTTAGGTTTTGATGCAAGTGGGCGTTATTGAGCGTACTTTCAGGTTTTGTAAAAATCAGTTACATAGTCACTTCAGTTCGAGAAACGGTTCGTCACATTAGTTTTATTAACGTGTCAAAATTAAAATGGTATTTAATTTTCGTCTCATCTCCTTGAAGTCTGTGCTCAGTTTTTTTTTAACAATTAAGCTCTTATTACCAGGTGTGACTGATATACGTGTAGCGCCCTCTGTTACCGCGTAGTGGAAGCGATCGATAATAAGTGTCACTTCGTTCGCGCAACTCGCCACTGGAGGGCGTCAGAGTTCTAGAACAATCAATGCGTGTATCGATCGATCGCTTGCGCCTCCCGACGCTAGAGGCGCTGTTTTATGAATGAAATAGTGTAGAATTATGAATGAATGTCATGATGTGTTCCACTCGACACCAGAGGGAGTAACGTAGGAAATAGTTGGAATGTTCTCGATTATTCTAGAGAGTCGAACCGGAAGTTTTATCGCCTTCCGCCCACATTTCGTGTGTTGCGCTGTCCTGTTCGCCTCCAGACACGAAAGAGTGCACTAGTCTCGTAAGTTTTGTTGTATTGTATCACGTTTAGATAGGAATATTAAACTGTAATAAGCTACGCTTGTACGTACTGACCAGTGAACGTTAAAACCTGTGGTAATATATTAAAAGCTTGTAGTAGTGAATATAGGTCTTTTATTTATTCGTTGCTGCGAGTTTAGAAGTTCACTCTGACCTCGACATTGGTCCTTCGAGCCGGATCGGTACGGACAGGTGTGGTTTTCGGTTTTAATATTACGTGAAAGTGGTAGTGTAGTGAGTGCAATATCGGCGACATGGTGAAGACACGCGGTATGCAAGAACCCCTCACATCGGCCACGGAGGGGAATGAGCCCGGCTCCACGGAAATGGCGACAGCGGCGGGAACGACAGACCCGCCCAATTATTCCGTCACAGAGTCGGACCAGACCCAACGTCACAGCCCAGGGGCGACGACACCACACGGACAACCACGAGACGAGAAAACCAATAGGAAGGCGTTGGCCCAGGCGAGATTGGAACTCGCCGCCGCCAGGTTAGCACTCTTGGAGGCAGAATCAGCAGACGAAGAATTATTGGAGGGAAGCTCGGCCGCATCTTCAAAACGGCAAACGGAAGCTGCGGACTTACTCAGCGGACATCGCGGCCACACCCATCCGCCGACGTCACAACCTATGACGCCTAACGGAAACTCACCCACGCCGCCGCGACGCGACGGCGCACGGACGACGACGCCTGACGACGCGCCGCCGACCTTGCCGCGACGCGGCGACGAGGGGAGCCTGCTGCAAGGACTAACTCAGGCATTGTTAGAGGTAGCGCGGGGAAAACCCGCCGCCAGCAGGTATGAATTTGATTTACCTATTTATAGTGGCCAACCCGGCGAATGGCTGCATTTTAAAGCAGCGTATAATGAGTCTGCGTCGACTCACACAGAGGCAGGGAACTTAGCCCGCCTCAGAAAAGCTTTAAAAGGGCCCGCGTTTGAGGCAGTTAAATGTCTGTTTCTAGGAGCCTCGGCCGTTCAAATTATGCAAAGGTTAGAATCGAGATTTGGACGACCCAACGCATTAATAACTTACGAGTTAAATAGATTACGTCAGTTACCTAAAGTGTCAGATAGCCCCACAGATATATGTGTGTTCGCATCGAAAGTGACAAACGCGATTGCCGCGGTGCAAGCTCTGGGAAAAACAGAGTATTTGTATAGCCCGGAGATGATCTCCGTTATATCAGAAAAATTATCGGTTACGTTAAGAAGTCGGTGGTACGACTATGAGATGGCTGCAAGTGACGCAGAGCCCGGCCTAGTGGTATTAGGGCGATTTCTCACTAGGGAGGCAGACCTCAATGCACGTCACGCCACAGTAGAGGTGGAACACGAACGGAAACGTTCTCACCGACCCGCTCACAAGACGTTTAAAATAGCGAACAACGATAAAACACCGTGTGTGACATGCAATGGCAACTGTAGTGGCATAGCTATCTGTCCTAGCTTTAGAAAAATGACAATATCAGATAGATGGGAAACTGCACGTAAAAATAAATTATGTTTCAGGTGCCTGAACCGACGTAAGTGGAAGCATAGATGCAGAAGTAAGCGGTGCGAGGAGCCAGGCTGCGAGCACTATCATCACAAGCTCCTGCATAGCGACAACAGACAGCGAACGAGCGCCGCAAACGACGCGGCAGGTGGTGACATCATGCGGCACACCGTCATCAGCAACGCGAGTACGCCGCGCACGTACAATCAAGTTTTGCTGAAAGTAGTACCGGTGACACTATCGGGACCTAACGGTAAAGTAGACACATTTGCTTTGTTGGACGATGGATCAACGATAACCCTACTTACTACGGAAGTCGCTCAGCGGATAGGCGCAGAAGGTCCGAACGAGCCGTTCTACATCGATGCCATAGCAGGCGCGCGCATCAATGCTACGAACTCGCAACGAGTCAAGGTACATATACGAGGAAAATACACAAGTACAGGCATTGACATCGAAGCCAGAACCATCGACAGACTCGAACTAGCAGGCCAGTCAATACGTGCAAAAGACCTGGCAGACTTCGAGCACCTGACGCCTATAGTCGAGGAGTTAGCATATGACGCTGGCATACCAACTATCTTGATCGGTCAGGACAACTGGGCACTCCTGCTCGCCTCAGAAGCGAGAATAGGTACAAAAGGTCAACCAGTAGCATCACGCACACCGCTTGGTTGGATGTTACACGGTAGAATATGCAGTCTGACGAAGTTACATGTTTTACCACAGACTGGGGAACGATGTGGTCACGTAAGTACAGACGAATCCATTCAAAAACTTGTACAAGAATACTTTAGCCTGGAATCGTTGGGAGTGCAGCCGCGCCGCCCGCAAGCAGACCCAGAAACAAGAGCGTTGAAAATATTACAAGATACAACGCGCGCTCTGCCGGAAGGCGGCTATGAGACGGGCCTATTATGGAAGGATGGAAATAGATGTTTTCCAGTCAACTACGCCTCCGCGCTCAACCGATTACAAGGTACTGAATCCCGTTTACGTAAAGATCAAATGCTCAAACGGCAATATGCGGAGCAGATGAGAGCGCTGATATCAAATGGGTACGCAGAGCTAGCACCGCCAACGCCATCTAGCGCACACAAGTGGTACCTACCGCACTTTCCGGTAATAAATCCGTCTAAACCGGGTAAAGTCAGAATCGTGTATGATGCAGCGGCGCGTACGAATGGAGTATGCCTTAACGATTATCTTCTGACAGGACCCGATCTCTTACAATCACTCCTCGGGGTGTTGATGCGATTCAGGCAAAAACCCGTCGCCGTTTCGGCGGACATAAAGGATATGTTTTTACGTATAGCTGTGAGAGTGGAAGATAGAGACGCACTGCGTTTTCTATGGCGTGAAGATACAATTTCAGCGCCTAGAGAGTATAGAATGAAAGCGTTGTTATTTGGCGCGACTTCTTCCCCGAGCACTGCGATTTACGTTAAAAACCATAACGCACATGTTCACAAGTCTGATTACCCCGAAGCGGTTGACCCTATAGTACGTAATCATTATATGGATGACTTTTTGCAGAGTTTTGACAACGCGGAGGAAGCGAATCGAGTGTCTAAAGCAGTCGACACGGTACATCGGAGAGGTAACTTCGAGCTGCAGAAGTGGGCGTCCAACGAGCCTGCCGCTGTCGCCGGTCTCGCAACCGAGCCCGCAGAAAGAGACACTCTGCTCAACAAGGAAGAGAAAATCCTCGGTCTTATCTGGCGACACCGGGACGACACTTTAGGATTCAACTTCAGGAAAGTAGACCCTTCTTATTTGAGCAAGCAGATTACGAAGCGTCAGTTGTTGAAGACGACTATGTCATTGTATGACCCGTTGGGACTAGCCGCGCCGTTTATAACCCAAGCAAAGTGCATACTGCAAGACGCTTGGCGTTTAAAAATTGGTTGGGACGAGCGCCTACCTAAAAGTTTGGAACGCAAATGGCACGACTGGTTAATTGCTCTGCAAATTCTGAAAGGCATTCGTATTCCACGTTGCCACCCGGGTTATTGTGACTCTACTAGGGTAGAGTTACACGTATTCGTGGACGCGAGCGAACAAGCCTATGCCGCAGCAGCATATTGGCGTTCAGACAACGGCATGGGCCAGGTGAATGTGTCGCTCGCGGCAGCGAAAGGGCGCGTCGCGCCCCTTAAGGTCACAACTATACCTAGACTTGAATTACAGGCAGCGGTACTCGGCGGACGACTGGCGCGCTGCGTGGAAGAAGAACACGATCGTCGCGCCGACCGGCGAGTGTTCTGGTCCGACTCGCGCATCGTACTGGCGTGGCTGCGCGCCGGCGCACGTGCCTTCAAACCGTTCGTCGCGCACCGAGTAGCAGAATTAGAAGAAACCACCGAACGCAGCGAATGGCGCTGGGTTCCCACCGCTCACAACGTCGCCGACGACTCGACTCGTAGTATACCCGCTCACTTCTCTACAAGTCACCGCTGGTACACCGGCCCTTCATTTCTCTATGACGACGAGAACGCCTGGCCGCGGGAAACAGACTCTCACCCCTTCATCGAAACTGGCGAGGAACGTGTCACCACTGCTTCCGCTAACGAACGGGCGACCTTAACAGAGGCACCACCGGACGTCACACGTTTCTCTTCCTGGCTGCGACTCATCCGGGCCACGGCCCGCATTCTCCAGTTCATCGACCGTCTTCGAATTCATACCACAACCGCTACCCGCAAACGCAACAAAGGCGTTTGTGCAGACGACCCAGACTGGACGGCGAAACAACGGGAAGGTATGGGAAAACGATCCGGAGTGCGCAGCCGCAACCTCAGCACATCGCAGACGGCCTACATACCCCTTGATACACAGTACACACGTCGGGCCGAAGTCTTATGGACGCGTGCTGTACAAGAAGAAAGTTTCACGAACGAATTGCGGCTCGTCACCGGCGGGAGAGCAGTACCAGCCGAAAGCCGACTGAAGCGGTTGTCCCTGACAGTTGACGAAAACAAAATAATGAGGATACGCTCGCGCATCGCAGCGGCAGCAGACGTGCCACGAGAAGCTCAATCGCCAGCGGTACTTGACGGCAATCACCGGTACTGCCGCTTGTATATTGACTGGATTCATCGGAAGTTACACCACAGCGGCGTGGAATGCGTCGTGAATGAAGTAAGGCAGCACTACTGGATTTTACGCCTGAGGCCGTCAGTCCGTGCGGCAATCAGTCGCTGCCAACCCTGCAGACTACGCAGGGCTGTGCCATCAGAGCCGCTGACAGGCGATTTACCACCCTGTCGACTGGCGCATCATCGACGTCCGTTCACGCACACGGGACTGGATTACTTCGGACCACTCTCCGTCACAGTAGCGAGACATCACGAAAAGCGCTACGTGGCATTGTTCACATGCCTCACTTCGCGTGCCGTTCATTTGGAAGTCGCCGCCTCGCTGTCAACGGACGCCGCTATACTCGCGCTGAGGCGTATGATGGCGCGTCGTGGATGTCCTGAAGTCATTTGGAGTGATAACGGTACCAACTTCCACGGGGCAGATGCTGAGCTCCGTAAGGCCGCCCTAGAATCACTTCAACAAGAAGCAGAGGTGCGTCACATCGACTGGCGATACATTCCACCAGGAGCGCCGTTCATGGGCGGAGCATGGGAAAGGTTAGTACGCACGGTGAAGACCGCGTTGAACGCTACGCTTAACGAGCGACATCCGTATGAAGATGTGCTTCATACACTTTTGACGGAGGTGGAGCACACTGTTAATTCCCGACCCTTGACCCATGTGTCGGTTAACCCAGACGACGAAGAAGCCTTGACGCCTAATCACTTCCTGCTCGGCGCACCCTCCAAAGTTCCATTGCCGGGAATTTTCACAAGGCCGGACGAATTACGCCGCTCACATTGGAGAGCGTCACAACGCCTAGCGGATTTGTTCTGGCAGCGATGGGTACGCGAAGTACTGCCTACGCTTCAAGACCGGCGGGAGCCGCATGGACGCGGCGACATGATCAAGGTGGGCGATCTGGTTGTAATAGTGGACCCAAACTTACCAAGAAACATATGGCCAAAGGGGAGAGTCGAACGCACGTACCCAGGCGCAGATGGTGTCGTAAGAGTGGTCGACGTCAAAACTAAGAGCGGTGTGATGCGTCGTCCTGTTAAACGTCTCGTAGTCATACCCGTAGAAATTTAGTTGTCGTCATGTATTGTATTGTGTAAACATTAGCACTGAGTAGATTAAGTACTCGTAATATTTTATGTATCTTGCTTGGCGTCGCTTCAGGATCCCGCCAACCGGAGGAGTTTTTTTTATTTCAATTTTGAATAATATATGGCAGGGCAGGGATTCTGGAGCGGCTACCCTTAACTTTAATTTAATTTAATTATATATATTGTTATCTCTTCGCATTCAATTGTGAAAATGTTGAGTGTATACCAGTCACTAGTAGTATGATTGTATGTATAGACGCCGACACACCTTGATGCCCCAGTCTGATTTCTGTGATGGATCGTTAGCTTTATCACGGTGGAAAGTTTGTCCCCGGTTTAAAGATTTGATTGATGAATGGGTTGGTGTGCTGACGTCTATACACGGCGGGAGAAATGTGACTGATATACGTGTAGCGCCCTCTGTTACCGCGTAGTGGAAGCGATCGATAATAAGTGTCACTTCGTTCGCGCAACTCGCCACTGGAGGGCGTCAGAGTTCTAGAACAATCAATGCGTGTATCGATCGATCGCTTGCGCCTCCCGACGCTAGAGGCGCTGTTTTATGAATGAAATAGTGTAGAATTATGAATGAATGTCATGATGTGTTCCACTCGACACCAGAGGGAGTAACGTAGGAAATAGTTGGAATGTTCTCGATTATTCTAGAGAGTCGAACCGGAAGTTTTATCGCCTTCCGCCCACATTTCGTGTGTTGCGCTGTCCTGTTCGCCTCCAGACACGAAAGAGTGCACTAGTCTCGTAAGTTTTGTTGTATTGTATCACGTTTAGATAGGAATATTAAACTGTAATAAGCTACGCTTGTACGTACTGACCAGTGAACGTTAAAACCTGTGGTAATATATTAAAAGCTTGTAGTAGTGAATATAGGTCTTTTATTTATTCGTTGCTGCGAGTTTAGAAGTTCACTCTGACCTCGACACCAGGCATAGTCAAATGACAGACTCGTTAGCTACCTAGCTTCTTCATTTTTCTAACAACATCAGCTTCCAATTTTTGGAGAGCTCTCCGTGTGATTTTCACAGTGTGTAATATAACATAATATGAATATTTAATTATGCTTTTAGACTGCCCCGTTTGGTCTCGTGGTCGCAAGTGCAATTGTTAAGTGTGGGATTCTAGGTTCCGTTATTCGATAAGGCAAAAAGTGCTTTTGGGTATTTCCATTACGAATTTCTCAGTAGCAGCCCGAAACTCGGAAGTTGGTGGTGTGTCACTCCGTTCCTGGTGAAGACGTTGGTCCTACGCCTAGTCTCTCCCTCATCACATCGGACTATGAAAGTAAGAGAAGGTGTGCATCTGTGTTTGTGCACTCACTTGTGCACTATAAGATTTCCTGCATACTTGACTAGTCTCCATTGAGATTACCCGTCGTGACCGAAATCAGTGTACGACTAAACGCCGACAGACACTACGCCGACAGACACTACGCCGACAGACACTACGCCGACAGACTGAACACCGACAAGACTTTACTTCGACGGGACTCTCCGACAGGACGCTTTGCCGACAGGACTTTTCGCCGACAGGGCTCATTGTAGAAGTGAATAAAGGTCACGTATTAAAAAAGAAGTTTAGGTTAGGTTAGGTTAAAACTGTGACCCCCAGAAACGACAAGATTATAAAAAAAAGAATTAATATACACATCAGCTACGAGCCCTGTCGGCGAAGAGTCCTGTCGGCGAAGAGTCCTGTCGGCGAAGAGTCCTGTCGGCGAAGAGTCCTGTCGGCGAAGAGTCCCGTCGAAGTAAAGTCTTGTCGGTGTTCAGTCTGTCGGCGTAGTGTCTGTCGACGTTTAGTCGTACACTCGACCGAAATCGGTCTGAAGAATATAATATTATCCTTGAATATCATCAAAACCGACTTCAATGTTTTATTCCCTAATTATGCATCAATGCACCACAGTACCAGAAAGTTTTACACCATTTCCACAAATTCTGGTAGAAACTCTGCAACGTATATGACAAATTAAAAACATTTGTGCGACAGTCGCTACGTCAGGTGGGTCCTAATTAAATGTGCCGTGCAACTTGGTCGTCAGGAGTGGAAGACACAGAATAAAAATTTTCAGAAGATCCAATCTTCGGTATAATATCTACATAAGAAGCACACAGTACACTGTGCACACTGTGTGCACTGTGCAGTGTAGTACACTGTGTAATAGTATATATTATTATGAGGTCAATCAATCTACCTAGCCTTTTTCCGGTTATATTGGGGTCAGCTTTCAGTCTAACCGCATGCAGCTTTTACATGGAGCGACTGCCCATCTGCAATCTGATATCTACAACCCAATAGCTGGGTAATACGATACCTCTTGGAAAGACTGGTTGTCAGACTTTCGGGCTTTTGGCGACCGGTAACGACTAATGGTAATCGGTAACGAATATGACAACTTAAAAAAGGTAACAGCACGCGGGCGGCGAGCTGGCATCTAACGGTAAGATTTTTAGAGGCGATATCGGACGGGCCCGTTGCCGTATTAGAACCGTGGCGATGACTATAACACGTGCAAACCTTTCACGTAGTAAGGCTTCTGAGTTTTTCTATGCCCTACGCGGTAAGACCACTTGCCACCGAAAACGTCACGTCGTGAAGTGGCTAATGCTTTTTTACTTCACTTAACAACACTAACCAAACGTACCACTACATGGAGGGACGTGACGTCACTTGATGAGTAGTACAAATATTTGCTTACTGACGATTATTGAAGAGTTTGCCTCTAAGAATAACTATGACTATTTTTGCAAACGTATAAAAATACGTTGAATAAGTATTGTAACTACTATTGGCTGTGTTTAACGAGGCCATTATGTAGTATGCTGCGTAACTGCGAAATAAAAGCAGCCTAGTTATATTGATTTACTACAGGACAAAGGCTTCTTCTCACACAGAGAAACCAGGAGCATTGATCATCACGCTTGCTCATAGCAGATTGGCGATTTCAGACCTACGTAAATCTATACTAATATTATAAAGCTGCAGTGTTTGTTTGTTTGTTTGAACGCGCTAATCTCTGGAACTACTGGTCCGATTTGAAAAATTCTTTCAGTGTTAGATAGATTAGTTATCGAGGAAGGCTATAGGCTATATACCATCACGCTACGACCTACGGGAGCGGAGCAGTAACCAAAGACGCGGGTGTAACCGCGGCAGACAGCTAGTTATGTATAAGTCCAAATTGTATCGTCAGGATGTTTTCCTTCACCGATATCGATTCTTTTTCCTTCATCGATGTCAGTCTTAAACTCTTAACCGACATTTACGCGAAGTCGCGGACTTGCTAACACATAACATACCATCACGCCTGTAATCCCCGAAGGTTTAGGTAGAGGTGTACCCATTAGTAGCTACACCCACATTTCGCCAGTTATGTTAAAGTCCCATGTAATAGGGGCGAGCCTATTGCCATCAACCGGGCACAAATCCAGACTCCGAGGCCGCTACTGATAAATTCCTGATGGAAAAACCCAAAAACGATTTGCCAGACATAGGAATCGAACCTAAGACCTCATGCTCAGCAGTCGCGATCTACTAACTAGACCAACGAAGCGGGTTTGCTACTAATGAAGAATAATTATTGTCATAGTCAAATAATAAAAGAAGTCCCGAGCAAGAAGTGACGTTCAACAATAATTGTGATCGCCTTAACAAATGGTCAAGCGTTGAAATGAATGACTTCATTAATTAATTGCAAGGTACTTGACCTTTGTGACCCGACGAACGACCGAATTAGATGACGAATTTAGACAAATAATGTCGAGGGACAAGGAAATGCGATATTCTCGTAAGGATTAATAAAAATGTTAACGTTAAATAAATAGGTGTAACTTTAAAATAAATTGTAATAAATAAATGTAACTAAAAAAAAATTGCTTCAACTTTCGAACTAACTGACCGACTCCTTGACAATTCAAAAGTGCCTGTAAATGGTCTAATTGAAATAAATATTTTGACTTTGAATATTATTGATCTACCATCTGCCTAAGATTAAATTATTCGACGGACACACAAAAACGGGACAAAAATGACTGTGCGTTAAGCTAGAACTAGATGAATATAACTTAACCTAACCTAAGGCGATTAACACACGGCACCGTACGCCGCTCCGGCATGCGGTGATGCGGTTCTCACGTCGCACTAGCCTCTATGAAATCCGCTTGAACCTCGCACACGAGCACCGCACGACCGCGCGGTCGAGCGGTGTTCGAAAATCGAAATCAGCTTCACCGCTACCGCATGCCGGAGCGGCGTACGGTGCCGTGTGTTAATCGCCTAAGTGTGCCAAATTACAGCTAATTCCGTTCAGCCGTTTAAGCATGACAGACTAACAAACACACATTCATTCATCTTCACAAAAGGCTTTTATTATAGTAGGTACTAACTTCGTCCGCGTCAAAATTGATATATTATTCCAAGGGAACCATACATTTTTCCAGGATAAAAAGTAGCCTATGTGCTATTACAGATTATAATCTATCTCTGTGTCGAATTTAATCTGAGATCCGTTCAGCCGTTCTAGCGTGATTGAGTTACAAACATCCATTCAAACTTTCGCATTTATCATTTTTTTTAGGTTATACCTATATTTTTTTTTTCAAATCAAATCTCTTTATTGCTTTCATGTGTACATTTAGGTGTTATGGTAGGTAAGTTCCAACATGAAACCCGGTTAGGGCACGGCAACATAATAATATTTTTTAATTTTTAATATAGGTACTAATTTTAACATAATAATTTTTGCATAATATTTTTTTAAAATTGAAATTAAAATTTTAGACAATAATTTTAACATATTATAATATATAGTCGCATTGTCAAAGAAACACCAACTTAAACACCTAATATCTGCATAAATTCAATAAACTTCACAAATATTCAACACAGAACTGTGAAAATACAATATGTCGTTTTGCATCCTCGTCAAAATTCAGGAGGTTGTCATAAAAGTCATAAATAATCAATTAAAATTACGAGACCTGAACAATAATAATAACACCCTTTTTTATTAGTTGTTAAAATTTAATCGAATTTCAGAATAATCCATAACTTGAAATTGGAGAATCACTCTCTGCGCTTTAGCGCCAATTGTCTCTGTGTGCGTGAGTGTATCACATGCGTAGGTATGCTATGCGCGTCCAAGAAAAGTTCACGCCCTATTGTTGTGCTATTGTCGTGAGTATGATCTACGGTCAGCTGATTAATAAAACGTTAGTTTTGCTTATTACGTTTTATTGCAAATTGCAGATTTTATTAACCTTAGATGTTAATTAATAACACTTGTTTTTATTATTAAGATCTAAGAATACCTACGTACTAGGATTTATCTACTTATCCACGTTATCAGCTGATTGATAAAATGTTAGTTTTGCCATTTTGCTTTATTCTGTTTTATTGCAAATCTACCGATTTTGCTAAGAATACATACCTACTAGGATTTAGGTACAACCGGAGACGTTTTGCTAGGCTGTGGCACATTTATTTGTTGTGAGCGCGGGATTTAGGTTATAAATTCATGATTTATGAGTACCTAATTATTAGTAATGATTTTGTTTTTATTTGTAGATTAAATTGGTTGATTTTAAATTTCCCTTCCTACTTTAACGGGCTGAGGACCGACAAAAATACCTACCTTAGTAGGTATTTTTGTGTGCTTGCCTGTGGCTCTCGCTGGAAGTACTCCAGGATATCTTCCTGCAAGGCGACAGGCAGACCTTCACTGCCGCGAGCTTGAGCATGTCGGGGTACCTACGTCAAACTGCCGAAAATCCCGCAGTCTCTGTGTAGCAGACAGCATAACGCTCTGCGTTGGCGGTTCCCTATTGGGAAACCGTTCTGCGAACATCCGGATGTCTCCACTGATGGCATCACAATCACATAATTCACGTTTCATTCACGAAGCAAGAGCGCACCCAAGGAGCGAAATTTGCGATACACTCACGGCCGGCGGCGAAATCACTTGAACTAATTTAAAATTTTTTTTGCTCTGCGCCCGCCGGCAGCCCGGGCGCGGGAGTGGGGCACCACAGGGAAGAGGGGTGCGCGCGCGGCGTCTATTGTGTTGTGGTTTTATCGTTTGCGATTCTTTGTGTGTGTGCGCGCGGTCAGCGATCCTAAACCTAGTCTTAAGATGGGCCGCATTTTCACCGGGGTGGTTTACTGATTTCCGTAAATAAGAAAACATTAAAAAAAAAACACCTACCTATTTTATTATTGATTCGGGTCTAGAATCACTAGCATAGTTACCTCCTTGAATTTGACGAGGATGCAAAACGACACATTGTATAAATTAAACATAATATTGCTCTGCTATCACAAATATTTGTTCGATAAGCAATTAGGCACACGACACTTTGATATGTGGGTAAACAGTGGTCAACGACCATTCACTGACACTTTGTAGGTGACGTCATAAGTATGTCACTATGACGGTCAGAACTATCTGACCATATAAGATTTATAGTCCGGAGTGGCTACGTCATTTTAGCAAGGTTATTTTCTATTATAAGACTGCCTCGTTGGTCTAGTGGTTAGTGACCCTGACTGCAAAAGCCGGAGATAGTGGGTTCGATTCCCACCCAGGACAAACTTTGTGTGATGAGCATAATTGTTGGTTCTGTGTCTGGGTGTAATTTATCTATAATATGTATATATTTATAAATTATATAAGTATGTATATCAGTTGTCTGGTTACCATAACACAAGCTCTGCTTAGCTTGGGATCAGATGGCCGTGTGTGAGTTGTCCCAAGATATTTATTTATTTATTTATATTATACTTATCTATGCCAAAACTATAAAGCTGAAGGAGATTTTTTTTAACGCGGTATAGTTCTATCTAATCTATCTATCCAAATATATAAAAGCGAAAGGTCACTGTGCTGGATCTGGGAATCGAAAACAGGACCCCACGCGCAGCAGTCGAGACCAACAAGGCAGTCAAATATATGGTGTTGACGTAACGTAATATCTACTTCCTAAATAAATGAAACACCTCTTCCGCACAATCATTTTCAGGCATTTTTAAAGTGCCTTAAAGTCACGACCTTAAGACACAGATTTCCGCGTCAAAACACAACTGCTATTCATTAAAACCAGTTCAATAATAAACTGATATTGGCACACACGATAGGGTAAACGGAATACCCTTCCTTTTTGGCACCTTCGCGATTAAGGAAATAATTGAATGATACAGCCAATCAACGAACAGCCAACATTGGACCGAGACCAACAGACCAGAAGTTTAAACCAATGTTTGATCAAACTATGGCTACCTATAAACCTACCGTGCCATTTGTATTGTCTTACAACGCACAGTTTCTTGCCCATTCTTCTCCATACAAAACTACCTTTTGGAAGGGGCAACTAGATTCAATACTTTTTTGTATATTAAGACGTTCAAAAGTGAAATAAATGAATAAATAAAAAAAATTGAAATAAATGAATTTGTCTTTGACTTTGACTTTGCAACCAGAACGGACCAATAATAAAATTTTAATAAAATTAAAGTGTCTGTATGTAAATAACAGCTTTTTACAAAATGCATATTAATATTTAAACAGTATTTATACCACAAAAAAATACTATTTAATATTTTGTCTGCCTGTGCTTATTCCAGCTATGTCCGAAACGGCTGTACTGATTTTGAGATCTACTCTTCGGTGTGGCAATATTTAAAAATTTGGCCATACTCAAAAATATTGCAGCAGCCACATATGCGAATGTATCGCCAGTTTTGAAACACCTTTAGATCAGACGGTTGTGGTTAATAAAAGGCACTAAGGTATGCACTCGACTGCCTTCAAGCTTCTTCTTCTTGTCGTGTCGTTTAACTCAAATTTTGTCCGACCCGTATTGAGCAACCTGTACAGCTGTATCATTGACCTCATTAAGATCTTGGATGATGCAGGTGGTAGTGCACGACGGGCAACTGAGGAGTTGACGCATGTCCTGTGATGGTGCTCCACACTGGCACTTCCTTTGGGATGGGTGAAGAATGCCCCATTTGGCCAGATTAGTTTTACAACAGCCAACCTGGGTCCTAACAAGCCTTCAAGCTAAAAAAGCATGACAAACATTGGTACACAAAACACCAACAAGCTACATTAATATGCTGACTAAGTAGCTGTTCTGTAATTATAAAGAGTTTACTTAACAATAAACGGTGAACACACAAACAAACAAATGTTTCTTTGTTTGTCGCGTTGACTGAGTATAATATGTGCTCAGAATTAGATTATTAACTTCATGCGAGTTGAATAAGCATTTAATATATGTTTAATATGTTACTTGTATTATATTGTGTGTATATTAAGGTTGTTTTGTTATTGGGTTCTATTCCCAGGTCGAGCAAAGTGTTATTGGGTTTTTCCGTCAGGAATTCCTCAGTAGCATTCTCGGAGTTTGGATTTGTGCCCGGTAAATGGTAATAGGCTCGCCCCCTATACTATATTGCTGTGCCCTAACAGGGTCCATAACTGTACTTTAGCTTTAAGCCTCATACATATAATACCTTCATGCACATTATGGTATGCAATAAATGAATATGAATACATACATAGGACTTAAACATAACTGACCTGGGTACAACTCTGCCTAACTCTTCGGGGAATACAGGCGTGATGTTATACTATGTAACGGCTAAACCAGTCAGAGTTTCTACAGTAGGTACTTTTTATAGGTTGTAAAAATCATCAAATGAGTCCTTCCGCCCTGGGTGGAGCGGAAGGGACTGTCAGATTTTTACTGACTAAAAAACCACCCTGTTCATTCTGTTGCCCTTTACGTTCCGGGGCCACGGTATCCTGTTAAGACGTCCCGCAACCCCGGCAGGCATCTGGCCCTGTGCTGACAGCTTTTTGAGGCGCGCATGAAACAGAACGCGCCGTCGACCCGGGCCTGGTCCTTAATCGGAGCTACCCATCACTCGCCGTCCGCAAGCCCGCGCCTACGGTGGCCGGATGTCGTCTCTCGACGTACAGTAGGTACTTAGATATCTACTACACCTGCTGACGAAATCAATAATGGGCCTGCTTTATAACATCTAATACCAAAATATTTCCTTATGCGTCTGAATCTATGAGTGAAACGTACGAGACACCGGTTTTGTACATTTATTGAATATGAATGGCTTATTATAAAAGCAATAAAGGACTAATGTGGAGGCTTGACAGTCGTCGTCATACGATATACTACTACTAAAATACACTACTACATACTAATAAAATAATCCAACCTGCCCGAATCTGGGAATCGAACCCAAGACCTCATGCTCAGCAGTCGCGCTTTGCGACCACTAGACCAACGAGGCTGTCAAGCCCAACGAGGCACGGTTGCAGTAACGGTTGCAGTAATGGTTGCAATTTAGAAAAAAAATCCTTTTCAAGGGCCCTTCTCATACAGAGTAGGCATGAGCATTGATCACCCTAAGTACTTGCTGACCGGATTGACGATGTTTACTTTCCTAATCAAAAAGAAGAAAGAACATTATGCAATCAAAAAAGTCACATTGGTTGCGAACCTACAACCATGTGCATGAGAGGCAAGAGCCTTAACTCTCCTCTACGTAAGAAATGTTTAAATAAATGTAGATCCACTTAAAAACTATAATAATTATTATAAGAGACTTTCATTCATTCGTAGTGAGATATTAATAGCGCGCTTCTCTAATTAATATCACCATTATACAACTTTCCCATGTAGGTAGTTATTTAAATCATACATCAAATCGAAGAATTATAATTATCTTACTGCTATATAAAAAAAAAAAACCTTTGGATGGTTTAATGAATGGATAGATGTTTGCTACTCTTTCACGGTTAAATGGATGAACCGAGTTAACTGAATCTACAATTCTACACACACATTCGGTCGTTACTCCACACTAGGATTTTTTCTTGTATCAACATTTACAAACATAACATTTTATGTCCACAAACAGCCAGACACGGAACAATTAGTAAACCGACATTTCGCCAGATAAACAATATATTTTTCATTATAAAATATTTGCTATAATAAAATCGAATCAAATTGGAAAGCAAATCATAGAGAATGCTAGTCTGCCATGCCAAAGGTCAAAGGTTAAAAGGTCTTCTTACCTGGCAATGAATAAAACTTAAGGATATTATAGTGAAGTCTTAAAAGGAAAATCAATCAAAGAAACACACACATGCAAACCCCTTCCCCCTTCACCCTCCCCCGCTAGATGTATGTAATTACAAGTTCATAATTATTATAATAGTTGCTAGTTTAGAATAAGTACATGTTTATTTTATGGTGGGGCTGGCATGGTCTTTTTTATGAGGTCCTAAATGAAGCTAGATTAGTAAAAAGAACTTTATCCTAGAGATCATCATCATCTGCCTAGCCTTTTCCAAACTATGTTGGGGTCGGCTTCCAGTCTAACCGGATGCAGCTGAGTACCAGTATTTTACATGGAGCGACTGCCTATCTGACATCCACAACCCAGTAACTGGGTAATATGATACCTCTTGATCAGACTGGTTGTCAGACTTTCGGGCTTCTGACGACTCGTAACGACTGTCAAAGATCCACGTATGACAGCCGGGACCAACCGCTTAACTTTATCCTAGAGATATTCTAGCAAAACAAACAAACTCCTTAGCTTTATAATATTACTATAGATTCACGAAAAACTACATAACATCATCACGCCTATAATCCCCGAAGGGTAACGCAGAGGTGTACCTATTAGTTCACCCACATTTCGCCAGTTATGTTTAAGTTCCATGTAATGAAGGACGTGCCGATCGCCATCAACAGAGCATAAATCCAGACTCCGAGGCTGCTACTAAGAAATTCCTGATGGAAAACCTAATAACACTTCGCCCGACCATCGAGGCAGTCCCCATTTTCCAACAATTAAAAAAAAATCCTATACTAAACACAACGAGGAAATAAAGAACATACCTACTTCTTCTTTTTCTAGAATGAACACACAACACTTTTATACAAAATAGCATATAATAAAGATTCACAAATAACTAAATGTAGCATAGAAAATTAAATTATCGCCATGCTCGTTAAGCATAATAAATTGAAGCGACAGGTATCCAATAACAAAAATGAATCCGCTTCATCTTAATCAATATCCAATCAAGACACGGAATGCACCGTTTTCCTTAAAGGAAGACCACACAAGTATGATTGCGAGAAGAATCTATCAATAAAATTAGTTCGAGACGTAATTCTTAAATCCCGGATATGACGATATTCTAAAATGGCAAAAAAAAGCACCGACCCTTCTTTATGAAAAAATCTTCCTCTAACTCTCATTTAAAATCTAGTCGCAATAACATAACATCACGCCTGTAATCCCCGAAGGGTTAGGCAGAGGTGTACCCATTAGTACACCCTCGCCGGTTGTGTTTAAATCCTATGTTATAGGGGGCGAGCCTATTGCCATCAACCGGGTACAAATCCAGACTCCGAGGCTGCTACTGAGAAATTCCTGATGGAAAAATTCAATAACAGTTTGCCCGATTCGGGAGTGGGACCCAAGACCTCATGCTCACCAGTCGCGACCAATAGACCAACTAGGCAGTTAAAACTGTTCATACTCAACACAATCTATAGGACGGCAGATATATCAATAAATAATACAAGCAAGATACAAGCGATATCATATTATAACCCTGTGTGGTCTGTACAACCGAAAATTCCTGATACAATAAGTCGAACGCAACGAAAGCAACTACACATGGACGAATTAATAGTCTATCCTCACGCGACCTTGAGTCTTGTTGCGAATGCCTAAACAGACGTGCGACGTTCGGGCACAGAGTAGATAGGTACAGAAGGCCGTCTTCATGCAACGAGCGATGACAGAAGCTCATGACCACTCAAACATTAAAAGTAACAATATTACGGCAAGGGGCATAACACGATACCTTTGGCTTCTACCTCAATGGTGCATCACATGTGCAAAAATTCAACTTTAAGCCATTATTATAAGCTAATATAAGTTCCATAGATGCTATACTTCTTTAAATCATCCGAATGTGTCCATCCAGCATTAAGTTACTGTATCGAGCTTTCGTAAAGCGACTAATCATTAATCACCAATACTTAAAGTATGTACATTTTAGTCTGCTATGGCCCTTGTGTTCTTGATGCGCCTACAAATGGACTGCATTTAGAAGACCTCTTTTTTATATTCATTTTTGTTTATGTTTTTTGTCATAAAATTTATCGGAGCAACTCATAGAAGTATTATAATTTTACAACACCATTTTTTTTCAAAATTTCTGTTTATTTACCTGGTTTATTCCTATTTGAACACTATTAAATGCCCTTAATTATGTACATGTTTAAATCAGCGTACGCCTGTTATCGCTCGTTGATTATAAAGTCACCCTTCTGTATCTATCTATTCCGTGGTACGGGAGCGTCTGCGGACTGACTCATACGCTGCCCGCCTGCTAACTAACACTTGCACTGTGATATTGACCTAAATTGTGTAATTTTACGTCGAACTTCAAAGTTTAATGGTTGACAAAACACTAGCATGCTGACAGTGCAATGGACCTTGTGGGTCAAAAATGGTGGAAGTGGGGTCGTGCATGTTTTGGTTTGCGAAGTGTACACATTACCATAATGTTTAAGGCAGACTGTGGGGCGATGGAAATATTAGACAAATTAAAAGTGCCTGTAAATGGTCTAATTTAAATAAATGTTTTGACTTTGACAGTCCTTTTTCATCTGGATTATAAACCGACTAATTGCCACCATCATTTTCATGCATACTTTAGCAAGGCCCCGAACATTGGACGTGCGAGGCATGGGGTAACTAGATCCCTTTATCTCAATCATTTTAAATCTGTTTATCAGTAAGTTCGATGTGACGCGGCAGGTGCGTCATTAGCCTCCCGTGATTTTGCTTATGACGCGCCTGAAGCGTCATTGGCCGTGAGCCGGTTAAGTTTTGACAGTTTATCGTTTTATCAACTCTGTTGCCATAAAAGTGAAAAAAGCAACAAAAGTTTATCATCGTGCTCAGGAAAAATACGCGTGGTTATGAAGATATCAAGTTTAATGATGTTTATCGCAAACTATATTTATATTTGAAATAGATTGGACCAAGGAATCACGTCGTCCCATACAAACTTTGCCCCCCTTATTCACCTAAGGGGTAGAATTTCAGAAAACCCTCTCTTATCGGATGTGTACGTCAATGTCAAAGTCAAAACATTTATTTCAATTAGACCATTTACAGGCACGTCATACAAAGAACACACCCTCCATGTTTCAGGTCTCTATGATCAGTGGTTTAGGCTGTGCGTTGATCCGTCAGTCAGTCAGTCATTCAGGACAAAGCAATTTATATGAATAGAAGATAGATTATAAGATGCACTTGAAGTCCAAACACTAACAATCATAGTGTAAGCTACAGAAATAATAAAAAAACTATAACTAACCTAACCATTTGGATGGGGCAACTATGTAGATTCAATTTTTTTTCCCATAAATGACGTCCAAATGTGCCTTATAATGGTATAATTAAAATAAATGATTTGACTTTGACATCGTCATCAAAACATTACGTATACCTACGTTTAGTACACAAAACAAAAAAATATAAGTAATTAAAGGTTAGCAAAAAAGCTGATGTTCTAAATATAGCATTGAAACAAGTATAAACATTGTTTTTTTGTGGGTTTTTTTTTACATTCTTGTAATTATAATGATTGTGGAAAAGTTCAATAACCATGATGATTGATGACTAACGGGGTAGAATAGTACCAAGTTCTACCACTAGTAGCACAAACAGTGAACGATATATGCGCGGACTGTCTGGTGCAGAAAATGAGAAAACGCTAAGACTTTTTTTTCAAAAGACTGCTTGACCTACATATACACTATGTAACAAAAACCAGCTGTCAGATCAGTGTTGCCGTTGATCAGTTTTTATGTTTTATTTTAATTTAGTTACTTCTTCTTTCTTCTTTTTTTTTTCACTGGGGAAAAATAATAATCTCAAATCCATTTTTTTTTTTTTTTTTTAAGGTTCGGTCAGGGTTTTTGTTACATGCTGTATGATTGAACTTCAGAAGAAACTTTGACCTCTGAGTTTATTTCTCTGTTACTTTGCATAGTATTCGACTAGAATACACCGACCTCGACTTGTGTAAAAATAAAATAAAAATACTTTTGCATGTCTGTAAAAGGGTTTTTTTTACATAACTATTATCATTTCTGTTTTCTTTATTTTACCATAATATATTAAGGAAAAATTAATTTATTTTTTTAAATATTTATAAAAACAGCTCCGCGAAACAATTAAAATGCGAAAATTTGAATGGGTGTTTGCTACTCAATTTCGCCAGAACGGCCGAAAGGATCTAGATGTAGCACTGACATACTTAGATTATAGTCTGAAATATCACATAGGCTAATTTTTATCCCGGAAAAACGTACGGTTCCCGTGGGATAATGTATCAACTATGACGCGAACGAAGTCGCAAGCAGAAGCTAGTTAACAATAAACATTATTGCATCAATGTTTGTGCTTAGAGTTTAAATTACATCGTAAAATTCAACTAATCTACATAGATTTTTAGTTCTAACTCCTATTTCTACTTACAGCCTTACTTACAAACACAGCTTAAGGCGCGTACACATAGAACGTCCGATTTTACAGGATCCTTTTTAACTGATCCGTCGCTACTGGAGGTAATATTGTGTGAACTCGCTCATACAACTACAATCATACGCTAATAACATATACGTTTAAACGGACCTGTAAATCGGACGTTCTATGTGTACGCGCCGTTACCCGAAAATACAAACATGACCTTATTCAAAAATAGAATTATCATTACACTAACTTGTGCACGCGACTTTGCTCACGTAGTTTTTTCATCCTCTTTAAGTTACGTCTTTCGTTAGTACTCTGCTTCTGCTAGTCGTAGCGTAATTTTGTATCGACTCCTCGGGAATCTGGCTATCATGTACAGTAGCGGTCATAAGTGGAGTAGCAATCTACAAAGCAAATAGATTGGCACTTTGATTAAACTTACGAACTTCCGACGACGTGTGCGAATTATGAGGTGTACGTAGGTACTGTGTTATGACGTTCAAAAGTGCCTTATAATGGCCTAATTAAATAAATGATTTGACTTTGACTTTAACTTTGAATACATCAGTTATACACACAGATGTAGGTATGGCCTGTACCACGTGTTCACAGCAATTCAAACCTTAGCATGCTACTGCACTTATAACCGCTTACTGTACAATAAGATTTTTTTCAATCTGACTGGTAGTTCCAGAGTTTAGTACGTTTAAACAAACAAACGAACCAACAAAAAACTTTATTATTTTAGTATATAGATTAGTACAGTAAACGTCACAGAATAGAACAATAAGTGAAACAATGACGACGTCAAACGACCACGGAATGATAATTTGTTGCACATACCAAACATATCTTCGTTGATGCATATCGATTAGGCTAGATTGAGTGTTTCGACAAAATAATTGTAATGAGGTGGCGATTAAAGGATTTACCTTCGAGGTCTCCTCCTTGTTTTTGACTATTGTCTGACAAATGATAGGTCATCATCTGCTCATCTGCTTAGCCTTTTCCCAACTATGTTGGTGTCGGCTTCCAATATAACCGGATGCAGCTGAGTACCAGTATTTTACATGGAGCGACTGCCTATCTGACCTCCACAATCCAGTAACTAGGTAATACGATACCCCTAGGTAAGACTGGTTTGTCAGACTTTCAAGCTTCTGACGACTCGTAACGACTGTCAAAGATCCACGTATGATAGCCGGGACCAACAACTTAACGTGCTTTCCGAGGCACGGAATGATGTCCGTAATGTCTAAGATAAACTTTAGAAAGTACATGAAAATGAAAGGAAATGATAGGTAGGTACTTATAAAATAATAATAATACCAGCCTATTACTGTCCCACTGCAGGGCAAAGGCCTCTTCTCATACAGAGAACGCATGACCATTGATCACCACGCTTGCTCAAGGCGGATTGGCGATTCCAAACTTATATCAATTACAAGTCCAGGTTTTCTCACGATGTTTTCCTTCACCGATGTCAGTGATGTCAGTGAAACTTTAGAAAGTACATTTGAATGGAAAAAACCACATTGGTACTTGCCCGGATTTGAACCAACAACCTCATGGTTGACAGGCGGGCACCTTAACCACTGGGCTTAAAATTATAAAAACAAACAATCATAATAAGTAGGAAAAAAGCTTTTTTACAAAAAAATAAAACCGCCTTCAAAAACTACAAAATAAAAAAAAACTTTAGTTTTGGAAGTCGGTGACTTTGGTTTTGTTTTTTGATATGTAGATATTGCCACCGACTTCCAAAACTAAAGTTTTTTTTATTTTGTAGTTTTTGAAGGCGGTTTTATTTTTTTGTAAAAAAGCTTTTTATTTTTCACTTTTTAGTGCTTGTGTGTTAATGTTTAAGATCCTTACAAAAAGCCCTTTCAAACAATACCTCACACGATATATTTAATTTTGGAAAGTAGTAGGACTTGGGGTTGACTTACCCCCTCCCTCTCTTCCTTCAGTCAGTCATCGACTACACGTATAAACAAAGCAATTTTACTTATTACGACAGTTATGCTGTAATTCTATAAGGAGTTCCGTTTCATATCTCCGAAGTTCATCATCAGATCATGACAAAATTTCTATTGGGACCTATTCGGAAGTATACTCTTTCAAACAAAAAAAGAATCATCCAAATCTATTCATAATTGGCTGAGAAATCAGGTAACATACATACAAAAAAAAAAAAACATACGCGCCGAATTGAGAACCTCCTTCTTTTTGAAGTCGATAGAAAACATTGGAACTCGATCTGATCTTCAATCATCATCTTTATCTGTCTAGCCTTTTCCCAACTATGTTGGGGTCGGCTTCCAGCCTAACTGTTCTGTAAATACACACATCAAAAGTGTCTAGGGATCAACATCCCTAACATTTGTTAGGGATGTTGATCCCTAAAAAAAAACATACGCGCCGAATTGAGAACCTCCTTCTTTTTGAAGTCGGTTGAAAAAGAAACTAAAACTAATCGCCGTCAACTGGAAATGTTCCGAAAAGACTGGTAACATTGCCACATTAGAAGGCACTGCTTAGCCTATGGCCAAGGTTAGCCAGCCCTTGGGTCGGAAAGTGTCAACCAACCGTTTCGAAAACTCGTTAAAAAGGCCATGGGCACACGATATAATGATAGGATAGATAACTAGGTAATTATTTATGAGAGAGCATTTTTCAACAAGACTTAGGTTAAAGTAAAAGGTGAATAAATTCATAATCATTCTATTTCTATACTAATACTAATAATAATAATAATAATCTATACTAATATTATAAAGAGGAAAACTTTGTATTTTTGTTTGTTTTTTTGTTTGTAATGGATAAACTCAAAAACTACTGGACCGATTTTAAAAATTCTTTCACCATTAGAAAGCTACATTATCTGCGAGTGACATAGGCTATATTTTATTTTAGAAAAAATAGGGGTCCGTAAGATATTTGGGTTTTTCGGACCCAAGGTGTAAACTCGCTAAAACTCGAGAACGGCTGGGCCGATTTAGCTGATTTTAGTTTTGAAATGTTCGTGGAGGTCTAGGGAAGGTTTGAAGGTGAGAAAATATGGGGTAGGGGTAGGGATAGTAGGGTTGGGGTAGGGTAGGGGCAGGATACCACGCGAACGAAGTCCCTAAAAACAGCCCTTTTAATATGAAGTCGGGAAGCCGGTCTCAAGGATAGGGTAGGGGTAGGGTAGGGGTAGGGTTAGGGGTAGGGGTAGGGTAGGGGTAGGGTTAGGGGTAGGGGTAGGGTAGGGTTACGGTAGGGGTAGGGTAGGGGTAGGATAGGGTTAGGGTAGGGTAGGGGTCGGGTAGGGTAGGGGTAGGGTTAGGGTAGGGGTAGGGTTAGGGTAGGGGTAGGGTAGAGTAGGGGGTAGGGTAAGGCAGGGTAAGGGTAGGAGTATTGGTAGTGTAGGATACCACGCGAACGAAGTCGCGGCGGGTCAGCTAGTCTATACTAATATTATAAAGAGGAAAACTTTGTATTTTTGTTTTTTTGTTTGTTTGTTTGTTTGTAATGGATAAACTCAAAAACTACTGGACCGATTTTAAAAATTCTTTCACCATTAGAAAGCTACATTATCTGCGAGTGACATAGGCTATATTTTATTTTAGAAAAAATAGGGGTCCGTAAGATATTTGGGTTTTTCGGACCCAAGGTGTAAACTCGCTAAAACTCGAGAACGGCTGGGCCGATTTAGCTGATTTTAGTTTTGAAATGTTCGTGGAGGTCTAGGGAAGGTTTGAAGGTGAGAAAATATGGGGTAGGGGTAGGGATAGTAGGGTTGGGGTAGGGTAGGGGCAGGATACCACGCGAACGAAGTCCCTAAAAACAGCCCTTTTAATATGAAGTCGGGAAGCCGGTCTCAAGGATAGGGTAGGGGTAGGGTAGGGGTAGGGTTAGGGGTAGGGGTAGGGTAGGGGTAGGGTTAGGGGTAGGGGTAGGGTAGGGTTACGGTAGGGGTAGGGTAGGGGTAGGATAGGGTTAGGGTAGGGTAGGGGTCGGGTAGGGTAGGGGTAGGGTTAGGGTAGGGGTAGGGTTAGGGTAGGGGTAGGGTAGAGTAGGGGGTAGGGTAAGGCAGGGTAAGGGTAGGAGTATTGGTAGTGTAGGATACCACGCGAACGAAGTCGCGGCGGGTCAGCTAGTCTATACTAATATTATAAAGAGGAAAACTTTGTATTTTTGTTTTTTTGTTTGTTTGTTTGTTTGTAATGGATAAACTCAAAAACTACTGGACCGATTTTAAAAATTCTTTCACCATTAGAAAGCTACATTATCTGCGAGTGACATAGGCTATATTTTATTTTAGAAAAAATAGGGGTCCGTAAGATATTTGGGTTTTTCGGACCCAAGGTGTAAACTCGCTAAAACTCGAGAACGGCTGGGCCGATTTAGCTGATTTTGATTTTGAAATGTTCGTGGAGGTCTAGGGAAGGTTTGAAGGTGAGAAAATATGGGGTAGGGGTAGGGTTGGGGTAGGGTAGGGGCAGGATACCACGCGAACGAAGTCCCTAAAACAGCTCTTTTAATATGAAGTCGGGAAGTGGGTCTCAAGGATAGGGGTAGGGGTAGGGGTAGGGTAGGGGTAGGGTAGGGGTAGGGTAGGGGTAGGGTAGGGGTAGGGTAGGGGTAGGGTAGGGGTAGGGTAGGGGTAGGGTAGGGGTAGGGTAGGGGTAGGGTAGGGGTAGGGTAGGGGTAGGGTAGGGGTAGGGTAGGGGTAGGGTAGGGGTAGGGTAGGGGTAGGGTAGGGGTAGGGTAGGGGTAGGGTAGGGGTAGGGTAGGGGTAGGGTAGGGGTAGGGTAGGGGTAGGGTAGGGGTAGGGTAGGGGTAGGGTAGGGGTAGGGTAGGGGTAGGGTAGGGGTAGGGTAGGGGTAGGGTAGGGGTAGGGTAGGGGTAGGGTAGGGTAGGAGTAGGGTAGGGGTAGGGTAGGGGTAGGGTAGGGTAGGGTAGGGTAGGGGTAGGGGTAGGGGTAGGGTAGGGGTGGGGTAGTGGTAGGGTAGTGGTAGGGTAGGGTAGGGGTAGGGTAGCGTTATGGTAGGGTTAGGGTAGGGTAGGGGTAGGGTAGGGGTAGTGTAGGGGTAGGGTAGGGGGTAGGGCAATGCAGGGTTAGGGTAGGAGTATTGGTAGTGTAGGATACCACGCGAACGAAGTCGCGGCGGGTCAGCTAGTAATATTATAAAGAGGAAAACTTTGTATTTTTGTTTGTTTTTTTGTTTGTAATGGATAAACTCAAAAACTACTGGACCGATTTTAAAATTCTTTCACCATTAGAAAGCTACATTATCTGCGAGTGACATAGGCTATATTTTATTTTAGAAAAAATAGGGGTCCGTAAGATATTTGGGTTTTTCGGACCCAAGGTGTAAACTCGCTAAAACTCGAGAACGGCTGGGCCGATTTAGCTGATTTTAGTTTTGAAATGTCTAGGAGAAATGTTTTGAAATGTGGAGGTCTAGGGAAGGTTTGAAGGTGAGAAAATGGGGTAGGAGTAGGGGTAGTAGGGTTGGGGTAGGGTCAGCAAAAACTAGTACTATAAAAAACCATAGAACGTTTTAGAAAAAACTGTCCTTGGTCCTATAAAACCCCAAAAAACGTATCTTTTCTTCGGAAGTGGCGCAATTATATCTCTGTTCAGTGACAAAATCATTTTATTACAGTGTTCCAAAGGACGAAACAGTCCAATAAAATCTATGTAACAGTGATGCAGGTCTCAAAATAATGATGTACTGGCTACTGTAGGACCTTTTATAGTACTTTTTCATACTATACAAGAGTTTAGTTTCCTTTACCTCACATTTTCATTCACTATTCATTATTTTACATTCTTAATAGTGCAGAGTGCAAAAAATAATTAAAATAATTTTACAAAAGGATAAAAGCAATCTGATTTTATTTTGTTATTATAATATTAGTCTATTACGGTGGAAATGATGTGCGACTACAGCTTTACTGATAAACTAGGGATAGGTTTACCATGAATTTAAAGTGCCCCCCTCGAATTGTTAAGCTTTTACTAAAATATTTATCATATAAAATGTTTTCGACATTCTAAGAGCCATTATAGTACTTGCCGTGATAATGTTTTCACTGTCAGACATCGTGGATTCAACCTAAAATTGGGGTTCTGTGTGAGCATAGCTTATCTGCGTTTTATATACAATGACATATAAAACGCAGTGTTCTTTTTTACTCTTTTTCTGAAGACCATAGCCAAAAAAAAACTTGATTATAAATATATAAAAAAAATATGGCCCAATTATTAAATGAATTATTTTTCTGGTGTCGAGGTTGCGAATTTATGGCTTTTTATGACCATTATCCTTCCGATGAATGTCGGCTTTGCAATTAAATAACATTCTCACACATATTTTTTTTTTTAATAATGCAACTCTAATTGTAAAATCTACAAATTTTGTTCACACAATAAGCCCAGCAAAGTCTTCAGAAATATTATCTTTGTAAGACACATTTTGTACGGAACCGTTTCCGGTAAGAATGCACGTCACATTAATTCCGTATCAAAATGTCTGAATATTGTTGTAAAAGCGAGCCAATAATCCTTTTTGGGTCTTAACTGTCATTTAATAGAAACATTTCTCTACATGTATGTGCCACTTTTGCGTCACTGTAGTGATTTATAATACTAACAAGCGCATTGCTAGGCACCAAAAAAAATGTTATACAATAATTCTGCACTATTATAGTGTCTGTGTGATATGCTTATCGATAAAATTATAATATGCATCTAAAAACTATTATAGTACACTTACGTTCTATTAGCGTGATCTGAAATTAGACTACATCACACAAACACTCTATTGTAAAGTCTTTGTGACTACTAAACGCACACGTACTATAGCAGCGATCTGAATATCCACAATATCACAATATCGCCCTGTAGTTGAGTGTTCATCACTGGTATAACGAAACTACTATTGCAACTACTATTGGAACCCTTATTACGCTAACCAGATAAATAAAGGCACCTGTTAACAATTTTATAGAACAATATTATTATGTACTAGTTATATTAGAACTTGATATAGTACTTGACTATAACGGTTGTATAAAATGGCGTAGTAAACGTTTACATCCTTTGTTTATAGGTATTTTTAGCTCTATAAGCATATAGAGCAATAATGTACTATCGAACGCTTTTATACAACACTCTGGCACCGCTAAAACCTTAATAAATCGTTTATAGAGCTTTTTAGAGTTATGAGCTGAAATAATAGGACTGAATTGCTGCTTGGGTAGGGGCAGGATACCACGCGAACGAAGTCCCTAAAAACAGCCCTTTTAATATGAAGTCGGGAAGCCGGTCTCAAGGATAGGGTAGGGGTAGGGGTAGGGTAGGGTTGGGGTAGGGTAGGGGTAGGGTTAGGGTAGGGGTAGGGTAGGGTAGGGTAGGGTAGGGGTAGGTTAGGGGTAGGATAGGGTTAGGGTAGGGTAGGGGTAGGGTAGGGGTCGGGTAGGGTAGGGGTAGGGTTAGGGTAGGGGTAGTGTAGGGGTATGGTAGGGTAGGGGGTAGAGTAAGGCAGGGTTAGGGTAGGAGTATTGGTAGTGTAGGATACCACGCGGGTCCACGCGAACGAAGTCGCGGCGGGCCAGCTAGTCTATATATATAAAAATGAAACCCGTTTTCCTTGGTCACGGCATCACGCGTGAACGGCTGGACCAATTTCGATAATTCTTTTTTGTTGTGTTTGTTATTGTCAGGAGAAGGTTCTTATGAAAAAAAAAAGTCGGAAATGTAGGGTTAGGGTAGGGTAGTGGTAGGGTAGGGGTACGGTAGGGTAGGGGTAGGGTAGGGTAAGGGTAGGGTAGGGGTACGGTAGGGTAGGGGTAGGGTAGGGTAAGGGTAGGGTAGGGGTACGGTAGGGTAGGGGTACGGTAGGGTAGGGGTAGGGTAGGGTAGGGTAGGGGTAGGGTAGGTAGGGGTAGGGTAGGGGTAGGGTAGATGTAGGGTAGGGGTAGGGTAGGGGTATGGTAGGGGTAGGGTAGGTAGGGGTAGGGTAGGGGTAGGGTAGATGTAGGGTAGGGGTAGGGTAGGGGTATGGTAGGGGTAGGGTAGGGGTAGGGTAGGGTAGGTGTAGGGTAGGGTTAGGATAGGGGTATCGGTAGGATAGGGGTAGGATACCACGCGAACGAAGTCGTGGCGGGTCAGCTAGTAATTAATAAATACCGTGTCAAGATCAATCAAAAATATCTATTTCTATTTAATGCTCCATCAAAATAACTTTGTACTAAAAATAGATTCCTTAATAACTTAATACTATAATTTCAAGGTTTTTCAATTATACAAAAACCTAACTGCCTCGTTGGTGTAGAGGTCGCAAAGCGCGACTGCTGAGCATCGGGTCCGGGGTTCGATTTCCAGTTCGGGCAAAGTGTTATTGGGTTTTTCCATCAGGATTTTCTCAGTAGCTGACTCGGAGTCTGAATTTGTGCCCGGTTGATGGCAATAGGCTCGCCTCCTATTACATGGGACTTAAACATATCTGGCGAAATGTGGGTGTAAGTACTAATGGGTACACTTCTGCCTAACCCTTCGGGGATTACAGGCGTGATATTATGTTATGTTATACAAAAAGTTATTAGTGTATAAACGGCAATATACATATTTGCAATACCATTAAACTTCATAGCACGTAAGAAAAACACTTTAATTGCTGTTACATAATCATTAATTACGTAAACACATGCTTGATAAACCGTTTGTGTTAAACAAACAAGACTCTAAGGGAGGGATTTTAAGGTTCTTTTTATCATGGAGATCCTCATGGATACCTTCCTAGTGTGGGTTATGTCGATTTCTTAATAAAAAAACCGGTAGGTTTGCGAGTAACTTTTGCTACTATAAGTTCGAAACGTAGTCATATACATAATATAACATTAAGATAAAGTCGGACTGCCATTAGATCTTGGAATCGATTCCCAGGTCGAACAGGAATTTCTCGGAGTCTTGATTTGTGCCCTGTTGATGGCAATAGGTTCGCCCCCTAATATTTGTGACTTAATCATCGAAATGTCGGTGTACCTACTAATTGGTACACCTCTGCCTAACCCTATGGGGATTACAAGCGTGTTGTTATGTGTTGTAATATGATAATGTTTAAGAGTTTGTTTGGCGGGCTAATCTCCGAAACTACTGATCTGATTCTATTCATTATTTTGCTAATAAGTAGCTTATTAGTTATCCTTGAATGTCATAAGCTATAACTCATTATTAAACTAAACTTTTCAAAAGTTTGGTATAGTTAAATTAAACTAATATTATAAAGAAGTAACATTTGTTTGTAAGTTTGTATGTAGGGAGTAATCTCTGGATCTACTGAACCGTTTTTGAAAATTGTTTCACAAATTGGAAACTACGTTATCACTGAGTGCTATATATAGGCTATATTTTATTATCAAAAAATTAGGGATCCGGGAATAAGAAAAATCACGCGAACGAAGTTGCGGGGAGAGTGCTAGTATTTGATAATCATGGAAAAGTGTTATCCACAAAATATTACGACACTTTTAAATCATTCATTAAGCCTCCTAATACCTATAATATACAAATAAAAAAATAAAATAGTTAATTTAAATAAATTGTATTTAGTATTCTGTCATAAAATAATTTATCACTGAATTTGTTTATCAAATTGATGTTGTAAAATTAATATTTACATTAATTTTGTAATATCAAGTTCACTTTTTATAATTATATTTAAATTAGTTATTAAACAGTTCATTAGGTTAATTAACAGAAGCACAAATTCAATGTAATAAAATGTTCATTTAAATATTGCTACGCATTTTATTATTGTAATTAGCTTTGCCCGCGGCTTTGCTCGCGTGTAACAGAATTAATATTGAATACTATAATCATGTTCCTCTAATAGATAAGGAGATTCGTAGTCCAGCGAATTATCAAGTTGGAGTGGGCAGGCTACATAGCAGGCAGAATTACTGATGACCGATGGGGCCGGTAATTTCTCGCCGCTTCCAACTGGTCCTATTTGAAATCTGTAGCGAAGGTCTATTTTCAGTAGTGGACTTCCTACGGCTGATATGATGATGATGATAATTTTCTAAGTGAACCCCTAATTTTTTTTTTAAGGTGGTAAAAATCATCCAGTGAGTCCTTCCGCCCTGGGTGGGGCGGAAGGGACTGTCAGACTTTTACTGACTAAAAAACCACCCTGTTCCTTCCGTTGCCCTTTACGTTCCGGGGCAACGGTATCCTGTTAAGACGTCCCGCAACCCCGGCAGGCGTTTGGCCCCGTTGGGGCGGGTCCCTGTGCTGACAGCTCTTTGAGGCGCGCGCGGACAGAACGCGCCTTCGACCCGGGCATGGTCCTTGAGCGGACGGACCCATTACTCGCCGTCCGCAAGCCCGCGCCTACGGTGGCCGGATGTTGTCTCGCGACGTCTGACGCCCTGGGCGTCTCGAATCAGTAGTTGGCGCTACGGTTAGCGTAGTGGCTGAGCGATTGGTTTCTTCGCTGCATGTTGCGAGTTGGATTCCATCACGGAACAAATATTTGTATGGCCTAGGTACTGACAGCTGTTACCTTCTGACGTTCTTTAAAAAAAGTAAAGTTTGCGTTTAAAAAAAATAGAGAATGGGAGAAAAAGATTTGACTACTAATCACAAGCGCGATTGCTGAAAGTCGTGATAGCGGGATTTCATCTTTGGATGCCCTGGGGGCCAACCACCACCTCTTAGAACAATATTATTTTAATATTACCTTGCCTTTAACGCACGGAACAGCGCCGAGAGTTGAAAATGCAACAACAGAAATTACAAAGTAATATTAAAATAATATTGTTTTAAGTAATATTGATTTGTGTTCGATAAGCTACTGGCCAACAACAAAGCCCTACCTGGGACAAGACATTTTATTATTATAATAACTTCCTACCTACCTGCCAAACATCTTCATAGGTCAAATAGTTATCGAGATTTGGTGGTTAGTGAGTGACCTTTCCTTATAACGAGATGAGATAATACCGTGACTATTGATCTTAGTTAACATATTATTATAACAATTTTAATTAAGTTATTGAGTTCTCGTGGTATAATTTAGGACCTTTGGCTTAATTCTCTCATAATTTTTCGAGACGAAATCGCATGCAGGACCTAGTCTATACAAATATTATAAAGAGGTAAAGGTTTTCAATTTGTAGGGGATAAGTAATTTCAGGATCTACGATCGCAAATTGGGAGCTGCATTATTACTGAGTGCTAAAGGCTATAAATTAGGGATCCCTAAGAAAAATCACGTGAACGAAGTCGCGAGGACTAGTTAAAATTAAAGGCATTTCTACAATATTGAATAAAGCTTTCAATAAACATGTCATACATTAATATTATGGTACATTGAATAGACTATTACGGAGAACTCCAATCACACTAACAGAATGTTCAATTTACGTTGCAAAATTAAATTTACAAACTGAAATAAATTATGTAAACTATTTAATGCAGGTTTCGGGAAAATCATACCTATATAGTTATCTAAGAATAGATTGGAACAAAGTTGGTTCCTTGTAGAGGTTGCAAAAATTCGATAATTTTGATTTTCGAATATTCGAATATTTTTTCAGTGATGTTCGAATATTATTCGAATATTCGAATATTTTCAAAATATAGAAAAAACCACTTAAAAATCAGCCTTTTATTTATTTATAAAAAAAAAACAATGTCTTAGCAACAATTATAAAATTAAAAACAAAAAATAATAAAATTGGACACATAAAATTAAAATTGGAAAAATCAAATAAAATTTAAAAAAAAAAAACAGCAATGTAATAGCGTCAATCAGAAAATTAAAATCAAAACATAATAAAATTGGACACAAAATTAAAATTGGAAAAATCAAATAAAATTTAACAAAGTTTCTGAAAGGCTTGTCATTGAAATTAACAACAACCGTTCTGTAAGTTGTGAATAAACGCAACAAAATGGCGTCAGTCAAGTCAAACCGTCAAGCAGTGTTGCCAACAACAAATTTTAAGTTCTACCAACAGACTTAGACTAGTAATTTTTTTGGTAGTATAGTATTCGAATATTCGAATATATATTTATTTGCTATTCGAATATAAATTTGGAAAGCAAATTCGAATAATTCGAATATTCGAATATTCGATTGCAACCTCTAGTTCCTTGTCTGTCTGCTTGACCGCTTAGTTCTCTAAAACTACACAATGGTTTTTTATGAGATATTTACCATAATTTTGAGAAATTATTCTGAAATGTTTGTGTCATCATCATCATATCAGCCGTAGGACTGCTAAACATAGGCCTCCCCTACAGATTTTCAATAGGACCGGATGGAAGCGGCTTGCATCCAGCACGATACCGCGGTCTTAATCAGATCGTCTGTCCACCGTGTTGGTGGACGCCCTACGCTGCGCTTGCCGGTGCGTGGTCTCCATTCGAGAACTTTACGGCTCCATCGGCCATCCGTTCTGTGTGCTATGTGGCCTGCCCACTGCCACTTCAACTTGCTAATTTATGTGTATAATACATTAATACTTAACTAGGAAATCACACAGATATCTCCATGTTTGATATGTCGTCACATGAATGGATCACACACGTGCAATCGTGCATGGCACGGTCAGTTCGATAGTTTTTGGGGTACCGTACCCAATAGGTCCAAACGCAGCCGTTATGCTGTTATTCATCCGTCCATCCGTTTGCCTGTCTTTATAAAACGTAAAAGATAGAACCTTTAAAATTTCACAAAGTATAAAATTAAGTATAATGTTTATAATTAAAGGGGGTCCCGATAAAAGAAACGATTTTTTTTTTAAATGACGAAACTTTAACAAAATAAATAAATAAAATTAACTTAAATTAACCATTAAAATTAATAATGTTAATTACAATGTCGTAAATTAAATTAAGAATAAAATCAATTTGTTAAATTAATAATTTGAAATTCGAATAATAATAATTATGTTAGTTTTACATTTGTATAAATATTTTGTGTTTTTTTCTTAATATTGAAAGCGGTACGGAACTCTTATTGTACTAGTCCGACACGCACTTGACCATTTTTTTATATAAATTAACACATACTTTTGACGATTTAACAACATGCTAACAGATTAAATTGCCAAATTATTTTCATAAAACCAGTTAAGTGTTGAGGTAAATAAAACGATACGATTATGAGATCCGGGACAGTCTACTCGATTAATCGACATTATTTGGTATTAATAATATCGATTATTCGTTTATCGATTATTATGCCGCACCGTTAAGCTACATTTGCCGGGGTTGGTCCGTTGGATGAGTGACCATATTTACTCACCGAGACTTCTCCGTCTCTCAGAAAGCATGATAAGCCGTCCGGTCGCGTCGGTTCTGGTCGTCAGAAGCCTGAAAGTCTGACAACCCGTCTTACCAAGGTGTATCGTACCTATCAGTTACTGCGTTGTGGAGGACAAATAGGCAGTCACTCTATGTAAAATACACCAGTATTTTACATAGAGTGACTGCGGATGCAGCTGAATACCAATTCAGCTGCATCCGATTAGACTGGAAGCCGACCCCTACATAGTTGGGAAAAGACTAGGCAGATTGATTGAATATATAATTTGAGTAGTACACTTCTACCTAGCCATTCAGGAAGATAATCGAGTGCATATACATATACCTAAACATCAGTAGTTTGCTTAGTATGGAATGGACTTTTGTATTTAACAAAATCCAGCGTTTCCAAGACAGTCGTGATTTTTTTTCATCAAATAGATTATTGTTTGATGTTGCCTTATAATAAATTGTGGTTTTTATTGTAACTGTATGGACTATTGTATAATCAAATAATCCTAACTGAAATTATCATAAGTCCTCTCATTCGCTCTCTGTATTGTGCAATTGAAATAGCATGATAAACTTTGACTGGTCGCCTTTGGCCCCCATTTTTAATGACTTTTTTTTTAATTGGTCCATTTATAGCTAAGACTAGTTCAAGTACGAAGCTTGAATATTAAATTAATTATATCTTAATAATTAATTAATTCAATGATCAACTGATAAATAGATATCTTGATAACATTGTTGTGAAATCTAAAGACTAAAGACCTTCTAATTTCATCACATCCGCATGTTTAGTATTTACCGGAAATGGTTCTCGGAACAATGAGTTCAGGGATAATAAAGTTGTTAATTAGACTGAATTTCCAATCTCTTAAAAGATGAAGAAAAAGAAAGAATGTAACTTTATAATAATTACAGCTATACCGCTTGAGTCCTCACCTGTGGGGTGCGGTACAGAAGCGGGTAAGACGAGAACGGGGGCCGGGAGAGCGTGCGTAGCGTGATATACAAGAGGCGAAATTATTTTAATGCGGTTTTCATCAATAGAGACAGGATTCACACAAATCAGTGACGTGACAGTTCCGGCACCGTACCGTATCAGTGATAAATTATTCTTTCATACATTCTCTATGAACGCGTTCACACTTGTCAGTGTCAGTGACGACACAGTGCTCTCAGTGTCAGTTCCGGCGCATTCATAGAGAGTGTATGAAGGAATAATTATCACTGCTACGGGACGGTGCCAGAACTGTGCTGGAAATGTGGCTTCCCTGATAAGTATGTATCAGCCTTTATACGTATAAGTTAAGGCCGTACCCCGACCAAAACCTTGTTTTTAGTCGTTTTTCAGAGGCTATCTTCTCATTGATTAAGGGAAATAAACGACATCTAAAAGCACTTTATTAATGTTTGATATCTTATCATCACATTGCAAGATCTATTTTTTTTAAATGTGTTTAAAATACATTTAAAACCTCCTTGCGAAATAATGACTAAAATTATTGATTATTTGCATCTCTTGCTTAATGCAACGTGCTATTAATTTGAGAATTGTACTAATCATTAGATAATTCAAAAATCTAAATAATGCGAGATTTTTTTTTTAAAGAAAGCTCGCTGTTTTTTTATATTTCAATAATTCCGAAAAATTGCGTGAAAACGAGAAAGGTGAGAAAGAGATGAGATAAGAAAGTGGCGTGCGGCAAAGAGGGACCGAATGCTCAAGGTCATTTGGTCAGGGAAGCGCCTTAAGTAGTCATTATCTAATCTACATTACAATCAACAACTACTCAACTCAACTACAAAACAATAGTCTTAGAGAAATACTACAACAAATAAAGCAACCTAACCTGCAAATTAATTTCTATAAAAATCTAGACATATACACCGATTTGTTAGTGCCTTTACAAAATTACTAAGAAACTCCTTTCTGCGATCCAATAACCGTCAAGCACACAGCCAGGTTTCTTACAAAGACTTCCATTCAACGAGTCTTAGAACTGGTCTAACGATAGACTAACATGTCCTTTGTTTAACGGATTCAACAAGAATATTATTTACTAAATGAATTCTAGCAAGTGATCAGATGGAAGAGAAAGACAGTATTTATTTCTTTATTCATAACCATAGGTAACAATCATCTTACAGACTAGTCCAAAAAGATTCATAAAATATACTAAAAACATAAAAAACAAACGAACACTTACATAAGAAGCTGGCAGACTCGTTCCACAATTAATTTGTTGTATTTCTCACCATGTATGTATTTTTATCTCTCTCTACTTCGTATATTTTGTTTTTACGTACGTATATAAGTATGTATTAATTATTATAATTGTTTTATTTATTCTTGGAAATTTTCCGTAGGTACCTGTGCACCTACTGTGTTTTCTCTGCGTCACCTTTTTTTTTTAAGGTAGAAAATTCCCAAGGCATTAAGTCCGCCTTTATACAGCGCATTTTTTTAAATGTGCAAAAAGTTAGAATAAATAAAATTAAAGAATAAAAATAAAATAAACAGTAAGATTTGTATCTCTCCTTCAATGCATTTTTGCGCTCTAGATACAACGGCAGGCTATCAAAAATATCTTCCGATGGCTTATCTAAATATACGAGTATAAGCGAAAGGTAGGCCACTCACTCACTAACTCATAATGAAATATAGAAAACCGCTTGACGGATAAAAATGAAATTTGGCAGCGAGGTATTTTGTTGTAAGTAGAAGTCCGATGTGAAATATGAAATGGGGTTCCAAAGTTTGTATGGAGCTAGGTATTTATAATACGTGCAGCTCTTGACACAGGAGCAAACTTAAGTAGGTCCTAACAACGCAATACTAAGAATGAAGTAGATTAGTCATGTCCTAATTAATCCCTGGCTTTATATCAAACTAAGTGCTAGCGACCGCTTTCGGGGGGCCATTTTATTCGTGTCATACGAACATTGATCAGGCAGGGGTCATAGTACCAGGTATAACCAGTCCACTTAAGCCCAAAGTCTCATTCTTTGTTTCCATATCCTGCAATAGTCCTGCGCCACCCAGGGGTCATCCTTGAAAGCACTTGCATAGCGCATACAAGGACAACTGTCGGTTGGTGTTTTATCCCATAGGTATTAAAGCCGTGTAAGAGGTCTCTGCGAGTGGCTTCGTCTTCTCGGACGCATTTGAAGTGTCAGGGTCCCGAGTTACCTCAAATTAAGCCCTAGCTCTTATTATTAAGGCACCATAATATTTACATTTTTTTGGCACTACAGGAAAATCCGGTTATGCACCCGACAACCGAGAGGTTGACATGCAAGATGCCATTTCGAAAAAAAAAACGTGTCTTAATTTGCATTTAGGACTCATATTTTGCTAACTGACTTAATTTACATAGGTATATGAAGTGATTTAATTTTCCTTTTATCATAAAGCGCGACTGCTGAGCATGAGGTCTGGATTCGATTTCCAGGTTGGGTAAAGTGTTATTGGGTTTTTTAACCAGTTTCTCAGTAGCAGACTCGGAGTCTGGATTTGTGCCCGGTTGATGGTAATAGGCTCGCCCCCTGTTGCAACAAATACACGTAAATGAGTAAAATTTTGACCCATCGTGGACACTGGTGGTTAACCAATTTTCACCTCTACGGGTCTAGAAATAAGGCTGAAGAGTGGTCTTCGGTTGCACATAATACTAAACTTACAATACTTTTAACCAGGGTAATAAATTCTTGCCAATGCATACATTGTTTAAAGTTACGAGCATAGTAAAACAAGCACAGTGCACCACTACTAAGTCACACTAACGCGACTTTTACGACTTTAAAAGAACTTGCTGAACCAAAACTCACTAAATTTTTAATCATTTAACAAGTTATCAGGTAGTCTGTTAGGAACGTAAACAATATCGAACTTTGGAAATTCCCAAAATTAAATGCTTGTTTTTTTCTTTTTTGAAATTACCGGTTTTTACGTCGTAATTACGGTTTTAATTTATTGTCTAAAAGTCATTGGTAATACAAAACTTGTTTTCAGATTGCACTAATCTTTTCCACTAGCATAAAATAAGTAGGTACCTAATGTCTAGCTTGTTTGAATTTGCCGGGGTTGCGGGACGTCTTACCAGGATACCGTGGCCCCGGAACGTAAAAGGCAACAGAAGGAACAGGGTCACAAAGTCTGATAGTCCCTTCCGCCCCACCCAGGGCGGAAGGGACTGTCAGACTTTTACTGACTAAAAAACCACCCTGTTCCTTCATTCTCATTTGATGATTATTACCACCTCAAAAAAAAAGCTTGTTCGAATTCCTAATAATCCTTACTAATATTATAAATGCGAAAGTAACTCTGTCTGTCTGTCTGTCTGTCTGTCTTTCTGTCTGTCTGTCTGTCTTTTCTTCACGCCTAAACTACTGAACCGATTTTGATGAAATTTGGCATGGAGATAGTTTAAGACCTGCGGAAGGACATAGGCTACTTTTTATTAGTCTTCGACTTCGACTTCGTCTGCGTCCGCGATAACCGACATTTGCGCGGACGAAGTCGCGGGCAAAAGCTAGTAAGTAGATATTCTGGTCAAGAAATGCAGTCCGCCTTTTGTACTTTTTGTTGCATAAAGTTAAATAAATAAAACTGCCTCCTTGAACTGCTTCGTTGATCTAGTAGTCGCAAAGTGTGACTGCAGAACATGCGCTCTTGTTATTGGGTAAGTGTTATTGGGTTTTTCCATCAGGAATTTCTCAATAGCAGCCTCGGAGTTTGAATTAGTTCCCGGGCCGATGGCAATAGGCTCGCCCCCTATGACATGGGACTTAAACATAACTGGCAAAATGTTGGTATACCAATATTAGGATACGAGTACCTAATATGTATATCACAATACCTAAATTTTAATTTCACTTGGTATCGTTAATCAATTAATGAGAATCGACAGTAGGTAGTTAAGAGAAAACAAAAGAACGCAATGTATGTACAGATAAATACAAAAGTGTTTGATTAAAATACCAGATGAGTACAACATTTTAAAGTAGGTACAAAGATGTGGAAACAAGGTAATAGATAAGTACAAAGGTGTTTGATAAAGTAATATTTTTAATAATTGGCATGGAAAAACGAAGGCTGATAATCCGTTGAGATTTTCGCGTGCGAACAGAACAAAACAAAAAAAGACAGCGATAGCTATATATAGCGATACAAAACTGGTGTTTGGCTAATTGTGCTAAAAAAGTGTATTTGATGCAACACACTATACGGAACAGATGTTTTTTTTTTCTTTCAAAGCATTTTTTTAACATAAAAACACTTTGCCCTATACCAGGAATTTCTCCAGTATTGTGGATGTGTTTACAAACATAGGTCACATAATTCACAAACAGCCAGGCCCGGAACAACTATCTGTAGGCCATACAAATATTTGTCCCGTGAGGGAATCAAAAGGAAAAGTGGTTCATATTCAAGAGTACTACTATGATAATATCAATAAAGCTATACCTACAAACCTTACATACTGTATTTATTACGCCATCTTTTTCCATTCGAATACATTATATGTAATGAATTAATTATTATTATTTATTATTATTATTTTGTATTTAATTTAAATTAAATGTTTGTCCTAAAATATTGTGTTACCTCAGAAATCTTCTATGTATTTTTTTTTGTATATAACTAGCGAACCGCCCCGGCTTCTCACGGGTATTTTCCATTTTTATTTTCATAATAACCTTGTGCTGAAAATTACGAACACAACAAAAATAGAATCAGCCATTTCGGTCCAGCCGTTCTTGAGTTTTGCGCTTAGCAATAGCGATTCATTTTTATTATATATAGACTAGCTTCTGCCATCGACTTCCTCCGCGTCAAAGTAGATTCCTCCATACAAACTTTGGAACCCTGATTCATCCCCTTATGGGGTGAATTTTGGAAAATCCTTTCTTAGCGGATGCCTACGTCATAACATCTACCTGCATGCCAAATTTCAGCCCAATCCGTCCAGTGGTTTGGGCTGTGCGTTGATAGATCACTATGTCAGTCAGTCAGTCACCTTTGAGTTATATTATATATAGATATGGGTTTGTTCTTGACTCTAGTCTAGGTCAGAAGTGACATTGACAAAGTCTACGATGGAGTGAGCTTACCAAAAAGAAGCTTGTTTTAAAGATATTAGGGTCGAATGCGTTCGGAAATACAGACGCAGGCAGAGAGTTCCACTCCTTTGTTGTGCTCATTATAAAAGACATTTCATTCTAAAAATGCACATTCTTACCTAACAAAGAATAAAGTCGGAAACAGACTTATAATACACTACGCAATCCCACACGTGCTTATTGGCCAAAAGACAACGAGTAGTTTCCAAAGAAATATGACCAATGAGTACACTTCACTGACGTGGCGTGGTGTAGCGTGTTATAAGCCTGTTTCCGTCTTTAGTATTTTATATTTTATCACCTTTGTTCATGACTGTACGTTTCTTAGTCATGAATGACCGGAATGATGATCGTTCGTCTTGATATCATGACTCATTGATCAATTAATTAAATAAATTATTGTAGTTTTTTTGCACTTGGGTTTTCCCGTATTGTTCTATAAAACTAATTTTAAATATTATAGTTGATCAGCCAAAACAAAATAATAGCCAACCTTCAACGCTTAATTTGTCTGGTACCCTCAATTACCCTCCGAAAATATTGTTTACCCTCCATGTTGTTTACTCATTTTAATGGAATACCGCAAATATTTTTCTCGTTCCGGAACACGAATAAACAGCAACTTAGACAAAATAAATGAGATGGCTGCCATTTTTTTTCAGTAGCTCAGGTATATAATATTAAAGTCTATTATACGTGTCTTCTACAACATGACTTTTAATTCAAAAATGCACTACAATTATGATCAAAATGCATAAAGCAGCTTTTTTTTTCAAAAAAAAAATTCGGGAAAAACACACTCCCGTAAAATATAAAAAAAAGATTCCGACGAATTGAGAACCTCCTCCTTTTTTTAAAGACGGTTAATAAAAGTTATGCATATACATGAGTGCTTTGACCCCGTCAAAGATGTAAAACGAATTAAAAGTGAGCAAGTATAGTTATTCTATTTTATTTAAGATCCTGCTTAAATAAACTAATTAAAAATACATTTTTAAAACAAGCTTTAATTTAAAATTATTACAATATTGAGTATTGGACATTGTATTGTCATCAGAACTAAAGGTGTATGCAAAATTTCAGCTCAATCGGATAACAACAAATGGTCGAAAAATGGTTTGCAAATTTTGAAAGGACAACTTATTTACATAAATACTTACATACGAACAGTGCAAGCTAAATAAAAGCTTGTAAAAAGTCTGAGTCTCAGAATTTCGTTGTTCTCAAAATTCGTTTTAATAATATTAACAAGAATACCAGTATTCTTAATTGTTAGATTTTTAAAACCATTATTCATAATATTTTTTGTTATGATGTCGTAAGCAGTTCAAAACGAGTTTTAATAAACATCGTTGAGACTGCATTCAAATGCAATAAATATGATTATATTTATTTAATTTTTGTTTATGAATAACTGATTATTTCGTCATATAAATGCACCAGACCGAATGACCTATATAGCTAGCGATAGATTAATAAAAGCCAAATAATGACCTTTCAAAAGAAATATCCAAACATGTTTCGAAATCTATTTCGATCTTGTTTTATACTCTCTCAATGCCATGTCATTAAGCCGAAAGCCATAAACTCGATCATCAAACTCGAAACGATTGGGAGCATTTTTTTTTCAAAAATAATAATTAAAAAAAAACAGCTGTTCAGTACACTTTGACGAGTTAGACAAACATAAATGTACTGAACAGCTGTTTTTTTATTGTTATTTTTGAAAAAAAATGGTCCCAATCGTTTCGAGTTTGATGATCGAGTTTATGGCTTTCGGCTTAAGAACGACCTAAAAATAACCGTGTATTATAGTCTGGAATACTACATAAGCTATTTTGTATCCCTGAAAAATGTGTTGGTCCCGTGGGATAATACATCTACTTTGACTCGGACGAAGTCGCGGACTAAAGCTAATATTATAACAAATGCGATTTGTATGAATGGATGGATGTTTATTACTCTTTCACGGTTTAATGGCTAAACGGAATTAGCTGATAGGTCAATGCGTCAAAACGACCCCAAACCAACAGATATGAAATGTATCTCTGTTAATAGAACTTAGTAAGGTAATATTTTTTTACTATGGCGACATCTTTCAAAAACGCGGGAGAACAGAGTTAGGCTTAGCACACACTGCGATTAACGCATTAGTGACTTTTTTCAGTGACTGATTTTAAAACGCAACTTGTTACGTTTTTACCGCGGTTTGAAAAAATCTCGCCAGAAATCCATGGTAAAATGAAATAAATTTAAGCAAAACGCTAGCCGCAGTGCGTGTTGATGCGCGTTTTTGCGTTTTCAGCTATTCCTAAACCGCGCGCGTTTAATCGCAGTGCGTGCTAAGCCTTTAACCGTTTTAAAAAGTACAATATTTCAACATTACTGTACCAGTTTATAGGTATGATGAACAGTAACGGGAAAAGACCAACAGCATTAAAATATATTTCATACAAAGTAGGTCTTCGTCGATTTTTTTTGTACCCCTCTTAGACGCGGACAAAGTCGCGTGCCGAAGCAAGTATAATGATATTATTTATCATTTAAGAACGACCTAAAAGTAAGCGTGTATATCTCTAATGCTAAATTCCATCCAGATTCGTTCAGCTGTTCTGGCGTGATTGTGTTACAAACATTCATCCATCCAAACTTTAGCATTCATACTCGTAATAGTAAGTAAGATACAAATAGTTGTACGATTTATTGTAGTGTTGACCATTATGATATTTAATGAATAATTCATTGTTTATTAATAAACACGGAAGTGAATAGAACTGTTACGTAAACAGCTTGTAGTTCAATGTCATTCACATTTTGTTCACGTTCAATAACCGATGCGAGTATCAAGGTATTATGGTTTATACAGGATATTTTATTTTACGGATTCCTATTTTTTTAATATCAAAATATAGCTTAGAGCAATAGCGCACTAGCGGCCGTGGCCGCAGCGGCCATCGAGATACATACCTTAGTATGAAATCGCCACAGAGCGCGCGCACCTGGCCGCACGCGGCCAGCGGCCAAACCGTGCGGCCAGGTGCGCGCGCTCTGTGGCGATTTCATACTAAGGTATGTATCTCGATGGCCGCCGCGGCCTGGCCGCTGCGGCCAGGCCGCTAGTGCGCTATTGCTCTAAAGCACTCAGTGATAACATAATATGTTTGAATTTGCGGAGGCATTTTCAAAATCTGTTTAGTAGATCCAGAGATTACCCCCTATAACCTCACAAACTTTACCTCTTTGTAATATTAATATAGATGATTGTTATACCTTCGTAGGTACAGTAAGCGGTCATAAGTGCAGTAGCATACAAAGGTTTGAATTACTGTGAACACGCGGTACAGGCCGTACCTACATCTGTGTGTATAAGTGATGTATTAACACATATGGTGTACATACACCTGTATAAGTGTGTATACCTGGTAACACAGTACCTACGTACCTACACCTCAAATTCGCACACGGCTTCAGAAGGTCGGTAAGTTTAACCAGTGTCAATCTATTGCTTTGTGAAATTGCTACTCCACTTATGAACGCTACTGTACCTACCTATTATAACAGCTTCTACATTTGTGACTTAAATTACAGTTACCGGCACGTAAGTTGGCAAGAGATTTTCGTAGTGGGGGAAGTTCGCGCATATAAAAATGTATGAAATTGTGCGTGCGCAAACTTCCCCCACTACAAAAACTCTTGCCAACTTACGTGCCGGTAACTGTACTAAGTAACCTACACATAAGCTCATTACTGGCCCACTTTTGATTACACAACACTACATCTTATAGCTCGTTTTGTCCACAATCCGGACCGGTTCAACGTACCGGCATCATGCCAAGAATTCGTTTATGCAACCACCGCCCAGGTACACGCCAATTAAAGGTTTCGTATGACGAATTAATTGATTCGAAACTTTAATTGTGGTCGCAAAGCGCAACTGCTGAGCGTGAGGTCTTGGGTTCGGTTCCCAAATCGGGCATAGTGTTTTTGGGTTTTTCCATCAGGTATTTCTCAGTAGCAGCCTTGGAGTCTGGATATGTGCCCGGTCGATGGCAATATGCTCGCTCCGTATTACATGGGACTTGTACTAATGGGTGCAGCACCTCTGCCTAACCCTTCAGGGATTACAGGCGTGAAGGTATGTTATTTTCTTTAAAATTAACAACATGGGAGTTTTATTAAGTAAATGAGTAGAGGTTTTTCCAGTATCTAAATTAAAATCAATCTGCGTGCATGTCCGTTTTTCTAAAGGCTTCTATTTTTTGCTCGGTACCCTAATTCTTCTTCTAAAATAAACGAAACCTAAGTTATACTTCTTCAGTTATCTCGTTATAATCTGACCAGCCGTTTTAGAAATTAGTAGGAACAACCACATAAACATAAATAAAAAAAATGTTTTTACACATAGATACCTAAATAGGTACCGTGTACTATTTTTACAAACAGACACTTCAATTCCATTTATTTGTATAGATGTACATTTTAAATGCAATTAATGTAGATTATAAATCAATAAACTACATAATATCTTGTAACGTTGTTTTGTATCTATAATATCTTTATGCACATTTTAATGGACACATATGAATATGTATGTACAAAAACAATTAAAAAATCAGATCGACATTCGATGGTTATTTCCTTTGAACTAATTTGTGTTAAGGACGTTTGAAACCAATACTTCCGAAAAATAATAATCTAATCTAAATAAACATATAAAAGCGAAAGGTCACTTACTCACCCGAGTGGGTGAGTGATCACGAAATATCTAAAATTGCTTAACGTAAAAAGATGAAAGGCTGGGAGGCAGTTTATAGTTAGTAGACGTCCGCTAAGAAAGGATTTTTCAATATTCACCCTTATCGGGGTTGCGGGACGTCTCCGGGGTTGCGGGACGTCTTAACAGGATACCGTGGCCCCGGAACGTAAAGGGCAACAGAAGGAACAGGTTGGTTTTTTAGTCAGTAAAAGTCTGACAGTCCCTTCCGCCCCACCCAGGGCGGAAGGATCCATTTGATGATTTTTACGAACTCAAAAAAAAGGGGGGATGAAATGGGGGTCTAAAGTTTGTATGGAAACACAAGATTAGATCGCCAATAACCGACATTATTCGCGGACGACGAAGTCGCGGGCAAAAGCTAGTATATGTATTACTAGCTTTTGCCCGCGACTTCGTCCGCGTAAATGTCGGACCCCCGTTCATCCCCTTAGAGGGTAAATTTTAAAAAATCCTTTCTTAGCGGATGCCTACGTCATAACATCTACCTGCATGCCAAATTTCAGCCCGATCCGTCTAGTTGTTTGGGCTGTGCGTTGATAGATCACTATGTCAGTCACCTTTGAGTTATATATGTATTATTTTACATTTCTGTGTTGGAGAAGATTGATTTCTTTTAAACATCCGTAAAGATATCTTAGAAGCAAAGTAAGGTACCTGTGTCTCAAGTATGCGTGCCAAAAAACGCGATTGAAACGTTTAGTTTTTCTTATTTCTACAAAAACGGTTCTGCCCGGCACTTCATCCGCATGGTTTGTTTACAACATAACATCACGCCTGTAATCCCCGAAGGGTTAGGCAGAGGTGTACTAGTACACCCACGATTCGCCAGTTATGGTTAAGTCCCATGTAATAGGGGGCGAGCCTATTGCCATCAACCGGGCACAAATCCAGACTCCGAGGCTGCTACTGAGAAATTCCTGATGGAAAAACCCAATGACACTTTGCCCGACCTGGGAATCGAACCCAAGACCTCATACTCAGCAGTCCCGCTTTGCGACCACTAGACCAACGAGGCAGTCCCGCATTATCCGCATTTATTAAGTTTTTGGTTTCTACTCCGCTCGTCGGTTGTATTAGCGTGATGTTATTGACTACGATATTGTTTCTCATAAAGCTGGCCAAAATATTCACGAAAATATTTTTTCCAATTCGACTAGTACTTCCAGAAATTAGCGCGTTTAAAGTAACAAACAAGAAACTCTTTAGCTTTAGTATATTTTTAGTATATTAAAATTATATACAAATATAAATTGTTAGTACAGATATAAATTGTATAGCTGTGTCCACGAAGTATCAGCAAAATAGAAGTGATACACCATCCAAAATTACGCAACGTATTTTTGGCCTGATGTGTCATGCGTAATTTTGCGTTATTATTATTATTTTGTTTTTTCTTTTCTTTGCGCATATTTTTTTTTGGTTTGTGGAGGTCAGATTGGCAGTCGCTCCATGTAAAACATTCGTATTAAGCTGCATCCGGTTAGACTGGAAACCGACCCCAACATAGTTGAGCAAAGGCTAGGCCTATCCTTTTTAAAACAACCGACTTCAAAAAGGAGGAGGTTCTCAATTCGGCGCGTATGTTTTTTTTTCTTTTTTTTTTGTATGTATGTTATTCGATTACTCTGCCAATTATGAATTGATTTGGATGATTCTTTTTTTGTTTGAAAGAGTATATGTACTTCCGAATAGGTCCCATAGAAATATTTTCATGATCTGATGATGAACTTTGGAGATATGGAACGGAACTCTTCATAGGATCACAGCAGAACTATCGTAACAAGTAAAATTGCTTTTTAAAAGCACTCTGAACTTGCGATCCCATACTTGCAGTTAAATACTAAATAAAATAAAAAGTACACAATTTTGATAACGTGGTTCTCGAGGTATAGACGCTGTCGGACATGCAGAAAGAGAGACTTTACTGGTTGTTCATAAACATAGAAACACGATCTTTATTTACTTGATAATTGCCACAGTATACGTCACACTAAAAGCACCCTGACGTAAGATAACATTGAATAGTTATTGAATTAAAATTATCAGTTTTTTGTCAAAACATTGTAAGCACGTGTTCGTTCAGCATGGCTATAAATGATTAAAAATAGGTATATAGGTATTTCGTTTGTTTTTAGACGTAAATGTATAGAAAACTGGCTACTGTCAGTGACTTCGTAGCTGTATGAAATATACTTGACGACCTATTTCCATACCTACCCAATATACATAAAAAAAAAATCGGTCGAGCTGTTTAGGAGGGGTGCGACCACAAACAAAAAATCTCGTGTCACGGCACGAGATTTTTATTTATAAGATTTAGTCGATTTTTTTGTAGATTTCTGTTTGTATTTTTATTTGAAAGCAAGCACTTTTTAAGGCCTCTTCACACAGATGCGATATTATCACAAGCGATTATTAAGGTACCTATCTATCCGTAAAACAATTTCTATGATATCCTGTGCGACCCTCACTCATATGATAGGTAACGTAACCACCTGGGATCTTCCTTTTGATTATATCACACGTGTGTGGAAAAACATTATTGATTTTTTCATTTGACAATAAGTTTAAAAATAATTAACTTTTTAGGTAGGTAGGTAAAACAAAATAAAGTAAATAAAAAATCCAATGAAAGTGATTAACTTCCGAGGGGCAATTACGAAAAAGCTGTAAGTAACTACATTGTTTTTTTTAAGGACATCAGATAAATATGGCGTTGCCTTTGAACTTTTGTGTGACCGTTACAAGATGGCCGAGTATCTTCCGGTTAAGAAACTGTCGATGACCGTCGTGAGATATGACTGATTATAGGTAAGGGTCACGGTTAGGTGATACTCATTACGACTGGGCGTATTATTTCGCTTGTGGAATAGGATAGTAATGGTAGCTATTATGGTGCTCTAATGGGTAGTTGATATCTGTAAAGGCCCGGCCACATTAGACAACTTGTGGTGCAGGTCGCAAGCGCGTTCAGATGCTGTAGTAATATTTTGCCTGCGTTATACTGCCTTTTTTATTTATTTATCTGCTACCAAAATAATAATAAATTGCTAAGTTAGTTACGCTAAACTCGAAAACAGCTAGACCGATTTTGCCTTCCTTTTGTTGTATTTGTAATTTCCCGGATAAGGTTTTTATGAACAAATTTTTTGGAAAATCGCCCGGAAAGGTCAGGAATTTGCAACAGTGCGAAGCCGGGGCGGTTCGCACCCGCAGTGTGGCCAGGCCTTTACATGAACACGTTGCCAACCTCACAACCGTAGTCGAATTTTAAATAATAGTTTGAAGTCCTGAAAGGCGCATGAGGATGCAAAAATGTACCTTGAATACAATACACCTAAAACTTAAACTTTACTTTTGGATTAGTACTTACACATTTTTTTCGGGTTAGTTTCTGGGTATTGTAAAATTGTCTAGGCTATGTCCACAAGTTTATTTGATTCCGGGTAGGGATTTTCCGGGCTCCGAGCCGTCTAGGCGAACTAAATAAACGTAACTTAGTATTTGCGTTAGCTTAGATATGTCTATATTGCACTCGTTTTTTGACAGTTGTGCAACAGTCAATCTGTCTAGACTTTTCCCAACTAATTTGGGGTCGGCTTCCAGTCTAACTGGATGCAGATGAATACCAGTATTTTACATGGAGCGACTGCCTATCTTATCCTAACCTAGCCAAACTTTGCTACCTTGTATCTTTATATTGTAAAAGTTCTTGTATATTGTAAAAAAAGTCGGTCAAATTCGAATGGGACTTGCACACAAAGGGTTTTCATCTTTAATTTTTATTTATTTCATCTTTTATTATTTGTTGGTATAGCGGCAATTTCACATTCTGTAATTAAAATACACATTTTGTGAAAATTTCAACTGTCTATTTATTTATTTATTACAGACAGACGGACGGACGGACGAATAGCAGAGGCTTAGTACCTATTGGAACCCCTTTAGCACCAATTGTGTAAGGAACTCTAAAACTGGCGCAATATCGCAGATAAGCTGGATATGATATCTAAACAATTAATCATTACCTTTGTCGATATTTTTCTGTTCCTTCTTCTTATCTCCACGTATGTACATAAATGGTTAAACAAATAAAGTTAAACAAGATATAAGTTAATAAAATAAAGACCATGTCAACAGTTTAAGTGTCCTAAGTGACCTTTAACCAAAATTAAGTCAAATAATGAATAATGTCCGGAAATAAGATGTTACTTTCCGTATTTAGCTGTGCCTACACATATGCGGCCCGATTTGTCGTACTTCCGATGATAAAATCAAAATAGCGATAAAAAGGTTAACGCTGATACAGTATGACAAGGTCAATTAAATAAATTATTAAGTGACATTAAGTAGTTTTTTGGCAATATATTAGGCTACTGGTTTGTTTTTGATGTTATCAAGGCCGCAAAGTGCAGATTGTGTAATAGGTACCACCGTATGTTGCGGGACGTCTTAACAGGAAACCGTGGCCCCGGAACGGAAGGAACAGAGTGGATTTTTAGTCAGTAAAAGTCTGACAGTCCCTTCCGCCCCACCCAAGGCGGAAGGACTCATTTGATGATTTTTACCACCTAAAAATAAAGGTACCAGCGTATACCTATGAATTCGTCCGCGTGAATGGCGGTTATTGTCGTTGCTTTTTGCGCGGAACCCTGACTCTTTTTCTAAAATAAAAGTAGCCAAGTTACTACTTAAAATATCAGCTATCTGCCCCTAAAAGTCAAACTTTAGGAGATTAGCAGGAACAAATAGACAGGCATGACTGCCTCGTCAGTCTGGTGGTTTCAAATTACGACTGCTGAGGATGTGGTCTTGGGTTCCATTCCCAGGTCGGGAAGAGTGTTATTGGGTTTTTTTATCAGGAATTTCTCAGTAGCAGCCTCGGAATCTGGATTTGTGGTTAATGGCAATAGGCTTGCCTATTATATGGGACTTAAAAACATAACTGCCAAAATGTGGGTGTGATAACTGTCTAACAGCCTCGGCCTCTGCCTTCGGGGATTACAGGCGTCATGTTATGTGTTATGTGTGTAAACAGACAGACAGACAGACAATTGTTTTACAAATCAGTTGTTTGGTATAGGTACCATGTAAACATTCCTATGCATTTAATAAAAAATCTGTTATTTTGACACTACAAATAAACGGTTTAATTTTATTTATTTATATAAAAAGGAAAGTATTTTATGAAATTTTCCATTTGTCTGACATGATGATATTTGATCAGGCTATTGGGGTTTTTCATTATAGAAACATCACAATAGCACTATATACATAAAAGCTTTATCAACAACTTGTATCCAAACATAGAAACTAATTATTTTGCACCAAAAACTTAATTCGAAGGTTCCATATATATTTTTGGTCATTAATATAACTCTTAGTTATCGATCACCGTTCATTCTGACAACTGTTTTGTTTCCGTTTGAAGTTCAAATACTTTTAGATTAATTAAAATATTGACAGAATACATTATGTAGACGATTTACATTAAATATCAATATTTTTCTGTTGGATTTTCGGAAGTTATTTATTTTTTTATCTCTTGTTGAGTTCTGTAAAGATTGTAGTATACGGGCAATCATCAAATTACTTCTTCCGCTCTGGACGGAGCGGTAGGGAGTGTCGAAGTATGAGTGTTTGAGTACCTACCATTTTTTGAGCACCTATGCATTGAGCACCAAAAGTTGTTGCCCTTAGAGTAGGTACCACATTAAAATATTGATTGGTGCTCTAGATGCTCAAACGGGAACACTTCGAGTGTCAGACTCTTAAGCCGCTGTCACACCGAACGTAACGCGCGCTGACAGTCAACCGTCACGATCAGTGACGGCGGTTGACTATGATTGCTCATACATTTTGAACTTAGGGCTCACAGTCGAGGGCTGATTATGCGATTGGTATAAACGCGGCCTTACTGACTAAAACCCATCTGTGTTGCGTTCCAGGGCCGCGGTGACTCTGTCAAATAAGTTCCGCAACCCTGGCAGAGAGCGAAAGCCTAGGACCTCGCTCTAGCAGGCCTCGCACTACAAGAAATACCTATGAATAAACATAATACCTTGTATTACATATTATGTTAAATCACAAAATTAATTTGTTTGATTTATTGAATAATAATATCAATTAGCTATAATGTATTTTTACATGTATAATGATATTAATTTATGAAATAGATCATCATTTATATCTGCCTAGCATTTTCTCAATTATGTTGGGGTCGGCTTCCAGTCTAACCGGATGCAACTGAATACCAGTATTTTACATGGAGCGACTGCCTATTTGACCTCCACAACCCAGTAACTGGGTAATACGTTACCCCTAGCTAAGACTGGTTGTCAGACTTTCGGGCTTCTGACGACCCGTAACGACTGTCAAAGATTCACATATGACAGCCGGGACCAACAGCTTAACGTGCTTTCCGAGGCACGGAATTAATTATGAAATATATGCTGAATGATTATTTTTAGATATTATCCGCCCTGTAGGCATGTTACAGTAATCTATTCGGCTCCGTTTTACACCCGATACTATTTTTGCATAAATTATCCTTGACCTTTATTATTTATCGGTTTTTTAAATACACAGGTTTTTAAACCGAATTTCTGAATTCCCTAATCTGTACTTTATCTACATAACCGATAAATAAAAAAACTACCTAGTACCTGTATGTTAATTTCGAAAGCCACCTGCCAGTGATCCGTATGACGATATAGATAGCTCATTACCATAAATATAAAGAATGAAAACCAGTTAAATTTGATAATTTATATCGAATTCCTGTTTCATAAATCTCAATCACTTTGATTGATTCATAACTTCGCAATCAAAGACTTTTTTATACTTCGTAACTGAGTGACGTAATAATAATTTAAGATGTAACTGACGATATGTGGGTGTACACCTCTGCCTAACCATTCGGGGATTACAAGCGTGATGATATGTTATTTAATGTAAGTTTATACTAATTATACTTTTTAATGTAAGTAATAAAGATTTTTATTGTTCTTTAGATCAGATTATTGATAAGGTAAAAAAATAGCAAAGACCTAATTTATGTTAATTATGTGTACGTTAAGTCAAAGCTTTTATTTTTACAAAGGATTTAAAGTATAATAAAAAATAATTGAGGAGGTCTTGCATTCATAAACTAATTATAAACCTAAATGCTAATTTTTATTCAAAATTTTTACATACAGTTTGCATAAAATTTAAAAAATACGATACCTATTCTGAATCTGTGAGAAGTATTTATCACAAGCACATTTTATTTTAACGTTTCTGCATTAAAAAAAAACAAATCCAACAGGTTCCAAATTCAAATTTCAAAATTGTGAAATTGCTTGCTGACCAACGACGTAGCCTTTTGGAACATGTTCAAACCGGTCGAACGACAAATCTTCAAAGTTTTTGACCACAGATATTTAAACCTTCAGTCACCATCTTATCTACCCTACCTTGTAAATCAATTAACGTGATCTTTTCGGCATTTTGATGCTATAATTGGAAAAGGTTTTGGGAAGCCAATCGCTGCAAAAGGTAAAAAATTACTGTATATTTTTTAAGCCCTTGAACTATAAACTCAATCAAACAAAAGCTGATTATTTTTGTTCAACGTCTTTTTTTAATAATATCTTAGAGACACTGGTTTTCCCCTATCATTATTTTATGCTCGCATCTATTAAGACAGGTACTTACCTGCATAGATTATTAAAAAAAAAAACAAAAAATAGAAACCGAATACCGAAATTTAAGCTAAGATATATAAAATAATAATAATACCAGCCTATTACAGTTCCACTACAGGACAAAGACCTCCGAGTATTGGTTACCAAGACGGACTGTCGATTTTAGACTTATATTCTACTATTTATAAATGTGAAAACTTGTAAAGAATTTTGGATGTATGTTACTCAATCACACATAAACCGTTGAACAGATTTCGATGAAAATTGGCACATAAGTAGACCATTTTCTGGATTAACACATAGGACACTTTTCATCTCGGTAATCTTGGGATAATAGTTCAACTTATATTACGGAAAGTTACTTTTTACGCGGGCGAAACCGCGGGCAGAAGCTAGTTAATTATAAGTCCAGGGCGCCTACGCCTAGGGCCTATCTTTCTTTTATAACAATATTATTTTAATTTTACTTTGTAATTTCTGTTGTTGCATTTTCAAATTTCGGCGCTGAGCCGAGCGTTGAATTTCCAACAGTGCGGAAGGCAAAGTAATATTAAAATAATATTGTTTTAAGAGGTTGTGGTAGGCCCCCTGATTACCTCGTGATGTTTTACATGTTCAAGTTAAACTTAGAAAGTTAACATATGAATTGAAAAAGTCACATTGGTATCGAACCCCCAACCTCATGTAGATATGAGAGGCGGGTGCCTATACCACTTAGCCATTTATTAAAATAAAAATAAAACATCATCTTATTAAGATTTTGGGTTACTCCCCCCATTAAATTCAAACCGGTATCCATTTTATTACAAGTGCAAGAATCCACTTTTCTTGTAGGTATCTTGAACATTGAAGAAAGACTCGTCTTTTTTTAAACGTCTCCATTAAAACGAAAAGTTACCCCATCTTAATTTGGGCCTCTCAGTCTGACCTCGACAGGATAAAGCAATGTTCAACGCTTTTTGATAAATTAAAAAGGATTTTTTATATAAAAGATTTTGTAGTAGGTACCTACCAGCCTATTATTGTGTCACTCAATGGCGCAGCTAGGATTTCATTGAGGGGAGCGGGGGGGGGGGCGTGGACCAACCAGAAATATATCTAAGGCAAATACTACATGTAGCGCGAGCGCGTGGAGTTGCCACGCGATGTCGAAAAAACAGTTTCGTGCGTAAAGAAGCGAATCTAGATTTAATTCGCCTGTCCATAGAATCAACTTTGTGTCTATTTATTAAGGCTACCTACGCAATATTACGTACGTATTTACGTTTGTTAGCATTCCTGCATCTTCAATGGGGGTGGCAGCTTTCCCCCCCCTGCCTGTACCTCGCTACGCCCTTGGTCTCATTGCAGGGCAAAGGCCTCTTCCCATACAGAGATCTCAGACTTTTATTAATTTTAAGTATTGGTTTCCTTACTAAGTTTTCCTTCACCGATGTCAGTGATATTATATGAACACTAGCTGTCCGCCGCGGTTACACCCGCGTCTTTGGTTACTGCTCCGCTCCCGTAGGTCGTAGCGCGATGGTATATAGCCTATAGCCTTCCTCGATAACTAATCTATCTAACACTGAAAGAATTTTTCAAATCGGACCAGTAGTTCCAGAGATTAGCTCGTTCAAACAAACAAACAAACCCTGCAGCTTTATAATATTAGTATAGATTGGTACTTGCCCATACCCGGTTGTGAACCCACAGCCTCGTGCATGAGAGGCGAGTGCCTTAACCAGTGAGCCATCACGACGATCGACCTTACCTTACCTTTTCAATACAAAAAAGTATTCAATATTTTAAAACAAATCTTAAAACGTTAAGATAACGAATTTTACGTGAACAAAATTTATTTCGTTTCAGTGCGCTCTATCGGAAAGCAATATCAGCGATTTCAAAACCTCAACAAAAGAGTTTCAGTATCAAACAAAACCCGTTTGATTTTATTTGATTCTGTGTTCAGCTACAATTTAAACGAGTTTAAAACTTTTACTGTTATCTCGAATTTAAAGGAATTTTGTGAAGGGCTTTAAACTTGAAACGTCATTGATAAAGAGCTTAATTTGAGACAACAACCACGTGCAAAAAAACATCCCCCTTTTTCTTGACGTAGCTAAAAGGGGGCCCAACTAAAATGGGACTGGGCTGGACATGTTTGCCGCATGTAGAATGATCTATGCGCCCGTAGCCCCGAAATGGTGAAACGGGGACACGGCGATTCTAAGAAAACTTCAACTATATCTGACGACCCTGCATAGAGATAAACTACCATAACATGGCGCGCCCCTTCGCAAATTCAAAACGTTTAAAAGTATAATTTACAAAACTCACAACGCATGTGTGCGTACTGAGACAGCTCTCGAAACAAAAACAAATCAGCGATTTGTTGCTGGACTAGCGGCGTCATTGATTACTCATTATTATTAGTATGGCGCTGCACTGACATACGCTATAAAAATGACACGTGCGTTGTCTTGCGCGGTCTTGCTAGTTATGATTAGTTGACGAACAAATCTGCTACTGCCTGCTACTGAAGACGAATACTTACAACTACATACAAACTCTTTCGTAAGGATGTGACACACATTAAAATAGTAATATGGAGGGGCGCGCCATGTTATAGTAGTTATCTTTACCCCATCAGTGATAAACTACCTGTATTGACCATTAAAATTCAGAATCAATAGTTGCCGTCGAAAGGCGCAAATGTCATATTGACACACGAGACACATTATTTACTCAATAGTCACGTTCTGTGAGCAGAATGATCATTGTCGCGATGTGAGTCAACAAATAAATGCAAAATGTCGATGATGCATGTGTCGCGTTCCGCAGTTTGGCCTGGTTTTGTCTGTATGAGAGTTTGGTTATTATTTTGATCCTTTAAAGTGAATTTACCTCAATTATTCTTCCGACCGAATTTTGGTCACGGCGGTAATTCTCAATTGAGACTTATAGCCAAGTACACAGGAGATATTATAGAATAGAATAGAATAGAATATTTATTTTCAAGTAACCAAGACTCAACACACCAGACTGTTAGTAAAACTTAGGTCTACGTTAGTAAGCACTGACACTAAACAAAAAAAGTAAAGAAAAACAAAACATGAAATAACGACTGGTCACTGTTGCAACACCTCATGAGAGACGGCACAACAGCGACCCACATATATACAGTCCAGGCGACTGGCAACCATTCTTAGGACACTGTTGAAGCTGTCCCACAACCTACGCACCAGGGAAGCGCATCTTTTACGCATTGTTGCGTAAAACCAATCTATATGCGCATCCGCGAACATCCCATTATAATGCACAGGTGCACTCCTTCTCCACTTACTCTCATAGTCCAACGGGACGGCAATTCGACATGACTGGGAAGCAATCAGGTGCAGGACCAGCGGCTGCCTTTTCTACCCGATCCTCGGGGTCACACCAACAATTTCCACACTCCGGATAGTAGCAACTGAGAAATTCCTATTTGCAAATCCCAATAACACTTTACCCGAGTTTGAAATCGAACTGAGGACCCTACCTTCAGCGGTATTGACCAATTATTCCTTTCTTCCTTATCACTCTACACATCCAACTCAAAATTTAAGTCTTCGTACGAACATAAAAAAAAAATCAAAACAGTAAATTCTCTTTTTACCGTCGTCCTTTCACGAAGTAAAAAAAAACAGCATACTTGCCCAAAAATTACATTTTGAAACACGATGCATTCGGCAGGGCTGTGTAAGGTCAGTGACGTCATTGGGAAACCGGTCCATACAAGACGAACAATTTATCTCTAATCCCGGAATTAATTAACTTAACAAAATGATGGATTATGAAAAATCGAAGCTGTCTTGGTAGAGGCCGCTAAAAATAACGGCAGATTTTTTATTTATAATAAAAAAAAACTAGTTTATGCCCGCGACTTTCTTCGCGTGAATGTCGGTTTTCACATGGTTTAATTTTTATTTTGCGAGGAACCCTAATTCTTTTTATAAAATATTAGCAGTAAGTACTTATATTACTGCTTAAAATCATAATTATCTGTCAGTGAAAGTCCTGTCAAAATCGGTCCAGCTTTTTCGGAGATTAAACGGAACAAACAGACAAACAATTTTTATTGTTAGTTTTTTTCTAACAAGGACCTTATAAACATTTGAATATTTATTTTGTAAAAGCTGTTGTTTTGACATTAAAAAGCATTTATTTTACAAACAGTTATTTATTTGTATAGATATCTAATAGGTAAATACCTTTAAATAAAGGTATGAATGAAAGTGAACGGATTAAATAATTCTGGACTTTATTGATAAACGATGTAACATACTTTGCTTTCCTTTGTATGATTTGTAGGCTTGTTGCTAAAATTTTCCTACAAGTCTACTTGAGTCGAATTTTACCAAACTTTTTAACTTAAGTACCTACGTTAAGCCTTTTATCCGTGAAATAAAATTGACATCTTACAGTTTTTGTACAGAAAACGTGTCAAAAATTAAAAAATTATACCTACTCACTTTAAGACACAGGTAATAACTTTGATAAAATTCACCCTTAATGGCTTTATAAATTAATTAATATAATTCTGACACTATAAAGTCATGTTTCGGAAACAATTCAGCAATTTCCTACTTGCATACTAATATTAGGCACCTAAAAAGCTGAAGAGTTTTTGTGTTTTTTTAACCTCCGTCGCAAAAACGACGGGGTGTTATAGGATTGACGTGTCTGTGTGTCTGTCTGTGGCATCGTAGCTCCGGAACGGATAAACCGATTTAGATTTTGTTTTTTTTTTGTTTGAAAGGTGAATTAGTCGAGAGTGTTCTTAGCTATGTTTTATCGAGGGTTTTTTAAATTTTTAATTTATTTTTTGTTTGATCCCGTTAATCTCCGGAACTACTAGTCCGATTTTGAAAATACTCTCCTTTATCGATGTTTAATATATCAATGGAACTAAAGATTATATACAGTCGTTTTTATAAAACAGCTAAGACAGATATCGATTTGGAAAAAAAAAATATTTTTAATTTATCCATTTAATATATTTAAATGGATAAAGATAAAGGGCAATTCTATACTTAATATTATAAAGCTGCAGTGTTTGTTTGTTTGTTTGAACGCGCTAATCTCTGGAACTACTTACTGGTCCGATTTGAAAAATTCTTTTAGTGTTAGATAGATTAGTTATCGAGGAAGGCTATAGGCTATATACCATCACGCTACGACCTACGGGAGGAGCAGTAACCAAAGACGCGGGTGTAACCGCGGCTGACAGCTAATGAATAATAATATTAAAGCGTTAGTTTTGTAACGCTTTAATATTATTATTCATTGCCCTTTTTACACGTGTAAGATATCTCAGACAGATGGATGGGTTGGTATTCGCATTAAATGAATATTTAGGTACCTACTTAGATACAGGTTTCTTATGTAACTGTTACCATGAAACGTGTCAGTCCCCTTTGACCAATAATTGTATCCGTCAACGTTAACTTATCATAGAAATCGGTTATTAAGCGAGCGATTTGTATCAATAATTCATAGATTCACAATTTTTTTTGCATGACGTCACTTTTTGGTATGTCTGATTTTTTTTTAATACCAACTAGTTATGTGTGATGCATTTACATATAGAAAACAATGGTTCTACAAAAAATGTCATGATGGCTCAATGGTTAAGGCGCAAGCATGGGGTTCGATTCCTGTTACGTCAAACAAGCCTTTTGGTATAGAAGCAGCTAACTTGCAATGAAGGGTTAGGCAGACGTGTACTTATTAGTACACCCACATTTCGCTATTTATGTTTAAGTCCCATGTAATACTGAGAAATTTTTGATGGGAAATAATACCCAATAACACTTTGCCCGACCTGAGAATCGAACCCAAGACCTCATGCTCGGCAGTCACGCTTTGCGACCACTAGGCCAACGAGATAGCTAAATTCTTTTAAATCACCATTAATAAATTTGAAAATTATTAGTTATTACACACCACAAGCTTACAAAGTGAACACAAAATAACTGTAATAAAATAACTCAATAACGAATGGCAATGTAGCAGAAAGAGAATTATTGTTGTGTAAACGATACCTTCTCTGTATGAGAAGAGGGCGTTGCCCCGCAGTGGGACAATGACAGTCTGGTATCATATTTTATATACAAAAATGATTGATAATGATGTTATGATTTAGGATAAAAAAATGAACGGAACTTGGCCAGTTTTATTTTATACCGATTCGTTTCAATGTTAAAATGACTTTAACAAGTTCTTTATTGCGGCATCACTTTTTGAAATGTCTGATGTTTTAATACTAACCTTGTGTGATGCATTGTAATGAGATACACTTTTTTTTTCAATTGAATCTAATTTATGCATTCCAATGCTTGTACGAGACTAGAACAACTGATTTAAAAGGGTTTAATGTTTTCTGTTTGACTAAATTTCGGAAATCATCTACATCATTTTACTAACTTTGGCCTGCGTCTACACTGTACATGGAGCGACTGTTTATATGACCTCCACAACCCAGTAACTGGATAATACGGTACTCCTTTGTAAGACTGGTTATCAGACTTTCGGGCTTCTGATGACCCATAACGACTGACAAAGATCCACGAATGGCAGAGTACCTACATATGAATTGAAAAAGCCACATTGGTACTTGCCCGGATTCGAATCCACAACCTTATGCATGAGAGGTGGGTGCCTCAATCACTGGGTCAACGATTTTATTTAATATTAGGTAGTATAAACGATCGAAGAACGAATTGGTATGCGAGAGAATTTTAAGAAGAATTTTAATGAGGTAAGAATAATATGACCTCCAGGCCCATAATGAGAAACCATTCACATTCACGTTTCTAGGTGTTCTTGGGGCTTCTCGGTGAAAGAAGGCGGAAAATAGTGACGAGTTTTCAAAACTCGTCACTATTTTCCGCCTTCCGCCTTCCAAAGTCAAAGTCAAAGTCAAAGTCAAATCATTTATTTCAATTAGGCCATTATAAGGCACTTTTGAACGTCATTAACAAAAGGAAAAAGGAATTGAATCTAGTTGCCCCTTCCAAAAGGTAGTTTTGTATGGAGAAGAATGGGCAAGAAACTCCATACGTACTCTTTTAAAATCAATGTTTACAATATTTGTATACAGAATCATACACGACATGGCACGTGAAAGCAATGTACATACCCTATATAAAAACTACTAAATTATAATAATTTAAAGGTATTACAAATTAAGAATTTAAAGGTAAAATATATGTTCAAATATACATAGTGTTCACGTGTTTACAAATATTAGAACTACAGACGACCACTCTTAACATCTCAACCAACATGAAATAGTGTGTGAGTCCGTGCAATCTATCAATCAATCACACTTTAAAATTAAAAATAAAGAAAAATAGAAATATAACAAAATAAATTTTAAGAAAAATGAAAAACATTAGTAACCAGTTTGATGAGTGAGTCTAGAATGTGTCTTGTCCCATGGAGCAGGACCAGCATGTTTCCAAGCATTCTTATCTTGAATATAATCCTCTAATTTATAATATGCTTGTTTGCAAAGCGTTTTTTTAATGTGTGTTTTAAATTTCCTTTCATTTAATTTTAATATATCAGCAGGAATTTTATTGTAACATTTAACACAGTACCCCATAAAAGATGTTTTTACTTTAGACAATCTAAAATGTGGTTGAGCTATTTTATCTTTATTTCTAGTATCAATATTATGTCTATCACTTATTTTCATAAAGAGATTTAAATTTTTTCTCACATACATAATATTTTCATAAATAAATTGGCAAGGCACTGTCATAATATTAATCTTTTTAAATAATTCCCTAAGAGATTCGCGACGAGGTAGATTATAAATGGCTCTGACAGCTCTCTTCTGTAAAATAAAGATGGATTCAATGTCAGCAGCCCGACCCCACAGTAGAATGCCATACGACATAATGCTATGAAAGTAGCTGAAGTAGACCAATCGCGCAGTTTCTATATCTGTCAACTGTCTTATCTTTCTAACGGCATAAGCTGCTGAGCTTAACCGTCCCGCAATTGATGTTATATGAGGTCCCCATTGTAATTTGTCGTCTAGCGTGATTCCTAGGAAAACCGTTTGATTAATAAATTCCAGTTTTTCTCCATTCAACATGATGTCACATTTGCTACTTCTAACGTTTGGTAAACTGAATCTAATACATTTGGTTTTTTTTTCATTTAATACTAAATTATTTACTGTAAACCAATTTTGGACCTGAACAATAGAGTTATTCACGTCGTCCAGATTTTGTGACCGCCTGTCTATTTTAAAGATCAATGAGGTGTCATCTGCAAACAACACCATCTTTGGTTGATTTTTGAGTAATTGAGGTAAATCATTTATGTAAACTAGAAATAGAAATGGACCCAATATCGAACCTTCCGCCGGCTTAAATTTAAAAAAATATTTAAAAAATATGCATGAGCCTAAAGAGTAAGCCACACCACGTGCTAAGATATAACTAAGTAGACTGAGCTAATTTTATAATTAACCTGAAGTCTTCACACCAATTCCAATTATTCAACTAATTAAAAACGTTCAAAATCTATCCCACACACCCTAGTGTCAGAGTTTCTAAACAGCCTCAAAAAAAAAAAAAAAAAAAAAAAAAAAAAAAAAAAAAAAAAAAAAAAAAAAAAAAAAAAAAAAAAAAAAAAAAAAAAAAAAAAAGGCCTCTGACATGGTTTGAGTGGAACAGAAATAGGCTGGTATAAGTCCAGGTTTCCTCACGATGTTTTCCTTCACCGATGTCGGTGATGTCCACGATAAACTTTAGCAAGCATTTTTGACAGATTGCGATCTCTTATAAGTTTCTAGAAATGCCTCCCTAAGCTGTAAATAAAATTTTATACGTAAATACACTACTAAGTGAGCTTAATTTTTTTTGGGTCCTCTGAATGTCCACCGCCTGGGGAGGGCGGAGGGGTCTGTCAGACTCTTACTGACTAAAAACCAGCCCGGTATTCCCTTCCCACACCTTACGCCGGGAATCACGGGAACGTACGCGCCTTCCGCGATCCCCGAAATATTGAGTGAGCTAAGCTAACTTAACTGCGCTTACAGTGGAACGTGGCCTTAGGTTCTATAGTACAGTTAATGGTATAAAAAACGTAAACAGAGTCATTAAAAAATCAAATAAATTACTAACAATTTGTTGGTTGCCGCGTTTTTTATTGCTGGCTAACAAAAAGGGCTATGGTTTTTCTCACGTGTTTATGTAAGTACGTATGTAATGTATGTTTGTATTATTCATTATAACCTCGTTTCGCCCAAACTTCTGGACGGATTTTTACAATTTGAGGTATCATTGGATTTATCTTGGCAACCCGATAAGTGACGTCACAAAACCAAAATGGCGGATTTTGAGCCCCATATTATGTGCTTCCAATATCTTTTCTTCAATATCAAGTAGTGTATCAACATAAAAAGTTTAAAACGGTAGTCACAAAATTTTATGCAACTTAACTAATTATAAGCTCTTTCAGAGTTCTCCTTACAAGCAATTTCATTCAAAATGCCTAAAGAATTCGAAACAGTTGCTTCCGTATATCACATAATTCTATAAAATTATATTTTATAACATAAAAACCGGTAACAGAACAATAATGTAACAATCGTAGTAAAACGTGTTTTTTTTACAAACATAAATTATTCATAAATTACATAGGCGGCAAAACTGTCATAAACCATATTAATCTATCAACTTTACATGAAATAATTGGGAAAAGTATAGTTCAATTTAATTAAATTATTACAAGGCGATTTTGGTATTTGAGGAAAATTGTTAAGAGGAAAAGAAAATTTCTCAAGAACGTGCGTGGAAGGTCTATCTATAACCTCTACGAACATATATTTGTATATAATTAAAATAACACACATATGTACTAGGAAAAAAAACTACTAAAACATAACACGCCAATACTGCAATAAATACAAAAAATGTCGTAATAACATAATTGCTGACACTGCATGTTACATTCATTCAAAACAATCGTAATAAAATACTTCAATAAACACTTACTTTTTAACGCCCATCTCTTGTTCTTAATCAATCCATCCAGGAACTTGTACCCATGCTCCCTACATGTCGTCTCCTTCACGCTTGCTACAGCACTTGTCAGGGACAGCAGGTCACTCGCCAACACAACTGAAGACGCATAATCAGGGGACTCTTCAACGTGTCTTACAGACCCATCTCGGTTACCTATCTCATCCCCATAAGCGTCATAAGAAGAAGTCTTAGCTTCTTTAAGAACTCTTGGTTCAGGAGCTTTTTGAACCGTATTATTTTTAACTAAATCAGTGAACCTTGCAACTAAATCTTTATCCACTCCCAAATGCTGTACAGTCCTATTAAGCAAAGCTAATTCTCTATCATTAAGAGTTCTATTAGAATTTAATATAGGTGATATTCTTTGTAGCACTTCTTTATTAAACAATGTAGTGTTAAAAGATTTCGGATCTATAGCGGCAGTTGCCGCGCACGCGATTAGTACAATCGCCGCGGAAAACATGACGTTGTGCGCGCGCGCCGTCTCTAGCAATACTGAGGCTTCGATCCTTAGTGAATTCATCATTTAACCGAGTCCTCGCAATGGATTTATGTTGCCTTTTTAATATTTTAATAACTTCATTGTTTTTGATCGGTGGTTGATTATCTTTGAGTTCTGGATGGTTCGATTTGATTTTTATTTTAGGTCATGTTTAATTTTATTCAGGCACCTAATTTATTTAGGGATCGATACAGGTTTATGCGACCAATTTTTGCTACCTTCATTAATATTGATTGTGTGTCCTAACTCCTTTATCACGAATGGATAACTTATGTTAATTATACAAGGTGTAATTTTAGAAAATAAAAACACCTAAATATGTCACTGTACACATCATCACAAACTACTTTTATAGGTACTACTGTATGACCAACCCTGAAATCATAAAGAATAATAAAATTAGCTGATTCATACATTTTATGTATAGGATCAGCTGGTTTGTTATTTGAATTTCAAAGAGGCTTCAATTTTTTTTTTTTTGTGTAGTAGTAGTAGTGTATGTAGGTACATACTTGTGCCAAATAAGCATACTATTTCTTTTTCTTTCATAGTTAATGATTACTTAGCATAATAACTGATCTAAGACATAGAATGCCGACAAATTGGGTACTTCTAACGACTTAATTATTGTATGAACCTTGATAAATACTAAGCATATTATTTGCTGACCAGTAGCCGTCGATAATAATGCAGAAACGTAACTCGGTATCTAAATTAAAAATGAAAGACAAGGTCAAGCATTTTTCATTAATTAACCTAAGTTTAGGATTTAGAGCCTTTTGTATATTTCCGTAAACGGATCTTCAAATTCTATTTACTTTGTATACAATTTTTTGATATGTTTACGTAAATTTTAGTTAATAAAGTTTTTATTGGTTTAAGTTACGTTCTTAAATAATTTTAAGGTCCTTTAAATATTTTAGTGCTTCCTAAATTTAGTTACATCTTTCAAGACTCAGTTCAGCGATAACTTTGCAGTTTGATCATAAAACTTTTTAGTAAAATTGATTATAAAACCCAAACGATCGATTTTGGGCATAAAATTCTCTTAAATCCATGTTAACGTCTGTTTTTTATTGGATTCTAAAACTTAAGACAAAACCGTTAATTTACTGCGGGAACACAAAATCTGGATAAAAACTATCCTAAATTATTAATAATAATGTGTCCTAAATTTTTCGAAACTATTCGTCAAAAACTTTCACTTAAATAATAAGTAGTCGAATAACAGCAAGAAACGTGGAATTACAATTTTGCATACAAGATGACACCAAATAGAAATTTATTCAAATTCAGCAAATTAATTCACACAATCATCATATTCTAATTCCAATCTCAATTTGTCGAAAATATCTCTAATTTTAATTTTGAACAAGTTTTTGAAATTAAATGTTTTTTCGCTGAGATGATGTCGCCACTGACTGCCTCGCTGGTATAGTGACTGCTGAGCATGAGGTATTGGGTTCGATACCCAGGTCGGCTAAAGTGTTATTGGGTTTTTGTATCACGAATTTCTCAGTAGCAGCCTTGGAGTCTGGGTTTGTGCCGGGTTGATGGCAATAGGCTTGCCACATAATACGTGGGAGTTAAACATAACTGGCGAAATGTAGGCATACTAATGGGTGCACCTATGCTTAGCCCTTTGGGGATTATGTTATGATATCGCGACTAGATGTTGAACGTTGAACATTTAGTTACGAGTATTGAGCGCCAGCTTCTTCCTTTATTATACCAAGCAGGGATGTTGCGAATATTCGCATCCGCATCCGCAAATGCGGAGCTTCCGCATAGATTTGGACTTCTGCATCCGCATCCGCATCCGCAATAATCAATGCGGATTTTCATGCGGATGCGAATGTAATACAAGTTGCGACAAGAAAGAAATGTTCGGGGCCGGCGAGTGGCGCGTGCCGTTAGTACGTGACAATGACCAATGGGAGCAAATGCGCGCTCTACACTTAGCCCGTTTCGCGCTTTGTTCCCCAATTTTTGTCGGTTTTTTGTTCCGCGTCAAAGGGAGCGCGAAGCGCGAACGCGACGCGGACGCGAACGTGCATGACTCCACACTCGCAGTCCGCGACGGTCAGTATTGTTCGAGCCTGATGAATGTAAACTAACCTTGATAGTGTAGAGCGGTCTTTAGACAAGATCCGACGCGTTTGTTGTGGTGCATCATTTATTGTAAAAAAATCATAACGTGTTTGTTTGCGCTGTGGATTACTTCTCCTATATTTTTATTTACAAAATTGGAGCAATACTCATTTTCATTAATAAAAATGTTAATAATTACTTTATCATTGTTTTAATTCTTTATTCATATACAAACAAACAAACAAAAACAAAGTTTTCCTCTTTATAGTATTAGTGTAGACTATACATATTTATATAAGATCTTAAACATCCGCATCCGCATCCGCATCCGCGGATGTGAGCCTTCAAAAATCCGCATCCGCATTCACATCCGCGGATGTGAAAAAATCGGCATCCGCAACATCCCTGATACCAAGCTATTGTTTGTTTAAGAAAATAAATGAAACAAGAAAAAAAACTCAAAAAGATAATTTAATTTAACAGATAAACAACGCTACCTTGAGTATCGATAATATTGAGCTCCATTACGGTTACCGTTCGCTGTAAATTCCCATTCATCAAGATCGTGGTCAGCTTCCCTAGATTGTGACCTTCTTTGTACATAATGTTCTCTTTCCAACCACGCTTCAACTTCCTCGTCTTCTCCACCTTCTTCCTCGATAATTTCCAAGTCATCGTCTACATTTCCTACAGATTCTTCGCCAACTTCATCTTCTTCTTCTTCTTCCAAAATCTCTTCCAGTCCTTCGTTGTCTCTTTGTGCTTCATACTCTACTTCTGTTTCAGGAATTTCTGCTAGCACTTCCCTGTGTGCTATTAAGTGCTGTCTGCTTCTCATTTGTGGTACTTCTATTGGTTCTTGTTCTTCTTTCTCTTCTTCTTCTTTTTTATTCTTGTCTTGTTTAGCGTCTTCTGTATCCTTGGATTCGTCTGAACTGACAGATCTTGATGGGAAAGTGAAGACTTTGTGCAGATTTTGCATAGGTAAGACAAATGTTAACGTCAGAAGAATTGATGATAGTAGTATTGCAGATATTTCTGGGACGTCAATCTGTAGTATGAAAAGACAAGGGGAATCGATTATTTATTTCATTTTGTTATGTAATAAACTATACAGTGGATAAATATTGATATCCTTACCAAAGATACTAAAGTAAATTCCCGGGAGGTCTTGACTGTAGAGACGTTTGTGATGAACACGATAAACTGAGTGAGATAGATCGCGTAAGAGAGACGGCTGATCATTACTAAGGGACCGCAACACAGGAGACGTGACAAGAAACCTGTAGAAAGAAATAAGTATTAAAGTTAATGGACAAATACATAAAAAAAATATCATTACCTACGTGAAATATTTAGATTTTTTGATAAAAAATTACATGACGTAGATATGGCCACTATGCGCTCTTGGAGCATGGTATGTTAATACTACTACAAATTCTTACCTTTACTACTATGCACAGCATAAATCACCCAGGCAATAGCAAGGGCGGACGCGATGGGTGCAAGCGAAGCATACTGAGCAGCGAATGTCGCGCTGTACCGATATTGTAGAAAGCCGGAGTCAATGCCAGCCCACCACACCAGGCACCATAGCGCAATGCTGGACAGCCAACCGACGATGAGAATGAACTGAGAAATAAACAAAATTGACAGAGTTACAAAAACAACATGATACGAGTATAAATAGATCTATCAGAAAAAGTTCGCGCTTCGGGTGTCGTCGTTTGTCTTCGGAAATACGAACAATTAATATAGAGCTGATAATGGGAGAGGTATATGTAGAAGTAGTACTCTCTTAGATACTTTGTCCCTATGGGGTTACTCTATGGTGCGACATTCGTACGATGATTTTCAAAACACACGCATTGATATCGTACAAAGTCACAATATAAGAATTTAGAATATCACACAGCCAACGGCTTTCAAAAATCTTCACCAGTTAGAAACACAACACCTTTTTATTTTAGAAACACAAAACATTAAACCTCCAATACAAAGTATTAAACTTCAGGTCGAGACTGTATTCCCCAAAATATGTACACAGCATGACTATTTTAAAATAAGTAAACAAAACTGTAAGAAAAGTTAACAGTAACCTCACACCTTGAACATCTTACCTTGCCATGTTCCACAGGTTTCTTCAAAGCCAGGCCTAAACTTAGCCCAACAAGATACGGAGTAGAACGATGAAGCACCGAAGTATAGCTCAAACGCGCCGTCCTATACAGCTGACTAACACTGAAATCATGACGAAATTAAAATTCCTAACTGACAACTTAGTTGCTCTAACTTGTAAAGTGTTCATGTTAAAGTATCAGGGATTTGTAAACAAGTTAAAGCCAGCGTTCAAAAGTTTAACTTGCTTGAGTTTTAACTACGGTATTATGTGGGAATTTCTTAGGGCAGGGTTTCTTAACTTGTGGTCCGTATACCCCTAAGGCCGCTATCACACGGACTGCACCACAACAACCGCACGCAGTCTCTATATTCAACTGCATGCAGTTGTACGTTCGACTTCATGCAGTCATGATACCAACTGCGCGCGGTCGGCTGCAGTCGAAAGAAGTTGTAGCCGACCGCGTGAAGTTGAAGGCACGACTGCATACAGTTCTTCATTCACTTCTCTCGACTGCAGCCGACCGCGTGCAGTTGGTATCATGACTGCACGAAGTCGAACGTACAACTGCATGCAGTTGAATATAGAGACTGCGTGCGGTTGTTGTGGTGCAGTCCGTGTGATAGCGGCCTAAGGGTTCAGTGTAATGAATGCCGGCGGTTCATGAAGAGCCTACCTATAACCCATTAATATAAAAAAACTAGCTTCTGCAAGCGACTTCGTCCGCGTTTTTGATTTCTCCATACAAACTTGGGAAATCCTTTCATAGTGCATGCCTACGTCATAATAATTATTTGCGTGCCAATTTTTTCTTTTACGTCAAGCGGCTTGCGACATTTCGTAATTAGTGAGTGAGTCAGTGACCTTTTGCTTTTATATTATATTTAGATAGAAGATAGACTGGTATAACTACAATATGTTATGAGAAAATACTGTGCGCGTGATCTTTTTGAATTTTTATGCCTTTTGAAGGTCATATTATACATTATTAGAGCACGCAGAACACGTGTAAATCGTCATTGGTTAGAATTTAAAGATGACACTAGCCTTGCAGTATCAAAAACGGCTACTCAATTTGACATTGTAATCCAGCATTAGCAGCAGTTACCTTCACACTAAGTATTCGAAAAAATAAAAGCTGGTAGAACCTCCATTACCCAGTAACTGGGTAATACGATACTCCTTGGTAAGACTGGTTGTTAGACTTCCGGGATTCTGACGACCCGTAACGACTGTCAAAGATCCACGTATGACAGCCGGGACCATCGGGTTAACGTGCTTTCCGAGGCACATAGGAGTCTAGGTGAATAAAGATGTGGTCACCCATCCACGGACAACAACCTGATGTATCGACCTGTGCGGCTGTTATTGCTCAGCTACGAGCTAATGCTTTATGGTTTCATAAAGGGTTTAAAATTTCAAGGGTTTATCTTTAGGAGGGGTCCACGACTAGAAAAATGTTAAGAACCTCTGTCTTAAGTGTCTAAACACACTATGCCGAACGTACGCGACCGAAGTTCCGCGGCTGATTTTACGTTCCAACGTATTCGGCTGATATGACACACCATAAGTGCCGAACTTACGCGGCAGAAATTCAGTTGCGCAATTTTGTGTGTATATTCAGTGTTTCGAGCGCTGTTGTGGCGTCGTGTCGTGTTATCTAAACAGCCGGACAGACAAATGCAAAATAAAGTGATCCTGTTAGGGTTCCGTTATTACTTTTGAGGTTGCCGCTGAACTTACGCCCGACCGAAGTTCGGCTGTACGCTATAACGCAACGTAATTTCGGCATAATGTGTCGCCAGTTATACAAATAGCATTGCAGGCGTAATCATGCCGAACTTCGGTCGCGTATCCTCGGCATAGTGTGTTTAGACACTTAGAGACTTTAGTTTTACCTACATGATCGAATATGAGTGCATATAACGACATAAATTATGACGCGGTCGCAAGTATGAACGCTGAGCTAGTCTTAAGTTCGATAATTTATAATTTAGCTCTCATTTTTTAATTTGTAGCACTTGCTGCCTATTGTAAAACTTTAAATGATTTTTATTTTAGGTAGATGATCTTCATATTGTTATAATTTATTTATTGAATTGAGGTACGGTCGGGGTCATAAGTGCAGTAGCATGCTAAGGTTTAAATTGCTGTAAACACACGGTACAGGCGTACCTACATCTGTGTGTATAAGTGATGTATTCAAAGTTAAAGTCAAAGTCAAATCATATATTTAATAAGGCCATTATAAGGCACTTTTTAACGTAATAACACACTACCTACGTACACTTAAAAATTCGCACACGTCGTCGAAAGGTCGTAAGTTCAAAGCGTCAATCGATTTGCTTTGTAGATTGCTACTCCACTTATGACCCCGACCGTATCTGTACAAGCTATTGTAAAACATATTTAAAATCGATTTAGAATCGATCGAAAAGTCAATTTTACAGTTAAATCAAAATTTTCAGTTATTTGAAAATTAATCGGGTTTTCAGGTCTTAAAGAAAGTGTTTCTTTGGAGAAGTTATGTCTTGGAAGGATTAGTTAATAGTATCAACTGCCCAATTGTGGACTATAATATCTCCTGTCACATTATGTACACTGGATCGATACTAAAATAATTTAATGATTTCAGCATTCATGTTTCATTTTACAATTAATTTTCAGCAAACATTTTGTAATAATGATTAACGTGACATTATCCTTAATAATGTATTGATACACGTTCCGATGCAAAATGACAAAACAAATAAAATTAAGTGGTAGAGATAAATAACTACGATAACTTAACGCGCCCCTCCAGAATTCAAAACGTTTAAAAGTATTTGTACTGAGACGGCTCTCGAAACAAAAACAAATCAGCGTGTCATTATTGCTTGACTAGCGGCATCATTAATTACTCATTATTATTGAAATAGTAATATGGAGGGGCGCGCCATGTTATGGTAGTTTATCTATACGAATATATTTTACCTGAACACACCATAACAATATACTTGTCATTTCTGACGATATCGACCTGTCATGATGACTTACGTAGGTGATCATTAAGTTAAGTGTTATTAATTGTCTCTTGACGTCAATTATTATTTTCCTGTTAATTATTTAAATTTTTATTCTTTTTACGGTTATTATAATGAAACTGTTGATTTCTATGTTATTCACATTCAAACCTTTGAAAGTGTTTGTAAAAGTATTTACGCACGTGTGCGTGTTAAGACGCCTCTCGAAAACAAAAACAAATCAGCGATTTGTTGCTCGACTTGCGGTGTCATTTTATTACTCATTATTATTAGTATGGCGCTGCACTGACATACTCTATGAAAATGACACGTGCGTTGTCTTGCGCGGTCGGCCGATTTATGATTAGTTGACAACAAATCTGCCGGCCTGCTACTGAAGACGAATACTTACAACTACGTACAAACTCTTTCATATGGATATAACTACACATATTGAAATAGTAATATGGAGGGGCGCGCCATGTTATAGCAGTTTACCATTGCCATCAACCGAGCACAAATCCAGACTCTGAGGCTGCTAGTGAGAAAATCCTGATGGAAAACCCAATAACACTTTGCCCGACCCGGGAATCGAACCCAAGATCTCGTGCTATAGGCATGAAGGATTATTATAGTTAAAAATCCATGGGGTACGCTAAAAAGGCTTTGACAAGTACTGAGGTATTTAAAATCAGTTTATGGAAGCACGCAATTTAATGCACGCTGTTCACGCTACCATGCGTGCTTCTTTGAATTAAAGAAGAAATACTTAACGATTTGTTTTTTTATAATGTTTTGACAGTTGAACGGATTTGTTATCTAAAAAAAAATGGTATAATATTTGACTTCATCCTTACTAAAATTACAAATGCGAAAGTAACTCTGTCTGTCTGTTACGCTTTCACGACTAAAGGACTGAACCGATTTTGATGAAATTTGTTTCGGAATAAGTTTTAATCCCAAGGAAGGACATAGGCTACTTTTTATTACGTGACTTCTTCTGCGTCCACGATAACCGACATTTACGCGGACGAAGTCGCGGGCAAAAGCTTTATTCTATTAAAAATAATGTCTAGATGTGTTGCTAAGTGCAATACTCGAGAACGGCTCGACCGATTTAAGTACCTGAGTATTTTTTTATTGTATTCATAATATCCCAGACAAAGTTTATTTACAAGATTTTTTTTGGATAATCCACCGGAATAGTCGGAAATTGGCACCCGTTCGAAGCCGCGGTTCGCTAGTCTATAATTACCTATACTAATATTATAAAGAGGTAACATTTGCTTGTAAGTTTGTATGTAGGGGGTAATCTCCGGAAGTAATGAACCGATTTTGAAAATTGTTTCACAAATTGGAAGCTACGTAATCACTGAGTGCTATAGGCTATATTTTATTATCAAAAAATTAGGGATCCGTAAGAAAAATCACGCAAACGAAGTCGCGGGGAGAGTGCTAATAGTTAATAAGACAGTTTGACATTATTATCTATACAAAAACTGTCAAACCGTTCATCCCTCCGGTGTTATCTGAAGATTAAAAAAATCACTCTAAACAAAAATCAGTTATTACCTGACTCCATGATAAGCCAGCATGGTTAACCGATGGTCTCGTACTGTGGTATATCTGGAGTACGCCGCGAAGATATGCAGGCCTGGTATAAGGATCTTGTATAGCCCCTTCTTTGCCTGCATCAACCATACTAGTATGCAGCCTAGGATTGTGAGCTGCATGTCTAGGGCCAGTTGATGAGTTTGAGGCGCACACTGGAAATACAAGAGTTTTCGTAAGTGTGAATTTGACATTTTTACTCTTAAAAACGGTTTGAATTTGACCTTTAATATCTTCGGACTACCAATTTAACCGTCGATGAATAATATTATCGGCGAAACGTTTCATCGGCCAATTATTTTTTCGTTCAACTAACCGTCGGAATAGAGTGTTATCGGAAAACCGTCCTTTCGGTGAGCGGTATTTCGGAATACCATACGTAGCTCCATAACTAGAAGGTTCCCAGAAAAGTTCTTGAACAAAAAGACGATCGCAATGATGAGAAAAACAAACAATTGGCTTGGTGTCTTTTTAAATCAAGAATCGAAAAATTTGGCTAACTTATGTTTATAGCAGAACATCACGCCTTTAATCCCAAAAGGTTTAGGCAGAAGTGTACCCATTAGTACTCCCACATTTCGCCAGTTATGTTTAAGTTCCATGTAATACGGGGCATACCTATTGCCATCAACCGGGCACAAATCCAGACTCCGAGGCTACTACTGAGAAATTCGTGATGGAAAATCCCAATATCACTTTGCCCGACCTGGGATTTGAACCCAAGACCTCATGCTCAGCAGTCGCGCTTTGCGACCACTAGACCAATGCGTCTCTGAGAAAAGATTCCTGACAGACGGACAACAACGTCCGTTTTTGCCGACTGAGGTATGGAACCCAAAAAAGTAGCAGTCTGATCTCCAGATAGTGTTACAACATTCTATAGCGAGTTAATCTTTATTCAATCAATAATTAAATGAATGACGTCAAACTGGATTCAATATGTCAAATAAGTTACGTTACTGTTAAGCAATAACAGTTGAATGTACGTCCGAACTTTTACTGAGAATAGATCTAAAAATTAATCAGCATTAAAATATATAAAAATAAATTGAAAGTACCAATTCGCCTTGAATAAAGTTGAATAAGCGTGGTGAGTGAAGCTCGTGGCTTATTTATGTCAGAAGAGGTCTTTGCTCTGCAGTGGGACAGTAATAGGCTAATATTTTTTTTTTACATATCATAATATCACGCCTGTAATCCCCGAAAGGTTAGGCAGAAGTGTACCTACCCATTAGTATACCTACATTTTGCCAGTTTTGTTTAAGTAAATATGTAATAGGGGGCGAGCCTATTGCCATCATTCGGGCACAAATCTAGACTTCGAGGCTGCTACAGAAATGACCCGACCTGGGAATTGAACCCAAGACCTCATGCTTAGCAGTCGCGCTTTCCGGCCACTAAACCAACGAGGCAGTCTAATTATTTAAAATTATTTTTATTGTATCCAAAATCATTATAATATAACTTATTAAATGGTAAACATTTTAAGAATTGAGAATAATTACACAATCATACGTTATACTCAACCTACCATATCTTCAAAACCGAAGTAGTTCTGAACATAAAGAAGGTTCCACCACCAGCCTTCCTGGCAGACTTCTGCGTTCTTAGTGACGAATGTGCCCCACATAGGGCCACTGGACATGTTGTCCCAGATGTATGCGTAGAACAGCACCACAGCCAGCAGGGCTGGTGTTAACCTGGGAAAGAGAAAAGGATTTTAGAGATAGATCAATCAATCTGCCTAGCCTTTCCCCAACTATGTTGAGGTCGGCTTCAAGTCTAACCGGATGCAGCTGAATACCAGTATTTTACATGGAGCGAGTGCCTATCTGACCTCCACAACCCAGTAACGGGTAATAAGATACCACAACCCAGTAACTCAACAGAAACTGGTGTAAATTTTAACTATCGTCATGGTGGCCCCGTGGTTCAACGTCTGCCTCTTATGCTTATGGTTGTAGGTCCGATACCGGTCAAGTACCAGTCAATCCATGTATATTTTCTAAGTTTATCTTGAACATCACTGACTACGTATAAAAAGCTGAATAATGGTTTATTTCAATCTAGACCTTATTGTTACTATTTTTATATCTGCGATACGTTAAATACTGATTACCTATGAAGGGATAAATTAACTCATCATAATGAACAATTTTTACTGCGGAAACAACCCTGAAATCATAAAAAAAGTAGCCTTATACATAAATATTGTTCAGCAACATGAATATAAATAGTTTATAAACCAGCAATTTTTTTCGGGTTTCCAGTCAATTACACCATGTTTACCTAGATGCGAACTTTAAAATCTTAATAACATTAAAATTTTAAAATTTAAAATAAGCATAAAATCTCGACATTTTGACAATTCTTTAATAATAATAAAAGTAGCTACTTTTATTTATTCTGGGTTTGTCCTGTTCAAAAACTCGTTAATAAAATTATCAAATTGGCATTATTATCCAAGATTGGAAATATATAGCTTAAGTGGCATAAGAGTCGAATTTAATTAAAATCCAAGATTTAGGTAAATGTTTTTTTTAATAATCACAGTTTATTACCTACGAGAGGTCTATGAGCGTATATGCCTACTATGGGTATTATTATAGTTACTAGGCAAAGACAAATAAATGACAGGTAGTTGTAGTTTCTAATCTGCCTAGCCTTTTCCCACTTTTTTTTGATGGTGGTAAAAATCTTCAAATGAGTCCTTCCGCCCTCGGTGGGGCGGAAGGGACTGTCAGACTTTTACTGACTAAAAAACCACCCTGTTCCTTCTGTTGCCCTTTACGTTCCGGGGCCACGGTATCCTGTTAAGACGTCCCGCAACCCCGGCAGGCCTTTTCCCACTTATGTTGGGATCGGCTACCAGTCTAACGAGATGCAGCTGAAACCAGTTTTTTAACACCTGACACAAAAACAACGGGGTGTTATAAGTTTTATGTGTGTGTCTATCTGTGGCATCGTACCTACTGAACGGATTAACCGATTTTGATTTTGTTTTTTTTTTAAAGGTATATAAGTCGGAAGTGTTCTTAGCTATGTTTGATGAAACTCGGTCCAAGATTGCCACCGTCGGGGGTTTTTTAAATTTTTAATTTAATTTTTATACATGGAGCGACTGTCTTTCTGGCCTCCACAACTCAGCAACTGGGTAATACGATACCCCTTGGTAAGACTGGTTGTCAGACTTTCGGGCTTCTGACGACCCGTAATGACTGTCAATGATCCACGTATGACAGCCGGGACCAACGGCTTAACGTGCTTGCCGAGGCATGAAGGAGTCTCGGTGTGTAAAGATGAGTCAATTTAACTGTTTCATAATTGTGCAGCATGAAGGTACCAACCAGACTTAAAACAGGACCTACTTTTGCATTTTCTGTTTGATGTTTTTTTTTATTTTATGTTTTTGCGTGGAACCCTAATTCTTTTCTAAAATAAAAGTAGCCTAACTGCTTATAATAATTATCAGCTATCTGCCAGTGACAATCCGGTCGAAATCAATCCAGCCGTTTCGAAGATTAGCAACAAACAGAAAATAAAATATTTAATTTTTTTTTTTTTTGAAACCTGTTATTTTGACATTAGAAACAGACACTAAAAAGTTATTTATTTGTATAGCCTAGTAGATAAATGTACGTAAATGGATTACAAATGGAATTTTATGTAAAAGCATTAAGGTAACACCCCCAATAATCGACACTTTAACGTGCGCAAACAAGCATTTTTTCAAATATTTTCTTACTTTATGATATTTTATGGTATTTTGAAGCATTGGGTAACGCTTCAGACTTCGTTGCGTAATATTTGAAAGCAAACATAAGTTTCACATAAATAAATAAAGTAATAATATATCGAAATAAATTAACGTTTTTTGGTCTAGTGATCGACAGCAGAATTCTATTTTTCGACACCCGGTAATCGACATGTTCCAGTAATCGACATCCAATAATCGACATATTCCTAACACTTCTAAACAATAAATCCCAATAGAAAAGCCGAGATAATCTAGTATTATATGTGACGAAATAAAAACTTAGTCTTAATCAGTATTTTGATCATTTTAATCAACAAACAATCTTATAATAAACAAATAGTGGCTAGTAATTCGTAGGTTTCCAAAAAAATACACTTTTGCAATACATCTCTTAAATGTTAAACAATAAATGTAGAAGATGTGTCATTTGGTGTCGGTTTAGTACCCGCCTTTTCTTGTTTTTTTATTGTTTTTATCTGTTTTTTGTTTTTCTATCTTCCTCAATTTTAATCGTTTTCTTTTTTCTCTTTCCTTGGATTTAATTTCTAATTTTTTCACCGTTCTGACAACTTCTATTGCCTGTATTATTAGAAAAAGTGTGGAATTTTTTTTGGTGCCATAAAAAACATTTATGTCGATTATAGGAACATGCGGAAAAAAAAACTCCAGTTATCGACAAGCGTGTTTTCATATTATATTATAAACTTACAATTGCAAAGACATTACTAAAAACTAAAGAATTTGGTTTCTAACTTAATAAATAATTTACATGCTCGGTCAAGCAAAACAATTAAAAGTTATGGGCATTATATCTTGCTCACCTCCTTAGCGATTTCGCTAATGAAACGGGAATTTATTTAGAGATCTCTGCCGGTTGGTATGTTCAGCTACGCCATTTTCTTTAAAACAGCCGAATCTATGAAATATCTTTCGCAATGATAGCTAGATAATCCTCAAGTATGTTTATGGTTCAAATACGTTCCGAAGCGAGACTCAACTCTTGTTTTTTTTCGTTAACTTTTTAAGTGTCGAACACTGGGGCTCTGTCGAACACTGGGTGTTTTACCTTATGTAAATTATTAATTAACTATTACATTACTCAGATGCAAATATTTATGACTCTGCATATAAATGTAGCCATTTAATTTTGATGACACGGTTGGAGCAATGCCTGAGCAATTGGGAAGATGACAGCATTTACCAATAATTCCAAGACATAACTTCTCTAAAGAAACACTTTATTTTAGCCCTGGAAACCTGATTAATTTTCAATTAACTGTAAAATTTGATTTTGAATTGCTTTCAAATTAATAAATAGTTAGTCAATTGAGTCTACTCAAAAGTGACGTCACAGTTATTTTTTGCCGTACAATATCTATGGGACAATCGCGTTTTGACAGGTCATAAAAAGTACGTCAATTGACTGTGGTGTCATCCATGAAGGTATAGATAAAATCATAAAACTGGAGCCCAGACTTTGAATACCTACTTGAAGCTCAAAAAATGTATCGCTATCTCGCTCTCTGTGGTCTCACTCTCTCTTTTTAACTTAGGATAACCTCCTAAGTTAGAAAGAGAGAGTGAGACCACAGAGAGCGAGAAGTTTTGTAGGTATTTGACTCAAACTTTTGTTCGAAGTCTTGACTCCAGTTTTATCTATACCTTCATGGTGTCATCTACCCTATTGTCTGCTACGCTGCGTGTCGCTAGTTCGATTCCCGTACGGAACAAATATTTGCATGCTTTATAGGGAGTTGTTCCGAATCTGGTTGTTTGTGTATGTGAGTTTATATGTTTATAAATACAGACACGATGCAGGAGAAATTCCTATTGTGGGGCAACGTACTATTTTTTACCCGACTACGGCAAAGCCAAAAGGAGGGTTATGATTTTGACCGGTATGTATGTATGTATGTATGTTTGTATGTTTGTTTGTTCCCTCAGAACTTCTAAACTACTTATCATTACATGACAAATGAGGTGTCGTTAGAAGCGTCTCAGTTGTCCGCTGGTTATAGGGTAGGTGACGTGTCACCAAATCCAATATGGCGCCCTCTAGGGGATGTGAAGTCGTTACCGAAAAAAAAAAATATTTTATACTTTTCAGTGCGCGATTTTGACGTAGTCGGGTTTTAGTTATTTTTAACTTATTTTTTATATACAAAATAAATTGGAAAATTGGTACGAAGTCTGGATATTCGATATACCTTTTGTTAATCGTCTTTCACTCATCCTCTCAACATGACCGAACCATCTAAGCATACCCTTTTCTATCTTTGTCACTACATCCTCTTTTAATCCGCAATGGTCCCGTATAACCTCATTCCTCACTCTATCGTTCTTTTTCGTGCTTCTATAAAGGGCCAAATATATCATAAACATAACATAACATCACGCCTGTAATCCCCGAAGGGTTAGGCAGAGGTGTACTCATTAGCACACCCACATTTCGCCAGTTATGTTATGGTTATATATCATTTTGAAATAAATATACCTAATATCATATTTTTTTAGATTTTTACGTGGCGTTCTTCTAATGAGGTAATTTATGAATGGTTTTTCGATTAAGTGATCGACCCTTTCAACAATTTTAAAGTGTCCTTGAAATAAATGCTTTGACTTTGACTTTGATTTTGTGAAAACATTAGTGTGTAACTAAGTAATAATTATTTTTATCTTAATAAAAATGTTCTCATCAACTTTACTAACATAATTAGCACATTAAAAAGCAATTTTGCAAAATTAAAATAATACACGTAACAAAATTCCCAACAAATAACGTGTTCCGAAAATGTATGGAGGTATTTTAATAATTTAACACAGAATCTACAAAACGCTGCTAATTATTACGTTTTCACACTGTTTGGGTGAATACGTGCCTACCATTACTAATAATTTAGAGTTCAGAGTTCGGATTCAGTCATACAGAAACATTTAATCATTATTTCTGGCTGTACTTACTTGCGGCACTCGACGTCAAGGTCAAGGTTATTCAAAAATGTAAAAATCATTTTTTTGGGCGCAGAGAAAAAAAAGCAAGGAATCTCATAATTTGACCATGGAATCACGTTGTCCCATACAAATTTTGCCCCCCTTTTTCATTCTCAAGGGGCAGAATTTCGGAAAATCCTTTCTTATCAGATGAGATAAAATAAGAACACACCCTCCAAGTTTCAGGTCCATACGATCAGCGATTTAGACTGTACGTTGATCCGTTAGTCAGTCATTCAGGACAAAGCATTTTAATATAACTAATAATAAAACTTAACACATCGCCAGTAATCCCCGAAGGGGTAGGCAGAGATGTACCCATTAGTACATCCACATTTCGCCAGTTTTGTTTAAGTCCAATGTAATAGGGGGCGAGCCTATTGCCATCAACCGGGCACAAATCCAGACTCCGAAGCTGCTACTGAAAAATTCCTGATGGAAAATTCCAATAATACTTTATCCGACCTGGGAATCAAACCTCACACAAAAAAAAAACAATGACAAAGTAATTATAATAATTACACTGGGATTCCCAAATTTTGATATCCCAATTAAACGAGTTTTATCAAATGAGTCACACTTAGTAATTACCGTTGTTGGTAATTAACTGTAGACAAATTCACACGATTTGTTTACTAATGGGTACGCCTCTGCCTAACCCTTTGGGAATTACAGGCATTATGTTATATTAAATCGACACGGTGTAAGCTGTTTAATATCGCCACAAACATAGTGTTTATTATTAGCGTCTGGGTTCAAAGAGAGCAAAAAACTTAGTAAATAAATAATTATTTTTAGTGCATTTTGGTTCAGGTAATCTTTACAAATAAATAAAAATGTAGTGTCTATGTGTCATGTCAAAATAACAGCTATTAATAAAATAAAGATGGATGTTTACAAGGTGAGTTAGACGGAATTTTTGCCCGTCTGTCGTCTGTTTGTTTGTTTCGGCTAATCTTCGAATCTGCGGGACCGATTTTGACTGGACTTTTACTAGCAGATGACTGATGTTTTAAGGACTTAAATCAAGATTTTTACGCAAAGGAAATCGCGAGTTTAGCTAGCCTAACAATATTATTCAAAGGGTTTTTCTTTATACAGAAAGATTATTTTATCAGGTTCCATATTTTGATATTATGATGTTTAATGAAAATAAAAAATACGCGATTTTTCTTTTAGTATCACTCAGTACCAAAATATTAAGATATACTTAGCATCATATTATTAGTTGTGGACATTATGCGCCGCGTCGAACACTGACCAAACATTGATAACAATCAAAACATAAGTCCCTTCATACTTTCACGAGCTTAGGACCGTCAAATGGGAAAGGTATGTCGCATCCGGTCGCATTTTAAAGGATACCTAGTGCCTAGAAAAAATTTTGAACGTGATTAAAAAATCTTCCTGTATATTGTGAAGGTCAAAATTTTATTATTAGGACATACGTAGGTAAATGGTTTTGTTATTATGTTTTCGTGGAATTTTTTTACATGGACTTTGTGCCCTTTGTAATGCTGGGGTTATATTAGCGGGCGAAGATTCGTGTCGCGTTGGCGCGCTAAAATAACATGTAGACGCGATGTTCTTGTCTACATTGGGCGGGCGAAGATTCATCGTGCCGGATTTTGTTGTTCTCTGTTGTGCGGCGTAGCGAAGGTGTAGCCACCAGAGCGAATATTGTCGCGACAAATCCCTTTGACACAGACAGTGACTTGATAGTACATCATCTTCGTCCGAATACTACGCGTTGCAACGATCAACCCGGCCACACATATCGTGGTAACACGAATATTGCTGTAGCCCGCTAGTGTAGCCCCAGCATTAGGAATTATATATACTGTATTTTTTTAGTGTCAGCATTGTCATTATATTAATTACCGAGTAAATTGTTGTTTTTTACTCCGTGGGGAATTTTGTGGGAAAAAGAAACGTTTGACAACAACTTCATGACTCCTGAATGATAATAAGCATAATTATATTATTTTATTGTGATTTTTAAAGATGATAATTTCAAATGTTTTCAAACCGGTTTCCTTACAGAACTAAGGAACTCACATTTAAATGCTTTTTCATACAATTAAAAATAAATACGTATTATGAGTAATACTACTTAGCCTATTATTGTCTCACTGCAGCGCAAAGGCCAAACAGAGAAGGCACGAGTATCGAGCATCATTTGTTTTTTTTTTATTTCACCATAATTTAATAATACCATAATAGTACCCAATACAGTTGTTATAGGTACAATTACTAACATATAAGTAAATAGTTAATGCTCTAATTACGCAAAACTCAAGAGTGATATTCCCGTGACGATTGCATATTTAAAAATAGACTTTATATTCCCTTGTATGATTTAATAAATACTTCGTTTATAGCACCAACTACATAATGTCTATTAATACTTTAGGATAAAATTGCTTTAGAAGTTTTAATGAACTAAAAACTAATGCCTGCCAGTTTGTTTTAGCAATAAGTAGCACATTGTCGACTTACAATATTTTTGTTGTAGGCGTCACTTAATAATAATGAGCATAGTTCTATCAAAACTAGCCAACTTATAAGAGATGAAATGCGTTTTAGAAAAACCAAATCAACAGAATAGTACTACCCCTTATTACATATTACTTATGTCTTAATCTCTCCTCAAGCGTAAACTGAACCTACGTCTCTGCCTACCGCTTAAAAAAGCCTGATAAATAATAATAAGGGGATTTTCCTTGGGTGCACTTGCATAGTGCAGACAGGGAAAATCGCCGGTCTCATTTCATCTGAAGCTACCTAAGGGACCTCTGCGAGTTAGCTTTGACGCGGCCCCTTGTACGCCTTACAAAGGCTTGGAATCTCAGGGTCCCGAGATATGTACCTAAGGTATATAAAAATAATAATAATATGTTTCTAAAAGTACCTTAAATATCTTGAGAACAGCCTCCTCAAAGCTCCAGTGTCATTTTCAGATATCCTGTGTGCCGTCAGCGCGCCGCTGAGAAGAAGGAAGCAGTCGGTGAACATCCAACCAGCTCGGCACCACGACCAGAGAGAAGAACTTGCTAGCTGGAAATGGTCAATGGTCGTCGTGAGATTGGAGTTACAAAGTTTAAAGGCACGGTTGGCGCAGTGGCTGAGCGATTGGCTGCTGCGCTGCGTGTCGTGGGTTCGATTCCCGCACGGAACAAATATTTGTATGGCCTACAGATAGTTGTTCCGTGTGTGAGTTTATATGTTTGTAAACACACCCCCGATACAAGAGAAATTCCTAGTGTGGGGCAACATTTTTTAAAAAGAAAAAAAATGAAAAAAAAAATCCTGTGAAAGGGTTGAATAACCTTCTTTGTATAATAACCTCCTTTGTAAATAATACTTTATTCAACAAACATTTTTAAAAAGAGAACCCGCGAAATTAAAATTATCTATTTGTTTTTTTTTTTCATATAATATTCGGTCGTATAATACAAAAATATTGATCAAAAAAGAAAAATATAAAAATTAGAGCTGATTTTTCAATTGTCAAACCAACAACGTCATGCATGAGAGGCGTGTGCCTCAACCACTGGGCCATCACGACATCGCCTTCTGTTTCGACAAAAAATCTTTAAATTAATTTACGGTACAGCACAAACTATTTTATTGTCTATCACAATTAATTACGGCAGGTAATTCTTTGAGTCATAGTTTTCATTACAAGAACCAAGAGTGATTCGTCTCGAGCACTAAGATCCCGACTGTCTCATAATTTAAACTCAGACACATCTGTTACTTGTGTAAACGAGACGTTACATGCGAGTTCTTAATCTTCCTAATCCATAATGTCTTTGAATTACAGCTGTTACACTCAAGGTTAATTCGTAAATTGGCTGAATAATGTTAAAAGTACGATTTAAATTAAATTAACAGTCATACTTTTGTTTTGGACTAAATACAATTTTAATTAACTTCATTATACTTAATTTAATTTTGGTAACTAAAAGTTTATTTTGCAATTGTTTGACGTTTTAATTAGACGTTTTAGTTTGTAATTCAATTTGTACGCCATTGTTGGCAAAACATGTAGTTACGAATTTTTTTTTTTAATAATTTGAATACCGTGCGCGCCTTCTAGTGTTTACGATGGTTTAAACGCATGTTTTGAACAATAAAATTAAATCATCTTTGCCTTTAGTCATTTGTTTATTTTTGTTATCGAGTTATTTGAGAGAATCCAATAATAATGAATCAGCAGCGCTATCTCATGACCTTTATCTGAGAATCTTAAAAACTTAATTGAAAGGAGTATCTGTGGAGTTTATTGTTCATTCTTCTCTAAGAAACCTACCTACGTTTTAGAACGAGCAACTAGCTTCGACTTTCCGTCTAACTAACCGCCTCATTGGCAATCCAAAAGTGCCTGTAAATAGTTATGCTTTGAGTTTGACTTTGACTGGACACCAATAAATCAAGGTCACAATTAGCCTCCCCAATCACACTAATGAGATAATCATTTAATTAATACTGCTACCTATTTCGCAAGCGGATTGCCCGCAGTGTCCGCATGATTCAGTTCGACACCGGACGGACACAGTCGCTTCGAACATGGCAACCCGCCAACGATAACATGCTTCATACAGCTTGCTGTTACGCGAATATCACCCTTCTGCCGTACTAATAAGAATTTCGCAAGAAAATAGTGCTGGGAAAGTGGTAGTCGATTTGACGCGTTATATTTTGTAGGTTTGCCCATTGATTTCAAAATAAACAATGTGATTTGTAAATGTCATGTTGTTTAACTGTTTAGTGGTACGTTTTAAACAGATTTGAGTTTTATAAATATACCGGATTATGATTTAACAAACTGGTTATCTGGTTTCATCATTCTCTCTTTAGTCATTGTGATTTTCGTGATACACGCAGACAAACATAATATACATTTCATTATACCTACTTACTCAGTCTGCTATAATTAATATGCTTAAATATTGGCTTTCACTTGTTAGAATAATATTATTATAGCTACACATAATAAATATTTGGTAGCAAATAGTAACTTGTATAATATTTTTTTAAGGGTATATTCCTGACACCGCGCTTCATACATAAGTAAGTAGTGTAGTCAGTAGATTAATGTCATTATCCTATTTAAAAGAAATCATCGAATTTAATGACTTTTCGACCAAAATATGACTCTTTGGAGTTTGTTGTTAAAATTGTCTTATCGATAACCATAAATTCATCGACACGATACTCCATAAAACTATCGACGCGTCCCAACACTACAGCTATTTATTTTAAAGCATGCTTTCCACGCATATGCTCCGAATAAGATTCCACGGCTAAGGTTAAGCACCTTGGCGGCCACTGATGACAATAACGTAATGTTAGGCAATCTGTGCCAATTGTGCGATGTTTATACACGAATATTTGGGGTGCTTGGATAGTCGTCAAACTGTTTTTTTTTTTGTGAAATCGTTAGTTAAGATAAATAAACTACAGGGTTCGATGCCGGGTATGCTAATGCGACTTTTTGAAATTCAAACTCGTACTTTCTACGTTTATTTTGAGCATCATTGACATCGATAAAGGAAGATATCCTGACGAGAACGACCTGAGAAGATACCTGGACTATAAAGTCTAAAACCGTCAATCCGCGTTGAACAAGCGTGGACATGCTAGTACCTCTGGCTACGAAGATATTAAAGGTCAAAGTTCCAACATTTTTTCAGGATCTTTTACGAAAACAAGTTTTAAATGTTATAACTAAACTGTGAACCCGTGAGCCTTGTACTGTTACATACACCCATAAATACAATGTTTTCTGCGAGCTACCATTAGTGAATTTTCACACACAAAAAAAGTTGTTTGACAGCAATAATTTTTGCTCAATCTTACTTAGTTTGATGAGCAATTTACGTTATTTTTGGCTATAAATGTGTCTTTAAACACACCGTATTAATAATATCATAAATCATATTGTTATCACCCACCATGGCAACAAATCAGTCTGCTTAGCCTTTTCTCAACTCGTTTTGTTCGACTTCCATTTTAACCGGATGCTTCCATAGCAATCAGTAGCAAAAAAAATCTTCCTTCTCACCTCTGTAATCCTCAGCCGATTAGTATATGGCATAACAGCAACAGGCAGGAACTTGTGGGCGACCAGCAGAGCGATGGTGGCGATACCCCTGACTCCATGGATGCAGGAGATCTCGTCGTCTGTTCCCGGAGCAGTCAGCTTGCCGATCGTGTAGTAGAGAGAGAAGCAGCTTAAGAAACCGTCTGTGGAGGAAAGAGAAAAGGTTATGCTGTTAAAAAATTTCTTAATGGGTTGGTTCGTTCTTGCAGTAGTAAAGCCAAATTACAGGTGCGAATTAATGTCACGGAATATTTTGATATCGCGATACAGGATACGTCAGGTGATTCGCGTGTGGTGCGAAAGATGTCGCCATAGTATAAGTATTTTAAAGAATATTTGGTAAAATACACATCATAACAAGATAGATTTGGATTTAAGATTCTTCCTAAATTAATATATCTCGTCTGTAATTAAAAAATAAACAGCAGTTTCGTTTACGACACCATTCTAAAACATAAAATACTAGCTGGCCCAGTGAACTTCAATAACAATAACATCAACAAAATTGGTCCAGTCGTTCACGCGTGATGCCGTGACTAAGGGAAATAGGGATTAATTTTTATATATTATATAGATTTTAATTAAACTAAAAAAAAACGAAAGACATATTGCCACCAAAAATATCAGTACATAGTAAAGACTCACTAATAAAGTTAATATTCATCCCAAACACAAACATTTAGGCTTTCCGAAATAAAATAGAACCCTTTCCGTACGACTGACTCATTATTATTCAATACCACGTGCAAAATATCGAATATATCTGGACTTAACCTTGATATATCACTGTCCAGAGAGCCACATAAAGATTTTATGACCTAAACAGATGTGCTGCATAAATCTTTACTGGGACTTTTGTAATATTATTCAGGTCATTTTATTTTTAATAGGTGTGTCTGCGCCGATTCCTGCTTGAGTATTCATGATGATCAAGGTATAATGCCCAGTGAAAGCTGACCTCTCATGATACAGAAATTATATGCAATGCCAGGTCAACTTAAACTGGACTTGTACAGCTTGACCTGTGTACCTAACTATAGTAATATTTTCTCTCTGTATGTAATAGGTGTAGAATGATACTTATGAAGCCGAAAGTCACATGTTTTTCCCATCAAAGCATCCTTTTTCTAAGACATATTGACAGTCAATGTTTCAGGTTAAGGCGTGCCTGATATTGGCTGAGCTGTTGCACTATGTGTTGCGGAATCGATTCGCGCATGATAGGACACTGCATTACCTGACTTCTTGCTACCACCAGCATCTTTTTCCTCAACCTTCGCTTCTTCTTCATTGCCTTCCGCCTTTTCATCAGCGTCTTCGCCCTGATCTTCTGGTCTTCTAGCAAAAAAGTCTTGAATCGTCGCCACAAGTACCAGCAAAATGATGACACCATAGAAAGATCTGAAACATTTAACATCGTTGCGTTAATTATCTTCAAATACATTTATCAATTCAGAGCCTAAGTAGTATCAATAATTAGATGTATTATCGATATGAAAAGAAGAAGAACGGAGATATTGAAGGTCAAACTTATATACTTTTTTTCACGTTTTCACGCCAACCGCCAGTAACAGTCGACGATCGCGGAAGGCGCGTAAGTACCCGGTGTAAGGAAAGGCAACACCGGGGTGGTTTATCGTCAGTAAGAGTCTGACAGAAACCTTCACCCTCCCCAAGGCGGTGATATCCA